>OX104064.1:202647656-202993735 GCA_944474145.2 Dicrocoelium dendriticum | reverse complement strand
AGAAAGCATAACGACAAAAAATCGAACTTTGTTCGCGCTATCCAAATGCCTCAGAACTCTAATAAGCAACATGCTGAAGCTTGTCCATGGGTTAAAGTACGCCATAACGCTGAAGTACTCACCTGATGAGGTCATTAAAAAGCTTACCATGCTCTTAACATGATTATACCAATATTAGTCCAAGGGTAGCGAAATCTACTCCTTATTCTAATCAACCAACCGAAGCATTGCACGGAACTTGGCAATGGTTGCAGAGCAACCTACTCACCCAAACAAGTACAAATACATTCGGTGCGTGAGCGAAACTGAAGCAAAAGCACGGGATAAAGGAAACTCATTTAAATCTGCATGTTTGGAGATGATTTCTAACTTACAATTTACAATCTGTATTCGCGGTAAAAACAATGGCTGTAGTAAATGACATGTAGTGAACGTCTTGTTCACCCTTAAGGCGTAGATGGAATTGTTGAGCAAGCTTTGATTATAGGCAGGTCATATGGTATTCTCCGAATGTGTTTAATAAAATTAACAAATAGGTTTTCCACAACAAAAGCATGTAATGGTAAAGGATGAACTGACTTTTTAATAATGGCAAAGAAGCACATACCGGGCACTTTATGACAAATGATGGGGTTTGGTAATAAACGAAAGTATACAGCGTGGTATGTACAAGTATTAAAATAATGAAACATTCAGTTGTCTGGTGATAGGCACTTTCAGATGGTTAAAAATTCAAAACTACAGAGGCCACAAAGCCTCCCTTAGATGGTTGCAGTACATGTATTTGTGTGTCTGCTTTTGTAAGAAACAAAAGTGGCGAGAGAAAAAATACAGTTTGGCAGGGGATTTCCGTATTTGTAGATATGAATGGAAAGGCGGGTTTGATGGCACTTTAAACTACAGTAGTGCGCGTCAGATTTAAGGTGGTTACCCAGAGAATATGTTGTGTGACCTGATTAATGTGGGTGAGGACATGACTGATTACATCTGGTAAACATCAGTTAAAACAAATTGGGCTTACAATGTATTAGTCGCTAGTACTTTCCAAACACTCAGTTCGTTCAGTCTCATTTGCATTGATGATCACGCAGACTCGGGGGATTTTTTGTCTGCTGGCGCGATAGGTATTTAGAGCAGCCACGTTGTGCTTTTGTCTAGGTTACCATTATTGGTTGAATATTATTGGTTGAATATTACCCGTCCTGGTACGTGTGAGCATTGTATATCCTGGGTAGTTTGTATGGAGCAAATCTCCACATAGACTTTCATAACGGAACGACTTAACGACTATCCGTTTTTGCAGATAACGCGGGTACCCAGAACTTGGGAGCTCCCCACCTGAGTTTGTATTACTCAAATGCGTATATTTTTGTATTGTGCTAGAAATTACTTACTTATCTGCATTTAATGATAACTCGTTGTAGACCACCCATTGTGAAACTAAAGGAACGGTAAAGCGTAGTACCACGTGGTTACTCAACCCTTTGTTTTTGCACCATATTTTGTTATCGTCAATGTAGCGTAAAAATAAACTATGGAAACCAGAAATAGTGGATACTATAACGTAAAGCCCTGTGGCCCATCGCACCCACCGACACTACCCATACCCTGACTTCTAACTGCTTTCCATGGATAGAGTTAACATTCCATCAAAATTTGGATCGTCAGTGCCATTCTTCTGGAGTCCATAGTAAATAACGTGCTTCTGCGGATGATGGAACAACAAGCCAATTGGGAACATCGAAAAGGTGAAACATGTAGATCCCACTAGTAATTTGAATAAAGCCGTAAGAAGACAAACACTGTCAGCTTTCAACATTTTGTATTGTCCATTAAGTGCCAACCCAATAACATGCAAATATATAAGACGACAGGTAGGGTGAGACCGGAACATCGAAAATGGTTCATTGTCTCGCTACAATTAACATTGCTTAGGTAAAAGTGTTTAAAACGCGCACTGGTTTGGTGGATTTGTGTAGTTTACAGTTCTAAACAACGCTGATCACAAGGTGTTTCCCAAGATATCACAAACGCTGTAAAAATATCTTCTGATCTAACTGAATTGATTCGAGTTGAGAATGGATATTTCTCGTGTTACGGAGAAACCGTGTTCGCAAAAGGACAGATCGTATTTACATGTACAACATGCTGTCGCATATGTGGTGCTGATGGTTTGAGTTTACCCAGGGATGCATTAGGGACATTTTTGCGGATATCTTCCATCAGGGTTTTCACGGTTGTTTTCTAAAAGTTCATGAGCATTGTGTGTTGTTTTGTTCCGATGCAGACGAAGATGGCTTTGATGACGGCAGTTTCATGACGGGGGGAAGAAACAATTGGGACTTTCAAGCAAAATCAGCCCAGTGATACACAATAATGTAGGAAATTTAGCATAACAAACTAACTTAGTGCTGGGTATCTCATTTTTGGGTGGTCAAAACCCCATACTTGGAGCAATTATACTCGGATGATAGAAGAAGGAGATTGCTAGGGTTTGTACATTACTGTGGCTCCCTATGATTCTACAAAGTTTCAGCTGCAGTAACAGAATGATGTGAGAGTTTATCACAAAGGGGGGAGCTAAGACATACTGAGGTGCCTAAATGTTCCTAAAACTCGACATGAGAATAACCTGATCGGGCAAGATGTGTTGTGTGTTACGGAATGACCGATGGTTTAAGTGGGCCTAGCAACTGGGCCTTGCAACTGGAGCTTCAGAGTTTTACGTAGCTGTGTGATTGGAAAGATAACCTTGACACTGTAAAGGTAAACGCTATCAGTTGGCTACCTTTATCGGAACTCACTTGAAAATACGAACCGATAGGTCGGCATGGCCGAGCAGAATTTCATCTGTGTACTGAACATTTGAAAGGCAAAAGATAAATGGTAACTGTTTATTTAACATGTTGTATTTGCCTGCTTGTTGATGAAAATCAACGGTGTGGACATAATAATGAGTAAAGTTGGTGTTTTAAGATTTGCAGATACCAAGTGAAAGCAGTTTCGACTACTGTAATGAGCACTATGTGCCCGGTGGTTTGACATTGGAATAGTACTGTTGGTCTTCATTAAATATCCATGATTGTTCACTATCTGGTAGACATTAAGAGGCTGTTGTGAACGTGGTAATAAAAACTAACCAAACACTTTGCTTAACCCGGCCTGAATACTGCGCATGACAGCCTAGTATCTTAACAATTTACTTTACTCCATGTCGAGGTCTCTGATACACAAAATGCATAATTCCGTGAGTGTCACGAAACTGAGAAAGTCACATCGACTTGAGGGTGAGGTTAAGCTTTTGAAATAGGTAAAGTATGTAGGCTTCAAAGATCAGTTTAGCTACAATTATAAGGCCAAATTACAAGTGAAAATCAGGACTGTCCAGTAAGAGATCCGTGATTTCGAATTCTTTGGATAAGTACTGCAATTTGTATCCAAAAGTTTTGTGTGCAAAGTTTTGACGGCTTATCTGAGCTTATTAACGCTGGTCCAGATTGAGCGGTAGATTATAAACGGCCGAACAGTATGATGGCTCATTGCAGAAATATTGGAGGACAGCGGGGTTGTCTGGGCGCTTTTTCGATAACCACATCACAATATCGTCATTAGAGGGTAGAAAACCCAAGGCAATAATTTTCCATGGATCACTTACGTAGATTGAGAATACTAAGCCATGTGCACCCAACCTTGCGGTACGCCGCAGGTGACTTGAATGAGAGACGTGTTCATGATCTCAGAGAGAATGATCTCAGTGATAATGAGTCACTGTTGTTACGAAACCCTTGTTGAAATAACATTCCCAGGGGACATGGAATAACAGACTATCACATACAACGGCCTCCTAGCTAAACTTCTCAAACTAGTAACTTCATAATTCCTAGACAGCGGTCCTCAAGTATTGTCAAGCGGAATGTCGTTAACCAGCCAAAATACATTTAAAAAAGAAAGTATTTATTTGCTTGATTTCACAAGCGACTGCGCCCTTAAAGGGTACAGGTCAATAGTTAGTGTACATTCTAATGTATATTTGAAGAAGAAAAGAGAAATGCAATACGCAGAGCTGCAGGCAGTCATGTACAGATTCAATTAGTTGTAATTCGGAGAGTGATGAAATACGTTTTCTTAAAATTTCATTTTTTATTCGCAAGGTTTGTAATCAGCAGAACCAACTTGCCTTATTCTTCAGCATTTTGTTTGTTGGCCCTAGAGACGCGTAGCACAATTCAGTGGATGCAAGTGAGGGTGTTGATAGGGCTTAACTGAAAAATCTCGCGTTATTTGGTAACTAAGACTGTCCATAATAACTTCAGCAATTAACTTGGAGGAAGTGCCAAATAGTCTACGAGTGGTAGGTGTGAACTATTTGGGAGGTATAAATCCATGTGCCTGAGGAATCCGTTTGTCGCTGATTTTCCATTTTCGGTGACATGGTGCTGTTTGTGCAAATGAATATAAACAGATAATAACATGAGGCCGAAATTAAGAAAAAAGCCAAATCTAACTGCCTCACCTTTCAACTTCTATGTAGAGATGAGATCTGAACGGTAGGCTGAGATATGTAACGTTAAAAGCTGGCTGAAAACACAATGAAAGAGAAAGATGAATGAAGGTAAAACCATTTCTTTAAGACATATCCGTGCGCTTTTTGACGCAGACGTATGGTAATGCATAAACCCAGGCGAGGCGAAAGCGGAAGGTGGAGTAGTGGGAAGAGACAAAGTCATCTATTAACTTTGGCTGTCCACTTACCGTTGTGTGCATAGATCTGACTGATACAAGTTGAAACTTTGATAACAGGGGAGAAGTTGAAATTAAATAAAAGCATCATCTTGTTTTCAAATACATCAGCGCACGCGTGTTGTCACAAGCTAATTGTGCTTCTTTACGTCAGAGAAGGACGAAGGTAGAGGCGTGGTAGAGGTAAATGACTCTTCGAATCAGTGCATCTAGTTGTTCATTGTTGTCTTGGTTGAATCGCGATCTGGAGGTGCTAGAGACACCACAACGCAGGGCTACAAAGAACGTCAATTTTCCAGGCAATTCGTCGTGCCAGCAAAGGATGAATTCACTGGGTTTTCAACAGACGCTACCGAAGGCTGCGCGGCGATCTCATATTGGTGTATCAAATCTTGATGGACCCTAATTACGTATGCCGTCACTTGCTGAGAATTAAAAATAACTCCAACCTTAGCGGTAACGACTTGAGACTGCTTGATCGATACAGCCGTCTGGAATGCCGACGGAATTATTTGTCTTTTCTGATTAATCAACCCTGCAACTCTCTCTTAAATTTAGCTACGTCCTCCTCCAACGTGGATATTTTCGAAAAAACCGATTGGTTGTTGCCCAACCTGTGCTACTTGGGAATATGTTGAACATGAGTTCAAACCGGATTTATATGTCGCATAGTTGTGGTACACGAACAAGTATACTTGTTTTTAATTTTCTCACGGAGAACATCAGGTATAACTATCCCATGTTGTCTTATTGGTTGCATTCAGTTTTTATTTGGCACTACTATTATTAAGCTGCGCATTTGCTCGAAAGACGCTTAAACAGCCAATTCGCATAATATTTGATACTGTAGTTTTTCCCTTTCCATTCTAGGGAACTTATTAAGCCACTGCTTTTTCACTTGTGCTAAATAATGGTTCATTGATCACTGTCCATCATTCAGTTTTCCGGAAGAAGATTCAGCGCATACAAGCGAATCCTGCTACTAGCTCTTCTCCTCAATCGCTATTTAAGGAAAATTTGTTATTGGCTCTTAGGCTACTTCTTTAGGCGTGTAATTGCATTCGATGCCAGAGTCTCTGAACTATCTAATAAACCCCAGCTTACTGTAACCTTATTGAGAAAATCATTGAATCGGCCGTCCGTTTCACCTTTTGTCTACATCAGTGTAGGGCAACTTAAGGGTCTTAGCAGAACTCAATGAAAATCATTTACCAGTAGGTATGAATTCATATATTAATCTCGAATACACTTGTTAAGCTGATAACACGGAGTGCGTATGCTTGTCAATTATTTGACAATCCGGTTAAGAGGCGAAAGATAGACCTACTCTAACTGGGAGGCTGCCGTCACGGGCGATGAAGCGCGTGACGATTACCATCAACACGAATACTCCGATTTCGGTTATTCGGTTGATATTTATGACTGGCACCTGACCTGAAATTTACATACCAAAGTCAGCTTCGTATGTTGCACCGGGCACAAGCGCATATTGAATGTCAAACAGTCGCTTCACCTAATAAATCGGTATTGTTACTAACGGAATAGCTTTCATGACGACATTTACCACATGGAACCAGGACATATTGACTGTTGTGTGTTTGATTGCACCAGAATTGTAGTTCACAGCACCTCCAAGGAAATTAGAGACGTGATTAGCATTCAGAATGTACCCACAATTTAAAACTAGTTACTAAATTAAGTATGCTACGATGAGCATCAATATATAGAACCGAATTCAGCTGATGAATCAGAAGAAGTGGCGCTATATATAATGAGGCTACACGCTCATCACGGAGCGAAAAGTAAACTGAAGTGTGCGGCAAGAATGAATACGAGGAATAAGACAATGCCAGGGTCCACACAGTTCATTTCCTCCTGACCATCTAGCATTTATTGAAAAGAGACAAATATAAATATATAAATAAACGGTTTCAGCTGCTTCATTATGGTCACTCCCAAACAGCACGCTTAGGCTAGTCTGGAAAAGAACCAGACGCCGGCGTTTCGACATTTTGTGTCTCGTCAGTGGTGCGAAACCCAGCGGACCCCTACTGGGTTCAACCCACATGACTTCAGGATGTCAACAGATAGTGCCACTTCGCCTTGGGTGAAAGCTGTGGACCTGCGTGATTGCCAGTTGACTATGATAGAGCCTGGCTCATCTTCCACTGCCATCCCAGTTATGAACTGTGCAGAGGACAATGGCTAGCATAATGAGCTAGTACTTTCCGCATAACGAATATGTACCACATAGGAATTAGATGCTAAACGGACAGCTTTTATGGTACTGATGTGCAGTAGTGAGGAGTTTAATATAATTCAGCTAATTCACCATCGTCACACCCAATCAGCAGGCCCAGCCTAGTCTGGAAAAGCACCAGGCGCCGGCGCTTCGACATTCTGGGTCACGTCAGTGGTGCTCCTCCCAGCTGACCCCTGCCGGGTTCCGCCCCCATAACTTCAGTATGCCAGCACCTATTGCCACTTCGCCATGAGTGACAGCGGCGGACCTGAGTGATTGACAGTTGAATATGATATAGCCCGGCGCATCTTCCACTGCCATGCCAGTTGCGAATTGTGTAGAGGAAAATGGCTAGCCTCATGAGCTAGGATTTTCCGCATCGCGCCTTGCATCACATAATACTTATATGCTATACGGACAGATTTTATAGTACGAATGAGCAGTAGTGCTTTTCCAGTGGTGCTTTTCCCGATTAGCCCAATCCTGCTGACTGGGAGCGACGAGGATGAATTAGCTGAATTATATCAAAATTCCACTACAGCCCATTAGTGCTATAAAATCTGTCCGTATAGCATATAAGTATTATGTGATACATAGGTGCTATGCGGAAAATCCTAACTTGTGAGACTAGCCATTTTCCTCTGCACAATTAGTAACTAGCATGGCAGTGGAAGATGAGCTGAGAGATGAGCTTAGATGAGAAGTAAGTCACCTAGTGCGTGTTACTCTGTTTAGGCCACGGATCAAGCAGGAATACATTTCCGGATTGGACGTTGGGGGCGGTAAACGACAGCTACGAGACATGCGTCGTTGAGTCTTAGTCGAAGACGACACCAGAGTGTGTCGGTAACGTGTGTTTCCAGATCATCAATTATTGTACATTGTAGATCGCTGCGGTAGTAGAGTAGGACCCCACCTCCTCTGCTGGGGCGGTCGTTCCGGATGAGTGACATTCCGGCTATCTCAACCTCAGCATCAGTCACCTCTTGGTGTAACCAAGTTTCGGTAATAGAAATTAGGTCCCAAGCATTCGCAACCTGACGTATTCGAAATTCGGTAATTTTACTGAGGAGCCCTTTGGCGTTAGTGCACATACATGAAAGTTTCTCAGATTTAAGCAATGTTTCGGAGGTTGTAAAACTCATAGTGAAGTTTCGCCTACCAGTGAGTGGCTGGCGACTAATCGTTTTTTCGATGTGTACTTGATGAAGGGTTTAACGTCTTATTCATCGTCCGTGTTGTTAGTCCCGTGTCTAGCATTCCATGTACAGCGTAAGTTGTCTGGTCAATATCATCTTCTACAGGTTGTGTGGGCTCATTCGGCACGCTACTGGTGCATTGTTCTTTCATAGATCCCACTGCGTTTGGTTCTTTGAGTGACATATCATCTCTAGGAGGCATATCGCTGATTGTCTTCAGTCGAACCTCAGATGGTAGATTACAACGGAACATGCACCAGCATTTTAACATCCGTATTACCATATGTTTTGAATGAAGGACCACTTTCTTTGTAGTTTGGTGAGGTACGTAGTCGTGACATGGATTTCGCTGACACATCATCCAAGCAGAGTGTTTCACGAAGATAACACCACCGTTCTCTATCATGGGTTGTTATTTCATGCTCATTACATGCTTCAGTTTCAGGAACCCCTTGAAGAAGTATGGTTCTTTTTGAAGTTCTCTTCCAGTAGTCCTCTAAGGTGCGGTTAACTCGACAGCTTTCGCCCCATGGAATGTCTGGAAAGATACGGATGGAGCAGCGTTCATTTCTGAGACTACCTGTTGACAGTAGTACTGATTCTACTTCAGTGATGGAGTTCAGCACAACGCGCAGAAGTCTTGGCTCTCCGAAGTATTTGGTGTTGGGGTGCCGTGTAATACGCACTACGTGTACAGGTTTCAGTACAACTCCGATTAGGTTACTAATAATATCCCACTGGTTGAGGTCATCCAAATGCCTGCCTCTTATCGATGTCGACTTTGATTGTTGGATATTGGAGCACAGTACACTCAGTACAGGTAGTTGTTTCTTTACACCTTTCGACATGTCGCGGTTTGTGATTGAATTACTCGGAGATGTGCCGCAGGAAACCGGTGGTGCTTGCACTAGGAACACTCCGCAACGCGCCTCAGTTTCAGATCCAGTTGGGGGTGATGTTAATTTAAATGACGGCTCTTCTTGAAGGTAATCGTAACCCAACTTTCGATCTTACCGGCGTGCTCTTTTTCTACGCACTCCATCGGGAGTTCGGAAGTAGCCTTGCATGTAGTTACTCCGACCGAACTGAGAACCGCTTTAGCCAAATGTGAGCTACGTGTGGTATTGGGACAACTGTTGATGTTATGGACTCTAGGTGTCGTGTTGCTTACGGTGTTATTAACAGTTCTTCGCGGGTTAGGAGCAGCAACCTAGAGGGAGGATGGGGTTGCACAGTCCGTAGTGATATTGGTGGTCACCATTTCCTCAAACTTGGCTAGTAGCTGGTCATACTTCTGAGATAATAGGAGCACGCTTTTTATCAGGGGGATAGATGTGCATTCCACACAGAACCGTAGCGAGTCTGGTTTGTTTAATAACTTAGCCTGACCAGGTTTAACTCGGCGGCATCTCGCATGGAAGAACTTGCAACAGTTACGGCACAAAATGCCCCCCTTAACTAGTTTGGAACATGATCCACATATGTCTTTAGTCTGTGGCGCAGTGCGTATTACGCTTGTTGAGCAAATGTTACGAACCATTTGAATAACTCACCCTCTATGGTAAAATGTCGTTCTGATATTGACGTTGTCGGTAAGGTCAATGTTCACGTTACGGCTGTGTGCTTGTAGACTCTCCTCTCTGGCGTGCCAGTCGAATGTGTCAGCTTGAACGTGGGGCAGAATACACGGAGGTGTGATTGAGAATTCTCGTGGTTAGGCCTATGGATCGCGCCGGGTGAATTTGCTTTGAGACCTGTAGCTGCACCAAGCAATGTTGTATTTGAACGAGTGACGGTTCGTTCGAAAGCCGTTGAAATGGTCTGTCGAGTGAAACCAAACAATGTCTCAGATGGTTGGAGTTAGGCAAATTTGGAGCTTGGATATCGGCGAAACGCTGCCCGGAATTTGGAAATCAGGGTAGATGTAGGATGCACTGGAGTATACTCGGGAAAACGTTATCACAAAGTAGAGCTTGTAAAAGCACGACGAATAAGTATTGATCCAAACTTGTACGACAAAGGGTCGTTAAAATTCTACGAGTGCACAACTGAGCGATTAGTAAGTGTCTTCTCTCAAGGTCACCAGGGACACTCATGGCGCTGCAGCGACAGATTTCTCATCTGGTGAATTGTGATTCTTGGTAACTCAGTAATTCAACAGAAAACTTTCTAGTCTTTCGTCCAGCGTACCTTATACTTTGGCTCCAACAACGCTCGTGTCGGAGTGTCGACAAAACTGTCTGCTTGGTCGTTAGATTGCGGATGATATCGTGCTGTGCGGACATGGTCATTTCCACATTCTTGCATAAGACTCGGCGAATCGATACGACGTTGCTTGCGATCTGTTATCCGATACCATCGTTTCTGGTAGGCTGTGCTGACTGAAAATATGTCTCAGGGCAAAGGTTGTGCTGTTTGCAGACCTGTTTTGCACCAGGACAACCTCAGGCTACTTACTCTAGGAGTCAACAATAATGAAAAAAGACATTCTTTCAAATGGTCCTGCAAAATCGACATGTATCCATGACCGGGTTGATTCAGGTTTCGGTTAAGGTTACAACTCCGTATTCTCCGGCAACATAAAAGCACTGCAATACTCAGAACAGCATCGACCAAGGTCTTGTATTTAGGTACCCCTCACCGATCAAGAGAAGTAGCTTCTGGCGAGTGCTTTCTTGTGTGCGGTTCCTGGCTAGACCTTACGCAGTTGTAGTAAAACACGTTGCCTGAGCACTAATGAAATAACGCTGCGACGCCCAAAAGGTAGACAAGAAACGACTTCCGACAAACAGTCGTGAAGTGTAAAATCTGAGCTAGAGCTTCTTTTGGGCACTTCTTCGGACAGTCCTGTCGTGTAAAAGTCAACACTACTTGGAGCATTACGTCTTGTTTCGTGGCTTTACAGACAAGTTACTTACAGTCTAACGTACTGTGACAAAGTTAAGACACTTAGCGGCCAATCAACCCCACGGGCCTTTTGCGAGACGAACAATCAAACGGAGGATACAGCACTTCGTATGGCGGTTAATACACCATACCAGCAATTCTCAATGGGAGCCATTTGGCCCCCTGGAGGCTACAGAGTATTACCGAGGGAACCATGGGGGTCATAGGGGCCATGCTGTGAAAATTGGGTTGGGTGGTTTCTCCCGGCGAACTAATCTACCGGTCCATCGCCATGAGGCTAGACCTCACCGTGGTGCGATGGTTTGTGTGCCTCAAATATCCATTGAGTTATGCTGGGTGGTGTTTTTTGCACCTTCAGAGCCACTCAAACCAGATTGGTCAATGGTTAGAGGTCAGACAAAATAAGTCTCCTGGTCTTCTAGGTTAGGAGTGGAAGTGACGGTGTCTCCTTATTCCTTACAAAGGGAGTCCTTGTAGTCCAGTGCGAAACCCACTGCCTTGCAATCCGGTTATCGAACCAAAGGCTTTGGTTGAGAACCCTAAATATATTCCTGCATTGGCTTGGGCAAACTGACAGTATCCTGCCCACGCTATAATTTGAAACCTTTATCGAACAATTTCATGATGCTCTGGTCGCAGCAGAGGATAAGCAACGACTCGCAATCTGCTTTATCAAGCAGGGTGGACATGATTTTGGATGCTACTACTCAAACCTTCGCGTCTTCTCATTCCTCCTCTTATGTTTTTGCCCTCTTATCGTCCCGCGCCAACTTTATTTTTAGCCCCCACGGATTTCGATCCCCATTTCTAGGCCCTCGCCCACCAAGCTTTG
This sequence comes from Dicrocoelium dendriticum, assembly GCA_944474145.2. Lineage (NCBI taxonomy): Eukaryota > Metazoa > Platyhelminthes > Trematoda > Plagiorchiida > Dicrocoeliidae > Dicrocoelium > Dicrocoelium dendriticum. The sequence goes on along the minus strand of OX104064.1, from coordinate 202,981,815 downwards.
GTAGGCATTTATCTTCTAGTTTCAGTTTCTTTCAGTTTCAAGTTACATTCAAACGCGCAGCCTCAATCTTGCCCTTCCGACAAGTCCACGTATAACCAAACCGTCAAGCTCAGTTCATCGGCTTTTCTTTGGAGCCCTTTAACCTCCCTCAGATTGGCATGCCTCAAGCTACGCACACTGTTCCAGATCGCTCAACAGGCATGACTCACCCGAACATTTGAGACCCACTTGATCGATATCTGCTGCTTATTGGAAAGTCGCCTAGAAGATTCGAGCTCTGTTCTCAATCTGCCATCCACTTCACGTGACACTAGCAGTGCCTTCTCAATGCACCTATCCGGAGACCATGCGGCATCGAGTACCGACCAAATCGGTGTTGGTATTGCCTTGAGTCTCTGGGCTGAAGCTGAACTGGTTGCTTGTGTCCCAAACTGTAGCCGGATTTGTGCGGTCCGAGTAACTGGCTCGTTCAAGCTTAGAAGTCGCGTTGGGCTAATAGGTGTTTGTTTATCATCGGCTTTCTACGCCCCCACGGACTGTAGGGATGACTCGGTGAAAGACAACTTCTATCTCTAGCTGAACGAGCTCTTATGCCATAGAAGAAGCACATACACTACAGTTTTGGCTGGGGATCTGAACGCTGAAGTTAGGGATTTGTCCACTGATGAGCTGAATCTTGTTGGCAACACGGTGCTGGCTCTCGTACAGATAAGGGTTAATGATTACTCCATTTGTAAAAGGATGCTCGCATGTTGCGTGCGAGCACCAACTTCCGATACAGCACCAGTCGGAAGGTGACATGGAACCTACTAGCTTGGAATAAGCCGTGGACGCAAATCGATCACATCGCGATCAGTTATTGCTACAGAGTCTGCGTCCAAAACTGTGGCTCGGTTCAGAACGCACGTGCGGACACTGGCCACACACGTGTATATGTTGATTTGTGGAAGTGTTTTGGTGAACGCCCATGAAGACACTGTGGGCGCATTTACACCAGCCAAATGGTGAAAAAGGGAGTTCCGAATGCTTCTCGAAGTAGGCTGGCGTTCAGATTGATCAAGCTTTCAGTGAATACAGTTAAAGTTCCCTGGTCGCATCTTCACCAGACCTTACTTGTAGCAGGTAACTCCTTATGTGGTAAATACAAAAACCAACATGCACATTGGGTCTCTTCGCAGTCCCTGGAACTTATCTATGCTCGCTGACACATACCGGCTGGAAGCGAACACAACGAGACTCACAAAGACTTGAGGGCACAAATCCGGAGCAGCCCGAAGCGAGACCGCGAATTCTGGTGGTCTTATCGTGAGTCCGAAATGGAAGTGGCCGCTGACCTTGGTAACCGTGTGAAGTCATTTCGTCTGATATGGGAGATGGAAAGTAGGAGACCTGGTGTTCATGAAACTATTTATAGCGAGAGTGGACAGCCTATCCACAAATTGTCAACATGCCTGGAGTGATGGGCAGAGCATTGTGAAAAGCAATTAAATTGGTCGGAATTGTTAGCTTCTTCACCGGCTATGCTCCCTGGACTGTCCAGTTGGATCCGCAATCCCGCTTAGAAGTCGAACGTGAGATCAGAGAGTTGAAGTTGTATAAAGCCGCCGGACCAGAAGATCTTCGTTTAGCCCCATTTAAATTCGGGAGCCCTGATCTAGTTGACGATGTACAAGGATTACTAGTGAAACTGTGGGTGCAGCAAATGGTCCCAACCGACTGGAGCTGCTCTGTTATTGTCTCAATCTTCAAGGAAGCTCACGTTTACAATGCGGCAATCAAAGGGGAATGAGTCTGATCCCATCGCCTTCAAATTGTTCGCCTCCGTAATCCTTCCTAGACCGACTGGTGCTCATTATAGCCAGATTCGTGAGGGGCAAGTCGGGTTTCGTCGAGGTCGGGACTGCACTGCTAACATATTCACCGTGGAGCCCCGTCACATGTATTGGCTACCCACGGTTGTCGTGTTCCTCGACATTAAAGGTGCCTTCGATTTAGTGGATCGATGTGCCATTTGGGACTGTCTGCTACAGAAATGTGTACATGTGCAAGTAGCTTTGGCAGAGCGTGAGCTCACAGCAAGCTGTCGCCGCCCTTCAATACCACCAGTGGTGTAAGACAAAATGCCAACAGTCTCCATTTCTCCGTTGGAATTAAAGACAGAGGTCACATACGGAGTTGCTTTGGCAAACCTTTGCCACCTACGGAATATGCGCAGCTTCATACTGTCTTTGAAGGGTAGAGCATAAAATGCAGCCGTACGTTGGATCCTGCTGTACTGGTGTGTTACGTGGCCCATTAGATCAGCCAATTAATGTGGCTAGTTACCTTGGACCCCTGATGCCTTTGATGTTTCGCTCGTATCTGGGGGGGGGGACACAGTGTGAGCCATGAGCGTGTTCGACTCCATTTTATGGCGCAGAAAGAAGAACGGAACCGCTCAGCACCGTTTCTTACTCATCATGCTCCGATGGACGGGCCACATGTTGTGCATGCCAGCCTTCCGACTGTCGCGACATGCGTTGTTTGCGCGCCGGGGGCGCGGATGGAAGAAGAAGTGAGGTGACCAAGCGATTACTAACTCAGAAGAACTGAAGGCCGTTACTTTGAATTTGACCTCGGTTGGAGCCTCTCAGCTCCCTGGTTCGGGACTGAACGACGATGAACTCCTTTTTCTGGATATATTTGTCGACATGGCCAAGTGTCGACCTCAATGCCGTTTATGCTGTAAGTTGCTTTGCCCCTCCCTACCCCGCTTAGTTTCCTTTTCCAACCACAAACTTACTTACTAGGCTCGCACGAGCTCGTGCGAGCACAATAACCGGCAGTTAGCTCTTCGGAACGACGTCCATCCTACGTGCCTCCGCTGTAGGTTTCTTTCCGGGTTTTACTATGGTGGCACAATAACTGAATTGTCGTCTCCCTGTAACTAACTTGTATAATGGTAGTGATGATGGTAACTACCGGACATTGAAATGATTTTCGTGCACGAGTGGCTGTTTGCGAATGTGTGAAGGCCAGATGGGGCAAACTTTCTGTTGCGGAGTTAGCACGGCTCTGCCAAATTTGCGCATATTTCACCGGGCTCATCTCAAACATAGAATTTTCATACGGCGATTTGGACTGTGCAATTAAGATTCTGTTCGTCCTCTGAAGTGTGTTGTCTACCTACAGTGAAGCAGCTGCACTTCACTCGGAAGACTGATGCATCTATTGTGCAAGCTGCCTTAAACCTAGCGAACTCTCGTCAGACACCTCGATAGTTACCGCACAAAGCCCCACAGACCAACTGAGTTTTTTAAAGGACACTATCACAGTCTCAGAGCGGTGGGGCTAAGTTACGCGATCTTCGGCTCCATTCTCAGCTTGCACACACGTCTGGTGGCTAGGCCACGTTAGCCCGCAAAGTTCCGAACTAGTGTGGCTACTCAGCGCGCTTGGGGTACTATCTCTGAAGAACACTCGTTCGTTCCGTCTAACCGTCGAAAAGCCTAGGAAGCAATATAATGCTTTTTGAACATTCAGTTCAGCACATTCGAGGATATCGAATTTACGAGTGAATTAGAAGAGGATAAAAAGTTATCATTTTTGGATGTACTGGTCACTAGGAATACCGACGGCTCTCTGCAAACGACCGTATATCGGAAGAAAACACATACGGACCAGATATTAAACTACCAAAGCAACCATCCGATGAATCACAAGAAGAGCTGCATTCAAACCCTGTTCAAAAGAGCGGAAATGCAACGCAGTACAGCCGATCGCGGTCACAGGAAGAAAAGCACCTCTATCGAATGTTTAGAAACAACGGTTATCCCAGAACTTTCACCAGAAGAAGCTTAAACAACCAAAAGTCTGAGAAACAGCAGCAGTCACCTGAGCAAGCAAACAAACTATGTAATATTGCTTCCATACATTAAGAACGTCTCCGAACTCACAGGAAGACTGCTGCAGTCACATGGCATTACTGTGGCCCACAAACGAAGTGCCACCCTAAGGAAATTGATCTCAAGGCACAAAGAAAAATTCAATCAAGCGGACCAATGCAATGTCATCTACCAGATACAATCCAGCGACTGCGATAAAAACTACGTCGGACAAACTGGAAGAAAGCTTTGTACACGAATTACCGAACACAAGGCGGGCGTCAGAAGACATGACACGCACTCGTTGGTTTCTGCACATGAAGATCAAGAAAACAACCATTTCGATCTGGAGAATGTAAAGATTCTGGCACGTGGAAGTACAAAACATGCGGGGGAGTTTTTGGAAGCCCGTTACTCTACAACGAATTCAATCAATCTGTACACCGAACTGGACGCAGTATACGCAACCCTACTGGCGAACGACCGACAACTCGAACGATTGAATCCGATGGAAAGTGTGACTAGACAACCAGAACTGACGACAGACTTGCTCACAAGAGCAAGCAGACAAAGGCCACGAAACACAAGGGGTCAAGATCAAAGGTCATCTGCCCATCAACCAAGCTGAATGCGGATCGAAGTCCCAGCCAATAGGATTGCTCGTCTCCACGGACAACCACAGGGATATAAAAACGCACGCACAGCACGCTCAGCGCACTCTCACCGAGACTCCGGCACTGTACTCTTCGCAATTGTATGCCACTCAACTACGCACTGATGATGTCACCTCGATTGGTGACGAAACTTTTGCAGCAAAATGTCAAGCTCAGCCAACAGCTCAAACACCACCTAAGGAATTTTTCAGAAAGCTGCGCGATAGTTCACAAAACAGTCCAACTTTGAAGAAAATGGTTTCTGACGGTGGAAATATGGACGGCAGTATTTACGTCGTCTTATAAAATCAGCAAGTGGATTGACTACACTTGGCGTGCATGTAATGGAGAAAATATTATTTTGCCTTTATCATCAATAATACTACCTGACTTGATGAATATGAATCCACAAATACATATTCAAGCCATTTCGCTATGCAATAGGTCTGTAGCTATTCGAATAGTTGAGAGGTGTCAGGACATAGAACGTACCTTATTTAGTTTATCACAGTCCAGAAACTTTCGTTACACGTAAAGAAACCTATTTTACCTGAAAAAGACGGCCTTCTCATGGCACGCGTTTGATTCTTTAATGATAGTGAATTGATGGAAAGAACCAGCTTTCCTGGAGAAATAAAACTCATACAAAGGGCCAGTCTATGTTTGAGGTAGACAATAGATATCTGACTGAAAACTCCAGCACAATGCAGAACATGGTTGCACGTGCAACAGATGGTGCTACCGCAGTGCTTGGAAAAAATACAAGATTTATTGTCCATCTAAAACTTATTTCCTCTTCTGTTCCTACAATTCACTTTGTGATTCATTGGGAACACCTAGTGCCTAAGAATTTGTGAGCACGCTTAAACAACACAGTATCAACAGTTAAAATAGCACCTAACAACGTCAAATGTCACCGTCTTCAAGATCGCCATTTTCGGCAGTTTTGTGAGGGTTTTTGTTCGTCGCAATCAGCCGACAATTCAGATATGTCGACCAGCTATCCAGGAAAAGCACCAGACGGCCGTTTCGCCCTATTGGGGCTCATCAGTGGTGCGCATCCTTCGGTCCTCTGCGGAGGATCGAACCCATGACTGCTAGTGGCTCTTGCCAACTAGCCCACAGCTTATGCAACTGCGCCATGGAGGACGGTATCTGACTATCATGAATTGTTAGCTAAATGCGATATAGCCCGACGCATCCTCCATTGCCATGCAGGCACCTGCCATGTAGATGACAGCGGTCGGCCTTCCGGCGTCAGGACTTCCCGGTTACGGCAGCTATGAATCGACATAGCATTTTGTGGAATCCGTACGGGCGAATTGGTATTACTTATGAATGGAAGGATTTTGGTGAGTATTTTTGTTCGTCGCAATCAGCCGACAATTCAGATATGTCGACCAGCTATCCGGAAATGCACCAGACGGCCGTTTCGCCCTATTGGGGCTCATCAGTGGTGCGCATCCTTCGGTCCTCTGCGGAGGATCGAACCCATGACTGCTAATGGCTCTTGCCAACTAGCCCGCAGCTTATGCAACTGCGCCATGGTGCTTTTCTGGACAGGTAGTGGACTTATCCGAATTGTCGGCTGATTGCGACGAACAAAAATATTCACCAAAATCCTTCCATTCATAAGTAATACCAATTCGCCCGTACGGATTCCACAAAATGCTATGTCGATTCATAGCTGCCGTAACCGGGAAGTCCTGACGCCGGAAGGCCGACCGCTGTCATCTACATGGCAGGTGCCTGCATGGCAATGGAGGATGCGTCGGGCTATAACGCATTTAGCTAACAATTCATGATAGTCAGATGCCGTCCTCCATGGCGCAGTTGCATAAGCTGCGGGCTAGTTGGCAAGAGCCACTAGCAGTCATGGGTTCGATCCTCCGCAGAGGACCGAAGGATGCGCACCACTGATGAGCCCCAATAGGGCGAAACGGCCGTCTGGTGCATTTCCGGGTAGCTGGTCGACATATCTGAATTGTCGGCTGATTGCGACGAACAAAAATGCTCACCAAAATCCTTCCATTCATAAGTTTTGTGAGGATTTTCATTGAGGATTTTCAGGTTATTCTGTTGCATAAAAAGGTTAGACGGCTCTCTAAGGATGATTGTCTTCACCGTTTTGTTATAATCTGCGACACCATAACATTTCTTTCTAGAACTGCTTATAAAACAAAACTGCTAAAGGCAAGCCAGATGTCTGTCATCTGGCTGATGCCTTTGAAAAACTCAAATTATTAAATACAACTCCTCAAATTAAATAGAATAATCGCATCTCGTGGAAAGAAGCCACTATCGCTCCTCTTAGAAAGCTGTAGATGTATACTCAAGACTTTGCCTGTGCAGTCACGGAGAAGCTAAAGGATAAAGAATTGATTGTTTATGTAGGTCATTTAAAATACCTCCAAAAGGAAATGAAAGTAGGGCTTTCCTGACTTGATTGACATGGAAATCCAAATTTAGATTTTAGATCCATTTGTTTTACAGCCGTACGATTTTGGAGTTAAACTCAAAGAAAGTCTCATAGAACTTCAAGTTGTCAGACTAGCGGGATCCAAATTCACGCAATATGAAAGGGACATTTGAATACAGGCTGATGCCCCCAACATATATTCCAGACTGTGGGAGATGCCTGCTATATATTTCCTTGCTTTCCATCTACATAATTGATTGAATGTGGATTAAGGAGAGTGGTTTCTCGAATAAAATGTAGAAATAGATTAAGCGTCATAGCAAGAGGAGATCTTCGACTCTTGCTGTCAAGTCTGCATCCTGACATAAGCAAGCTTGTTCAAAGACATCAAGCTCAACGCTCGCATTAGTATTTGGACAAAATATTGACAAGAATTGATCACAACTCCAAATAAATGACATGCGTTACAGTTACAAGCCAACAATACTTAAATACAACTTTTAACATTACTGATGGCTTTTGTGTAATTACAGACAAGTAGCTTGACGTTGATACAAACTGGATGTTAACATGGGTCTGTGAAATTTAAGAAGACTTTTGTACAGGAAAGAGCAGTGCTACCAACATTAAACATTAAGCCATCATCAAAAGGGTACCAATATGACAACTAGAAAGCGCATATTTACTTCTGTTAGGCGTTGTGGATTGCTAAATTCTAGTGAGGAAAGGCGGAGCGCCATGAGAATTGGGAAGGTTCAATAGGGGTCACGGCTAAATCAAGGATAAGAATGCCTGCACTAGACAACCGATCAGAGGCCCAGACCGCCTACGGGCAGAGGACCGTTGTTTGGGCGGACGAAGGAACATAGCAGACACCAAGCCAACCAGTATCGCCAGGACTCGGAATGAGGGCGTTGGTAACAAGATCACAGACCGCAACTTGTCTGCCGAACGGCATAGAACAGCTGCTACATGAACACCCAGAGAGCCAATGAATATCGCCGTCACAAAAGTGTTGCGGTTGGCTTAACGACCCAGAATCGAAGAAACGCAAACGCATAGCCAGCGCGGAAGCCCGTGAAGACGCGACGTAGCAAATGGTAATCTGCAGTAGAAAGTAAAGCATGGTTCAGCGATAAATAATTCCGTGTCGCTGCACAGGTTTCATTCTGCTTAGCGGAGGACCATTGGTTTTCCACCTATCAAGGTGCTGACATCTGTTTCGGCTGCCCTCGAAGGAATGCTCGCATATTCAGGCGCACGTTTATCGTTATCGATCAACCTGGATACGGCGTCCGCTTGTCCAGTAGTATCAGTTGACAAAAATCTAATGCTGAAATTGTAGCTCTAAAACAAAGTCACTCATCCTTGAAGTCGACTAGGCATGTGAGAAACGGCTTGTGGTCAGTCAATAATATGAAGCGCTGACCGTATATCATCTTGTGGGATTTCTGAACAGCAAGGAGGATTGTCAACGCCTCTTTTGCAATTTGACTATAATTGAAACAATTGCTTTCCGATAGTTCTTTTCACATGCTGTCAGGGCTCGTGCTACAGCCCTTTCTGAACCGTCTGGAAACCGGTGTACATTGAATGCCATGTTTCCATAGTTGGACGCATTCGTAGCTACGCTACGTACCATATTCGCGTCGTAATGCCCAAGCAATAGGTTTGAAATCAGCAGAGATTTCAATACCTCGAATGCTCGTTGATACTGTTCGGACCAGTTCTATTCGTCATCTTTCATCTGCAGCTCATTCCGCGAGTGGAGCAAACGAGGCATACAAGAAAACTCGCCATAGTGAATCATAATCAGGAGGAACAACCTCACACTTGTGATACGTGTTGTGAAAATTAATCGATCTATCACCACAATGTGTTCAGGATCGGGTCGTCGGCGACAAACGACAAACACGAATCCCAGAAGCCTCATAGATTTTAGGCAAAATACGACTTAGCCTGAGCTTAAACAGAATCCATCATATTTGTTCTCGTTATCACATCCTCCATTGGTTGAAATAATTCATCATGCTTTTCACCGATTATGATGAGATACCATTTGTATTTTAAATTGAAAGTCATGCAAAACAACTTTACAGGTTTCCCAAAAAAGTGGACATTTTGCAAACCGAATTAGACACACTGCATTCCAGGTAGAAAATCAGCAATTCGTTGACGGGAAATGAGGACTAAGGCGATTAGACGACGTTCAGACTACATTGTAGTCATGCTAATGCAACCGAATTGTGTAAGTAGCGGGTACCACTAGAAACTCTCCTCTTGATCATGAACCTCGACAATCTCGATCCAAGGCAGTGACCTAATTTCTCTCTCTCTCTCTCTCTCTCTCTCTCTCCCAATCGAACTTTGCGTAGTTTATTTGCATCTGACTTTATACATAGACCTGTGTGGCTCTGTGACCAGCGAAAAATCAGACTCCTGAATCGTGTGATCTATTACAACCCAACCAAACATTACCTAACTTTAGATGCTCATTGTGAAGCGCACGTCCTGTGAATGGATTATGATGCGCAATTTCAGTGTGAGTCGCGATTCACACTGAAGTAAACCTTGGACACTTCGAGCACTTGGACAGTAGCTGATGAAGCAGACAGGCGGCGACCCTGTGTTCTTTCTCACCCTATGAGCCTTTCCGTGTTGTCTATGTGTGAGTGTGCGTGTGTGTGCAAACCTATTTACCCGCTCGATTATTGGATCAATGCAAGCTAACATAACTCCTCCAAACCAAGTCCAGGTTTACTGGCCTATTGCTGCACATTGTTGTCAAAGAAATGGGAGTGAGACAACTGGACGATGTTCAGATCAGATTGTGCTCACGGGGACGCAACGGGACCGCAGACATTGGAAGATTGTGCAAGCCCTCCACTTGATCTTTTCTGTCCGTCGCCTCAAATAAAGCCGGTTACTTAGTAGTCTCGTGTCGTACTATGGGCCTTCGCTTATTTTCTGTGGGTGTGTGGGCGAAACTAAGCAACTACGGGACTATTGGAACAAGGTTGGCTATCAGGTCTCCATCAAACTCCATCTGGCTTCACTTGCGTAGTATGGATCTCCATGACACCGTGACAACTTTCGGTAAAATAGCTAATGTGAAATCTCATATTCTGAATCTAATTAGAGTGCCTAAAAGGATACAGACCTACCCAGAGCCAGTCAGATTTAGTCGTGTCGACCAGCCCACGTTGCAAACCTTTGAGAGCTAAACGCCATTCCGAAAGTTCCTCGTTTATCAAACATTTACTTCAGTAGGTTACTTGGTTGACCCTATGTTTCCGTCCATGCGAAAATGTCTGAAGCCTCCATTCTGGGTAAACCATGTATGCCCACTTGTTCTTTCCGCACCATACTTCCTGTTTGTATCCCTGAAAGACTAAATCAACATTTTTGAGACCTTGGGAGGAAACCCATGGTCACCACTCTGCATCAAGTCTACAGCCATTCTCTGAACTTTTTAGGATGATCTAGACGTAAATTTTGGAATTAGTCCTACACTATCAAGACATTCCATTCCTGCTCAAAATTACCCCAACCATTCGTACTTATAATGACGCATCGCCAGATTTCTACCCCAACTTATCCAACCGGTTAGCCTGTCTACCTATGCAAACACCATCCAGTAAATCACTTCTTTTTAATGCTCGCTCACTTCGGAGTAAGATGCCCACTGTTATCTCCTTGGTGTCTCTCTTTAAACCAGATTTTATCTTAGTAACAGAGACATGGTTTACAAGCGAAACTCCACAGTCCTACTTCCAAATTGACAATTAGCACAGTTTTTGCTTGTCGAATCTGGGCTCCTGTAGGTGGTTGCATCATATATGTCTGTTAACTTTCAAGCATCGCTTTATGCGCTTCCCTTTAATATAGTAAAATTGACAGCGTAATTGTGCATGTTGCGCTAGGTTGAGCGTCAATGGTTTTGGGTTGCATTTACTCCCCTCCGAATCCTAGTACAGATGACTTACAAATACTGGAACATTTGATTTGCTACTTAGCAGAATTACCCGTTAATCACAAAGTAGGAGGTGATTTTAATATGCCTGATATTAACTGGAGATCGTGCACCGCACCTACTAAACATTCGACCTTGTTGTCTTCTACACATAGCTATGGATGGGCAAATGTCCATTCACCCATCAGGGGCATCCACATCCTCCATTTAGTCCTTACGCTAGGCCTATTCAATGTCTTTGCTGTTGTTCGATACAAATTCACAGGTAGCGGTCACAAGACGGTCCAACTCTCCTTCGAAAAGCTATTTTCTGATCCCAACAGGACTAAATCTGCAGTCCCCTATGGACCATACATTTCCATAAATGTGGATTCTTTTTCCGCCCTTCTGAGAACTAAACAATTGGAAAATTTCTTCCTAACGAATGATCCACAAGTTGCTGCCAATGAATTGCACAAGAATATAGTGATTGGTCTAGACGCACTAATACCAATGTAGTTTCAGCTTCTTCCTAGTAAACTAAACTCAGTCACGATTTCAAAGTTTTTGAATACAAATCGGTTTCGGTAGGGTTTTATTATGACAAGGTTTCGCTGTTGACACAAGAGGTTCTTCAGGTCAGGTGAATCGGTAAAAATTGGCTTAGCTATTTTATGGGAACGTAAGGTGAAGTTTGCAAGACATAACATAACCTTCACCTTACGTTCCCTTAAAAGAAGCTAAGCCAATTTTGTACCGATTCACCTGGCCTGAAGAAGCTCTTATGTCAAGGGTGAAACGTTGCCACAATAAAACTTTACCAAAACAGATTTGTATAGAAAACCTTATGAAATCATGAAATCCCAGTCGGTTCCAAGCATATTCCGAGATATTAAACCCAGTCACCACTCCAGCACACAAAATCATACGGCTTCGAAGTTGCTATTTGAAACCAAATGACTTCTCCTTAGTATTCAAGCGCAAACAGTCATCGCCGAGCTTGAAAGTCTTCGGCTTATCAGGAGTATGAATGTTGAAAGACACGCACGCAATAGCCATAATAAAAATCTTGAACTCATCAAGCTGATGAAAAGTAGAAACAAGGGTACGGAAACCCCAACCATCTTGATTCATGGTTACCAAATAATTGGCAATCCAACTATAATAAGCGGTGGTTTTACCAATTACTATTGTTCTACATTTAAAGCCACTGCTGAGGTTACCGCGCAGACCTTCCCTCTGCTTACTGATGACGAACTCTGCACAGTTGCCTTTGCACTCTGTGGTTTAAATCGACTTATTTCCTCTACTAACTTGTCATGGTATCTTGAGCCTGAAAATTTACCACGAACACTAATAGAATAAAAGGTGCATCCGACATCCCTGTACACTACTGAATCATTTTTCTCCATCTATGGAAGCCAAGACGGTACCATCAAAATGGAAGGTTGTAGTTATTCCTCGCATGAAATGAGCAACTACCGCATAATAAGCCATACTTCTATACTCCTAAAATGATGGAGCGTCACCTAAGGTCCAAAACCATTGACTTTCTGATGACGTAAAAGCTTATCAACCCCTCACAATATGGTTTCCTAAGTGCGCGATCCTGCATCACATTTTAGATCGAGTTTCTCAATCTCCTGATCAGTGCCCTGAATGGCGGTTACCCAGCAATGGTCATCTGCCTCGATATGCGCAAGTCATTTTATCATGTTCCGCATAACTACCGCTTATCTAAACTAATTGCACATGGCATAGGCAACTCACCGCTATCATGGTTTGCTTCGTACCGCACAAACAGAGCCCAGGTTGTTCAGATTCAACATGAAACAAGCAAGCCAAAGTGTGACACTAGTAGCATGATACAAGTTAGTGTTCTGGGACCCTTACCAGGTTCACTTACTATTGAAGTTAAACAATTGTCTCACCGCCATATTATCCGTGACCTAGTGATCTCCTACTCAAACACCCCTAACTTTCTGAATATGCCGCACATACTACAGCTTAAGTCCATCCGAGTCTTGGGCTTCTGTTCAAAAATTCAACTTGAATCATTTAACACTATGTATAGAATAAAAACACCTCCACTGCTTGATTTTGACTCCATCACCTACCGTAATTCTACAGTACGAGATCGTATGGCATTGAAACGGGTAAAATGAACAGTTACTAAGCGTATACTAGACTATTCCACCACCATTTGTTACATCGATCGTCGCGTTGCCTTAAAACTTTATCCACTCTGGCCGTGAAGAATGAAAAGCAACCTTTGCATCTTCTTTGATAAACTTACCAAAAAATACACTTCTCACACCCAACGGTGCAACGAGCAGAACGGTCAGTGTATGGCACTCGAAATAATAACAAAAACAAATTAAAAGTAAAGATCACGAACAAAACTGTCCAACAACTTTTCCTTAGCAGATACTCCATACTATGAAACAGCCATCCACCTGAGATACGTGAAATCTAGTCAGGGATAAAGTTCCGACACGCTGCACATTCATTGTTAAGCGTAGAAACAGCCGTTGGTTTACTGCGACCTATCATAACAAATAAATCCCGTACGAAATTGGTGCAAGATGAATACAGTCTCAATACCTGGGTACTTGTTCTTTCTGTTGTTGCCAGACCTTGCTACCCTCCCCGTGTCTATCAGGAAACAAAAGTTGTTTACTGGAGAAGTACTATCCTGATTACAATGAAGTTTAGGCTTCTCGAGGCGAAAACACATCCAACAAGAGAAAACCTTTGACTCCTTAAAGGCGGTCTATGGACCGAAGTTGCAGCCACTGAGAACGCTAATCGATGGTAGTTCAAGTGCTACTTGCACACAGACTGCAAACATAATGCAGATATGGCGAAATCTCTGACTGGCTCTTTAAAAACCGTTCGGAGATTGACTGGTCTAATTTGAACGGCCTGAAGCGCCATGATGTGAAGGTGCGCTTGGTGGACATGCCGACACTGGTTGAGACGAAGACAGAACATATTCAGCTGCGAAACGACAAGTGTGCCGGTGCAGATGGGATCCCGCCTGATGCATTATAACATGGCGCACACGCGTTAGTGTCCCTGTTGAACCACTTGGTTCAACGAGTGCAAATTGAGGAGGAAATCTCTCCTGAGCTGAAGGATGCCCTTGTGCTGCAACTGTACAGAGGCAAAGGGTGTAAGACATTTTGCACGAATTCTCATGGCATCCATTTGTTGAATTGTGTGGGTTAGGTGATTGCTCCAATCCTGCTAAACTGTCTCTTCAGTCAGGTTGTGGAACCGAACGTGGCGGAAAGAGTAATGTAGAGGCGCTCGGGTCGCACCGTCATCCATATGGTGGGCCACAAATGTCTGTTTAACAACACTGCGACGTGGCGGATGTGACTCGCAGCCGAAATAAAGTCACTGCCCACTGCTTCACGCGAAGAACGATCCCCATATACCGTATTGGCAAATACGTGTTTAGCAACCACTCTGTCGGACTGCTGCGCCTACGGAAAAACAGAGATCAATCTCAGTACCTATTCGAACCCTCTTGCAACATTTCGTAACAGAAACACTTAGCGATCCTACAGCGCTTATGCGCCATCTTTCTCTGACATCATTGATCAAGCCCATCGTCCCTGCATCCTTCTGATGCAAAAGTACATGCGTGTCAAGCCATGTATTTTGCCAACACGTATTTCTGTCGTGTGGTGTACACACGTTTTTACTGTTTCCAAGGCTCTGTCAAGCACTTGAGCACGCCTGTACCTGTGTGTATCGTTTCATCGAGAATATAGTTATGTATTTATTTATTTAGCAGAGTCTCCCCACCATCTTAACAGTATCGAGAGAGTTTATGAACCATGACTGAATAGTACACAGATTTGAATGTAATGTTGTAGCAACAACTTAAATAGCTGGCCGTGCAAACCCACAAACACTCCGGTTCTTCCCTTTAAATAAATAAATAAATAAATAGTTTATTCTCAGTTTCATAGAGACACACCAACGCAGACATGATCAAGGTTTAAAAACAGATGTAGATCACGAAGATACATCGGGTTCAATCGTGTGTAGTTGAAACGGAGTCGGGAAGAGTTGATATGTGAGTCTAGTCGACTTGCCAGTATGAAGTGTTTGGCAGTGACTTTATTCAGTGGCGAGTCACATCCGCCACGTCGCAGTGTTGTTAAACAGACATTTGTGGCTTTTTATAGGGAGAACGCTTGCCAGGCGAAAACTCACCACGGCCTGAAACACTGCCGTAAAATATTCTGAACATTAATGTTGAACTGGCAAAGCCGCTTGACGACTGGTTTTACCTTCGGTTTTTCGCAGAGTAATGGCTTCTAATTTCCTCTGTTGGTTGGACAGGTAATTTGATCGGGGGCGTTATGATTTTTGAGGTCGGTGGAGGAGAGGGACATTGCGATTATTCTTCTTGTTGTATGTCCAGGTGAGCAAAGTTCAACTTTTCCGCTGTCCAGATGTTTCAGATGTATAATGTTTGGGAGTATGAGGATATGTCCAGTTCTCCATACTGGACAAGGGTTGTGGTGATTATAGTTCGGTCCTTTCGGAGTTCCACCATGCTCCATGTAAGTCCTTGTGGGTTGTTACATCCGTCTTGGACCAAAACTGTTCCTCAGTCCAATCCCAGATCTCCAAGAAGTCCCGGACATCGGAGAAAAGGGAAGTGAGGGACAACCGAGAGAAGACCGCAAGAAAAGGCATGGGGTTGAGCATTGTTAATGTCCTGTGTTACAACATTTGGGCTTGAGACAAAAGCATGTACACTGTGCAAAAATAATTATGCTAAAAATTTATTCAATATCCTACAGAATCATTAGCCGTATGGGTGGATCTCTAACGCCTGCGTAGAGACAAGATCGTTGTACAAGTATTTAAAGTAAATAAATAAATAGATAAATAAATAAATATTTTATTCTCGCAAAGCGAGACACGCCTTTTGGGCATGATCAGCATATTGCATTTTTGTACATGATAGCGGAATAAGCAGCACCAACTGTGGGATTAGTACAGTTGGAAACAGTAGTGTGAGCCCATAGAGCCCAAATGTTGTATGTAGTCTATGTACACAGAAAGCGATAGGTAAAGATAGTAAGCAGATCACTTATGTGATATGTTGATGAGGAACTAGTCCGATGAGGTCCCGTAAGCAATGTAAGTCAGTGAGTGAAGTATGAGGAAACGGGTGAAAAATACTTAAGAATAGTGGTATGTCACTAATCAGATATGTAGGCGTGTTCGTGCGAGAGCCGATATATACACAGAACTTGTAAATATGGTGTCGGTCAACTTGCCAATGTTATGGACTGTGACTTTATTCGGTGGCGAATCACATCCGCCACGTCGCAGTGTTGTTAAACAGACATTTGTGGCTTTTTATAGGGAGAACCCTTGCCAGGCGAAAACTCACCACGTCCTGGAACACTGCCGGCTGTTGATATAACATTGGCAAGATTGTATCTGGCCGATTACCTTCGCGGATATTCGCAGTCACGTAACGCCAATATGTTTCCTATGACTGTGTAGTCGCCTTCGGAGTCCAGTACAAGTGGTTGAAGCTGTTGAAGTCGGACGACTCAGGTGACTTGTATTGAATTGATCAGTTTCCTTGGTTCTTTAGTGTGTCATGATTATGAAGTGCGGGTTTTTTCTTTTTTCTTTATTGGATCCGTGCCCATGGAAGCGTCGCAGGTACGTCTTCAGCGGTGTTCGGTGCAGGTAATGTTATCCTGTAGAACAAGGGTGAGAAGAAAAACGGACCGAGCAAACTGCCAACAAAATTGAACAGGACTATGTTATTGTATAACTATAAAATTTATGGTAAAGTTGTGCTGGCTGAAATCAATGGAGTGACCGATGAGCTGAGGCTGGTGGTACCTATACCGCCAATGAATAGTTGCGATATGAACGAAGAGAGACGCCAAACATGAGAGGAAGACGTTAATGTGAGCTGAGATACATGATAGTGGAGCCGAGAGCCAAACTCAATCAGAGACCGGAAAATCGGATTTCGGTAGGCATTACCAAGCATAGAGATAATGATTAAGACAAAGAAGAGTATCAGAAGGTTGTAACTTATACCAATGAGAACTTGAGTCGATGGCAGCCGGTGCTCAAAATAAGAGAGGCCTTGGCTTGAGACCTATAGTCATTTAAAGCCTCAGAGGACTGACTTGGCCAAAATGTTTCGGATTGAGACGCACAGAAAGAAAGGTAACCAAAAGAGAACTGGGATGTTGCGCTGACGCAAGTGATAACTATACCGCCATTGAACTGTTGCGATATAGACCAAAAGAGAGGCAAAACAAGAGAGGGGAACGTAATTGTGAGCTGAGATTCATGATGGTGTAGCCGAGAGGCAAAAGTCAATCAGAGACCTGAAATTGCAACTTCGCATGGGACCAAGCATACAGGTAATGAGCCAGACGGAGGCCAGTATCATGAGGCTGTTTCTTATGCCAATGAGAACGTTAATCGATGCTCAAAGGAAGAGAAGCCTTTGTTTAAGCCTTATAGGCATTTGGAGCCGGAGGCCGGTGCGGTCCAGGAGGTTTAAGAGTGCGTGGCGCAGTAGGAAAGCGAATCAAATGTGGCCTAGTATGTTGTGCTGACACTATGGGAACCTAAACCACCATTGAACCGATGCGATATGGACCAGAGAAGAGGCCAAACAAGAGGGGGGGACGTAATTGTGAGCTGAGAAGCATGAGAGTGGAGCCGAGGGGCAAAACATAGCCAGGGACCTGAACTTTCAATTTCGGTAGAAGGACAAGGCATGCAGGTACTGTACCAGACGGAGGAGAGTACATGAGGCAGTTATTTATACAAATGAGAACATTTGCCGACGGCAGCCGATGCTCGAATGAGAGAGGCCTTGTTTTGAGACTGATGGGTATTAGGAGCCTGAGAGGCCGGACAAGTCCAGTAGGTTTAATAATGAGTGTCACAGTAGCAAAGAGAATCAAACGGGGGCTAGGAAGTTGCGCTGGCGTTAGAGGTACCTGTACCGTCACTCAACCGATGCGATATGGACCAAAAGAAAGGCCAAACAAGAGAGGGAGACGATACTTGTGAGCTGAGAAGAACGATAGTGGAGCCGAGAGGCAAGCTTAAGCTAGGATATAAGCCTTCGATTTAGGTAGGAGGACCAAGAGTACCGAAAATGAATTGGACGGAGACGAGAGTCGTGAGGCCGTTACTTATACCATTGAGAACCTTAATCGATGGCAGCCGATCCTCAGAGGAAGAGAGGCCTTGGCTTGAGACCTATAGGCATTTGGAGCCTGAGAGGCCGGACTAGTCCAAAAGGTTTAGGAATGAGAGCCACAGTAGCAAGAACATATAGCGACGCCTGGGATTATGCATGCATATAATGAATCAAGCGGAAAAGAGAGTCATGAGGCCGTTACTTATACCATTAAGAACCTTAATCGATGGCAGCCGATCCTCAGATTAAGAGAGGCCTTGGCTTGAGACCTATAGGCATTTGGAGCCCGAGAGGCCGGAGTAGTCCAATGGGTTTAACGATGAGTGCCATAGTAGGAAAGAGAATCACACGTGTGCTAGTAAGTTGCGTTGACGTTAGAGGCACCTATACCGCCATTGAACCAATGCGATATAAAACAAAAGAGAGGCCAAACAAGAGAGGGGAACGTAATTGTAAGCTAAGATGCATGATAGTGGAGCCGAGAGGCAAAAGTCAATCAGAGACATGAAATTGCAATTTGCAGGGGTCCAAGCATATTATAACGTGTCAGACGGAGGCGAGTACATGTGGCTGTTTCTTATGCCAATGAGAATTTAATCGATGTTGAAAGGAAGAGAAGCCTTGGTTTGAGATCTATAGGCATTTGGAGCCCGAGCGGCCGGACTAGTCCAAAATGTTTAGGAGTGAGAGCCACAGGAGCAAAAACAAATAGCGGCGCCTGGGATTAGGCGTACAGATAATGAATCGGGAGGAGACGAGAGTCGTGAGGCCGTTACTTATACCATTGAGAACCTTTATCGCTGGCAGCAGGTCCATACTGATAATGTACCAGACGGAGGGGAGTACATGCAGTTGTTACTTGTGCCAATGGGAATTCATTTGGTGCTCAAAAGAAGAGAAGCTTTGGTTTGAGACCTATAGGCATTTGGAGCCTGAGCGGCCGGACTAGTCCAAAATGTTTAGGAGTGAGAGCCACAGGAGCAAAAACAAATAGCGACGCCTGGGATTAGGCGTACAGATAATGAATCGGGAGGAGACGAGAGTCGTGAGGCCGTTACTTATACCATTGAGAACCTTTATCGCTGGCAGCAGGTCCATACTGATAATGTACCAGACGGAGGGGAGTACATGCGGTTGTTACTTGTGTCAATGGGAATTCAATTGGTGCTCAAAAGAAGAGAAGCTTTGGTTTGAGACCTATAGGCATTTGGAGCCTGAAAGGCCGGACTAGTATCCGTTTAGTATGAGCCAATAATTGCGTAGGGATGGAGCAAGGAGAGTTAGAATAATGGTAGTGATTGTCAGGTGCATGAACAGCACGTAGCTAGCGTAATCCGAGAGGGAGCGCAGAATAAGCGAAAATACATAGGTTGCCGCGACAGTCCTAAAGATGAATTGGTAGCAGGGCAGCGGAAGGATTGGATGCAGATATTCTAGAGGAATAAGGTTATTGAGATACGGAGTGGCTCCTGGCAAGCATTAAATCCTCGCATACGCATGGGGCCAATGGCCATTAGCTACTTCTGAACAGAGATGCCGAATTTACGACGACCGACAGATGGTGGCGCTAGGAGAGACTAAGAGGCCAGATGTAGCCATTGCAATCAGACGCTTGGTCACTAGCGTATGCCTATAGGGTCGCTGAGTGTATCAACAGGCCAGTGAAGGCAAGTGACAGTTCAGGTGATAGGTCTACAGACCAGCTGAGCTGTGACGCAAACAATCCAAGAGACGGAACATTGTAAGAAGGGAGTTAGCTCCGGATATCCCCAAAGTTAAGTGGAAGCTATAGTGACTAGCATCTGTTAAGCAGAGATATTGTCTCTAGAAAAGCATGTATCAGTGGCTGTTGAAGCCATATCATTAAGGCGTTTGATCACTACTGGATACCTACAGTTTTAGTGAAGAAATCAACATGCGAGCGAAGCTTGGCGAGACAGACGGCAGAAGAAAATGGGGGCTGTAGAGTCAGGGGGTGGCTCCTTGCAAGCTACATGGAGCCAACAATGACTAGCTGCTATCAAGAGGAGTTGATGCGAGAAGGACGAACGACACAACGGCGCGCTGGGAGAGAGAAGAGTGACCAGCAATAGAGCCAGTGCAGATTCGCAGTTAGTGGCCAATGTGGTTAACGGCTTCATAGTATTTCCGTACGATACTAAGGCAGGGGTAGCGTCCGAATCATGGTATAAGCGGTACGTGGACCTGTGCACCGTTGACTTGGCTTGCCATGACGAAGTCTGGTAGGTCCAGCTGCTGCGGCGCAAACTTGGTACGCTCAAACACAAACGCTACACCAACTTTATCTTGTCCTAGAACACGCACAACGTTACCTTTGACGAGACGCCCGAACGTTGTCCTGGATGTTTGAAATGCAGTCCTCACTGTTCACTACTCGCTAACAACGTCTCAGCTGGACCAGTGGGAGGTTGACGACTTTATTACATACGCGGGCGTGGGCAAGCGTGACTGGCCACGTTTGCAACTTCACACAATCACCGATGACCAATACCAATGTTTAAATTTCGTCTCTGGTCTCCAGTCTCAAAACGATGTTAATATCCGGACCAGCCTCATGTCCGAGCTACAACAGGATAGCTTAGTCGCACTCCATAGTCTGGCCGAAGAGTGTCAAACACTGCCCAACCTGAAGTACAATTCTGCTATGATCCGGAACGCCAGCGCCCCTGGTATAGTCCAAGCAGTCACAGCACCAAGGGCGCAACCGTCCGCACGCCGCACCCAAACTAACCGAACGAAGTCACCACCCTACGCGTGGCGGTTCTGTGGTGCATGGCATTTCCACCTGGATTGGAATTTCCGCCAGCCTCGTTGTCAACATTGAAATAAGAAATAAATAAAGAAATAAATAGTATATTCTCGAATTTCCGAGACACACCTGACCAGGCATGATCAACGTTTACAAGCAATTTATGTTTCGCAACAAACACGTTGCTATGTATGTAATCGGCAATAAGCCGAAAGTTGTCCAAGCTTTGGAAATTGTAAAATTAATCTTGAGGTATAAATTCGTCAAAACATGACGACAAGTTGGGTTATAGTGGGCGTAGTGTAAACAGGCTGGGCATTCCGTTTGTAGAGAAAACTTGTCTGGAAAATATTACATTAGGATTCAGGTCCGCTTGCCAGTATGTAGTTGTGGGCAGTGACTTTATTCAGTGGCGAGTCACATCCGCCACGTCGCAGTGTTGTTAAGCGGACACTTGTGGCTTTTTATAGGGAGAACGCTTGCCAGGCGAAAACCCACCACGTCCTGAAACACTGTCAGAAATCCGTTTGTACACTAATGTAAAACTGGCAGAGCAGCTCGTCGACTGATTTAACACTCGGTTAACCGCCGTCAATTGCCTTCTAATTTCCTCTGTTAGCTGAACAGGTTATTTTTGCTCGCGGCGGCCATAATGGCTGAGGCCTATGGAGGGTTAGACCTTCGTCATCTTCGTGTCCAGGTGAGCAAAACTTCCGTTTCTTGCTTCTAGAATTTACAGGATTATGTATACTTCGCAGGAGTATAAAGGCGTCATGTCCAGCTACCAATACTGGACGACGGTCATGGTAGTGAGTGCATTTTTATCCACTTGTTGTACAGCCGTGTTCTATGTAGGTCCTTGGGGGTTTCTATGTCCTGTCCCAGGAGCAAGCTCTTTCACATTCCGATCCCAGATCTCCAAGAAGTTCCAGACCTCGGAGAAAGGGAAGGTGAGAGACAAACAGGGCCGCAAAGAACAGACGTGGAAACAAGCATTATTTACGTACTATGGTCTAACATTTAGAGGAAACATATGATGTACAATGTGTAACAATGATTATGCTAAAAGTGTCTTTTGAATATTCATCGGAAGCAAAGCCCTATAGGTTGGTTGCTACCGTGTACCTTGGATGCAGAGCGTTGCGCCGTTAAGCAAAGAAAACACAGGATCCGTTTGCTATGATGCAACTGTTGCGTGGGAAGTTTCGCTGGGGAGCGTAGAATATGCTGACCCAGGGAAAGCCAGTGAGTCTTTTGGACTCGTACATGGGTAAGTTTCGCAAAAATAGCAGCGAAGAATTGAGGAATGAAGACCTGTAGATGAGAAGCTAAGGGGCGTCTCTGTACTGACCAGGTGAGAGAGAGTGCCGAATTAAAAAGCTAAGAAGGGCTAATTGACGGAAGGACCGCAAATAGCCAGAATATATGCGTACATTAAGGTTGCTGTGGACATCAGAACCTGAGATCTAACCGCAGCAGCCAGAGTGCTAGGGTAATAGTGCCTAGCTGGATAGAGGCATGGACTGCTAGCCCGAGACTTGGAGTATTGCAGGTAAAAAATGCCTAAGACAATACAGCAAGTAGTGGGTAGATAAAGGTCTAGAAATGTGTGGCAGAAGAGCGGCTTATGCTGAATACCTGGATATGTTTGCACGACAGAAGAAAACTAAGAGTGGTTTCGTGGTAGAATGGCAGCGGACAAGTAAAGCGCAAGCATACAAAGAGGTTGTTAGATAGTTAGAGAATAATAGACTACGACGCGTCGACGTGCAGCTAATCAAATCATGTGGTGGTGTTAATGGAGTATAATTAAGGAGGCCTGAGTCGTGAGAAGCCCGCGAGAGAGCTGTACTACGGCCAATTAGGTGTCGCGGATGAGCAATGGCATTTAGGTGTGGCCTTATAATTGCTAGTGGACACCTAATTAGGGCGACAGACAGCAAGTGTATGTGATGCACGCAGTCCCAGGGATTAAAGCTTGGAGGGAAAAAGTGTGGACCTTGGCAGCTCAGGATAAGCACAAAGATGATAGTAGCTTATGAAGAAGGACTGCTGCTAAACACGGGAGCCAGAGGTAAGACGAGGAACAGTTAGGGTCGCTGTAAGTGTGAGTATCAGTGATCAGCAATGGAATTTGCATGAAGCCTCTTAGTTGCTAGTGTATGCCCTTAATTACCCATAGTAAATCAGCAAAAAGCGGATGTATGTGACGCAGACAGCCACAAAGTATGTTCGAGATAGAAGAGAGCAGCTCTTAGCAAGCTCGAGAAATGCGTGGAGCCTACGATTTCTAGTTGCTGCTAAGCAGAAGTGCTTAGGTTTAAGAGGATGGACAGAACATGGCGCTGCGAGAAACTTTCGGTGCCCTGATGTAGCCAGTCCATTAGGCTATTTGGTTACAAGTGGACTGCTACAGTGTCACAGAACACAACAACAAGCCAGCGATAGTAAGTGATACAGACAATCTGGATTACAGGATGAAGAAACGAGGAATGTCTCCTAGTATCTCCAGATAAGCTCGAAGATGTGTGGAGCCTACAATGAACATCTGCAATAAACGTAACGAAGATAAGAAGAACGAAGGGTAATTGTGCTAAGGGAGAGAACCGGCGGACAGCATCTGAATTCCGTTGAACCTTCTAGTTATTTATTAGATACAGTGACAGAAGAAGTCAGCAAACCAGTGAAGGGATGTGATGCTAACAATTCAAGAGAGTAAGTGGGAGAGATACAGAGTGGCTACTAGCGTAGATATGTATGCTAACTACTATGACTGGCTGCAGCTGAAAAGTGGTGACATAAGTAATACGAGGAAATGATAATGATACAAGGTGAGATAGCGAGTATCCGCAACTAGCAGTGGCATTGGGGTGTAGGCTTCTAGTGGCTAGTGGATACCTAAAGTGTCCCAGAATAAGTCAACGGTCAGCAAATGAATGTGACACAGACGGCCATAAAGGATGAATGTTGGGGATGCAAGTGGGTTACACTTGGCAGGCTCCGGATATGTGCAGAGATACATAGAACTTACGACCACTAGTTGCTACTAAGTAGAAGTGCTGAGGTAAAGAGGATCGACAGAAACTGGTACTACGAGAAACATTCGGTGGCCAGAAGTAGGCATTCCATTAGACACTTTGGTCAAAAGTGGGTTCCTACAGTGTCACAGAACACATCAACAAGCCAGCCAAGGTAAGTGATACAGACATTCTGTGAGATTACAGGATGAAGAAACGAAGAATGTCTCCTAGTATCTCCAGAAAAGCTCAAAGATATATGTGGTAAGCTGCAGCACCGAGTTGCTTACTGCCATCCCACATCACCCAAAGGGGCCAAAACTGGGCAGGCCTCCACCCGGCGATTTAAAGAATCGGTCCCGAACCAAACGCACACCAATACTGCTCCGGTTGCCATCTCCCTGAGAATGCTGAACAGGTTCCAAAGCAACGCTGCTACTCGCCAAAATTCGTCGACGCCTTGAGCTACGGTCAATTTGTCCGATTGCAGTTGGACACTGCGGCGGACATTACGGTCTTCTCCAAAGACCTTTGGCGATCCCATGGCAAGCTAGCTTTCGAACCTACCAGTCTGCCAACAGCGCATGTGGTGGGCGCGTGCAGTTACCTGAGCTGTTGCACGGCTCCGCCTCCTTCGGAGGCGCAACGTTCAATGCGATCTGCTACATCGAATGGCTCGAAACTCTTGGCTTAGCCGATCTTCCTCTTCGGGACATCTGCAACGCTATACATTCACCGGCAGTACCAAACGACCAAACCGAAGACACCAGTAGGTAGTTTGTCGAGGTATTCCAGGATGTTTTTGGCCGCTTTACACGCATCCGCGTCGCCTTCCAGCTCGTACCTGGTTCTCAACCGGTGTTCCGTCCCAAAAGGTCTGCGCTACACGCAGTCCTAGCCTTGGTAGACGCTAAACTTTAACTTTCAGAAGCCATGGGCGTCCTGGTACCTGTCCCATTCCTCCTGGGCGGCGCCGATTGTCCTGCCTAAGAAGCCGAATGGATCCCTCCGCGTTTTACCGGTTTCTCCACCGGTCTCAGTGTCTCACTAGGGCCAAATTGCTACCCGCTATCGATCCCAGACGACCTCTTCACTATACTCAATGGTGGCACGTGTCACGCTATCATTGACTTGGCAGGCGCCTACTGCAGGTTCAGATCGCCCCTGTGTCACAAACCCATCGGACGACCAATACGCGGCAGGGTCTTCACCAGTACACCAGGCTCCCGTTTAGTGCCAAAACCGCTCCAGCAGTTTTTCAACAGACGGTGGACGCAATGATGCCTGGCATTCCTGGTACGGGCGCCGACCTGGAGGATCTACCCATTTTTGGTCGCACCCCAGAAGAGTTTTGAAAGCGCTGGTTGTCGTCCTTCAACGGCTCCAGGAGTACGCTTCCTGGTTGAACGCCGAGAAATGCCAATACTTCCTTCCGTCGATCAACTAACCTGGTTTCGTTTTTGATACCACTGGTCGTCATCCCGATCCTGCGAACGTCAGGCCATCCAGCAGATGCCAGCTCCAACTGATGTGTCACAACTGCGGTCCTTCCTGGGTCTCATCAGCAACTACAGCGCCTTCCTGCCATCGCTACACGACGTTCGAGCGCCGCCCAAACGGCTTTTGCAGAAGGACGTTCCTCAGCGCCGGTCACCTCTATGTGAGAAAGCTTCGTTCGCCCGAAAGCCTTGCTGTGTTGTGACCTACTGCTGACTCGCTATGGCCCAGCCTTGCCGAGTTTGGTTGCAGCTGACCCCTCGACCCACGGGATTTCAGCCGTTCTCTCCCATCGATCCCAAGTGGTTTCGAGAAAGCTGGTATGAACGTCTCCCGCGCCCTGACGCGTACGGAGAGGAACTATGGTTAGCTGGAGAAGGAAGCCCTTGCTATCGTCTTTGTAGTCATCAAGCTCCACAGGATGCTGAATGCCCAGCTGTTCAAGCTACTGACCGATCACAAGCCAATACTTTCAACCTCCAGTTCAAAGAAAGGCATTCCTGCATACTCGCCTGGCAGACTTCAGCGTTGGGCGGTCATTCTTGTTGGTTACGACTTCGAAATTCACTAATGCCGATATATTTTCGTCAAGGCGACGGGCTCTTCTGCCTCCTTTCCAAACATGCCGCAGAAGACAGGACTTGCAGCTGTTACCGTCGAGGCCGAAGTCCGTCCTCAGGAACAAGGAACAATGATTTATAAAGGATAAGATTTCAGTTGCTTGACATGTCTCGTAGTGTGTACAGAATGAGAGCCAATAGATCCAGGGGTATTGTCATCGTCAGTTCGGGTGACTACAGCTTTAACTACACCTCCGTTTGCAATTACAATGTACGCACACGGCGCAATAAGAGGAGTAGTTATTGATCACGTAATAGACGAGAAATAAATAAAAATTAACAAGGAGAGCGCTTACACATGTGCAACTATCTTGGGTCGGCAGGATGCAGAGCTCCAGTTGCTATAGTAGTAGCGTTTATCAACTTGTGTGCAAGGGGTTTGGAGTGCCTCATTCTCGAGTAGGGTTATGGCACTGTCCACTGTCTGTTGCGCATTAGTGCCAGTATCTGGTGGTCATGAGCTATAGCACGTAGTATAAATGTGACAGAGCATCGTCAAGCCGTTTTTAGAAAAGGCATAAGGTGGGTGCATTAATTACACGTTCCGGTAGGGCGTTCCCAGGCTGTGCCACTCGAAGGGAGAAAATGTTTCGCCAAAATTCCACGAGGCTGTACCGCATGACCAGCTTTAACCGATGACCTCAAAGTGGGGTGTTTTGACTGGGTATTAGTGGGGAATGGCATGGGTGTTTGGGGCTTGCAGGATAAGGTACACCATTATGAGATCACCCCTTGGACACCGGTAACGTCCACTGTTTATTATGAGAGTCTTCAGCCTAAGTGGGGCTGGGAGGCTGGTCAAACTTCTAACACTCTTCGTTGCCCTGTTTTGTGCAGTATCGAGCGCGGTGAGATGGTGTTTGAACCAGGGTTGCCACGCTTGAACAGCGTATTCCGCGTGTGGCTTAATGTATGCACGAAGCATTTTTGGAAAGACTGAAGGCTCAAACGTCCCGAAAGCTCTGCGAAGAAGGCCGAGATACTGGTTTGCTTTCTAAGATGCCTTTTTAGTCTGCCTCAAACAGCCGAGGTTATCTTGAACTGTCACGCCGAGATCGCACTCGTGAGAAGCCCCCTGTAGAACTTGCGGCCCTAGGCGGTACTTGTGTGTATGCTTGTGTTGCATGCTGAGAACTTTGCAAGTGGCGACGTTGCAATGCAGCATGTTCTTGATGGACCATTGTACGCTTTGTCCAGGTCCTCCTGTAACCCTGTGTGATCCTCCACTGCAGCTATAGTACGCCATAATTTTAGATCAGCGGCAAATAGCAAACCGTTAGAAGATAGCACGCTAGCGAGATCATTTATGAAAACCAGGAACAGGCGGGGCCCCAGTACCGAGCCCTGAGTTGCGCCGCACTGAACATTGATGGATTCCGACCGGTTGCTTCCAACCCTCACATTCAGGTGACGTTGCAGGAGAATGTCTCCTATCCAGCAGAGAACAAGATCGTCGATTCCATTTTTATGGAGTTTGTGGAGTAGGATGCGATGGTCTAGACGGTTGAATGCCATGGCGAAATCCAAATAGGCCGCGTCGAGGCCTACACCAGCGTCCATAGATTCCGTCCAGCTTACACGAGCATTCAACAGACAAGTGGTACATGAACGAGTTTGGCGAAATCCATGCTGCCCCGGAACGAGAATTTTCTTGTTCTCCAGGTACCCCAGCAAAACCTCCGCTACAATGGACTCCATAAACTTGTATATTATAGGAAGTAGTGTTTCCGGGCAATAATTTGCTGGTTCAACACAGTTGTCCCTTTTGTAGATAGGCGTAATGATTCCGTGCTTCCACATCGTGGGGACATGCATCTCGTCGATACATCGTTGTATGAAAATTGTTAGTGGTAAAGCCAAACTCACGGCAACAACTATCAACGCTTTCAGGCGAATTCCGTCCGTGCCATCTGAAGTCTGCCTATTACTGACACCGACATACGTCGTGCAACTGATCAAGGCCATGTCTTGCAGAAAACCGTTACTTACGTTCAGAAATACTGACCAAACACTGCCTGGTCTGATGAACTCACACAACTACGTCCATGACGCGGCACCCTTTCCTTGCTCATTCCTGCCGCATAACTGCAGCTCCAATCGTCGTTCCTTCATGTCTCTGGCAAGCTGTACTCCGCCAGCTGCATTCTGTCCATCCCGGTGCGACCAGCATGAAATTAATTGCCCGCCAGTATGTCTACTGTCCTGGCATTGACAACGATGTGCGAAATTTGGTTCGCCGTCGTTCAAGCACTCAAGAAGCCTCAATGATGCCACCACCCCAATCACTGGTGCCTTGGCATCCACCAACAAAACTGTGATCCCGAGTGCAAATGGTCTACACTGGTCCCATCGGTGGCAGTACCTACCTAGTCGTTGTCGATGCCTATTCCAAACGGCCAGTATTGGTCGCCGTCAACCCACCAGCTGCATACCCTACTTCGGGTTGTCTACAAGGAACGTTAATCAACATGATCTTCCCGAGGTTTTGGGGTCCGACAACGGTTCCCATTATTCGTCTTCCATCCTCGAAGAGTTTTGTCGCCCGATACCGCATCCAACATCTCCGCTCACCGCCTTACCATCCCCAGTCCAATGGTCAAGCGGAGAGAATTGTCGACACATTCAAGGCAGCGCCCTTGGAAGTTTCCAATAAGCGACCTTGGATGAGTATCTTCAAGCCTTCCTGCTCTCTCACCGGTTCACACTGAATCCAGCTAGCCAGGATGCCAGTCACCAGATGAAGAACTGAAGGACGGCAAGCTACGCACCACCAACGAAGCTCTCATTCCGACTGATAATCTACCTAGTCTTTCTAGTTTATGCACCAAGCACCAAGTATCCATGCTGCAGGATGTACCCGTGAGGGATAACATGTGGGTTAGCCACCTTAATCAACTTCGACCGCACCAAGGAGAACATTCTACGGGTAGACCGTTATCCTGTGCGCATGCCGCCAGACGTCCTGCTTGATATCTTCGGATTGCCTACACAACGCGAGACCACAATCGAAACCGCTCAATCGCCGCCGTGTCTGGAATGCCCGCCTTGCCGACGAGCAGGAAAAATCCGGAGGGCGCCGAAATCCCTCCAAGTTAACCCTCAAAAGCTGCGGTAGGCCTTCGCTTCAATAGGAGGTTTTGCAGACCCGTCAAATATCCCTGCAAAAGCGCGCCACAAACTCCGGCCCACTGGCTGTGGAAAGCAGAGTTCAATATTCCCCAACGTAGCAGTTTCCAGCCAATCCGAGGCGCGACACGATGGTGCACACGTTGGCAAGGTTCATTACAAACTACCACCACGTCGCGGTAGCTGCTTTTACTAACTAAATGACCCATAGTATTGGCTGTGCTTCGCCCTTTGTTGGTCGTAAAAGGGTCTTCAGGGGACTGTTTGTCTTGCTTTCTCTTCGCCGTTAGTTAAGAGTCGGTTCGGTCGCGTGCTTGTTGTGTGTATCAATAGCCGAGCGACGCTCGCGTCTAAGCCACCAGCGCGCGGGCACCGTCACCCACTCTGGTGCGCGTAGCCTAGTCCGTTAGGCAAGCACAGCGTCTGCCAATACGTGTGGTTAGGAACGTTCTAATGCTAGAGCAATTTTCCGCCTCACCAGCGCGTACCTTAAGCTAAGCTAATGCCAACACGCCGGCGCAAATCTGTTCGTACGGCCGGCGTTTCAAGCCGTTATAGTAGGCCGGATAAAATCGTGCTAGTGACAATGATATCAGGCTCAAGTGCTTATCAGAGTCATCTTCCAACCTGAGCGAATCCAGTGGAGCCTATTTGTTGTTATACGGCTGTACACCACTGTAAGCCTGCATGACCGTACTAACCACTTAGAAGTTAGCCACGAACGCTGTATTTGGTGCCTTTCCGTATCGTTGAATTATAGTGTTACGTACCCTTGCATGTAGTAGCACAATGTTGATCGCATCACTGGTTATCCTACCTCAGTTAGATAGTCGGCGGTCATATATGAGTGCAGTACTCCAATCCAAGTAGCAGATAAACGTCTTCGTGCCTGTATCCCTGTGCATTAATGCTTGTTGTGCAAAACCTGTTTTACTTAACCATCATTACGTGTTTCCATTTGCATCAGGCACACACACAAGATTAACCATTTTTAGTATTTTTACTTAGCGGATTATGAGCGTTTGCACTGTCTTCACTTAAACCAGAATAGTTGCATATTGGTTGAACTTCGCTACGCCTTATAACCGATGCCCACCCGGTCAGTTTGGTGGCACGACAGATTAGCCTACTCGTTCTATGCCACGGTTCCATTGTAGAAACCTGCAGCAACAGCCAGTAAGCACGCTGTCATCCGCATTCGTTACTTTACTTACCATTACTTGTGTTCTTTAACCCGGTGCCTTATAGGTTTTGCAGAACCTTTGTTAGTATTTCCTCAGCAAGGCATTCACTTTTACTATTACAGGAGCAGTGTTGCCAGACTATCGTCTTGTCATCGTGCTCACGATATATGCATGCTTCCCACTGTAATGAAAATACTGCAAGCCTGCCTCCGCCAAGACTCTTGTGCTACACAAGGTGCACTGGTACTGGTTCCTACTACATCATTAGTAACGGAAATGATATACGGTCGACCGAGTTGCAATGTGAGTCTTGAAGGGTGGCTCCGGTCTCGCTGATTGCAACAGCAGCCTGCCGTGGCAAGTGTCTATCATGGTTTCTACAATGACTTTAACGAATAAACCAATGGGCTGCGTTACGTGTTAATTCTGCCATACGGTAACTTGTATATGTCCCGTTCACTCCTACACGAGCATTGAGTGGTAGAAAGGTTTGAACCACATGCCATTCTGGGTAACAGTCTGCAGCACTCTGACGTTGAGGCTTTTGGTAATGGGACCCTAACGTAAGTAAGAGAACCACTTATGGTGTAGGATAGCTTGCTTGCTTAATGAGTGCGGCAGGATGGATACATTTGACGCGCCTTGTGCTTGGCTCCAGTACATACGGGAAATGGCAAGTAATCTGCGCTAGCGGAGCGCCTGCTTTATCTTCTATTGGAACTGACCTCCGAAAGTTGTTAATTCCCGTTAGTTATCCACCTACGGTGACGACCTGATAGGACGAACAGCATATATAGGGTTAGCGGCATCCGGTTTCTGATTTGCCTGTCACTGTGGCCAGCCACAGGACGCCTGCGCCAACAGAGGGACCATGGATGGTTTGGGCTGCACCACCCACAGCTCCATCAACACACTCCATATCCAGAGTAACTTTGAATAAATAAGGTCTGGGGTATGTGCATAATAGCCACGTTTCACCAGAGGAGCCGGCCCACCCACCTTCACAGGTCAACACAAGCACACACTATTTGGGAACAAGCTCACACAAAACGGTGGCTGGACCGTGGTCCGCTCTAAAATGTAAGGCAACGCACAGCAAGCCCAGCATGTCACCAAAGACCGTTCACCCCGTCTTTTGCAGCAACGAACAACGGCCTTCCGGAGCCAGCATGGACAAGGTATTGGGTAATCGACGCATAAGCACCTCGACAACGTACGCATCAAGCACAGTCGCACCGGAGAAACCAAGCCACAGACAATCACTTAAACCGACGATATGAAATAAAATAAAGCGAAGAATGCATACAGACACGTTGACCTAACTCTTCATTGAATGAGCGCAGGAAATAAATTGGTTACGAACAAAGCTACTATAATTTTAAGCAGTCAAACAAATAATTTAGGAAAATGCCACGGGTGCCTAAGCTTATCGAAGCTAACTACAATTGGCTTAAGCGATGTGTGCATGTTTAAAAAGATAGTTAAAGTAGACCTTCCTAAAGGAAAATAAATGACTATTTTATTTTATACTATGCGAGGCACGCCCGTGGAGGCATGATCAGGTGGGTGCAACGGTACAGATATTTGGTGACAATTGTAACAGCAACATTAGAAATTGCTCAGACATTCACGATTGGAAAGTACAATGTTGCAATTGTGAAAGAATAATTCGGCTGTCGTGAGATCGGGGCTCGTTCGTAAAGACATGCTCAGCCTACCATATAGTTAAGGCATTCATCAGCCAATAACAGTTCTTGCATCCCGATTATAAGTTAATTGAAGCAAGATCAAGAGAATTTTGATGATACACTGCGTTCTTGTTTACTTAACTTTTAGGGCAAGTTTGACATTGTAGTAAGAAAAGGGACGACGGGATATGCGCAAATTGTGGGAAGCAGCGACGACCATACATGTAGGTGTATACGTTCCAGTGTAACGAACGTAGAAAGAATGGTAAAATGTGACGCTTGTTGACCAGCCAGTGTAAAGTCATAAGCTGTGACTCTATGCCATGGTAAGTCTGATCCGGCAAGCCTCAGTGTTTTTAAACGGAAGTTGTGGCTTTTATCGGGCGAACGCTTGCCAAGCAAAACCCACCAAGCCCTGAAACACAGCCGCGGATACTTGAAAAGGCAAGTTGTAACTAGCTATGCTTTTTGTTGAGCTTTTCTTTGCTTGGTTATTCTTAGACAACTCGCATCCCATTTTTTCTTTGGCCGACGCGTTAGGCCAGCGCTTATTTCGTTCCTGAATCCTGTCCTGTCCTGACCGAATAGCTTGGTCTGAGCAGTAGGGCATAAATTGAAGCTTATTTTAACGTGATAAATAAATAAATAAATAGTATATTCTCTGTAAAACGAGACACACCTCTAAAAGGCATGATCAAATATGCATACAAGCACAGCTTCTTTGGAATATTAAAACATTTCGTTACAATGAAAGGAATAAACGAAAAGATGTAGTCCATAAGAGCGAGCATATTGTCAGGTAATAGTCAGACCAAGGATCATAATGGCGCCGTGGCGCGCAAAAACTGTTGCGTCAATATACAAGTGGGGGGTAAATTTGACATGTAGTGATCCATGAGCACAGGAGCCCGAACAAGGTTTAGTGCAATCAATGACCATTACGAAGCCGGGATGATCGGTACTCCACTAAAGCATTCTTCATAGTAAAATCAGTTGCACAGGTTCGACGTTGGAGGCTGAGGACTGCGTCAGTGTGAAATGTATAGCAGTGACTTTATTTTGTGGCGAGTCACATCCGCCACGTTGCAGTGTTGTTAAGCGGACATTTGTGGCTTTTTATAGGGAGAACGCTTGCCAGGCGAAAACCCACCACGTCCTGGAACACTGTCGTAGCTTCCGTTGAACTGTAGTGCTAGTCGGCTATACATCGTATAGACCGATTTTGCACTCTTTTATTCGCAGTCGGTTGACAGCCAAAATTTTTCGTTGGTTGGCCAAATGGCTTAGTACTGAACCGGCAATAGTCGTTGAAGCCAGTCAATGATGTAAAAGAGTCGCAGAGTCGAATGATAATGATGCGGGTGAGTATACATATTGTTAATAGAGGCCGGCTTTTTCTATTATATTGTCCGGCTCGCAACCCGTGTCCAGCTATCCATGCTGGACTTGTCATAGGGACGGTGAGTGCAGTTGTTTCTTGTGTCTGAATATGTCCAAAACAGGAATAAATGCTATTCTCCGCGAAGTGGACAAGTATTTCCTTCAAATGTAAGTGTAATTGTCTCCATAACCAAGTGAGAGCTCCAGGAAAAATCATCGGAAAAGCCTCTTATGCGCGCGCAGTGCTGTCCGTGAAATGACATCAGAGAAGCTACAGGTGACTGGAGAATCGGAATGTTTGAGGCAGTGAATGTAATCACGCCAGAATTGTCAGTCTCCAGTTGTGGAACAGTGGATCCATGTAACTACATTATTCCAGGTGAGTAAATTGTTCTACTGTGAGTACGAGGCGAGCTAAACCCATTTTTTTAGACCCCGTGGTGGTAGCTTCTCCAGAATGGCGGAAAGAGCTCCATTTGGAACGATGTGTGGGTTCTTCATCTCCCATAGAAAAGTACAAGCATGTAAACCAGCTGGCTATTGAAAGTGGGTCGACTATTCCCAGTGGATAAACCTTCTTGTTTTGGCGGATGTATCTGTGGAAATCTCGAGAGAAAACGGGCAACGGACAAGAGGCAGCCAAACAGAAAGACAGCAACGAAGCAAGAAGCACAAACACAGACTGGTGGCGCGCAACGGTGCCTATGATACATTAAAATTTATGTAATTTTGTTCAGTATACATGATTTGCAAGCGCGTTCTTTACATCACGTCGCTGGTGTGCCTCAGACTACAACTACTAGGTAGAAAGAAGGGTATAACAAAGCGTGTAGACAACGTTAAGCGATTAATATGATTATTGGAGAGTAACAGGTAAACCGATGATGATGACAGCAGACCGAATGCGAGCGGCAACTTAGGTGAAACTAAGGACAACAAGGTTGAGACCGAATGCAAGAGCAACATAGGTAAAGCAACGTTCCAAGAAGAAAAGGAAATTTAAGGAATCAGCTATGAGCGGAAGAATGCGGACGGCAGTGCGAAGAGTAACTCATGAGAGCAATTAAGAGACGATAGTCAGGATGAAAAAGGTTTACTACTAAAGTGTGGTGAGCCAAGGACGCTCTCGTGCGAAGTATGAAACGTTCAGTGCTGAAATAGCACCGGTAATATCCCGGTAATCTGAGAGAACTCTAAAAGCCGGAGACCAAACAGACGAGACTCGAGAAGTCGACACATCCGGAGGCCTCGTAGTAGTCCCAGAGAATTACACTGATCAGATGATGACAAAGAAGGGCATGGCACTAAGCGTCGGTCATCCGATTGAAGATGTGAGAGTACAGGTTACTGATGGAAGTGCCTATATTAATAAAGGGTAAACAAGTCTAGCGGGCTGTCAACGTAAGCAAGACATAGTTGTGAGTCTAGAGAGATTAGATCGGTATATCTTGCTAGTCTGGAAAAGGTCAAAGGAGCATACCGGTCAGATGAGACTAGGTTATTACAAGGCACTAAGAGTTGGCAGTCCGATTAGAGAAGAAATGATAGTAGAGGGGCCATAAGGAGAGGAGACGGTCCGGATAGAGAGAGGTTTACTTATAAGGTGTGGAAAAGTCCACGGGGCTCGAGAGGTAATGGGCACGGAGCGTTCAGTCTTCCGAGCATAGCAGGCAACGTCGCAGAAGTAGGAGAGAAGAAGACCGAGCTGCCGAGGTTGGACTTGGTCGGCGCATTGTGATTGAGTCCTATGGTTCATTTGGGAAGGTAAGTGGAGTCAGTAGGATTAGACTGGTCAGAGATAGAAGTGGTTATATCAACCTAGGGCGAACAAGTTCAGCAGGATATCAAGGTGAGGGAGGAAGTGCTTTGGATCGACGGAGCCTAGACCGCTAACATCCCGGTAGCCTGGTAGCAGTCCCATAGAATTTGGCTGATCAGCTGAGGCTGAGTTACGGATGACAGAGACTCAATCGTCCGATTGAAGAATGATTGGATACGAACGGCGCTCAGTCATCTGAACCATGGCTAATAATGTCACAGGAGTCTGAGAGAAGTTGGAAAGCAGGAGACCAAACAGACGAGACAGGATTAGTCGGCGAAACGACATTGAGTCCAACAGCTAATTTTAGGAGGGCAAATGGAGTGGGTCGAGAGGTGGAGGTGACTATATAAATAGAGGGTGAATAAGTCTAGCAGGCTGTCAACGTAAGTGCGATATAGCTTGAGTCTACAGAGTCTAGACCGTTTAAATGTTGCTGGTCTGGAAAGGGTCAAAGAAGCAGACCGGTCAGATGAGACTGGGTTATTACAGGGCACAGAGTTGGCAGTCCGATTAGAGAAGGTTTGAAGGTAGAGAACGTCATAAGGAGACGGTCCGGATAGGGAGAGGTTTACTTATAAGGTGTGGAAAAGTCCATGGGGCTCGAGAGGTAATGGGGACAGAGCGTTCGCACTTCTCATTCAATGCCGGTAACGTCACAGCAGTCTGAATGAATTCGGAGAGCAGGGGACCGATCAGACGAGACTGGATTAGTCGGCACACTTAGAGTAAGTAGTACAGTTGAGGTGGGAAGGTAAATAAAGAGTCAGCGGAGACGGATGGGTTGGGATGCAAGAGGCTAAATGAATATAAGGTATGCAAGTCAGGCAGGCTCGCAATGGGAGAGAAGTTGTGTGATGGTGATACAGAGCCTAAAACTACATTTCGCTAGTTAGGAAGCAGTCAAAGAGGATAATAGGGCAGGGCTCTGAGAGCTCGCTATGCGGATGAAGAAGAAATAAAGACAGGCCGCGATAAGGAGAGGACAGAGTTGAGAGTTTACGTTTACGGATATGAAATGCGACAGTTAACGAGGCTCTAGAGGTAATGGTGACAGAGCATTCAGTCTACCGAGCATAGCAGGCAGCGTCGCAGAAGTAGGAGAGAAGAGGACCGATCTGCCAAGGTTGGACTTGGTCGGCGCATTGTGATTGAGTCCTATGGTTCATTTGGGAAGGTAAGTGGAGTCAGTAGGATCGGACTGGTCAGAGATAGAAGTGGTTATATCAACCTAGGGCGAACAAGTTCAGCAGGATATCAAGGTGAGGGAGGAAGTGCTTTGGATCGACGGAGCCTAGACCGCTAACATCCCGGTAGCCTGGTAGCAGTCCCATAGAATTTGGCTGATCAGCTGAGGCTGAGTGACGGATAACAGAGACTCAATCGTCCGATTGAAGAATGATTGGATACGAACGGCGCTCAGTCATCTGAACCATGGCTAATAATGTCACAGGAGTCTGAGAGAAGTTGGAAAGCAGGAGACCAAACAGACGAGACAGGATTAGTCGGCGAAACGACATTGAGTCCAACAGCTAATTTTAGGAGGGCAAATGGAGTGGGTCGAGAGGTGGAGGTGACTATTTTGACTGTATTGATCGGCCGGGAACTACGTGAAGTCTCCGATGGATA
This sequence comes from Dicrocoelium dendriticum, assembly GCA_944474145.2. NCBI lineage: Eukaryota > Metazoa > Platyhelminthes > Trematoda > Plagiorchiida > Dicrocoeliidae > Dicrocoelium > Dicrocoelium dendriticum. The sequence continues at coordinate 202,944,976 of OX104064.1, read as the reverse complement.
TCCAATGATATATGTTGATGTTGAAGCCCTGAAAGTGAGGGTAGTGTCCAGAAAAACAAGCTGGTGCTTTCCCCGGGGTCAGTTGTAAAATGGCTTAGAAATATGATAATCCACGCCAAACGAACATACAAAGCAAGTTAAAGAGCTCCGTATTAGTGGCAAGCAAAACAAAGTATCCAGTAGCGAAAAAAAGCCAAACCCAATGGTTCTGGCCCTGCTTCGGCTGGAGAATGTACCTACCAAAGTCGATAGGATAGCTCCAGGTAAGAAGTACGTGAAATTGAGATGGCAAGGCAAAATGAATTCAATTGTTCAGGCCTCGAGATAATTGAATCCTTGAAAGATAACAAATAATTTGGACCGTCAGTAAGTTGTAAAAGCAACCGGTACTCTTCCACTCCTATCCAAATAAGGTAAGCTTATGCATCGGGTTGTTGTATCGTTGCAACGGTGGACGGGTCTTGGTTGCTTGAAGCCGGATGTGTTACAAACTCGAGAAAAATGGCAACCAAAATGGACGGCCACCTAAACAGATGAAAGCAAGGCCTCGGGAACGCAGTCAATCACTTTCGATAGTGACTGAACTATGGTACCCTTATACCATGTACTCTATACAACTACCTTATATACATGCGTCCCATAGTGCCGGAAAATAACGAGAAACAACAGCTGGCAGATCAATATGGAATAAATTATTGTTCCAAATTAAGGGTGAAGAAGTAGGGGCACAGGGAATTTGACTGGTCCAAGGGCGCAAATGCCCAATCTATAAATAAATAAATAAATAAATAAATGGTAGATTCTTGGTAAAACGAGACACACCTGTGGATGCGCGATCAAATAGGCATACAAGCATATCTTCTGGAATGTTAAAACATTTCGGTTTAATGGATGGTATAACCAAAAAGATGTAGTCCATACGAGTGAGCATTTCGTCAGGTAATATTCAGACCAAAGGACATGATGGCGTTAGGGTGCGCAAAAAGCAGTTATAACGGTTGGGTCGTTACAAGTTAGGCGTGAATTTGCCATGTATATGCCATGAGCACAGAGGCCCAAACAAAGTTTTGGTGCAACCAATGACCATTACGAAATCGGAATGATCTGTGCTCCATCAAAGCATTCTTCATAGTAAAATCGGTTGCACAGGTTGCATGAAGAAGGCTGAGGACTGCGTTAGGGTGAAATGTTAAGCTGTGACTTTATTCAGTGGCAGGTCACATCCGCCACGTTGCAGTGATGTTAAGCGGGCATTGGTGGCTTTTTAAATGGAGAACGCTTGTCAGGCAAAAACCCACCACGTCCTGGAACACTGTCGTAGCTTCCGTTGAACAGTTGTGCTAGCCGGCTATGAATCGCACAGACCGATTTTGCACTCCATTATTCACAGTCGGTTGACAGCCAAAGTTCTTCCTTGGTTGACCGATTGACTTGGAAATGATCCGGCAGTATTCGTTGAAACCGGTCAATGATGCAAAAGAGTCGCAGAGTCGAATGATAAATGATGAAGGTGAGTAAACACATTGTTAATAGAGGCCGGCTTGTTCTACTCTATTCTTGTCCGGTTTGCAAGCCGTGTCCAGCTATCTACGCTGGACTTGTCATGGGGATGGTGAGTGCAGTTGTTTCTTGTGGCTGAATATGTCCATAACAGGCGAAAATGCCATTCATTTGTCCAACGCAGGATGGTTACGAGTTTCTTACTCCGCAAAATGGAATCGGTATTCCTACAAATGTAAGTAAGTGTAATTGTCTCCATGGTCAAATGAAAACTCTATGAAAGGCCACTCCATCTATGGAACACCAGAAGATGGTGGACGAGACTTGGAGAATAGAGAAAATAGATACCGCTCAGAAGAGGTAAGGGGACACCTTGCTTTAGTCCTAATTTGGTAGGATTGTAAAAAGTCAGGGCAGATGAACACTAAAGTGTTACCGTCAACTGAAGAAGGAATGCAAGGTGAGCACGGAAAGGAAAGCATAGGATCGTTACGGAAATGGCTCTACTAAGGAGAATTGGAAAATTGAACTACCTTGTGCAGATGTTGAGATGAAGATTTATCCTTCTTATTAATAATGACGAATCCTGACCAGCAATGAACTTGAGGTGAGGGTTACAGAACGTTGCTTCGGCAGAGCCTAGAGCATTTATGTCTCAAACTCTGGGAGAAGTTAGATAGAAAGAGACCCTATAGACGAAGCCGGACTCATCAGCATTAGGCCAGTACAGCAAACCTACCACCTGAAATAACGAAACACAGTACGCAAGCACATGGTTGGTAAGTTGAATACAGCGTAGCTACAAACGCTGCGCCGGTTCTGCCAACGTTCTCTGCAGGGCTCCACGTCGGTTCGTTGTTGGCTCCGAGTAGTTTCGCTCACGGCTCACTAGTGCTGCCTGACAGTCACTAGCTGCCACCTGCGCTACAGCACCATGCGCTCGATGTCAGTGGAGTACAATCCCTAGGCACCTGTTGCTTCCGCAATCGCCGCTTATTCTCTGCATGCACAAGAGAGTTCAGTTGCACTTTGGAAACGGCCTTCGTGGTCAGATCGCGCCATGCAAGCTAGTCAACCGCTTTTGATTCCCATGGCTTGCAATCAAGCCTAATACGTGATTGGCGCATTTAGATAATAGAGTTTTGCAAGCCTGAGTACTTGTACCTTAGTTTTAGGACCAGTATCTTCGGAATTGAACTTTATATTTAAACGTAATGCATGGTGCTTTTACATGCTGACATACCAAATGGTTTCTATTACAGCAGCGCTAATGCGCGACAAACTGTTTACATAAATAAATAAATAAATATTTTATTTCGACTATGCGAGACACGCCCATGGAGGCATGATCAGATATGTACAACCGTACAAACATTTTATGGCAACTGTAACAGTGAGAGTAGAAAATCGTTCAAATGTCCATGACTAGAACAGTACAATAAATAAATAAACAGATAAATAGTTTACCCTCAGTTTCGTAGACACACCAACTCAGGCATGAGCAAGGTTTGAAAACAGATGTAGATCACGAAGATACATCGGGTTCAATCGTGTGTAGTTGAAACGGAGTCGGGAAGAGTTGATATGTGAGTCTAGTCGACTTGCCAGTATGTAGTTGTTGGCAGTGACTTTATTCAGTGGTGAGTCACATCCGCCACGTCGCAGTGTTGTTAAACAGACATTTGTGGCTCTTTATAGGGAGAACGCTTGCCAGGCGAAAACCCACCACGGCCTGAAACACTGCCGTAAAATATTCTAAACATTAATGTTGAACTGGCAAAGCCGCTTGACGACTGGTTTTACCTTCGGTTTTTCGCAGAGTAATGGTGTGGTAATCATGTCAGCAACATCGATTGGCTCGATCTCATTGGTTGGCTTGCTGACTCATTACTATTGGTTGTGTGCGTCTGTCGCTTGACTCTCCGTTTAACAAGGGATTGACTAAGTGTACTTGGTTAATTTTGTGAGATACATTTTACCTTTCCTACGGCTTTCTTGATACAACATTGTGGCGTCGCGGAGGCAAAAATGAACCTTTCCATCCAACCCCCATCTCCATTATGGACTGATTGCGGCAGCAGACCGACATCGGATGCCTGGTTCCGTTGGAAAACATCCTTCCTTAACTACTTGGATTTAATCAGCGATCTCCCTACTGCTCTTACTGAGGATAAAAGATTGAAGCTGCTTCGTCATTTACTCGGAGATGAGGGACAGCGACAATTCGATGATTTGGGTCTCCAAGGATGCAAATCGGTTATGGACGCCTTCAATGCTCTCGATCGTGCATGGAGTTACCAAATGAACGTGTTTACCGCACGATATATTTTCTCCCGAATACACCAAGAAGCAGGCGAACCCTTGAATGATTTCATTGCTCGGCTGAGTCGTGCAGTACGACCGTGTGCCTACTCGTCTATTCCACAGAAAAAGATTGAAGGCTGTATGCTCACTCAGCAACTGATCACTGGAATCGCTGACAATCGCATACGTGAGGGGCTATTGCAGGAAGACGCTTGCACACTAACGTGGGATCGAGCTTGCGAATTAGCCCGAGTAAAGACAGAAATTTCATTGCAATCGAAGCAGTTTTGTTCCACCAGCTTAGCTGAAGTGGCGAGAGTACAATCTTTCCGGCAACGTCCGACAGACAAACTTTCTTGCCATCGTTGTGGGAGCACGTCTCACAAAGCCAATTTTGCCGGTTGTCCCGCACGCAGCCTCAAATGTAAAAACTGTGGTAAAATTGGTCACTATGCCCGCTGTTGTCGATCGCAGGCTGTCGCACTCATTAAAGATGATGATACACCAGAATGCCATGTTCCCGATCCAACTCAAGACAATATCTATTCAATCACCGCTGACTCCATATCTTCAGGTTGTGTAACTATATGCGTTGTTGAACCGAAGTTTCCAGCTGCTGATATTCGTACTATATTGTTCCTTACTGGTAAAGGTGCTGTTCCATTAGAAATGGAACTTGATTCTGCTTCTCCAGTTACTATCGTACCTTTCCAATTTTATGAACACTACCTTTCACAGCATACTTTACATCCCACCTCACATTCATTCTGGAGTTATAGTGGGAACACACTAACCATATTGGGATTTATTATCGTGCCTTTGCAGTTGCATTCTGTGATTGCCGATGTCGCAGTGCATATTTCTTCGGACAACAGACGACCCTTGCTTGGGAGGAATGCTATGGTGGCTTTGCATATTGTACCATCATTCGACCGCATGCTAATCTCTTCCGTCAACGTAGCACACTGGCAGGAACATTATCCGCAGCTCTTCCAGATGTCCATCGGCCGTATTCCATGTGGTGTGCACCGAATTCAGCTGAAACCGAATGCGAAACCGATCGCCATTGGTCAACCTCGACCCATTCCGCTAGCGAAACGTGAAGCGGTCTCTGCAGCCCTGCAAGCGATGCTAGCAAATGATTTGATTGAACCCATCGATTGCTCTGAGTGGGTGCATCCAATGGTTTGTGTCATGAAAAAAGACGGTACTGTCCGGATATGCAACGATTTGCAGGCGCTGAACAAACAGATCGTCGTATCGCTTTGTTTTACCATCTAATGATGAACTCACTGTACGTTTAGCTGGTGCAACTGTTTTTTCCAAGCTAGATTTGAAAAGTGCGTTTTTTCACATGCCATTGGCCGATGATTCCAAACACCTAACTGCCTTCCTCGCTCCTGATGGCCTATTTCAGTACAAAGTCTTACCCATGGGTTTGAGTTCCGCGCCCGCCGCCTGGCAAAACTTCATGACTCACGCCCTGGCAGGTATCGATGGGCAGGTTGCCTACATGGATGGTATTTGTGTTTTCGGCCGCTCACAGGAAGAACATGATGCAAGGTTACACAAAGTCCTCCAGCGCCTCAGTGAGCTCAATTTGCGTCTGAACGCAGAAAAATGTCTCTTCAATGCACCAGAAATTCAGTTTTTGGGACACGTCATTTCACGCAGTGGCATTCGACCAAGTGATGAGAATATAAGGGCCATCTCTGAAGCGCCAACACCCAAAAATTTGACAGAACTAAAGTCCTTTTTAGGAATGTGCTCTTACAACCTGCGCTATCTGCCGGACTTTGCGACTGTGGCAGATCCATTACGACAGTTAACAAAGAAAGGATCGTCGTTCGTTTGGGGCAGCTATCATCAAAATGCCTTTGATGAACTGAAAAGGAGAGTTGCGTCTGCTCCCTTAGTTGCCATTTTTGATGAATCTTGCCGCACCTTTGTGTCCACTGACGCGTCTGATGTCGGTCTCGGAGCTGTGCTCTCACAAATACAAAACGGAGAGGAGAAAGTTATTGCCTACGCATCACGAAAGCTATCAGATTCCGAACGTCATTATTCAGTTGGGGAAAAAGAAGCTCTTGCATGTGTGTGGGCCTGTGAAAAGTGGCATTTATTTCTGTTCAGTCGTCGTTTTATTCTGCGTACTGATCATTCAGCCCTAACAGCTCTTCTCAGCAATGGATCTAAAGGATCTCGCCCAATGCGAATCGATCGCTGGTATGCCAGGCTCCTCAACTACGATTTTGAAATTGTGTACCGGCCAGGTTTGCAAAATCAGATTGCTGACGGCCTATCTCGCTTACCCGTGGGGTTGGAGGATGAAAAAGAGAGACTCAGAGAGGCGGTACTAGTTTCCAGTCTCAGAGCTAACCTGTCTGCCTTGACGATCGAGGAACTACGAAGGGAAAATTCTAACGATTCTTTACTGCATGAGATTATTGAATATGTGCAGCAGGGCTGGCCCAAGAATAACAAAATCCCCGGTGAGTTCCTTCCGTATTATGCAATTCGACATGAACTATCAGTGGTAGACGGTTGCCTGATGCGCGGTTCTGTGTTTGTAGCTCCGTCCCAGTTGATAGCCAAGATAATAGCTTGCGCACATGAGGGACATACAGGTATAGTTCGGACCAAAAATCGAGTAAGACTCTATTTCTGGTGGCCACGAATGGCATCTAGCATTGAGACATTCGTGGTCAATTGCAATGCTTGCCGATTAGCGGACAAAAGTTCTTTGCCCGTTAAAGCCCCGACACAGCCAATTGCTTACCCGATGAAACCATGGACCAAAATCGCCATTGATATTATGGGCCCTTTCGCTACTGCTCCTACGAATAAGCGAAATCTACTTGTTGTTACATGTTTTTACAGTAGATGGCCTGAAGTACACATGTGCGACCAAGTTACTACTTCGGTTGTGTTACGTTGGCTTAAACACTTGTTCAACCGTTTCGGTTTACCGCATGAAATAGTAACGGATAACGGGCCACAATTTTGTAGCCGCGAATTCGCAGATTTTCTACATTGCCATAACATTAAGCACTCCAGAACTGCGCCCTACAATCCTGCAGCCAACGGCATGGTCGAACGTTTAAACCGGTCTTTAAAAGAAGCTATACAAGCCATACACATAGGAGGTTCGGACTGGGAGGATGCAGTTTTAACTGCGGTTTTTTCCTACAGAACATGTGACCACAGAGCCACCGGAAGAACGCTAGCGGAGCTGATGCTAGGAAGGCCTTTACGCACAAAGTTAAATGCTGCACATAACGTTTTATCAGCGAGAGATGCCAATGTTTCAAATCGCATAGCAGCTTACCAAAATTCCTACGCTAAATTATCAACACCAATGCAGCCCGGGACATACGTTCGCGTCAAAAGCAGGGCAACAAAGAAAGGCACACCTTCGCTTTCCGCTCCAGTGCGCATCGACCGTACACTTGGCCCGGGCACCTATCGATTGGAGAACGGCCTAATTGTCACCGCGCGTCGACTCCACACAGCCCACGGACCAGCTAATCAGCCCGACCGATCCGCGCGCGAAGACCCGGCTGAGTTACCATTACCACGAAGCCAGCTGCGTCGGTCCGCGAGAACGGTGAAACCTATTGATCACTACGAACCCGGTTGAGGCAGCTTCTCGGAGGGGAACGATAATGTGGTAATCATGTCAGCAACATCGATTGGCTCGATCTTATTGGTTGGCTTGCTGACTCATTACTATTGGTTGTGTGCGTCTGTCGCTTGACTCTCCGTTTAACAAGGGATTGACTAAGTGTACTTGGTTAATTTGGTGAGATACATTTTACCTTTCCTACGGCTTTCTTGATACAACAAATGGCTTCTAATTTCCTCTGTTAGTTGGACAGGTAACTTGATCGGGGGCGCCATGATTTTTGAGGTCGGTGGAGGAGAGGGACATCGCAATTATTCATCTTGTTGTATGTCCAGGTGAGCAAAAGTTCAACTTTTCCGCTGTCCAGATGTTTCAGATGTATAATGTATGGGAGTATGAGGATATGTTTAGTTCTCCATACTGGACAAGGGTTGTGGTGATTATAGTTCGGACCTTTCGGAGTTCCACCATGCTCCATGTAAATCCTTATGGGTTGTTACGTTCGTCTTGGACCAAAACTGTTCCTCAGTCCAATCCCGGATCTCCAAGAAGTCCCGGACATCGGAGAAAAGGGAAGTGAGGGACAACCGAGAGAAGACCGCAAGAACAGACATGGTGTTGAACATTGTTAATGTCTTGTGTTACAACATTTTGGCTTGAGATAAAAGCACGTACACTGTGCAACAATAATTATGCTGAAAATGTCTTTTGAATATCCTATAGAATCATTATCCGTATGGGTAGATTGCTAACGCCTGCGTAGTGACAAGATCGTTGTACCAGTAAGTAAAGTACGAAGTATCCGTTTAGTATGAGCCAATAATTGCGTGGGGATAGAGCAAAGAGAGTTAGAATAATGGTAGTGATTGTCAGGTGCATGAACAGCACGTAGTTAGCGTAATCTGAGAGGGAGGGCATAATAAGCGAAAATAAATACGTTGCCGCGCGAGAGTCCTGAAGCTGAATTGGTGGCAGGGCAGCGGAAGGATTGGATGCAGATATTCTAATGGTATGAAGGTTATTGAGAAACGGAGTGGCTCCTATCAAGCACTGGATCATCGCATATGCACGGGGTCAATGACCAACAGCAACTTCTGAACAGAGATGCCGAATTTACGACAACTGACTGATGATGGCGCTAGGAGAGACTCAGTGGCCAGATGCAGCCATTCCAATCAAACGCTTGGTAAATAGCGTATGCCTATAGGGTCGCTGAGTGTATCAACAGGCCAGTAAAGGTAAGTGATAAGTCAACCGACCAGCTGAGCTGTGAAGCAAACAATCCGAGAGAGTGAACATTGTAAGAAGGGAGCGAGCTCCGGATATCCGCAAAGTTAAGTAGAAGCTATAGTGACTAGCATCTGCTAAGCAGAGATAGTGGCTCTAGTAAAGAATGTAATCAACATGCGATAGAAGCTTAGAGAGACAGACGGCAGAAGAGAATGAAGGTTGGATTGTCAAGGAGTGGCTCCTTGCAAGGTACATGGAGCCAACAATGACCAGCTGCTGTCAAGAGGAGTTGGTGCGAGTAGGACGAATGACACATAACGGCGCGGTAGGAGAGAGAAGAGTGACCAGCAGTAGAGTTCGGATTAAGCATTCAGTTACTAGTGAATCCTACGGTGGCACATAATATGTCAACGAACCAGCTGAGCTGTGAAGCAAACAATCCGAGAGAATGAACATTGTAAGAAGGGAGCGAGCTCCGGATATTCGCAAAGTTAAGTGGAAGCTATGGCGACTAGCATCTGCTAAGCAGAGATAGTGGCTCTAGAAAAGAATGTATCAGTGGCTGGTGTAGCCATATCATTAAGGCGTTTGACCACTCTGGATACCTACAGATTCGATGAAGAAATCAACATGCGATCGAAGCTTAGAGAGACAGACGGCAGAAGAAAATGAAGGTTGGAGTGTCAGGGAGTGGCTTCTTGCAGGCTACATGGAGCCAACAATGTCTAGCTGCTATCAAAAGAGCTAACGTGAGTAAGATGAACGACGAATAACGGCGCGCTAGGAGAAAGATGAATGGCCAGCAATAGAGTTCGGATTAGGCATACAGTTACTTGTGGATCCTACGGTGACACACAAAAGGTCAACAAACCATCTGAGCTGTGAAGCAACCAATCCAAAAGAATGAACATTGTGGGAGAGGAGCGACTCTAAACCAGCTCCGGATATCCGCAAAGTTAAATGGAAGCTATGGCGACTAGCTGCTGCTGAGCAGTGATAGTGGCTCTAGAAAAGAAGGTATCAGTGGCTGGTGTAGCCATGTCAATAATACGTTTGACCACTACTGGATACCTACATTTTCGATGACGAAATCAACATGCGAGCGAAGCTTGGAGAGACAGACGTCAGAGGAAAATGAAGGCTGAAGAGTCAGGGAGTGGCTCCTTGCAAGCTACATGGAGCCAACAATGATCAGCTGCTGTGAAGGGAGTTGATGCGAGTAGGACGAACGACACATAACGGCGCGGCAAGAGAGAGAAGAGTGACCAGAAATAGAGTTCGGATTAGGCCCTCAGTTACTAGTGAATCCTACGGTGAAACATTATAGGTCAAAAAACAGCGGAGCTGTGATGCAGACAATAAAAGGAAATGAACATTGCAGGAAGGGAGCGAGCTCTGGATATCCGCAAAGTTAAATAGAAGCTATAGCGACTAGCTGCTGCTAAGCAGAGATAGTGGCTCAAGAAAGAATTTTTCAGTGGCTGGTGTAGCCATAGCATTAATACGTTTGACCACTACTGGATACCTACAGATTCGATGAAGAAATCAACATGCGAGCGAAGCTTAGAGAGACAGACGTCAGAGGAAAATGAAGGCTGAAGAGTCAGGAAGTGGCTCCTTGCAAGCTCCATGGAGCCAACAATGTCTAGCTGCTATCAAAAGAGCTAACGCGAGTAAGATGAACGACGAATAACGGTGCGCTAGGAGAAAGATGAATGGCCAGCAATAGAGTTCGGATTAAGCATTCAGTTACTAGTGGATCCTACGGTGTCACAAAATAGGTCAACAAACCATCTGAGCTGCGACGCAAACAATCCAAGAGAATGATCATTGTTGGAAAGGAGCGACTCCAACCGAGCTCTGGATATCCGTAAAGTGTAATTTTAACTATGGCGACTAGCTTTTGCTAACAATATATGGTGGCGCTAGAGAAGAATGTATCAGTGGCTGGTGTAGCCATATCATTAAGACGTTTCACCGCTACTGGATACCTACATTTTCGATGAAGGAATCAACATGCGGGAGTAGATTAGAGAGACAGACGTCAGAGGAATATGAAGTCTAGAGTGTCAAGGAGTGGCTCCTTGCAAGCTTCATGGATTTGACAATGACTAGCTACTGCCAAGAGGAGTTGACGCGAGTTAGATGAACGACGGATGAGATGAGGAGTCGGGAAGAGGATAGTGCGGGAAGGTAAGAAGAGGCGATTATATGTGGTCTGGTCCAGTTTCAAAAAACTCCTCTTCAGGACAGTTGATATTCAGTGGTTTTGAAACTTGAGTGACAGAGATGTATTTGCTAATAGAGGAGCGGAACTGGTTTGTATTCGTAGATGCCCTTATTGTGAGAGGTAACCTATTCCATACGTTTGCGTAACTGCAGAGGTAGAAGTTGGAGCGAATGCTGCTGCGCGTTCTTGGTAGGATAATGGAGTGGGGTCTATCACGTAGGGGGTACGAAGTGATATATGAGTCTGAGATAGGGGTTAGTTGGCTCCCACTGTTATTGTTAATGAGCGAGTATAGGAAAGCGAGGTTGGTTTTCAATCGGCGCAGCCATAACGGATTTAGCTTCAGTGTGTTGCACCGATCACGGTAGCTAAGACTTGAGTGCCCCAGGAGGCGTCTTTTGAAGGTATGCTGAATCTTTTCGAGAGCTATTCTGTCGCATTTTCTAAGGTTGGTGAATATTATAGAGCAATACTCTAGCAGAGGCCGGGCACATGTTTGTAGAGCACAGTTCTAGATTCCTGTATTGTCATGGTTTTGAGGATGTATCTGATGAGAGAGCGTGCTTTGGCTGCGGAATAAAATACTTGTTCCGCGAAGTTCAGCGAACAGGAGTAGTGCAAGCCTAAGTCACGCACGGTTAGGCGGTTCCCTAATGGCGTGCCTTGCAGCATTAAGGTATTGGGAGGCATGGTGCATCGGCACGCAAGGACATTGCATTTTGCTGGTGTGAATGCCAACTTCCATGTGTCGCACCATGCAGTTAGTGCTCTTAAGTCGTATTGTATATGGGAGATGGCGGTGTGGAAGTTTGACGGATGAAATGGGAAGACAATTTTTATGTCGTCGGCAAAGCGGTAGGGTGTCCCATGTTTGAAACCTAGAACACATCATTGAAATAGAGCAGGAAAAGTAGAGGGCCTAAAACGCTACCTTGAATTACGCCCCTTTTGACTGGTTTAGGAAGTGACATAAATTCCCACACCATTACTGACTGTGGGCGAGCTGCAAGATATGATGAGAACCAAGTGTGCGGTTTGCCAAAGATACCGTATGATTCCAGTTTCATCAAGAGCTCAGTGTGTGGTACTCTGTCAAAAGCTTCTGTCACGTCTGGGAAGATGATGATTAGTGCTTGCTTGTTGTCAATCAGTTGATTTACATGATTGAGGAACTCATATTAACAGGTCTGACAGGATTTAGACGGCAAAAATCCATGCTGTTGTCGATTGATGAGGTTGCGAGTAAGCAGGAACGTGAGCATGGTTTCTTTGACTATTCGTTCCATTATTCCTGAAGCTATAGGCGTGTGGCTTATGGGGCGATATTTTTCCACGTTCTGCTGACTGCCATTTTTGTGTTTGGGGATGACGATGGCATGTTTCCATGTGGTTGGGTAAATCCCGCTATTCATGGAAAGCGTGAATAGGTTGAGAAGTAGGGCTGGAATATTCTTGCCACCGAGTAGCAGCAGCGCAAAGGGAAGACCATCGGGACCAGGATGTGATGAGCATTTGACTGAGCTGATTACTCGAGTGATAGAATGTATGTCAAACTTAATAGTGTCGAGTGAGTCATTGGTGCGCCTAGATGGCAAAGCAGGCGCAGTTTTATTAGCGTCAGTAAAAGAATTGCAGAAGTATCCATTAAGGGTCTCACATATATTTGGTGGATCGCTAATAATGGAAGTATCAGGAAGCCTGAGTGAGGCAACCGGCGTAGATTTTTGATTGCTTCTTTGTCGGAGTAGTTGCCCGTGTGACTTGGTTTTATTGCTAGATTTGAGGGCGGAATTTTCTTCAGCAATCTTGGCTGATTCCTGCGCAGTTTGCCAGTTGGTTAGGATTTCATTCATGCGAACAAGGATGTGAAATTCCTTAGTTCTGGAGTATCTCTGTCGCATTTTTTGATCTTCCTAAGTACACCGTATGCCTTTGCTGATTTCGCTGTCATCTTCAAGCGGCTTCTGCTGGTGAGTGGGGCGAGCACATCTAGGCAGCTGAAGAGATTTAGATATAGGAAATGTGCAGCTGCGTCTACATCTTTAGCTAAAATGTAGTTGTCCCAGTTGGCAGATCGCACTAATATCTCAAAGCTGTCCCAGTTAATGTGGTTGAACATACGAAACTGTTTGACAGAAGAAGAAGTGGCGCAGTGTGGAGTAGAAAGTGTAAATATGAGTTTGACTACCTTGTGGTCGCAGCCATGTATATTACCTAATATACCAGCAATTGCATCAGAGACACCTTGCGTAAAGATTAAGTCTAGAGTGTTAGAAAGCCTGGTGTGGTCGTGAACTTGTTGGGTCCAATTATTTGCGTGGACGGTGTGGACGAAACTTCTGTATTTGAGTGGGGCAACCTGGTCGTTCCAGGGGATGAGTGGCATATTGAAATCGCCACCCACTATCTTGTGACGTTGGGGCATTTGGGAGATTTCAGTGAAGAGCTCAGTGAGTTTATTAATCGTTTTGCTAGATGTGTGTGGAGGGTTGTATACGCAGCCGATAAGGGGGTCAAGTTGACCTCCGGTCGTCTGGATCCAGATGGAGTCTTCAGGGTCACCTATAAATAACAGTTCGAAATCAGGTGCACCAAAATCGTCCCGGACATAGATAAAACAACCGCCACCCCGCTGGTTGTCTCGCCCGTTACAGACTGCAGTGTAGCCAGGGATACGTAGTAGGCTGTCGGAGGCATTTGAGGGGTGCCAAGTTTCTGTGATGAGAACCAGCTGTGGGTATAAGAGTAGGATAAATGGGCCAATGAGGTGCATCTTGTGTGTAAAAGATCGCGCATTAATAAGCAGCATACTGTATGATTCAACGCAAGGAGAGATGGAAGAGTTCGATGGTGTGAGATAAGTTGCAAAATAGGGTGTATAAGCCACAAACATTACATTAACTTTTGTGTTATTTAAGCCTTATGCTCTGTATATTTTGCAGTTAAACCCATCACTCAAGGAGTGTATTCACGTTAAAATAACTAAATAAATAACTAAATATTTTATTCTTGACAAAGCGAGGCACGCCTTTTGGGCATTACCCGCCTATTACAATATTGTACATGATAGCAGAATTAGCAGCACCAACAGCGGGAGTAGTACAGTTGGAGACAGTAGCTTAAGCCCATATGGTCGAAGATTCTAGGAAGTTTATGTCCACAGAATGCGAGATGTAGAGATAATAATCACATCACTAATGTGGTATGTTGATGAGGAACTAGTCCGGAGAGGTCGCGTACACAGTGTGGGTCAGATGAATGAAGGATGAGGAAAAAGCTGCAAAAATATTTAAGGATAGTGGCATGTCACTACTCAAATTTGTAGATGTGTTCGCGCGAGAGCAGATATATGCACAGAAATTGTAAATGTGATAGCGGTCAACTTGAAAAGGTGTATTAGGGAAGGTGACTTTATTGAGTAGCCAGTCACATCCGCCACGTTGCAGTGTTGTTAAACAGCCATTTGTGGCTTTTGTAGGGAAAACGCTTGCCAGACGAAGACCCATCACGTTCTGGAACACTGCCTTCTGGTGATTTGTCATTGACAAGGTTGCATCTGACCGATTACCCTCGCGGATATTCGCAGTCACGTTCCGCCAGTTTGTTTCCCATGGCTGTGTAGTCTCATTCGGAGTCGACCGCAAGTGGTTGGAGCTGTTGAAGTCGGACGACACGGGTGAACTGTATTGATTTGATTAGTTTTCCGGGGTCCTTCTTGTGTCAGGATTGCGAAGTGCGGGTGGTTTCTTTGTTCTGTATGGATTCCGTGTCCATGGGATCGTCGCAGGTATGTCCTCAGCCGTGTTCCGTGCAGATAAGGTTATCCTTTAGAACAAGGGAGAGAAGAAAAGCGGACCTTCCCCAAGCATCCACCATGGCGATGCCACTGTTTATTCAAATGCTTGTGTTTTATGTTTTCATGAAGTTGCTCTCGTATACAACCCGTCGTTTCATGTCAAATACACTTGAACGCATCCTACTGGGAGGCACCATGCATTTACACTCGCGCAAAGCACAGCGACCTTATACATAATAAGGCGTTGAATGTAAGTTGTTGCAAAGTTACATTTCACTTGAATAAGCCTGTGTGAGGAATTTTTATACATTCACGATGTCTTATGAAACAAAGTATTGTGACGCCATTTACGGTCACATTAAGGTTGTATTAACGATTGAGATCTTGCCGCTGCCAGTTACAACGCGGTCCACATTCAGCTGCAGATTATGAGTATATGCGACGTGTAAAACAAGGCGTGAGGAGCATTCTCGGCGAAACTATCTGTAGTTTGGCGAATTGTACGATGTGCCTGTGTCATCTCTCTTAGCCAGCTGGGCGGTACTGTCGCAGCTGACCGTCGAGGAGCGAGTGCGAGGTGACTAGATGGATGGCTTAAAAACACTTATGAGAGTTGGTGGCTGTAATGCTATTGAAGTTAAAGTGAAGCGGAAACGACAATCCAAATATAGGCTACACTCGACGAATAGTACCTTTCGAATTGCTGCAATGAAAGCAGCCGAGCTACAGAAGACTACTGAAATATTTATTTCTTATTGCCACCCATTTCCTTACCCTTCTAAGGGCACCGCTTTCATGTAACAAAGTCCACCTTGTGGCCCAAAAAATTTATACCTCTTTCGGAAACATCAAGCTTGCTTAAACTATACCGTTTGACTAAAAAGTATTTTGTTTTACGCATTTTCGATTGCTTTAGCTGTTTCGCTTTGCACGCTCACATTGGCCCTTTCGCGCAGCCTGGTTTATTCCTGCTTCCCTGTTATTGTTGCTTTGAATTAATATCCTACAACATTTACGTGAGGACGGTCAGCGAACAATAAATTTCCACATCGCAGGAGATAGCAGCAGCGTAGTCGCAGCACCGAAACCATGCTAAACCAAGGGCATAATAAAGATAAAGGCTTACAATGTAGGCAGTCCTCTAAAAGACTACTGCGTTCCTACCTAATAGGATGCACGCAGTCGGTTAAGACTGGGCAAACTATATCCACCCGATCTTGGTCTATATCAATGACTTATGCAGGAGTTTGGAGCACGGTCGCTCCTTCATCCTTCCTCATCATGTAAAACTTTTATGTCTTTCCCTGCTAATGAACTATACGCAATTATTAGAATCTATGAGGATATTAAAGCACTTGACGAGTGACGCGAAGCGTGACAAAAAACGTCCCTGCCCAAAAAGCTAATGGCATGGTCCATCAATACCCTATATAAATAAATAAGTAACTAAATGGTTTACTCTATAATTTATAAAGACACACCATATCAGACATTATCAAGGTTTACAGGCAGTTGTGTATCACAACGATACTTCGGGTTCAGTAGTGCGTAGTTAACACGGTAAAGGCACCACAATTGCAGTGGCAGGGAGTATCATACTTTTGCACGTGTCAGGAAAAGTTGAAATATGAGCCTAGTGGACGTGCCAGTATGTAGTTGTGGGCAGTGACTTTATTCAGTGGCGCGTCATATCCACCGCGTCACAGTGTTGTTAAACAGATATTTGTGGCTTTTTATAAGGAGAGCGCTTGCCAGGCGGAAACACACCACGTACTGCAACACTGTCGAAAACATTTTGAACAGTGATGTATAACTGGCAATACAGCTTGACGACTGATTTCATATTCGCGTAGTCGCAGTCAACTGGCTTCCAATTTCCTCTGTTGGTTGGACAGATAATTTGCTCACGGCCACCATAATGGTTGAGGCTGGTTGAGGATGGGAACATCGCGAATAGTCGTCTCGTTGTGTGTCCAGGTGAGTAAATTTCAAACTTTCTGCTGTCTGGATTTTCAGATGTATAATTTTCGGGAGGGTGAAGACGTGTCCAGCTCTCCATATTGGACAACGGTTGTGGTGATTGCAGTTGGGTCCCTTTGGTGTACAACCATGCTCCGGGTAGATACATGTCGGTTGTTACTTCCGTCCTGGGCGAAATCTGTTCCTCGGTCCAATACTAGAATTCCAAGAAGTTCTGGACCTCGGAGGAAAAGGAAAGTGAGGGACAACCGAGAGAAGACCGCAAGAAAAGGCGTGGAGTCAAACAGTGTTAAAGTCCTATGTTACAACATTTGGAGTGGAGACGAACTCATGTACACTGTGCTACAATGATTATGCTGAAAGTGCCTTGTGCATGGCCTATAAAACAATTAGCCATATGGGTAGATTGCAAACCTCTGCGTAGAGACAACAACGTTGAACCAGTAAGTGATCCACGAAGTATCCGTTAAGCATGAAGCAAAATTTGGGTAGGCAGAGAGAAAAGAGATTTTTAGAAGACCGGTGGTGATTGAATGATGCATGAACAGCAAGTACCCAGCCTAATACGATAGGGAGCGCAGAATAAGAAAGTGAAAAATAATTAGATTGACGCGCGTGAGACCTAAAGGTCAATTGGCGGTAAGGCAGCGTAATGCTTGGATATTTGCTGGGTAACTAAGCTTACACAGCGCCACTCTCAAACAGCATGCGATGACAACAGGTCCGACCAGCGCTACTTCATGACTAAACTTTGCAGAGCAAATTCATTATTCTTGGCAGCTTATTATTATCTTTGCACATACGCCGCTGCATAAACACCGCGGATGCAAAGCTACAGATTGGTAAGAGCCACGTCCGTCCACCTCCGAAATATTGCTCGTTTGTTTGTAGCAACCTACGGAAGTCGGAGCATGTTCGGCTTGAAAAAGCTCAGCGAAGCTTTATGAAGAGGTTGCCTCCAACACAGCAAGTGCTGAGTTATCGACAAGGGTGCGTGCACCTTAAAATTTGGCCCCTTTGGCAAAGACGCATTACCCTTAACATGTGCTGCTTACATAGGCTAATTCCTAGAAAGGTGCACAGTAGTATCACCTGTCATAAACTAAGGAGCAACTCTAAACCTAAATTCAAAAGCTGCAGCCACCATCACGCCGCTGAGAGTGAAATAAAAACTGCGCTCTCTTTTCTTCTTAGTTAAGTATATAAACATAAGCAACAGTTTGCATTCTAGACTAAGAGTAATCCAAAACGTACCAGCATTAAGGAAGCTGATACAAAGGTTCCCATGGGCTGGCAACAAACAAGACACTTTTGGTATCTGCAATTCACAAGACCACTTCTTCAAAACTGGCCGTGATGTAGTTTAAGGACTCCTAAGAACGTTGAGCTCACCACTCATTCACAACCGTTTTCCTTAGCGTCTTAACACCCAAGAGAATTCAGCGCTATCAGTAGAACGTATTGGCAAGGCTTTTGTATAGAAATCCGAGTACAAGATGACTTCAGTCTTCAATGACCACTTTGATCTGCTTTGATGTGACCCTTTTCTCTGGATTATGACGGCTTTTGGACTGTGAAATCACAAGCGCTTTAGCTTAATTACTTTCCCGAATTTCTCTTCGCACTGCCGTCCGCATTCATCTGCTTTTAGCCGATTCTTTGAATTTCCTTTTCCCCTTGATACGTTGCTTTGCCTGTGCTGCTCCCGCATTCGGTCTCAAGCTAGTTGTCCTTAGTTTCACCTAAGATGCCTCTCGCATTCGGACTGCTGCCATCATCATCGGTTTACCTGTTTCTCTAACCATCGCATCATTCGCTTAACTTTTGTCAACACGCTTGGTTATTTCGTTCTCTTAACCCTGCGCGCGCAGAACCTTCTTCCTACTTAGTAGTTGCAGTCTAACTCACACCAGCGACGTAATGTAAAGAATGCGCTTGCAAAGCATGTATACTAAGCAAAATTATATAAGTTTTAAGGTATCATAAGTACCGCTGCGCGCCACCAGTCTGTGTTAGTGCTTCTTGACACATTGCTGTCTCTCTGTTTGGCTGCCATTTGTCCGTTTCCCGTTTTTTCCCGAGATTTCCACAGTTACATCCGCCAAAACTAGAAGGTTTATTCACCGAGACTGGTCGACCCATCCTCAATAGTCAGCTGTTTCAAACGCTCGATCCTTTCTCCGGGAGATGAAGAACTCACACATCGTTCCAAATGGAGCTCTTTCCGCCATTCTGGCGATGTTACCTCCACGAGGTCTAAACAAATGGGTTTAACTCGCCTCGTACTCACAGTAGAACAAGTTACTCACCTGGAATAATATATTTACACGGATCCCCTGTTCCACAACCGAAGACAAAAAATTTTGACGTGATTACCTTCACTGCCTCAAACATTCCGATTCTCCAGTCACCTGGAGGTTCGTTGATGTCACTTCACGGAAAGCGTTGCGCTCGATGGCCTTTCATGGAGTTTTCACTTGGCCATGGAGACGATTACACTTACTTGCATTTGAAGGAAATCCGAATCCGCTTTGCGGAGAATGGCATTTCCGCCTGTTGCGGACATATTCAGCCACAAGAAACAACTGCACTCACCATCCCCATGACAAGTCCAGCGTAGATAGCTGGACACGGCTTGCAAACCGGACAAGAATAGAGTAGAACAAGCCGGCCTCTATTAACAATGTGTTTACTCTCCTTCATCATTTATCATTCGACTCTGCGACTCTTTTGCATCATTGACCGGTTTCAACGAATACTGCCGGATCATTTCCAAGTCAATCGGTCAACCAAGGAAGAACTTTGGCTGTCAACCGACTGTGAATAATAGAGTGCAAAATCGGTCTGTGCGATTCATAGCCGGCTAGCACAACTGTTCAACGGAAGCTACGACAGTGTTCCAGGACGTGGTGGGTTTTTGCCTGACAAGCGTTCTCCATTTAAAAAGCCACCAATGCCCGCTTAACAACACTGTAACGTGGCGGATGTGATCTGCCACTGAATAAAGTCACAGCTTAACATTTCACCCTAACGCAGTCCTCAGCCTTCTTCATGCAACCTGTGCAACCGATTTTACTATGAAGAATGCTTTGATGGAGCACAGATCATTCCGATTTCGTAATGGTCATTGGTTGCACCAAAACTTTGTTTGGGCCTCTGTGCTCATGGATCACTACATTGCGAAATTACCCCCAACTTGTAGCTTGACTGATTTTTGCGCGCCGCAGCGCCATCATGTCCTTTGGTCTGACCGTTACCTGACCAAATGCTCACTCATATGAACTGCATCTTTTCTTTTGTACCTTTCATTAAACCGAAATGTTTTAACATTCCAGCAGCTATGCATGTATGCATATTTGATCACGCCTTTACAGGTGTGTCTCGTTTTACCGAGAGTATACCATTTATTTTTCTATTTATTTATTTCGACTTAAGACTAAACTATGGGCAAAGTATACTCCAAAACAAAGCAGCCTGTAGGTGTAATGGGTGGCCTAACCCCCATGAATTGTCTACCGCAACGGCCACCCTTCCTATCATCTTATCAATTACCGCAATCAAAGCATCCAGGAGGTTTCGACCGGATCAGTTGCAACCACCTTAAAGGCGCCAAGACGAGGATTCTGAATAAAAAATATATTTAGCTATTTCCGATTATTTTCCGATTCGCTTCGGTTATCGCACGGACACGTTGGTGCAAAGGCTGCAAGAACCAACCGGTAGCTACACTACTTGGGCGTTTCTTCTTCGGTGGCCATTTTCTCAATTTTTAAAATGTTCAACAAACAGTACAGCCTAGAATACTGAATGGCAGCATCGCAAATCCGTAGGCATTCCTCATGTAGAATATCGCAATGCAATAAGATATCCATCCGAGCAGGCCAACTTCAGTTCTTACATCTTATCCGTACCTGCATTCCTTAGTCCTCCGCTTTACCTTTTGTCACCAAATACCTAAATCACTGGGTCCGTGAAAACTATTCGGCTTATTGCCTTTGAGGTACGCTTAATATAGGCCTTCTAATTGCTATAAGCCTTGTACACATTATTAAAATCTGTAGTTCCTCTACCTTCACTTGAGGTATCTAAGGTTAGCGTATCAATTGTCCTAAACGTCCTCTAAATACCAGGTATAGATGTACCTCTAAATACCTAACTAGCTGTCAGTCAGTTGTTGGTCTTATTTCATGCATTTCCATTAAGCTTCAGCACTCGCTACCTTACTGCACCATATTCAAACTTTATCGGTATTCGTACCGCAGCGTAATATATATATATATATATATATATATATATATATATATCTTTCCTACTGTGGCACTCACTCTTAAACATTTTGACTAGACCGGCCACTCAGGCTCCAAATGCCTATAGGTCTAAAGCCAAGGCGTCTCTTCTTTTGAGGATTTGCTGCCATCGATAAAGGTTCTCAATGGTACAAGTAACGGCCTCACGACTCTCGTCTCCGCCCGATTCATTATCTGCACGCCTAATCCCAGACGTCGCTATATGTTCTTGCTACTGTGGCTCTCACTCCTAAACCATTTGGACTAGTCCGGCCTCTCAGGCTCCAAATGCCTATGGGTCTCAAACCAAGGCTTCTCTTCCTTTGAGCATCGATTAAAGTTCTCATTGGCGTAAGAAACAGCCACATGATACTGGCCTCCGTCTGGCTCATTGCCTGTATGCTTGGTCCCCTGCAAAGATGCAATTTCAGGTCTCTGATTGACTTTTGCCTCTCGGCTACACCATCATGAATCTCAGCTCACAATTACGTTCCCCTCTCTTGTTTGGCCTCTTTTTTGTTTTACATCGCATTGGTTCAATGGCGGTATAGGTGCCTCTAACGTCAACGCAACTTACTAGCACACGTGTGATTCTCTTTCCTACTATGGCACTCATCGTTAAACCCATTGGACTACTCCGGCCTCTCAGGCTTCAAATGCCTATAGGTCTCAAGCCAAGGCCTCTCTTCCTCTGAGGATCGGCTGCCATCGATTAAGATTCTCAATGGTATAAGTAACGGCTTCAAGATTCTCGTCTCCGTCCGATTCATTCTTCTCAGCTCACAAGTATCGTCTCCCTCTCTTGTTTGGCCTTTCTTTTGGTCCATATCGCATCAGTTCAGTGACGGTACAGGTACCTCTAACGCCAGCGCAACTTCCTAGCCCCCGTTTGATTCTCTTTGCTACTGTGACACTCATTATTAAACCTACTGGACTTGTCCGGCCTCTCAGGCTCCTACTACCCATCGGTCTCAAAACAAGGCCTCTCTCATTCGAGCATCGGCTCGGTCCATATCGCATCGGTTCAATGGTGGTTTAGGTTCCCATAGTGTCAGCACAACATACTAGGCCACATTTGATTCGCTTTCCTACTGCGCCACGCACTCTTAAACCTCCTGGACCGCACCGGCCTCCGGCTCCAAATGCCTATAGGTCTTAAACCAAGGCTTCTCTTCCTTTGAGCATCGATTAAAGTTCTCATTGGCATAAGAAACAGCCTCATGATACTGGCCTCCGTCTGGCTCATTACCTGTATGCTTGGTCCCATGCGAAGTTGCAATTTCAGGTCTCTGATTGACTTTTGCCTCTCGGCTCCACCATCATGAATCTCAGCTCACAATTACGTTCCCCTCTCTTGTTTTGCCTCTCTTTTGGTCTATATCGCAACAGTTCAATGGCGGTATAGTTATCACTAGCGTCAGCGCAACATCCCAGTTCTCTTTTGGTTACCTTTCTTTCTGTGCGTCTCAATCCAAAACATTTTGGCCAAGTCAGTCCTCTGGGCTGCCATCGACTCAAGTTCTCATTGGTATAAGTTACAACCTTTTGATACCATAAATTTTATAGTTATACAATAACCTAGTCCTGTTCAATTTTGTTGGCAGTTTGCTCGGTCCGTTTTTCTTCTCACGCTTGTTCTACAGGATAACATTACCTGCACCGAACACCGCTGAAGACGTACCTGCGACGCTTCCATGGGCACGGATCCAATAAAGAAAAAAGAAAAAACCCGCACTTCATAATCATGACATACTAAAGAACCTAGGAAACTGATCAATTCAATACAAGTCACCTGAGTCGTCCGATTTCAACAGCTCCAACCACTTGTACTGGACTCCGAAGGCGACTACACAGTCATAGGAAACATATTGGCGTTACGTGACTGCGAATATCCGCGAGGGTAATCGGCCAGATACAATCTTGCGAATGTTATATCAACAGCCGGCAGTGTTCCAGGACGTGGTGGGTCTTCGCCTGGCAAGCGCTTTCCCTACGAAAAGCCACAAATGTCTGTTTAACAACACTGCGACGTGGCGGATGTGACTCGCCACTCAATAAAGTCACCGCCCCGAACATTGGCAAGTTGACCGACACCATATTTACAAGTTCTGTGTATATATCGGCTCTCGCACGAACACGCCTACATATCTGATTAGTGACATACCACTATTCTTAAGTATTTTTCACCCATTTCCTCATACTTCAATCACTGACTTACATTGCTTACGGGACCTCATCGGACTAGTTCCTCATCAACATATCATATAAGTGATTTGATTACTATCTTTACCTATCGCATTCTGTGTACATAGACTACATACAACATTTGGGCTCTATGGGCTCACACTACTGTTTCCAACTGTACTACTCCCACTGTTGGTGCTGCTTATTCCGCTATCGTGTACAATAACGCAATATGCTGATCATACCCAAAAGGCGTGTCTCGCTTTGTCGAGAATAAAATATTTATTTATTTATATATGTAGGTACCATCTCCTAGATAAAGAAACGACTATAAAAGCCATGGGCCCTAGAATCAAGCATTTTGCTCTGCACGTCTCTGCTTGGCCCCATATACAGATTCGTCTTTGTTATACATATGCCGATCACTATTGGTAACACTAGTAGACAGGCGTCATGAAAACCAAATCCTCTTGTTCAACCGCTTTTGGTACTAAAACCTTCGCAATTCCAGATTCCGTTTCGCTGGCAGGAAAGCTAACAAAGCGCAGTGAGGCCTATGTTACCCCGACTGGCTGGACATTTAAAAATTGTTACCACCGCTTTGCGTTATTGGCCCTCCGTGCGTTAGTTTCTCTTTTACCTGACTAAAACGCCTATCATGCGTTATGCATAATGGTGGGTGGACAACCAGCTCTCACTATTTTACCTACTTTTCTACACTTGATTTACCTTAGCACGTTTTGCATTGGGTGCTAAAAAAGCCCTCATCAGAAAACCAACAAGTTACCAGCTGATGTGGCATGGCAGTACAAGTTAACCTTGCTACCTGGATAAGCACATCTAGTACACGCTTCAGAACATAAAATTGGAGAGACTTAGATCAAAATTAACTAAATAGATGAAACATACTGTACGCCAACCAACGAGGCACAGTAATCTCTCATGTTGGAGCCAGCTCAACCCCAGAAGCAGTGGGTTAATGCCCAACCAACGCAGACCCAAATAAACTTCACTCCCCGAAGTATTTTGCTAACCTTTCGGATACTCATTATTTTAGTATTAGCGACAGGCTTCTCTAGCTCCCTGGTGTGGTTATTATAGTTTTACGGAGAGAGAAAATAGACATAAAGCGATGAAACGCGATATTTACTGAAAGCGTAGGTGCTTTTTATAATGCCAAAAGGTGGCAACTGATCTTAACGGTCTCCTGTATTAATCAGGTAGACCTAACGCTTAAAGCCTTAATATAAACTGCGCAATCACGGAGGCTTAATAATACTAAACACTGTATTCATAATAGTTTATGTGGCTACGTATCCACTGAAAATTGCGCACTACGGCCTTCTGACCGTGGGCTAATTATAATTTGCCCAGAAGTCTTTTGCATCTGTAGCATTCCTGACTGGATTCCCAGCCTCATGGCGAAATCTTATTGCTTACTTGCCTATATTTTTACCTATGCCGGAAAAGTTTTCTTTCGCCACTTACGTCGTAGCTAGCTACTGTGGAAAATTTTAGGCAATATAGAGCAGTACTAGGTAGGAACGCCTATTTAGTATTTATACCGCTTTGCCACTTTTTACATTTTCTTTGCTTTGTTCTGGTATCGGCTTTCATCATTCGTAGACCGCCATTCAATCGCATATATATCGCGAACTACTGCAAGTATCGATTTGTATTTACTTTTAGCCTACGCAGCGGTTAAAACTTGTCCTGTGTAGTTTATTTTTGTACCACTTTAAGCAATATTCTAACCATAGTGCCGGATTCTTAGTTATTGAGATTTGCTCAGTTTGAATGTTGGCGCCAGTGCACAAAGTTGACGAAAGAAGTTTTCGTTATAGATTTTATTAAGTTGTATCTTGCTAGTTAAGTACGTTGCCTTAGTAAGCCTCTTAGCAAAAGCTTTTTGTTTTATTTGCAGTTCTAGAATTGACTTGTTCACCATTTATCGTTCTTACTAATTTCACCACGCTTGTTCCTTTCGATGACAGCGCCATTAAATGTGACGACTGAGCGTGCCGAAATAATCTAAAGTGTTTTTAACGAAGTTCGTAGTGAAATGGATGCTGTTTCGCAAGGAAACATGCACAACTACAGCTCGGCGCAACTTCCACTACCAACAAAATCAAAGCACAAAGATCGCCCGTAGGAGACAGCAGAACTTCAGAATTGGCGCGTACAACACTAGCTGTAGACAAATCATTCGTGAGTACCAACAAGGAACATATGCTTGCACTGTTCTCACTCCCACGCGAGAGCATGGGTTTAATGTAAAGGTTATTCTGATCCCTTACGGGTGTAACATCTATCTGGTCTAGCAAGTTAGTTATTTATTCATTTATTTACTTTCTGGCTGCTGTTTTCGTAATACGCTACCCGGGTCTATTTCAAAGCTAGTACTTCAACTCGATTTCCTTTGCACTTGGGGAATTTAGGCAAACCGCTTGTACCTCCTGCTCATAACTATGCAATCCTATCAATCCATACATCATCACGTGACAGCGTGTGGCTACTGTCTGGCGTTTAATCATTTTCCAACTCTCAATATTCTATGTCGTCCACTTCACTTGTCTGTTCTACTGCAAAGTCCACTTTGTTGTGGAACACTTAGTACTTTTGATGCTGTTGTCCAGCTTATTCGACAACCCAGGTCCATTTCAGAGCTGGTTTTCGTAACTCGTTTTCACAAAAGCGGAGATATACGGTTCGCTCCCTTATCGCTCCTGCTGTTAACTTTGAATGCTTGTAGTCCCTACTTCCATCGCACGGCAGCGAACGGCTACCGCTTCGCAAATAATCCCTCTTCTACTCTCCAAACCGCTCTGCTGTCCATTTCTCTTTGCTGTTCCACAATGTAAGTTCACTTTGGAGTGAAACAACTATAGTTTATGGCAATGCTGCCAATCCTGTTCTGGATCCCTAGGTTCCTTTCAGAGCTGGTTCCGTAACCCCTTTTCATTTAGCGGTAAATAGTCCCTAATCTTATCGCTCCTGCTCTTATATTTGTATGCTTGCTGACCCTACCTCGATCTCAAGCGAGCGAGCTGCGCTTGCTTCGTAAATAATTCGGCACCCAACCTCTTTCTGCTCCGCCGTCTACTGTCTACTGTTTCAATGTAGTAGTCTAGTTTGAAGTGAAGCACTTAGTAATCTTTGGTGCTCTTACACAGCAAACCCCGCTACCACATCCATTGCATAGCTCTCTATTCAATACTTCTTTCCCTGTAGCATTGGTGGTTAGTACATTATTTTACCGCTCCTGCGCTTAAACTTGAATGCTTGTAGTCCCTGACAACCGCGCACGATGGCGAGCGACCGCAGCTTCGCAAGTATTTCGGCTCCTACGCTCACTTACTTCTGTCGCCCATCTGTCTGGCCAGTTACACCGTAGCAGTCCACTTTGGAATGGTGCAAGTAGCAATTTTTGGCGCTACTAACCATCTAACTTCCTTACCCTAGCTCCCTTCCACATCTAGGTACGAAATCCTGTTACCGAGGCAGCTTTAATTTGTAATCCAATGTCCTGTCTCCTCTGCCCAACTTGGAATGCCTACCAACCAAACACAGAGAACCGCGTTCACCATGAAGCACCCAGGAGCAAGCATGAGTAAGACTCCGAAGTAAATGATGGCGACTCTGTGTTCCTTGTGAAAACCGTAGCGAAAGCAAGTGAGACGATGTGTCGGACAAATCAGTGACAGGTGACACCAACGTACGACCATGAAGCAACTGGTTAGTGCCAAGCACTTATTATACGGCTCGACCGTAGCTCACGTCGCGAGGCCTTACATAGCCTTCCAAACTTAAACACGTAAACCCAGCGCCTGTATCCTGCTTACCTGATACTGACCCCGCTCCCCACCGTAATTGATTGCCCAGAGCCACGCGCGTGCGCATTTAATTAGCCGAGCAGAAGATACAATGTGCCGAAAAACCTTGCCATAGATTACAAAAGTCTTGCAGGTACACGATTTAGATGTTTAAAGCTACTCTTTCGACATTTATATTTGTCACCACCTGCTGGGTACTCACTGGGCGTTTTGTAGACAAAATGGAAAGTTACCTGGAGCTGATTGCTTATCTGTCTCCGTAACTTACGTACTGCTGCGCGATGCCGCAGGTTGTGCAACCGGTTATGGTGCATTTCATCCCCTTGCAGGGCGTGATGCTGCTGTGAAACACCTGAAACAGTATGGCTACGAAATAAAATGAAAGCCCCTACTAGCCAGTAAACACGTTGTCTGACCATAGGCTGACGTGGAATAATTTACAGTTGCCATAAAATGTTTGTACAGTTGTACATATCTGATCATGCCTCCATGGGCGTGCCTCGCATAGTCGAGAATAAAGTATTTATTTATTTATTTATTTATTTAATTTGCCATGTCTGCTGGTCTGCCATGGTAGTTCCAATGCTATACACCATTTCCAGTGGGGTAAGGTGATTAGGCAGGCAGGCTGGATCTGGTAGAATAGCAGGCCTTACCGCATTTCCCATGGAATTATGTGTAAAACCCATGAGCACGGTCTATAATTTCTCCTTATATCGAAAGGCAAGTATGCATAAAGTTACACAACACGCCTCTAAAGAGTAACTTACTTTTACACGAACTTGGACCAGCCTCCAAATTTGATGACAAGTAGCAACGATTGTGTACCACGATGACAATAAACCAGACGCCCCAAACCGTGATGGGGTAGTAGGGGTTCGGTAGAGGTTTAAGAGAGCTTCCGGATCCGATTTATACAACTTTAAATCGGACAGAAATGGTAGAAAATTCCCATGGATATATCTTTAAAAAGCAGTAGAAATAGCAATTGCTGCCTGAGGTACAACGATCTCCTTACTTTAGGAAGTATATTATCCCTCCGGTTGGCGTTCCATGATCTGCCGTGTTCATATACTAGGACGAGACGAACTAAACCCTTACAACTGTAACATAAATCAATTACCTCGTAGACGGCTGGATTATCAACCACCTAGTAATAGGCCGATGTAAAAAGTCAGCTACGGAAGCAAGGAAGCAAGAAAGAAAAGATACCGGAAAGGACTAGGAGGGTAAGTTTATGAGGATACAATACGCTTCTACTCACCTGTAAAGGAGCTACCTCGACGCCCGCTGACCTGCCACGGAAGCACTGCAAGGTCAATCAAGGACCCTTTATAAAATCAGACAGACACGCATTAAAAGCAAAGATTGCACATCCATCATCTGCTATGCCACAGGGAGAGGATAAGTTGAGCAGTTTGCCACCATTTGAGCAAAAGTTACACATTTTGTTCATAAAAATTTTATATAGACGCTTTATTCATTTGGTAACAGAAATTCTTGGCTGAAACGCCATTTTGCGATGAATAAACACGACTTTTATTGGCGCTATGCTGCCAGAGTATGAGACCTTGACTCATCTCCGGACAGCGATCGGCACCTGTTTCGCAATTATTTCGCGCCTATTCCCACCCTATACTGACGTCCTTTTGACCTATTTCTTACACAATTAATCATCTTGGCGTGCAAAGCGTCGTACATTTCGCGCCGTTGCCCATCTTATTCCGCTACCCCAGTTCCATGCAAAAGCTAGCTCTTAGACACTATTTTCGCTGCAGCTTAATATGTAGTCCCTTCTCTTCTCGCTCCCGTTCTTAACTTGGAATGGCTGTTAGTCCATGCACACATCTCACGACAAGGAGCTGGTTTCCCTTCGCAGTTGATCCTGCTTTCCCTCTCTCTTCTCTGCCGTCCATTTAACTGATAAACAAAAGGTCTGATAAACAAAAGGTCCACGATGGCGTGGATCAGTTATTATTGCTTGGCGCAGCTGCGCATCTTATTCCGTAACTCCGGGTCCAGTTCAAAATAACACATCAAACCTAAATGTGCTGTAGCTTTGGTATTAAATCCGTTCGATTATCGTTCTTGATTTATACTTAGAATGCTTGTGGTCCCTACCCCGACCTCACGAAATCAAGCGGTTCTTGCTTCGCGATGAATCCTACATCCACCCCCATTCTCCTTTACTGTCCACCTCCGTTCGCTATTTCACTGTAGAAGTCAACTTGGGTGTGTTGCACTTAGTACATTTTGGCGCTGCTGCAGATATTATTCTGCTACTCCATGTCCATTCAAAACCTAGCCACGCTACACTATTTTCACTGTGGCTGCAGTAAGTAACCACAACTCCACTCGCTCCTGTGCTTGACTCAAGATATTTGATATTCCATGCCTCATAAATAACTAATTAAACAAATACTTATATGCTCGACGAAACCAAACACGCTAGTAGAGACGTGATCAAGTGCCTGACAGAGCCACAGCAAAGTAAACGTGTGTGTACACCACACGACAGAAGTACGTTTTGATAAAACACATGCCTCAAAAGTCGCACATAATTTTGCATAGGAAAGATGCGGAGAGGATCTGCTTTTTCTATGTCTCACTACTAGTGTTTCTAACAGTGCTCGGCATATGTGTAACACCGCCAAGCTAAGCATATGGGGACAAGATAGGATAAGTGGAGAACAAACTGCCTGATTCTTAGGACTATGACTCTTTGAGTGGGCAATTTTCGACCAGGTGGAGTTTTATTTATTTATCGCTGTCATTATACCGATGGCAGTTGAAAGCAGCGGTTAGCTAGTGAGCACGTACGCTTAAGGAAGTGCAGGAATAAAGCCAAATTTCAAATTACATGGGTTCCTAAAATCTGGCACTTATATGAAGTTCTGAACCATTCTATGGTTTACTAAGTGCACTATGTGTCTCGACAGCAATAGTAGTCCTTGACAGCTTATAACAAGCTCAGGTCCCGTATAATACTTTTACTAGGTGTACCTCAAAGGTCGTAATCCCAATATTTAATCACGGACCAAATGGGCTGGCTAGTAGAACCACCTTCACGTGGTGTCAGCTGGGTGGTTTAAGTTATTTACGTCCCAGCGATTAGTTCGGCGGCAGCGTTCCATGACGTGTTAGGTTATCGCCTGGTAAGCCTTCTCACTATAAAAGACCATGAAGATCCGTTTAAAAACACTGTGACGTGGCAGGTGTGACGCGACAATAAATAAATTCACGGCCTCTTCCGGGGTATCCCCACCTTATGGACCTCATCCAATCCGAAGAGTCCCCTTAGTCTCTTCATAGGATGGCAATGACAGAAAACAAATAATTCAGTCCCACTTCATAAGCTTACTCAACGTTCCCCCATCACTAAAATTTCACATATACAAAAAAACCTAACCAGTATGTTACCGCTTAACTTGCTATGTTTTTTTACAACTACCGACTATAACTGTTTGTATTATCATGAGCGTACCTTCGCAACGTGCCCCGCACTGCCAAGAATAAAGCAGTTAGTTATTTATGGCCTAAACGCTTGGCAGGTTGTAATGGGTAAGGCTAAAGACGAAGGACTATTGGTGGAGAGGACTAATGACTGGTTTGCCTGTTCGGATAGATTCGTTATTTTCCTGCGGTATGCCATATACTGCGTGCATACGGATTCGCGAAGCACACTATAAACATATTAAGGCCGAACTACTTGTTGAGCTTTATGCGTAGTGGTAAAGTGGCCATTGAAGAAGAGGTCATGGGGTTGAGATGACGGTTGATCCTTGTAGGTGGTCTATGCGATAGCGCCTACTATTTCACCATGCAACCGTTAGATCAAACTGCTTGTGTGAGGGTCGAAGGAAGTCAGAATCGTATCGGAAATAACCGCATCTCTTTTATACTCGTATTACTGGACATAACAACTGTAAGATGCGTGTGACTAATCCGGCTGAGATCTCGGGTGTTTTAATTGATGTAATGCATAAGGTGAAATCAAAGGGAGGCAACTAAAGCTAGTAGGTAGGAAATAAACTTTACATACGCGGATACGTTCGTTATTGCCCCACGGCACCTTATATGGCTGTTCCACTGGATTGTTGAAACTGCCAGTCTAAAGGTTATGGCTGTGCCAGTTGTTGGTCTGTGTGGGCAGCAATAAGGTGGCCACTGATGGATAAACTTCATAAGAGTTGAGATACCGATCAACACGTAAAGGTTGCTCCCGTGGTGGGGCCTGCTAGGCCCATAGTGCAGTTTTAGACCGTAGTGTTCGTGGGAGAGGGCAAGCATGTCAAAAAGAAGACAGTGATGATGAAAGTTATATTGTACTTGAACAAGGAGTGCGACGGATACCGCTAAAGTTCATTAGGGGTCAGGACGGTAACGGACTGAATGTGGATGAGTTGTAAGCTCTAGGTGGCTAGGTGTCACGCAATACAACTTAAGCGCCCTCATCCTACATAGAAGCCAGTTTCGAAGTGGTCTTGGGAATCGCAGATAAAACAAAATGAAATAAATTCTTATTCTCGTCAAAGCGAGGCAATCCTTTACAGGTATGAGGATTTTGACACAATAATGCTTAATCATGAATGTGCAAAAATCCGAGGTGTTTGCCATAAAACTGTGTTTGTGTAGGGGTATGTAAGTATGTACTTCTGTATGTTGGGGCTGATGTTGCATTCCTGATGCTTCTTCACGTAGTTAAGCTAAATTAACGTACACTTAAACTAGGCCTCTTTAAGCTGCATAAATTTCATTCCAGTTTATTTGGTTAGTTTTGCTTATCTGAATAGTCTTCTATTGGCTGGCCACATTGCTTACACTAATTGCGCATATCCTCGGTAATTTTGTTGCGTTCGTAGCAATTTTAAATAACTTGTGGACATTTTTTTCTTATCGCGGATTCATTGCTAACCAACTTACTTCATATGCTAATTTAGCGAAGAGTTATGCCACCGTATTTGTTTGCATTATTGGATTTAGGTTATTTCATTTTGTCGTTTAAATTATTGGCTGTTGCGTGCTATCCCCGATGTGGCTGCGCTTGCTGTGCACGTTGACAAGGTGCCTACCTGTCTATTACCCACTACCTCGTCCATACTGGCTCCAGCAGACAGTTGGTCGTTGCTGGAAAGGACGGGGTGCACTGTCCTTGTGGCCGTGCTAGGCTCGAAGAGTGGTTCCATGCACTCAGTGTGGAGCGGAATATGGTCCAGCCACCGCCCTGTGTGCGCTTGATTCCCAACTACAACGTGCTTGTATTTGTCTGTGAAGGAGTGTGGGCCGGCTCCATTAAGGTAATATGGCTCCCATCCGCATGTCTTCCGGTCTTATTCCTTCGGGTTTACACTGGATATGGGGTGTGTGTTTGGAGCTGTGGGTGGTGCAGCGCAAGCCACCCATGGTCCCTCTGTAGGCGCAGGCATCCTGTGGCTGGCCACAGTGACAGGCAAATCCGAAACCGGATGCCGCCAACCATGAATGTAAATAAATAAATAAATGGGTGTATTTCTAGACCTGCTAGAGGCTGCACCCTAAAGGGTTCAGATCAATGCTTACATTTATCCGATGCTCTTGCATGGAAGTTGGCAAAATATAAGTATATGTTCATCGTTAGCAATTGCAAATGCATTGGCACTGTTTAGTATACAGCTACTGGGTCGCATGCGCTCACCTTGACATTTTTCTGGTTCCTTCGGGCGATATTGAGCTCATTGTATTTTATTGTGAATACTTCGTGGAGGTGTAGTTTGCCTTTTCTCCTTGGAACAGAATCCAATTTGCCACAAGTTCACTTTAAATTGATCGCACAATAATTGGCCACTCAGTTGCCCCAATTGTTGTTGCGCACAGGGAAGAAATGAATGCAGGGATTATAAGGCATACGAAAAGTAAAAACCATTCCGATAAATGCAGACAATAATAGAAACAATTTGTTAAGAGGGAAAACAAAGCTGCGTATTTCAGTAGAAAAATACCAATTAACAAAAGAATATAGCCCTACTTTTCTTACGCTGATATTGCACACCGGCGCGAAATTTCAACCTGAGTTATTCTCAGATAAAAGAGAAAGCCTTTCTACAGTTAGAATACTGCTTAAAGTAGCACAATATTACACTGGTCTGGATCAATTTTAGCGCCTGAATACGATGAACGTAAAAGCAACACAATACGTGCAGTAGTTTCCGAGTTATTTGCAATTAAATGATGGTCTACGAATAAGGCCATTTTTATTTTTCGCTAAAAATGGCTTTCTGCTTTGCAGGCAGATAGCAGAAAAACGAAAAGAAAATATAAAAAGTAGGGAAGCGGTGTATGTTCTAGATAGGCATAGCTATCCAGAAATGCTCTAATTAGCCCGTAATACCCTGCGACAACTACGGACTGCGCAGGTGGCCGAAAAGTAAACTTTGCAGGCAAGCATGAAAAATATATGCAATTAAGGGATGATCTTGCGCGAAAACGCTAGAAATCCAGCAAGGAATATTATATCTACAAGGGAATTGAGGGGAGCTTGTAATTAACTCACGGTTAGAAGGCCACAGCATACAATTTTCAGGGGATACTGAGCCACATAAACAACCAGTACAATAGAGTTTAGCATTTGTTAAGCCTCTAAGCTTTTCTAAAGCTTACAACAAGGCCGCATGAGCCAGATCTACCTGAATAACTCAGGGGATCTTTCAGATCCGTTGACAGATTTCGGCCTGCAAGCTACACACATTTCCCAGCTAAACCTCACAAGATTTATCCCTTAGAGCCGATTTTCTATATTCATGAGGCTCTGTCTCTAACGTAACTGAGCTATAGGAGCCTGTCACCAATAAAAAGGAAATAAGCATGGGAAACTTAGTAAAATTTAGCTAATTGCATTTGGGCGTGAAATCCGTTTTGGTCTACATTGGTTGGGCTTTAACAACTCTACTTCTGATGATTGAGCTTGCTCATACTTGAGGTATTGTTATGTCTCATGTGTAGATGCACACTATTGTGCAGCTCTTTGATGAATTTCGATTTATTTCTCTCCATTTTTAAGTTCCGAAGATAGTGCCGGCGGTGTTCATCCAGATGGCAATGTTAACTGGTACTCTAATGTCACACCGACTATTTCTTTTGTGATTTTCCTGGCAAGAGCTGTTCTAGCACCCTAGGCAAAGAGCGATAAGGTAAATCAGAAGTAGCATAGTAACAAAAACCAGTGGGAGCTGGTCGTTCACCTGCCATTACGCATAACGCATGGTAGGCTTTGGAGCCAACTAAAAGATAAATGACACACGGGCGTCCAAACTTACACACGTCGCTCATGAAAATTGTGGTGAACTGACGTAATTTTATCGCTTGGTATGTTTTATATAACTTCGGAAATTTTGTACTTATCGCGTATTGACATTTAACCACTTTCTTCCATATGCACATTTAGCGAGTATTTATGTCGTCATATGCGTTTACTTTACTCGATATCGGCATTTCGAAGGATTGCCTGTTGTTTGATATCCCAGGTGTGGTTGCGCTTGATGTGCACGTTGACAAGGTGCCTACCTGTCTATTACCCACTACCTCGTCCATACTGGCTCCAGCAGACTGTTGGTCGTTGCTGGAAGGGACGGGGTGCACTGTCCTTGTGGCCGTGCTAGGCTCGAAGAGTGGTTCCATGCACTCAGTGTGGAGCGGAATATGGTCCAGCCACCGCCTTGTGTGCGCTTGATTCCCAACTACAACGTGCTTGTATTTGTCTGTGAAGGAGTGTGGGCCGGCTTCGTTGATGAAACGTGGCTCCCATCCGCATGTCTTCCGGTCTTATTTCTTCGGGTTCACACTGGATACGGGGTGTGTGGATGGAGCTTTGGGTGATGCAGCGCAAGCCATCCTTGGTCCCTCTGCAGGCGCAGGCTTCCTGTGGCTTGCAACAATGACAGGCAAATCCGAAACCGGATGCCGTCAGCCAACCATGTATGTAGCTGTGTACGTTGTGCTTGTGATTGCGCTGCTCCAATCTTGAATGGTCGGAATCGTCAGCAATATGCGAGTAGACAAATGATGTCCTTGGGTTGGATAGGATTATTTGGAAAT
Organism: Dicrocoelium dendriticum; assembly: GCA_944474145.2. Taxonomy (NCBI): domain Eukaryota; kingdom Metazoa; phylum Platyhelminthes; class Trematoda; order Plagiorchiida; family Dicrocoeliidae; genus Dicrocoelium; species Dicrocoelium dendriticum. The sequence continues at coordinate 202,909,938 of OX104064.1, read as the reverse complement.
CCACGGGCATTGGCTTACTTTTTTGGGCACGGTTGTCACGTCACCATGTGGTTGCTACTGAACCTGCTTTGTATATTGTCAACAAACAGAAATCTTTGTATCTCTTTCCTTTATACCTGTAAGCGTTGATCACTCTTAGTCGGATAGGCAACCGGTCCCACATGTTAATTTACAACACTGAGAAGCAATGAGGTCGCAGTTTGTTCTTCCCTCTAGCGGGGAATAGCGTGGCTCTTGTGTTGGAGTGCAGGTTCAAATGCGCTGCTTTGTTTCAGACAGATGACAGTATTGTACACTCTGGTATGCGTTGGCTTATGTAAGAAGGACGGGCTAAGAAACATGCCACTTTGGTATAGGAGCTGAAGTTTGAGGTGTTCACATAGTTTTCCATAATTCATAGCTTGTTGTGCTGGAGTCAGTATCTCCCATAAGCTACCCCTCTGAATACTGAATACTGCATTATAGAGCAAGTAGAAATGGATTCTGTACAACTCTTTCGAAATATTGTGAAAAACATTATAATAGTTGTCAACCGTGAATATCCTTGTCGTTCTCATGTAATATTTAAAATATTCGACCTACGATATTTCAGGATTCACAAATGTGATATGTCATCGTAAGTGTGCAGTCGTTCTCTGAATCGAATAGAGGCAAAATGCCAATCTAACAACGTTTTGAACTGTTCCACAGATGTTGCCTCAATCACATGTTCGGGCAAACTATTCCAAATATTTACCACTCTCCTTTTGAAGCACAGTGGGTGGGGAACACATTTCACATCCGACACGACAAGTTTGCATCTGTGTCCGCGTGTGCTGCATGGCCCTCGTAAGTGCAGCATTGGCCTTAACATAGGGAACTCACCGAGATGTAGAATTCGGTAGGTCATAATGAGGTCGACTCGCATCCGACGGTAGGACAAGGTGTAGAGTCCTAGTTTCTCGCACCGGTCTTCATACCCAAAGCCACGTAAACTCGGGATCAGCCTGGTAGCAACGTGTTGGACCCGTTCGATCTTTTGTGCCTCGCCTCGGGTAATCGGAAAGTAGGCGGGCGAACCGTACTCTAGCATTGGTCTAATAATAGAAGAGAACAAGCGAGTGGCAACCGCTTCAGACCATGTGCAGAAGCTACGTTTGAGCGCCCAAAGCATGAGCAGTCCGTTACGATATAGCCTGTTCGTGTTGTCCACGGACTTCAAATCGTAGCGTGAGATTACACCTAGGTCCTTCACGGAGGGTGTGGGATATAGCGTTTGGCCGTCAAGGGTGTAGGTTCGGCCGTCTGCACCCTTCCCCATGCTCATCAATACCGGCTTGGCTGGGTTGACCGGGAGAAGAACATCTGCAGACCATGTGGATAAGCGGTTGAGATCTTGCTGAAGTAGGCCACAGTCGTCGGGAGCGTCGATTTCTCTCCAAATCTTCATGTCGTCCGCAAACAAGGCACACGGCGACCGGAGAAGCTGCAATAGATCGTTGATGTGGATCAGGAACAGTGTGGGCCCCAGCACAGTGCCTTGAGGCACGCCACTTGTAGAGGGGTACCAGTCAGTTAGATGGTCGTCGACCTGTACCCTCCACTTTCGTCCAACAAGAAAGTCGCGGATCCACCGGTGCAGTGAGCCACCGACGCCACACATGCTGAGTTTGTGAAGGAGAACCTCATGACTGACCTTGTCGAACGCTTTACTGAAATCGATGAATATCACGTCGACGGACTTCCCCTTGTTTATTGCCTTCAACCACTCATGCCTCGTCACAAGCAGGTTCGTAATGCATTAGCGACCTTGCATAAAACCGTGCTGTGCGGGCGTCAGGACGTCGTTTGCTTGTAGCAACTGCAGCAATCTCTTCTTCACGATTTTCTCAGCAACCTTTGCCAATATAGGTGTCAGACAAATTGGCCTGTAATTGTCTACTTTGCTAGGGTCGCCGCCTTTCGGAATAGCCTTCACCAACGAACGTTTCCAGTCAACCGGCAACAAACCTTCGGAGAGCGACCTGTTGAAAAGGTAAGTCACGATAGGAGAGAGGATGGTTGAAAGTGACTTGAGAACCAGTGGGTGAAGCCCATCAGGTCCGGCAGGTTTGGTGCCGTCAAGGTTGGCGAGTAGTTGCGCTACATCTTCGACTCCGCAATGCAGACTATCGAGTTCGGTAAAAGCGGTACACGTCGAACTCGGAACAGACACCTGGTTATTCGCAAATACAGAAGCGAAGTGCGCCGCCAACGCAAACGCACGCTCAGTGCTGGAGGTTAGGGGCTGTCCATCCATGCCATCCAGCACTGGCACATCACCTGACGGCTTCAGGCGTCGCTTCACGTATGCAAAGATTCTCTTTGGGGCGGTCTTCGCGGCTAATGCGAGCTGCTCTTCAAAGTGTCGGCGTTTATTCTTTTTTGCACTGTTGCAGAGATTCCGCTGACATTTATACCCTTCGTAATCATTGGCAGAGCCAGAGAGAAGGAATTTGTCCCACAGTCTGTGCCGCCTCCGAGCCAGGTTTCCATACTCCTTATCAAACCAATGAGGCTTAATCGGTCCAACCTTTCGACATTTCAATGGCACAAATTAGGAACACAATGATGACAATCTCTCTTTTATAAATATCCAACAATCTTCCACAGATGCAGTTTGTGACAGAGACCAATCCAGTTTGCTCGCGGCCCGAGCAAGACCATCGAAGTCCGTTTTCCAGTAGTTGGGAGCTGGTTGCAGCGGACGTGAATACGGCAAAGGTAATTCCATATCAGCTATCAGTACTGAGTGGTCGCTCGTAGCCAGGGGCTCCAGGATCCTAACGTCACACACTCGTTGTTCGTAGCTCGTTAACATCAGGTCGAGACAGGACGAGGTTGAACGTGTTGATATGCGTGTTGGCTGGCATATGTGTTGCGATGCACCAGTTTCAAGTACCAAATCCACGAACTTTGCTTCAACCTCACTATGTCCAGGCATCAAATGCACATTAGGCCATCGTATTCGAGGACAGTTAAAATCGCCCATAAGCAGAAAGTGTGGACGAGTCATGTGGGTCCGAAGATGGGGCAGCCAATGCAAACAACTACTCAGGGGACTGCGATAAACTGCGCCCACAAGCAGTTCTCCGCGACTGAGGCGGATGGAGCACCACAGTAGCTCACACAGACCATCGTCACTTCGGTAGGTGCTCACAAGTCTCCCACGCAGGGAAGACCGGATGTAAAGTAAGACACCACCGTGGGCATTCTTTAGTCTATCGCATCGGAAACACGAGTAACCGTTGAGTTCAAGTTCTTTTTAAGCAGAGTACGGTCCGACCCCCTTAGCTTGCTGCATATAAAATATCGGTACTCCAGTTGTGGACGGACGTGCATCCTATCGAGCTCTAGCTTTGCATCGGTCATGTTTACGTAACAGCGTATGTAAATAAATAAATAAATATTTTATTCTCGACTTTGCGAGGCACGCTCTTGGGGGCATGATCAGATATGTACAACGGTACAAACATTTTAATGCAATTGTAACAGTAACGTAGAAAATTGTTCATATATCCATGATTGGAACTGTACAATGTTGAAAATGCGAAACAATAAGTTGGTTGTCGTGAGATACGGGACCTCAGCTAATAAGAGATTGAGAATCCTGAATGATCCATTGAAAGGTAATGGAAGAGCCCGCACACAAGGAAGGAAAAGGGCAACGTGTCGTAGGATGTAAAACGACAACAGTATATACAAATGTAGAAGTCCCAGTGTAACGATCCTATGTAGAATTGTGACGCTAGTTGACCTGCCAGTGTAAAGTTATGGGCTGTGACTTTATTCGGTGGCGAGTCACATACGCCACGTTGCAGTGTTGTTAAACGGACATTTGTGGCTTTTTGTAGGGAGAACGCTTGCCAGGCGAAAACCCACCACGTCCTGGAACACTGCCACCAATCCATTGAATGGCAAATTGTAACTGGCTATGTTTCTTGTTGAAAGTCTGTTTGCTCGGTTATTCGCAGTCAGGTTGCGTCCCATTTTTTTCCGCTGGTTGATGCAATAGCTGGTTGCCTATTGCGTTCCTGGGTCCTGTCCATTGGTAGGTCGGGTACTAAACATTCTTATTGAATATGATGTGTTGATCCTTCGCAGAACCACATGAAGTCTTCTCTGATTATGTATATTTGCCGGGGAGCGAAGAATTCGTGTCCAGCTACCCTCATTGGACATCGGTAGTTGGGTGCAAGTAGTTAGAGTGGAAGTGAGGCCATGGTCCAGGTAAGTACTTGTTGGTTAATTCGTCCCATCTCAGGCGGAGGCAGTTCCTCAGTTCGATCCCGAAGCTCTCCGATGTTCACGACCTCAGAGAAAAGGGAGAGAGGAACAAGCCGAGAGAAGACCGAAAAGGAACAGTCAATGTACCTAGCGTTTGATCAAAATCCTACCTTAAGACATTTATTTGAGACAACTAGTGTACAAGGTGTAACAGATATTGCGCTAAAGATGTTTTTACTTATGCGGAAGGCATGGCCTGATGGGTAGAATACTTTCATGTGCATAGGGATGAAGAGCAGGATTCCGGTAAGATATTCATGAGGTGTAAGCTGACAATGTTCGAATTCTACCTGAGACTAGAAAGTGGGTGTGTAGTCATGATTGGTTGTTATCGGAAACCAAAAGACAGTGACGATGTGGCCGTATTTGTATATGCTCCACAGGATAGGGATTACCTAAGACACCATAACTACAATGTACATAAGTATATGAAGATGGGAAGCTGAACATATTAGAAGCAGGCTAGGATTAAATGGATATCAAAGGAAGACTAAGCGTTGAAGGTAAGACGATCAGAAGATATCGATAATAGACCGGGTTTCAGTGGCCAAAGGTGCCTGTTGGGTTAATCATTCGAGGTGCTAATGAATAACTACCGTGTCAGAGGGTCGGACAGCAAACCAGCTGAGCTGTGAAAAAACTATACCAGGAGAATAAACATTGTACAGAAGGACTGACGCCTAGCGAGCTAAGGGGTATTCTCAAAGTTAAATAGAGCCTACAGCGAACAGCTGCCGCAGAGCAGAGATAGTGGCTAAAGGAAAGGATGTATCAGTGGTTGATTCAACCATATAATTAAGACTTTTGACTACATGTCAAGTAAACGCGGGTAAGGCAGACGACGGATAACGGCGCGCTAGGAGAGATGAATGGCTAGCAATAGAGTTCGGAATAGGGCTTCAGCTACTAGCGGATCCTACGGTGGCACAGAATAAGTCAACAAACAGCTAAGCTGTGACGCAAACAATCAAAGAGATGAACATGGTAAGAACAGAGCGAGCTCCGGGTATCCGCAAAGTTAAATGGAAGCTATTGCGACTAGCTAGTTAGTGGTTCTAGAAAAGTATGTATCAGAGGCTGGTGTAGCCATATGATTAAGAAGTTTGACCACTACTGGATGCCTACAGTTTCAATGAATAAATCAACAGACGAGCGCCGATTAAAAAGACAGACGTCAGAGGAGAATGAAGGCTGGAGTGTCAAGTAGTGGATCTTTGCAGGCTACATGAGGCCAACAATGACTAGCTACTGCCAAGAAGAGTGAAGCGACTAAGAAGAACGGCGCATAACGGCGCGCTAGGAGTGAGATAAGTGGCCAGCCATAGAACTCGCATTAAGGCTTCAGGTACTATTGGATCCTCCGGTGGCACAGAATAGGTCAACAAATCAGCTGAGCTGTGACGTAAACAATCCAAGAGAATGAACATTGTAAGAAATGAGCAACTCCTAGAGAGCTCCGGGTATCAGCATAGTTGGATTGAGGCTACGGCGACTAGCTGCTGCTAAGCAGAGATAGTGGCACTAGAAAAGGATGTAACAGTGGCTGGTGAAGCCATATGATTAAGAAGTTTGACCACTACAGGACACCTACAGTTTCAATGAATATGTCAACAGACGAGCGCCGAATAAGGAGACAGACGTCAGAGGAAAATGAAGGCTGGAGTGTCAAGAAGTGGCTCCTTCCAGGCTACATGAGGCCAACAACGACTAGCTACTGCCAATAAGAAAATTGCACGAGAGTAAGACAAACAACTGAGAACGGCGCTAGGAGAGCGATGAATGGCAGCCATGGAATTCGGATGAAGGCATCAGTTACTAGTGGATCCTACGGTGGCACAGAATAGGTCAACAAACAGCTGAGCTGTGACGCATACATTCCAAGAGAATGAACATTGTAAGAAATGAGCAACTCCTAGAGAGCTCCGGGTATCAACATAGTTGAAAGGAGGTTATGACGACTAGCAGCTATAAACAGAGATAGTGGCACTAGAAAGGATGTATCAGTGGCTGGTGAAGCCATATGATTAAGAAGTTTGACCACTACTGGATGCCTACAGTTTCAATGAATATGTCAACAGACGAGCGCCGAATAAGGAGACAGACGTCAGAGGAAAATGAAAGCTGGAGTGTCAAGTAGTTGCTCTTTGCAGGTTACATGGAGCCAACAATGAATAGCTACTGCCAAGAAGAGTGAAGCGACTAAGGAGAACGACGCGCTAGGAGTGAGATACGTGGCCAGCCATAGAATTCGGATTAAGGCTTCAGGTACTAGTGGATCCTACGGTGGCACAGAATAGGTCAACAAATCAGCTGAGCTGTGACGTAAACAATCCAAGAGAATGAACATTGTAAGAAATGAGCAGCTCCTAGAGAGCTCCGGGTATCAGCATAGTTGAATTGAGGCTACGGCGACTAGCTGCTGCTAAGCAGAGATAGTGGCTCTAGAAAAGTAGGTATCATAGGCTGGAGCAGCCATATGATTAAGAAGTTTGACCACTACTGGATGCCCACAGTTTCAATGAATATGTCAACAGACGAGCGCCGAATAAGGAGACAGACGTCAGAGGAAAATGAAAGCTGTAGACTCAATAAGTGGCTCTTAGCAGGTTATATGGGGCCAACAATGGATGGAAGGATATTTCCCTTAATCTCGCCAGATGTAATTAAACCATGTTTGCAAACATTAGGCCCTTGGAGTGACCTAAGGCAAGATCTGTTGCTATTATATTTTGTTGCATGGGCGTGCCACTTAAAGTGGTGGCGCAGTTGGCACCGAAATTTGTTGAGTATGACATTAGGGTTCTGAGCGGAGCAAGTCATCTGCCAGTGTTTGCACCACTTTTTAGAGCACTAGTGTCTTCACAGATTTTACCAATTGCGGACACTTCATTATTAATTGAGGTTCTAAGAAGCCAGCTTCCAAATCCTATAGTCTTCCATGCGCCAAGAAAACACTAAGCTGCAGTTTCAGCTTGTTGAGCCCCAGTAGTGTGCATCCATCGGCTACTTCAGGCTATGAACGCATGACCACGCGCGACTTTAACCGCCAGTCAGCAGCTTATGTTACGAGGCCAAGGAGAACAGCTTCGGACCGTCATGCTTTGCAGGCTAACTGCGAAATAGCGCGTCTTATCCCCCACAGCCATGCAAGTTGCGAAGGTTGCAGAGGACATGGTGGGCCTGAAAGACACGACACTTAATAACAGTGGCTATGTACGACATGGCAGTAATAGTTGGAAAGGTATATAAAAATTTACCTCATCAGGGGAGAAGAAGAAGCGACTGCGCTTCGAGCAGCTGCAGTGACTAGTGATAAAGGCAAATATGGGTTAGGGCCACGTTTTCTCCCTTGTACCAGGCTAATGGCGAAGAAGCCCTGGGTCGATACAATTCGTACAACCTTAACAGACCGCATGCGTCTTGTTAGATTGGGATAAAACTATTCTAATAAAAGACTGCCTACCCGATATGCCATTACTTTATACAGCGGGAGCAAATGCGGTACCCTGCCAAACGCCTGTTGCATATCAAGGTAACGAAAACAACTACTAGCTTAGAGTCAGTGACCTCGGTGATTAAATTGCGGCCGTCCAGCTGACAGGTTGCAAACGACCGAGCACTTAGAACCCCGTGCTGTGATTTGTTTACGTGCGCGCCTGCCTAAAGTTAACGCCTGAGTACCCTTTTACCAAACTTCTTCATCACGCGCAATGTAACAAAATGTGGTTAATTAGGTGATGGATACTTATTGCTTTAGGCTTCCACCCTTACGCCGTAACACACTGATGAAATGCTTCCGAGCAATCGGATATTGACATCACTGCATCGTTAAGTTGCGGTGTTTCAACAGAAGAATAAGGAGTCTTCGCCCCCCATCCTTACTTAGAATTGGTTTATTCCGTCTGGACCAGGATTCAAGGATGACCGTGGTAGAAATCGCTGAACGGCTACTAAGCATGTCAAAAACATACCACAGACAGTGATTGGCCACCGGGCACTTGCAGCGCTTGAAAGTTAGAGCCTGTTTCTAAGCCCTGCGCTTCTTTAAAGTGTGAGTTGCAGCCTTCACAGATAACACTTGCGTCATCGGATGTGTCGTGAGAGCTAAAATTACTGAGGAGATCCTTCGTTCATGGTTGTGAGTCTGAGAGCACAGCAACCAGCTGAGTTTCTAAATTTTGTTTGGATGTTTGGATGGTAACCTGGATGTACCTGGGAACAAGGTCCGTTTTGTTTCGCTCTCTATTTGTTCAAGCTTTTAAAGGCGTTTAGTGTCGCTAGAGTATATTGCAACGCGATCTCCACCTATTCTTTAACGTTCAACTTACTGGTTTTCTGCTGTTATCTTTTCTTTTTCGTCACCTCTTCTTTTGGACATGGTCAGCGGACGTCGTCTTAACGTCTCTATCAAGGGTGTGCGAGCAGTGGGGCGTACTCCGGCCAAAGCAAGAACTAGCAGCAGTAACTTAGCTGACCCAACTATACCATGCACCGTTAACTTAACGGACATCTTTTCCTTGAGTTCTCAAATAGCCGATCTTCAAAATGAAGTGGTGAAACTCAAAAGGGTACTCAACACATTAGAACCTTTTACTGACAGACTGACAGCCATAGCAGCTATGATGCAACCCAAGGACCTCATGGAATCTAAGCATGCGGAATTGGCTGGAAGGTTCATTAATACGATCTGCACCGAGGTAATGGATCGACTAAAATGTCTTAATGAGGTAGTGATTTATAATGTTCCAGACCGCCTGCATCTGCACACCATTCGTAAAATACTGATGAAAGTGTGTGGCTTGGAACACAATCTTCTAAGCTGCACGAGGCTGAGAAAAAGGGTTATGAAAAACCAATGCCCTCTCTTAGTCAAGTTCGATAACGAGAGCTCGGCTCTTAAGTTTCTCTCCTATCAAGGGGAATTTAGGACCCGCACCACGTTTCTTGCCTTAAAGTTAGTACCAGCGAGAACGGCATTGCAACGACGTTACGACAAGCTAACCGAGAGTTCTGCACATAGCAGATGTGTTCAGGCCACTTGTGACAACGCTCCGACGCCAGTGCACCTAAGTGGCTCAGGTGCTGTGGACCTTGACATTTCGTCTGATATGGATACTGAATCGCTTGATTGCTTGGAAGAACCTGCAAACCCTGGGACCAGTGCTATCCGTAAAGTCACATCATACATAGAGCAAATCAGCCAGCCCGAGAATAATATAAGAAAACTCTCGATTTACACTAAGTGCTCAGCTAATAATACAAGTCGATCAGTCAAACCGGAAGGGCCAATGGCTGTCGAACCTCTAAGGCAATCTTTAAACAACTCAGTTAAACCGATGTTAACAAAATGCTACGACGATCGAAGCGAGCTTAGCATAACCAACACTCAGCGAACAGAGCCGCCAACGCCTCAAGCTAAAAGGCCTCGTATATGGACCACACCACCGAGTTCACCTGAGCCACTGGGCTCAACGCCACCAGCTTTGAAAATAAGAAAAGCGGAGACGCTAGCACCATACAACGCTGCGTGCGGGAATGGATTGTGCAGCGTTCTGGTGTTCAATGTTCCCGACGACATATCGGTGGACATATTTAGGCGTGCAATCATTGCAGTTAATGGCATTGCAGAGAATGCCCTGCAGGTTCAAAGATTGACTAAGCGTGTAACCCAACTTGCGGGTCCAATCAAACTGAACGCAAAGGACGAGGAAGTATTGCATACGCTCATAGCTAACCGTGAACAGCTTCGCAGTGCAACAATGCTAAGCCAGCTTACATTCGGGCCGCTGAAAAGAAGCTTAGGTTGGGCTGCGACTAATCCCAACATCATTGCAGGCTATAGGCAACGCGAGCTTGGAGCATCCAAAAAGAGACAACGAGCTACACCTAACCGCTTAGACAGCATGGTGTCTAACACTACGAAGGATCCCAATGTCAAACGGGCTTGCGGAGCAAACTCACCTAGTCACTCACCGACGACGGCTATGTCACCCACACAAGCCTTAATTAGCGCAAGATCAGTAGACAAGCAGTCGCAGCAGCCGGGTTGGGACAATGCGTTGTTTAGCGTACTTGTATTTAATGTTCCGGATGGCGTATCGACGGGCGAGCTTCAGAGCACAATCCTTAAAGTTAACGGTATCGCGGAAAACTCGGTGCACGTTGAGAGGATGGTCAAAAGAATCAGTAAATTCCCAGCCCCAGTCAAATTGACAGTAGATGATAGTAGAATCCTGCGCACTATAATATTGAATTGTGAACAACTTCGCAATGCTCCCAAGTTAAGGCAACTTTATTTTGGCCCACCAAGAGGGACACTACCCAACCATACCCCAGATACTTGTGAGACGGCATCGCGTACCACCACCGTTACCAATTCACCCACGGAGAGCACTACATGTGACAATTTACGCAGCTCCGATCAACTACCTGCGCATCCAGGCTGTTATGTACCTGCTACATCCCTCAGACTTTCGCCGCCGGTCCAGGTATAATGGCCAAATAGTCCACTACTTCCTACACCGCAACCTGCGCATTTTTAGGCCAGGTGGGGATGAGCCGCGACAGTTTCATCCCGGCACCAAACTCCTCGTCGCCCAACTACCAACTGCAATGCCTTCTCACCCACTTCTTACAACTACTGCAGATAGCGAAGTAAGCATCAACGGCTTCATCTCGTCATGCGTAAATCTAATAGACCCCAAGTGTTCTTTCTCACTTCTACTTATAAATGCTAGGTCCCTAAACAATAAAATGCATATCTTGCGTCCGTTGTCTGTCCTCGCCGACCCTGATGCAATATTTGTCACGGAAACATGGTTTTCCCCTTATGCTTCAGAGGAGGACTACTCACTTCCTGACTACAAGCAGTTTATGCAGTCGCGTGCGCACAAACGAGGGGGCGGGTGCGCCATTTATGTTAAAAATACTTACCCAGCAAAAATGTCCGAAATGATGAACGCTGCTGAGGAGATGGATTCAGTATGGATAACGGCTGATATCCTGGGATCCACGATATTATTTGGGTGTGCTTATAGACCACCTGATACCTCAGTTAAGGGTGACAAGGCACTTATGGATGCTTTTGTGCAAGCGTCAACTTTTCCCTGCGATTACAAGCTCGTTGCAGGAGATTTCAACCTACCTGAGTTAAACTGGTTCTCACCTGCTGCAACAACGAAGCATGCTGCCCTACAAGCATGCATCAATTTAGGCGGCTGGACGCAACATGTATCTGCTCCAACCAGAGAGGAACACATCCTTGACCTGATATTTACTCTCGGCATCCCATCAACGCGAGTGGCAGTCGGCCGGGAATTTCCGGGTAGTGATCACAGATTAGTGCATTGCTCGGTTTACTTAAAGCAACATACCGCTACCCAACAAAACCAGGTGCAGTCTTAGTATACCGCCCGATGCACCTCGTCAACTGGACAACCTTTGCTGTGCTCGTCCGATCAAAAAATTGGGATGAATTTTTTATGTCTGATTCTCTGGATCGCTCGGCTGAGCTGTTTTATGAGGAAATACTCCACTGTCTCGACTCTCTAGCTCCCTCGTCGCATTTAATAAGGCATTCTTCTAAAAGTATGACCCAAAACAAAATGCATAACAGAATGCGTCAGCTTAGACGATCCTATTACGAAACCTTCAATTTTGCTCACATCATGAGAGCGAACGAGATGACACACCAGTTTTCTGCCAGAGCTAAGCAGCAGCAAACCAAGCAAGAAATCGCCGCACTAAAAAGTGCGAACAAAGCTAAGAGTCTCAGTTGGCTGCTGCGCTCTCGAAACCCCTAACTATGGACGAATAATCTCTACTCTAATGATCAGTCCCAACGAAACGTCTAGTGACCCAAGCATTTTATGTGAAGCCATCAGCTCACATTTTAAAGAATCGCAGTGTTTAGAAATAAGCTCAACCTTTCAGGCCCTGAAGGTACCCGGTAGCCAGTCCCTGTCCTCTGTACAGTTTGACCTAAGTAGTGTCCGTTCCGCAATCTCAACTACCAACCCATCCTGGGACCCTGCTCCAGACGGAATCCCGCACAGTCTACTTAAGAATGGTGGTGAAGATATCCCTATGCTTCTATTGAAAATATTTACGTTATCAATGCAAAAAGGTCAATTCCCGACCGCATGGAAACATTCTATCATAGTACCAAGGCATAAGGGCGGAAGTCTACAGGAAGTTGGTAACTATCGCCCTATTAACCACACTTCTATTATCTCGAGCGTGACGGAGAAGTTGATTAAAAAGCACTCATGACTCAGCTCTACGCAGGCGAGCACATAAATGCATCTCAGCACGGATTTCTGAGTGCTCGGTCTTGTGCAACCTGTCAGCTGGACTTCCTCAATTTGGTCACCGAGGCCATTGACTCTAATCAATCAGTTGTCATTCTTTACCTTGATATGCAAAAGGCGTTTGACAGGGTACCACACATGCGCCTGATGCATAAGCTAAAGGCTTATGGGGTAGACGGTCCTCTATTAGACTGGCTGGGTTCCTACTTAACAGGACGTACGCAGTCTGTTAAGGTTGAACAAACTATATCCACCCCGACCGCCGTCCACAGTGGCGTGGTGCAGGGGAGTGTCCTTGGCCCTACCCTATTTTTGATTTATATCAATGACCTCTGCAAGATTTTGCAACACGGTCGCTCCTTTATCTTTGCTGACGATGTGAAAGTTGTCTACGACTTTCCCCGTGGTACTGAATTTTCCGCAATGAATAGTATCCGTGAGGATCTTAAAGCACTTGAAAGTGGTGCGAACACTGGCAAATGACCTTCTCTGCTCAAAAATCTAACGTCATGACCCACAGATTCTCTATACCTGCTGGGTCCCTAACAATAAACGACAGCACTATCAAACAGGATATCATAACAACAGATCTGGGCTTGCGCTACTCTATGAGCCTCAACTTTGCAGAGCGAGTGCATTATCAAGTCGCAAGGGTAAGAGGATTATCGTTCCATATACGCGGTTGCATAGAAACCGCCGATGCAAGGCCAGAACGTTATAAGAGTCACGTCAGGCCACATCTAGAATATTGCTCTTTTATATGCAGCAATCTACGTAAGTCAGACCGTGTTCTGCTTGAGAAAGCTCAGCGACGCTTTACGAAGATGTTGACTCCACCGCAGCATGCGCTGAATTACCGACAAAGGTGTGAACACCTTAAAATTCAGCCGCTATGGCAAAGGCGCCTTATCCTTAACATGTGCTTCTTACATAAGCTAATTCATAGAAAGTTGCACAGTAATATCACTTGTCTTAAACTAAGGAGCGCGTCTGAATCGAGACTCCGAAACAGGGGCCATTCCATTACTCCGCTAAAGGCAAAGAAGAGACTGCGGTCTCGTTTCTTCTTCGTTGTGTACGTGAACATGTGGAACAGGTTGCCTTCCAGAATAAGAGAAATCCAAAATTTGCAGGTCTTCAGGAAGGAGATACAAAAATTCCTATGTTTTGGCAATCTACAAAGCATCTTCCATATCTGCGATTCGCAAGACCACTTCTTTGAAACTGGCCCTGATGTAGCTTGAGGACGCCCAAGATGTAGTGCAAGACAACTAAGCACCTTGAGCTCAAAACTCATCCACGTTCATTGTGGTTACCATTCTAGCACCTAAGAGACTTTAACGGTATCCGTCGCACCCATTTTCCAGGGTTTAAGAACAGCAAAATGAATACAAGGTGAGCTTATTCTTCAAGGACCTCTTCCTTCAATCCTTATTTCTTATCTACATCTTCATTCCTTCTCTTCAGACTTACATTTATCACTTTCCAACTTCTTGACCACTGGATCCGTGGAAAAAGTATTAGGCTTATGACCTCTATGGTACTCCTAGTAAAGGCATGCTACCAGACCTAAGCCTTGCATGGGATGATGAAAGCATTTTCTGCTGCTGATGCACCCAAGCTTAGTATTAGAATTGTCCAAAATCGTCTAAATGCCGGCTTTAAATGAACCTTTATGTGTCTTTCTAGATGTCGGTTGCCAGCGGACCCTAATTGAAGCTTTTCATTAAGTCTGAGCACTAGTTACCATACTCAGCAGTTTCCAAACACTATCAGTAGGTAAACAGCAAAATAAAACATATATCTTTCTTATTGTTGACAAAGAGCGTACTTTGAAAGTTCTAGGCCCAAGAATCAGACATTTTGCTCTCCACTTCTTCTCTCTTGGCCCATATACTTAGCTTTTTCTGGTATGCATGTGCCTTTCGCTATTGGCAACACTAGTAGACAGGCATAATGAAAACCAGATCCTCTTATTTAACTGCATTTGCTCGTAAAACACTCGCATTTCCAGATTCCATTTCACTGGCACCAAAGCTATCCAACGACAGAGAGGCCCCTGTCACACTGGCTGGCTGGAGCACCAGAAACTTTCCATCACCACTTTTCTTATCTTGGCCGCCCGTGTGTCATTTATCATTTAGCTGGCTCCAAAGCCTACCATGCGTTATGCGTAATGGCGGGTGAACGACCAGCTCCCACTGGCTTTTGTTACTATTCTACTCCTGATTTACCTTATCGCTCTTTGCTTAGGGTGCTAGAACAGCTCTTGCCAGGAAAATCACAAAAGAAACAGTCGGTGTGACATTAGAGTACCAGTTAACATTGCCATCTGGATGAACACCGCCGGCACTATCTTCGGAACTTAAAAATGGAGGGAAATAAATCGAAATTCATCAAAGAGCTGCACAATAGTGTGCATCTACACATGAGGCATAACGATACCTCAAGTATGAGCAAGCTCAACCACCAGAAGTAGAGTTGTTAAAGCCCAACCAATGTAGACCAAAACGGATTTCACGCCCAAATGCAATTAGCAAAATTTTACTAAATTTCCCATGCTTATTTCTTTATTATTGGTGACAGGCTCCTATAGCTCAGTTACGTTAGAGACAGAGCCTCATGAATATAGAAAATCGGCTCTAAGGGATAAATCTTGTGAGGTTTAGCTAGGAAATGTGTGTAGCTTGCAGGCCGAAATCTGTCAACGGATCTGAAAGATCCCCTGGGTCACTCAGGTAGACTTGGCTCATGCGGCCTTGTTGTAAGCTTTAGAAAAGCTTAGAGGCTTAACAGATGCTAAACTCTATTGTACTGGTTGTTTATGTGGCTCAGGTTCCCCTGAAAATTGTATGCTGTGGCCTTCTAACCGTGCGTTAATTACAAGCTCCCCTGAATTCCCATGTAGTTATAATATTCCTTGCTGGATTTCTAGCGTTTTCGCGCAAGATCATCCCTTATCTGCAGATATTTGTCATGTATGCCTGCAAAGTTTACTTTTCGGCCACCTGCGCAGTCCGTAGTTGTCACAGGGTATTACGAGCTAATTAGAACATTTCTGGATAGCTATGCCTATCTAGAACATACGACGCTTCCCTACTTTTTATGTTTTCTTTTCTTTTTTCTGCTATCTGCTTGCAAAGCAGAAAGCCATTTTTAGCGAAAAATAAAAATGGCCTTATTCGTAGACCATCATTTAATTGCGAATAACTCGCAAAATACTGCACCTATTGTGTTGCTTTTACAATCAACGTATTCAGGCACTAAAGCTGGTCTAGACCAGTGTAACTTTATGCTACTTTAAGCGGTATTGTAACTGTAGAAAGACTTTTTCTTTTATCTGAGAATAACAAGGTTATAATTTCGCGCCGGAGAGCAATATCAGTGTAAGAAAAGTAGGGCTCTATTTTTTTGTTAATTGGTATTTTACTACTGAAGCGCGCAGATTTCTTTTCTCTCTTAGTAAATTGTTTCTATTCTTGTCTGCAGTTATCGAATTTTTTTCTTAACTTTTCGTATGCCTTATAATCCCTTCACTCATTTCTTCCATGTGCGCAACAACAATTGGGGCAACTGAGTGGCCAATTAATTTGCGATCAATTTACAGTGAACTTTTGGCGAATTGGATTCTGTTCCAAGGAGAAAAGGCGCAACTCCGCGAAGTTTTTCACAATAAAAGAACAAGGAGCTCAATACCGCCCGACGGAACCAGAAAACGACAAGGTGGGCGCCTGAGACCCAGTAGCTGTATACGAAACAGTGCCAATGCTTTTGTAATTTCTAACGATGAACATATATTTATATTTTGCCTACTTCCATGCAAGAGCATCGGATTAATGTAAGCCTTGATCTGAACCCTTTAGGGTGCAACCTCTAGCAGGTCTAGAAATATACCTGTTTATTTATTTATTTATTTAGTGCGGTTAGCCCTTGGTTGGTTTGCTTCTGCATATGTATGACAGGAAGCTGGTCTGTAACCTCATGCGCTCTCTGGAGAAATAATTAATAAATATTTCATTTTCTAATTCATCGAGGCGAAGGTTTTGTTGTAGTATTATGTGTTCCACCCATCTGTTTAAGTTGGCTATGTCAAACCATCTGCACGGGCATCGCCTGAAGCTCAAACATCACAGAGCTCGTTGGGACATCAGGGCACAACCTTTTACGAACCGAGTAGTTAACTACTGGAATAAACTTCCTTCTGATTTAGTGAAATCTGAGACCGTAGTAGCCTTCAAAAAGGCTTAGACAATTGTTGGCCCATCCTTTTTCCAGAGTTATTGTAGTTGTACTGGAATGTGTAGTGCATTTTGATGCTGGCATATGAAAATGCAGAGATTGCTCTTGTTCTTGCTTCATTCCATTGCAGAAGCAAGAAGAGACAATCAAACATCGAAGTACCGGGGACCGCTGCATCCACCGGCACAAGAACTGGACGCGCGTTAGGCGGAAACCTCTATCGTCCATCTGACTTGACCTGACCTGACGCATTCTTAAATAAATAAATAAATAAATACTTTATTCTCGAGTATGCGAGGCACGCCCATGGAGGCATGATCAGATATGTACAACTGTACAAACATTTCATGACAACTGTAACAGTGACAGTAGAAAATTGTTTATATATCCATGAAAAATAAATAAATAAATAGTTTATTCTCAGTTTGATAGAGACGCACCAACTCATGCATGATCAAGGTTTAAACACAGATGTGTATCACGACGATACATCGGGTTTAATCGTGTGTAGTTGAAACGGTGTCGGAAAGAGTTGATATGTGAGTCTAGTCGACTTGCCAGTATGTAGTTGTGGGCTGTGACTTTATTCAGTGGCGAGTCACATCCGCCACGTCGCGGTGTTGTTAAACAGACATTTGTGGCTTTTTATAGGGAGAACGCTTGCCAGGCGAAAACCCAATGTATTTATGAGCGGTTGGTTACACTTTTAGATGCATGCCTTGTTAAATGTAACATGGCAACTTACGAGTCGAGGCAGTAAGGTATTACCTTATATAACTGTTCATCTGACAGAAACACAGAAACGGACATAAAGAGTTATCATAATTGTTGGATGCGTCTAGTACAGCAATGTTTGTCGTTAACGATGTGCATCTGGCGGTAAGCTACGACCGCATCTGTGTGTGTAGGATACGCATTAGAACGACTTAAGTAAACTGAGCAATGATCTAATCAGTGATCGCTAACCGGGAACTCCCAGCCAATTGAAACATGTTCATGGGATCCTGAGAGTAAATATTAGGTCACGAATATGTTTCATTCCGGTTGCACTATATACATGTTGCGTCCCGCCGCTCAAGTTGTTACATACTAATAGACCTGCCTACTTCGCTGTTGCAGCAGGTGGGCACGTTTAACTCAAGCAGGACGAAATCTCTTGCCACCAGTGTTTGTGTACGAAAAATTTGATGCTTGCGCAAAAAACCACAAGTGTGTTGTCCTCCTTAATTGAGACATCCGTAGGCTATAAACACACTCATCACACACAACCTATCAATTGTGCTAAGGAAGGTACTCTCACTGCGTGAACATAGTTCTCCGGGAGCAGACAACATCCGCCCGAAGGCACTGAATGCTACGGCCACCAAGCTAGCTGAACCACTGTCACAGTTCTTTCAAAGTTGCTTTGATGAACAACAAGTCCCCACTATGTGGAAGTGTGGCATTATAACCCCTATTTTTAAAGGCGGTAGCCGTTCCGATCCTGCAAACTATCGTCCAGTGACGCTCCTCCCTATACTCGCGAAGGTGATGGAAGCAGTCGTCGCTGAGGGTTTAATGGATTACCTGGAGAAATGCAACATCTTGATATCGGAACAGCATGGCTTCCGTCAACATCGGCCATGCACCACCAACCTACTTATTGCACGAGGTAGTTGGACGGAAGTGGCCGATGATGGGGTCGGAGTCGACGTCATCTATCTGGACTTCTCCAAAGCTTTCGACCGCCTTGATCACCGCATCCTACTTCAAAGACTACAAAGTTACGGAATCGGAGATCCTGTACTTGGTTGGATTGGCAACTTCCTTCACCAACGTAAGCTCCAAATACGTGTTAGGGGAGCACTTTCTAACCCAATTGAGGTGGAATGTGGTGTCCCACAAGGCTCAGTGCCGGGACCGCGTTTATTCCTGGTGTTTATCAACGACCTGGCAAGAGTCATCTCCTCAAACTCCCTGCTTTTCGCCGATGACGTCAAGATATGGCGGGCGATTAGTAACAAGACAGATCAGGATCTGCTCCAACATGACCTAGATTGCATTTACGAATGGTCAAAGAAGAACAAGCTTCAATTGAACATGGCTAAGTGCAAAGTGATGCATCTGTGTCACCAGCCGGTGAGCGCTTACAAGATTGGAGACCACACCTTGGCGAAGGTTTCTCAGGAGCGTGACCTGGGTGTATTGGTACAGGAAGATCTCGGGTGTTCAAAACAAGCAGAGAAGGCGAGGAGAACCGGAAATCAACACTTCGGCCTTCTTCGCAGAGCCTTCGGTCGGTTTGAACCATCAATATTTCCCCAAATGCTTAACGCCTACGTGCGACCTCACGTGGAATGTGCTATTAAGGCGTGGCAGCCGTGGCAGAAACAGGATCTCGTTGCTCTCGAGACTCCTCAACGACGGGAAACCAAGGAAGTCAGGGGCCTCTTTCATCTGCCCTATCAGCTTAGGCAGAGATCTCTAGAAATGTACAGTAGTCGATATCGGATTTTGCGGTGTGATCTCATAATCGTTTACCAGATTCTGAAGCACCCTAACCACATCTGCCGTCCGCTGCTGGAATTGAACCAAAACACTAAACTAAGAGGTCACCCTCTGAAATTGACAATTCATTATAGCCGGCTTGAATATCGTAGAAATTTCTTTTCTCTCCGCGTGTATGAGCCTTGGAATGCCCTCCCTAATTATGTCGTCTCTGCTCCCAATCTGGCGATATTTTAAAAACGTGTTGACGATGCACTGTCTCACTTACATTTCATTTTATGAGTTGTTAGCCAGGGGCTACAAAACGCAATCAAACGGTTTCTTGCCAAATGCCTAACCAATGGATTTATGGATTTATACGTTTAATACGCGAACATCTCCGCTATTCCACATAAGTCTATGGTGAGTCCACCACAACGCTTTTCACTTTATTATGCAATTGGTTTTCGCAATACTTTCCATCCCACGGGACTTGTTAAGCGATGCCTTTTTACCCGTAATAAACCATTGTCCATTGTCCATTGACCCATATGAAGCCGTCCATCACAGGATATCAGCCGCTATCCATACTGACTGCCTCTTCTCACCTGCGACAATGAATTCAGCCAATAGTGCTTGATAAGTGTTTTTAATATTATTAACTACTGCCTTCAAGTTTATGTGCACCATATTGCGTAAACCGCTGATAGCCAGGAAGTAATTAGGCCTCTGCTGTTACTGTGAAGAAAACTATATTTCCTTGACCAAAATTGCATTAGCGTCGGCAAGGGAGGAGGGAGGACGCAGGAGGTTTACTTTATTGTCTAGGAATCAAGCATGTATAGGTATCCGTGAGAAAGTACCATTGAGGCGTACTTGCTTAAAGGCTGACGCAATGAAGCTCTTGATAGCTACTATATTATCAACAGAAACTGTCGGAAGTGAGTGCGAAGACAGTAACATGGGTAGTTTGGCGATGAGGTGCTTGGTGTTGGGATGAACCTTTCGTGACTTATCCCCACCTGGTCTAAAATTGCGCTGGTTGCGGGGTAGTAAGCGAAGGATTGTTTAGCTCAGGTAGCTATAAAAACTAAATAAATCAATAAATTATTGCTTTATAATGTTCTTTGTTCAGAATTACGGAGGCTTGGCTGTTTTCCATGTACGTTTAGAGGAACTGTGCGCCCACCTTGAAGTTCAGCTGACTCCTTCAAGCAATTTTACGTCCCATGATATCAGTATTGGTAAAAGACGTGCAACGCGGCTTTTACGTGTAGTTACTTTGGATCCGGGATCCAATGCTTCCACTACCTGTACTTCGCGCTGGACATTTGGAACACGCATCTATTTTGGAACCATGCCGTCCACTGAACGTTCCTCGTGCGCTGTACTTGTACCATGAACCACACCTGAGACGAGATGTAAGCAGGCAGGTGCGAACCAGATATACTTCACAACATTACGTAGTACCAAGAAACGAGATACCACTGCATGCAATCACTCATTTAACAGGTTGGACAGATGCCTTAACGTTGGTGTGTTTTCTTTGTTGCAACTTGTTCGTTGCTCATTTGTCCTGCGAGTTCCACTGATACGGCGGTTGGCACCTGCGGTTCATCAAGGCACTGGTTGATCCGGCCACAACCGCGAGCTGATTTGAAACAAGTGCTCACTTCTCCAGAACCCCAACAGCAAATCGTCATTCTAAGGCTCCAAGCAGCTACCGAATAGAGCATTCTTTTGTCAACTTGGTGGTGTGCCGCTTCCAAAGGTCTAAATAAATAAACAAATATTTATTCTCGATTTCGCGTGGCACACCCGTGGAGGCATGATCAAGTAAATGCAATTGTACAGATGTTTTATAGCAATTGTAACAGCGACAGTAGAAACTAGTTCATACGTTCAGGATTGGGACTGTACGATGATGGAAAGGTAACAAATAGTTGGGCTTTCGTGAGAGCGGGTCCTCTTTGTTAGGGCACACTCGGTCTGCCACATATTGCAGTCATACCTCAGCGTAGAATAGGTCAAGGATCCTGAATGCTGCATCAGAGGATAATTGAAGAGCAAGATCGAGCGGGGTATGACAATTTACTGAGTTCGTGCGTTTGTAACGCAAAGCTCTGCGGTGATATCGTAGAAAAATACAAGGACGACAGTATATGTGTGAAATCGTAAATAGGAGACAGAATATGCAGATGCCTACATGGATCTCTTGGTTAACTATGGACCAATGATTTTTCTATCCCAATTACTTTGTTGCCTCTCATTAGCGTTCAAAGAACGGGTTCGGCGCCGCACATTTCTGCCAGCAAATTTTGAAAATTCGTTACGCTGGGGCTGCTGTGTTGGCAGATCGTGGAGAAATTACTGGACATTAATTCAATTTCGCTTGACATCAACTTGCCTGTGGAGAACATCTGTGCCCTTTCTGTGTACAATATGTGCTTTTATGTAGCTTGAACTATGGGGTTCTGCACCGCCACTGGTAATTCCATACATGATCTGGAAAGCATCAATGCTAGCATTCTGTGCAGACCACACTTGAATGAGGGATCGTATATTCGCCTGAGATTGGACTACTTTAGTCATAAGGATAAACTGCACTTGCCACCTTACATGTACCGTGTGGCTTCCTGGGCACGAATTTTTTAGACCGAGACCAGTATAACACAACGAAAAAGCCAACATGCAGGACTTCGAAGGACTTTCTAGCCTGCACATTCCTTCACCCAAATTCCCTGGACATTTCAGCGCGCTACCGGCTTCAACAACTAAGTGCGGACATTTACTAAGTAATTAGCCTATCCTACTCAGCAATTTCCAGCTCATCTGACTGGGAATACGGAAGTGTGAAATCGTTCGGCACGATTCCTTGCCAGTTATACATTACCGTTCAAACGGATTGAGGGCAGTGTTCCAGGTCCTGGTGGGTTTTCGCCTGGCAAGCCTTTACCCCTTAAAAGCCATCAACTCTGGGTGCGGAGGAAATGGCATGTCGGCCCATTTGCGGGACTAACCAGTTTTTGCAGCACACGGCACACGGATGATGCACTCCAGTTCACACCCAAATAATAAGTAGCAAATAACAACGAAACTGGGACCCAAATAACACCATGCGCGCCCTAACTGTCCGCGTGTGCCTATTGCAGCTAACACGTTAATTTCCCATGCTCAATTTGTTCCCCCACCCGCTATCTCTATGAAAGGCTTAGCTCACTCAGCCTTCTAGAAGGAGGCCACTGTAGTGAAAATGAAACATTTACGTTTTCGGTACGCTGTGACATTGGGTTTCATTCTAATTTGTCTCTTCTGATCATCCATTTGTGTTAATGATGGCATGTCTGGTTCACTTTCGAATGCGCGAGTTCGTATGCTACCCTGCTCTGTGCTCTAGCCACATTGCTTCTAGTTCATTGCAGCTCTTGACAATGCACATTCAGTCTTGCTAAGTACTCACTCTTGAATAATTGGTAACCGTATTGGTTCCTACTGGTTCCCGTCGCAACCAGTAATTGAGCTACCTCTACAGACCATAAAGAAGTCGACGAACTGCACTTATCCCTCTTGTCCACTAGAAATTGCTGTATATTGGATCTAAAGCGCTGCCAGTTAATTCGTTAGGCGAGAAGTGCATTTGCAAAACCCCGTTATGAGTGCACTAAACAAGTAAATTTATGCAAGCGGTTCGCCAATAAATCACTTATCAATTTTCACGTAGCATAATTAACGCACTTGTCAAGCTGACAGGGCCATGATTATCGGTTGGATCTTGGCTAAGCTCCTGAAAAATCATTTGACAACTCCCTTCCAATAAGGATTCAAAAGGCAGCCTTAGCGAGATTTCTGAAATACACAAGCCAGGGGCCCACTCATTTGAGTTGCCGATTCAGGGAGCAGTTTGTGATGAACCTTTTATAGATAGGATAGCTTAGGTTGTACTGCTTCGCATCCAACCCGAGCAATTGCGGCTCCACCAAACACATTTTCTCCATCCAAGTCTTCGTAGTCTATTGAGGCTAGTTTTGTGTACGGCTTTTAAGTTTTGTTTACAAAGGCGCTAGAGTAATGTTAGCCAAGCACAAACACTTTGTCGCAGTTCCTATAATCCTGGCTTCCAAAAGCCCAAAGAAACTAACATTGGCCAGTTTGCATCATAGCATCTATTTAAGTAGGCGAAGAATTCCTTGGGCTTCGGATATGCAGAGTCATCTAAGCCATTCGTATACAGCAGCCTTGACAAAATGAGAGGCATATAGCGTTTGTTCCAAACAGCTCGATAGCTGTCAAGGGTGCCGGGTGATAGGGCTGCTCGATAAACCTGCACACTAGATTCAACAGTATGTAGACGCTTCATTGGTCAGCACTATCCCAAAAATATATCCATGGAGGCTGCGATTTTGACTCCATTTCACCAAACAGCTTTGCACTGACTACCTTTGTCTATACCGTTTATGTACATTTGAAGCTTATATTTTCACTAAATTCGCGCTGTTGCATATGCGCCTCATCATGCCGTGCCTTCATGGTTATTCCTCTCCTTAGTGCATCTTCTTAATCTCGCAGCAGTCGATGCGCCAAAATTCCACTGTTGATCTTCGCGTGGGAAGCGTGTACAGACCCGTTTTCTACTCCACAGTACGAACCCTCTCTGCCCCAACTATTACAGTAGCACCACGGTCAACAAACAAACGCTCACGCCGCATAAAATGACGGTTGCCGCTGCGCCCGGCCAAATGTTTCTTCCATGTGGATTGTATAAGTTGCTAAGCATTATTTTCCTTGGAAGTGCGCAGGTTTTGGTGAGAGTTGCTATAGACGTAAAAGATAATCTGCGCGGACATCACCTGAACTTCGTACAACATAGGACTCGTTTGGACATTAGGGCGAAATGTTCTACAAAACGAGTAGTTAAAATCTGGAAAATACTTCTACTGACTAAGTGGAATGTGAGTTTAGAAGCCATTTCCAGACGTTGTAATTATACTGGAAAATGTAGTTTTTCTGACGCTGACATACAAAGATGTAAAGCTCGCCACTGTACTTGCTTCATACTTTTTCATAAGCAAAAAGTGGCTATCCAAGGTCAAAGTGTTTGGGGTAAATTTATGCTTACCGGCAGAAGAAACAGGATGCGGGTCAGGCGAGAACCTCTATCGACCGTGGTACTTGACCTGAACCAGTTAAAATACCATAATAATATAGCATGAACTATATGAACTTGCCAAAAGTTTGGAATCAGCCGAGTTTCTAATATGGTTGGGTATGACTTTTAATGTGCCTCGCGAAAATCCTTGGCTGTGCTACTGCACACGGTCATCACTTTCGAATGTCGAACGCAATGTCGCGCGGTTGTGTTGTGCCCGACGTTTGGTCTCTCATTTATCGTGCAACTCAGTTTTCTTCGCTAAAGCCTCCCTCCACTTGAAGTTCGGCAGTTATTCGCTATACTAATTTTCGCTTTCTCTACCGTTATCCTTCATACCAGAATGGGGTCTAGATATGCTGGTGTAGGTCAAATTCCGGTCTAACTGCATTTCAGAACCTTAGAGCCAGCTCCATAGGTGTGCAAAAGTATCATATCTTATTGTTCTCTGCAGTCCAGCTTCTGAATCTAACTACCCACTTATGCGTTACATTACTGTCTTGCGACTTTTCTGTACTCTTCTCCTTCCAAGCATAGTTGACACCCATTTCGCAGACCTGTGTTTTAATGCAGAGGCCATGTTCGAGCTTTCGTCGTCGCGTGGATATGTGTCAACTGCATTAGCAGCTTTGATAGACCGCGTCACTTAGAATAGGGCTGGGTTTGGTTTGTAAATATTTCTGTGTATTACTGAGGAGCCGATCTTGTGAGTTTACAAAGACCAGCATTCTTCATTGGTCCTTTTGTTTTTACTTATGATGGACATGCCATAGATTGTATTCGTTGTCGCTTAATACATTAATTCTGATACTTAGATGCGCTAATAGCGAATCCTTGAATATTGGTATCTCATTCACATTTGTAAACCCCAATACACGGCGTTGGTCCGCTTGTTGCTCAAACGTCGTATTTATCGTGCTGCGTGTAATGTAGCTCCCATTTGGCGTGACCATGGATTTCTTAACGGCGTGCAACGTTCGATATTTATTGCCGTTATTTTGTTCTTTTACTTTTTTCTGGTATAATAACTGCGTTTTCAACCTCTGAGTAACCTGTCAAATAATAATGATACGTGTGATTATAGGTAACTGACTATGATTTTTGTATTTATCCACTAAAATTGCGCTTGTTAAGCATGAATTAGGTTGCGGAAAATATTGGCTTTTTCCCCTCACTGTCACACAGGTTGATCGTATTTGGTGGCACATCCTGATTTGTAGATAGCAACTGGATTTGTTTTGGAATTCGGGAGGAATATAATCCAGCTACATATCATTTAGGAACTACTGTGACCTATCTTCTGGTAGATTGGCCGACTGTGCAACTTTGTTTCTCAAACCTGCTACTCTTCTGAAAGTAACAAATCGCCCCGCTTGGTCTACTGAATGAACGTTTGAGTATTGCCGTATGCCTAAATGCGCTAGGCAACGTCGATGCGAAGAGTACTTTGGTTTCCTCCTTTTGGGCAGTAACTTGAAATTTTGAGCGTGTTGTTTTTTTGCTTTTACTTCAAAAGGCAGTTTTGAAACAGTGTTATTGTCGTGAAAAAAATGACTTTCGTCAACTTTCGCTTAATTTAATTAATTTTTTCACTGTTTCCCCCGGATTACGTCGGACGCGTTTTTGGGTACTTACCAAACCTCCTCCATATTTTCGCATTCAGCCTCTGGCTATTTTCTGGTACTTTTGTGTTTTGTAATCCGTTTTACACCTTGTTCTAACCGGTGCCTGTTTCTGTTGACTTCACTGCAGGTAACTGCTCGTCGATTTTACGTTTTGATTCTTGTTTCATACCGTCTTTGAAAGCGTCATGTCGGATTCACTGAATACCAGCGCTAATGTCTCTTCGGCTGCGTTGATCAGCGAATCTAATGCTGTATGCGGCAGTATGAGCTGCTCAAAACCCGTGACGGACGAGTTTGGGGATATGCATTGCTATGTATGCAACTGCTAGTACCCTGAGATCTCTACCGATTTGAGCTCTGACCAGTAGGCAATGCTCTCGACTAGCGATAACAGGCTGTTTAATTGTTTTCTACGCCGTAACCGTCGATCTACGTCTCGAGATCACTGATGAGACATCAAAGAACGTCGGGCTGGGTAGCCGGCAAATGTGCTCTTTCCTCTAGTCTCTTGATTGTAATGTGGTTACTGATGAGCAGAATGGGTCTATTAATGTCAGTTCATTGGAGGAAGCCATACAACCAACCTCACCTGCTGTCGCTGAAAATCCGACTGAGGTGAAGTCTACCGTGTCATGTGCCCCAGCTACCCAGAGTGCCCCGAACGAGACCTCTGATACCGTACTGGACGTCGTCCAAGACGAGACCGATCTTATAGCCCCGTGCCCACTAAAAGCAATAGAAAGATGGCTAAGAAAGTCCGTAGGACTCCCTCAAAGCCTGAATGTACTGAACCCATGAAGGTGTTGGAGGTAGAGCACTAAGGTCCAACTCCAAGCACTCCCTTTCCTTTGGCGAAGAAACGTTCCTTGTCGATTTCTGCCAAACCCGCTGTTATAGCGGTGGTAAGAAAACTCCACCACTCCCCGTTGTTTTGTTAGTTTGTTCATTCACTCTTATTCATGCCGTTCTATTTAACGGTTCCCCACCTACATTTTCGGTTTCCTCACATTTGTGACTAGCTTGGGTTGAAACTGAATATTTTGCCTAATGGTTTTTCCTTTACTCTGTACATTTCGCTCGTTCGTGAGACACCGTCTCGCTCCTTCGGCCTTGGAAGGACTAGCTCTAATTGATCGATTGTCAGCCTTTCTGCATAATCTGTGTATATGCCCGAATTCGAATCATGTGATTGATTTGCACACACAGACACTTGGTGGCCGGTTTAGTGTACGGTATGTAACATAGTTTTCTACCCGAATTGCCGTTCGTGTTCTAACCACCGTAAGCTGGCGGAAACTAGTCGCGGGGCTCCGCCACAACACCCGCACAGCCTGAAAAGTGTAGACGTCAATTACACCAGCTCCTTTGGCGAAGAAACGCGCCGTGTCTTCTGCCAAACCTATCGAAACTGCGGTCGAGTCGAAGACTTGTGGAATGAATACGCATCGTCCAGGTGGTTTTTTCTGAAAGCAGCGTTATCTACCGTAACGTTGCTGAAGCCGCGACAGCTCTTTTTAGGGAACGCTTGCTGGATGACCTTCAGTGGTTCAAGCTCTGCGTCACCAAGTTGCTTCCACCTGATTTCCTTGATATCACTATCAGGAAGGCAACCAGACTGGGGATCTTCCCTGTCGATACGTCAAATCCATGACCCGACTACTTCGTGTAGTCCTGTCAACCACGAAGGAACACATAGCGTCAATGCGCTTTATGTTCAAACTCAAGGGTAGCAATGTCAGCGTTCAGCGGGCCCTCCCACTGATAAATTGACTGAAGTTAAAGGCAGCTATCAAAAGCCTCAAAATTAGCCGGGCGGCTGGTGAGCAAAGTCTCCGTCTTGTGGGTTTTCACGTGGTCAGCCGAAAGTCAACTTCTGCGCTACAAGAACCCCACCTGGTAGCGTACGACCCAGGGTTAGTCGTGCCGAGTTCCTTCTGGTAATGCTTAGCAATGTGCGTAGCCTAAGCAACAAGGTACACGAGGTGGGTCTGCTTTAGACAAATCTTGTCCCGGCATTCTTTCACTAAAATGTGGTTGCCCCGGATATCACAGAGTGAAGTATGTTTGCCTGGCTATGCACTGCTTAAATGTGAACGCTCCGTTGGCCGCCAGGGTGGGGGCGTCGCTATTTATGGAAGCTGTAAACTGGATGTGTTGAGGACCTGCGTTTTTTCAGTCATCGGGTCAAACTTTTAAGCTGTCAACTATTGTGTGCACTTCCTCTGCCCAGCTTTCAATTGTGGTGGTATCTTGAAGTCCTGGAAGTATCTCCAAGGAGCTTGTTTTGTTTCTTCATATTCAGGCTGCAAATAGACGTCTACTACTGGGGGCTTTCAACCTCCCTGAGGTATGTTGGGCTGATCTAACTTGCAGTTCGGTGGTAGGCACCTTCGGTTCGGATCTCCTCGAGCTAATGTTGCAACTGCCTTTGCATCAGTTAGTGGACCTCCCGACTAGGTACATAAGCAACCAGCCTCCGTCTACCTTGAATCTTATTTTCGCGAAGTCGCACAACTTCGTTAATGGTGTTACATGCGGTTGTCCTCTAGGAGCCTGTGAATATGTTTGCATATCTTTTCGATGTGCTCTCACTAAATGTCATCAGGCCACCGGTGACGCATGTCCAGATATTTGGCGGGCAGACTTTAACGCAATGCGAGACAAAGCTTTAGTTTTGCGCTGCTCGATCACCGTGGTTGACACTGTTGAGTCAGCCTGAGGGAAATTTAAGGCATACCCCGAGATATCTGCTCTCCACATCCCACTCATTAAGAAAAGGGAGACACGGGCGCAGCTTCTTTGGATAGATCATACAGGTAAATGCCTACTCAGGTAGTGCTCTAGGTGCTGGTGAACTTACCATGCGGCTTCATCAACCAGCACCTACGAAAGTTATCGAGCGATTAGAAATAAATGTAAACAAATCCTTGGATTGCTCTTCAGTACGAGATGGATTTGGCTGACGCAGCCGCAGCAAATCCAAACTTCTTTGCTTAACTAAAGAGGCGCAACGGTATACCAGCGTTACTACGATCGGACGGGACACATGTGCATACCGACTATGATAAAGCTTTTATACTTAACGAAAAGTATGCTGGTGTCATTTTTTGAGACCTCTCTCCCCAGGTTGAGCTGGCTACAAGAGTCCTGGAGGAGTCTTGCCTAACTGAAACCAGCATAACGGAGACACAAGTCTTCGGACTATTGCAAGGGCTAAATCCCTCTAAAGTTTTGGTTCTGATTCAATTCATCCAAAGCTGATGCATGCATTGGCCACTGAGTTAAATGGCCCTCTCACATGCGTGTTTACAATATAGCTCGACAGCTGTGTCTTACCATTCGGATTGGAAGAAGACACACATCTGTCTGCTTTTTAAAAGCGGTGACAGCGCTCTGCCCCCGAACTATCGTTCTGTTAACTTGACAAGCGTAGTACTTAAGTGGTTTGATAAACTGCTCAGGGATTCGGTGGAGAATTGGCTGAATAAGTTTAACCTTTTTAGTGCTGCACAGCACGGTTTCCACAAAACATTTTCGTGTCTGATGAATTTGTTTGTAACTCGTGAAATCTGGGCTGAGGCAGTTGACAGCTGCTACGTTACTGATGTGCTTTTCGTCGACACCTCGAAAGCCTTTGATACATTCCACATCAACAACTATCACTAAAGTTGAGATCGTACAGGATATCTGGAGGCGCCCTTCCATGGGAGTTTCCTTTTCTAGTGGGGAGGGCACAGTGTGTACTCATGGAGCGTAGCCTTTCGCTTAAAAAACTGTTCTTCGTGGTGTCCCTCAGGGCTCGCTTTTAGGGTCGTTGCTTTTCGCAATTTATGTCAATGACCTATCCCAGGAGCTTGAAGTACCGTCGTTATTGTTTGCTGATGACCTTCAGCTCTGGAATATTGTGGATATGCCTGGGAGCTCTGAGGCAATTCAGGAATCCTTGGATATGCTCTGGAATTGGTCAGGCTTATGATTGATGCCTATAAATCAGGTGCAATGTTCTGTCCTCCGCATTTGAGGTCCTACTCCCCCCACGCGCTATGTAGTTGGTGGAAGTGAAACCCCTGTTGTCACTCAGCAGGTTGATCTAGGTATCGTCCACACCTCAGTGCTTCATTCTGTGGACAATTGGAGGAAGGCTGCTTGTAGAGGGTTCCGTATGACGTGGTTTATTCGCCGCTCATTCGGTATCCCAACGGCCGATTTCTTTGTGAAGCTGCTCTCAGCTTTTGTGCGACCCCACTTAGAATACTGTATCTAGGCTTGTCCACCTTATCTTGTAAGGGACAAAACAGTCCATAACAGTTATACCTTGTCTGTTGATAGCGATTGACACGTTATTTTGTCAAGGTCATTGGCGTTCTGCTTTTTCCTTCGGTTGGGCTGGAAGTTTTGTGGAGCAGTAAAGTGCCTATTTCGGAATCGCGCCTAGTGAGAAGATCATAACAAATGGCGACAAATGCACTTCGCACCTTCAAAGTGCAAAGTGTTGCTGCAGGACCACCAGCCACTCGATGACCCCTTGACGCTTGCTAACGAGGAACTCGAGGTGGTTGATCAATTCACTTACCTTGGCAGCTGCATCAGCAATGATGAGCGCATAGAAACTGACGTCAGCTCACGCATTGCAAAGGCCAGAGCTGCCTTCTTGAACCTGCATAATCTTTGGCGACAGAAGGGAGTTTCCCTCCGTCTAAAAGGCCGTGTACACAATGCCACAGTGAGGGCAGTTCTGCTCTATGGTAGTGAAACTTGGCCCCTTCGGTCTGAAGATCTGAGGCGCCTTCAAGTCTTTGATCATTGTTGTTTGCGATGCATTGCTGGTGTCGGATGGCACCAGCGTGTCCGCAACGATGATGTGCGTAGGCGAGTACTAGGTGGTGATGATCATGCTAGCTCCCTAGAACAACAGATAGCACTGAATAAGTTACGTTGGCTCGGGCAGGTGCTACGTATGCCTGGTCACCGCTTACCTAGGAGGGCCTTGTTCAGTCTACCAGGTGTCGGATGGCGCAAGGCTCGAGGTGGACAGAAGTTGACTTGGCAGCGAGAAATGAAGTCACTGACAACTAAACTGGGTGCCGTTGGTCCGTCTCGCCTTCCGGGTTGGAGTCCACGGGACTCACCTTGTGCTTGGCTCGAGACTTTACAGGACATGGCTCGCAACCGACACCAGTGGCGCGTCTGCTGCCGTCTCCTAATCGGGTTGTCTGTTTAAAGTGTGTTTGGTGCTGAGTTATCTGCGGGGTAATGGCTGATTATGACGCGTGGCAGTGAAAGCCGCAAGGAAGCTGTCTCGCCGATGCCGCCTTATCTTTGCACGATAGCCAACTGTTTGTGACGGTATGTTGTCTACACAAGGTGTAGGCTCCTTGTCCCTGAATGTTTGCTTAGGGCATTAAGGTTTTCAGGTAAGTCCCCCTTCTCCCCCTCTTCTTATTCTTTATTTCATAGGTCCTCATGGTTGTATGGCAGCGAAGCATCAGTTCAAATGGCTGATGTACTGCTGTTGGTGATTTTGATTTTTTTTGGCGACTGAGAAAATTGGAAATGTGATCAATTTCTCTGATGAACTATTTCAAAAGCTGCCTTTCCAACAACAATCTCCCATGGAGGCACAAATGAAAATGATCGAAAACCTGATACGATGCTCGCGTTTACAGACAACGGGAGCAGCGACGCGGGAGGGACAGGTGAGTTAAGTTGAGCTTCTCAGGAATGCAATCACTGAATTCAATTTTGACGCGGATTCTAAATGCATATTCGAGACGTGGTTCAAGCGCTGGGAAGACATGTTCTGGACGTAATTTATTCGTCAGGACGGCCCCTGGAAGGTGCAATTGCTACTCTGCAACCTCGGAACAAGTGAACATACAAGATTCATAGACCACATTCTGCCCAAACAGCTGAAGACTCTGAGGTTTGACGAAGCAGTGTCGCAGCTGAATGAAATTTTTAGTGAGTCAGTATCCTGAAAATTGTCAAACGGGAATCGGACGACTTTGGGCCCTAGCAGACTTGATTAACCATGAGTGTGAGTGTTTCGAGCTATGCAACTTAACGGACGATCAGTTTAAATTTCTCATTTTCGTCAGTGCTCTACAGTCCCCCAGTGACGCTGAGCTGGGCACACGGCTTTTAGCTAGGCTGGATCAGGATCCCGATCTGACACTGAGGACCCTGGTAAGCAAATGCAAACGGCTGCTCACACTAAAACACGATACTGGATCGAACAGAATGGTCTCGCACCACCAGATACCGTTCATTTCGTGAAAAAGTTCAGGACTGTCAGCTCAAACAAACCCTTTGTAGGACTAGGAAATACTAGTCCGAGACGGTGCGCGGATATCAGAAGACAATTGGAGTCGGACACAGCGGACTGTATTCGATGGGCTACAAGAAGACACGGACGGATAAAGCAAGACAAGAGGTACACGTTAGCGCGGAAACTTACAAGGCGCTCGAGTGTCGAGCTGGTTGTAAGGAAGATTAAAACAAAAAAATAATGTATATTTGGTGAATAATTATGTAGTACATAAAAGATAGCAGTTATCTTTTTGGGCGCTACACCTTCAAGAGGCCTACGAACAAACCGCGCACAGCATTCTGGTCATACGGCGAATAACATTTTTCTCGCTTTTGTCCGTTCAAACTTCATATTTGTCAACTGTACCATCAGCGCGGGCGTAAAGAGGTATTCTGCAGTCAGGTCCGGTCGAAGAATGCGAAAAGTCTTATCGAAAGAGGAATTCTAGGAAGGATGGTGCAGCGTTTCTGTCCATAGTTGCCTCATTCCAAAATGATTGTGAACTGAGACAACGATTCACCAGCCTGTTGATCAATAGGATCCCAAACTGCAATTCGACACGGCCTGGGACATCACGATTATTTCCAGGAACAGATGGAATCACATAAAGAGGCCAAAGCTGGTCGAGTCTCAAAGTTGCACATAATGCATCCGGCGGTGTGTGAACCTTACTAGGCGAGCTTACTTGCAAGGTTGCATTCAAAGATGTGGAAGAGTCGGGAACGTGCTACATTTCAGACCGGCTGAAATTGAATCTTCTTGATCTCTACTGGATAGAAAAGTTGTAACACCTCGATGTTCCTTTGAATCAGATCTATAACCGCGTCCGAGCAACACCAGACCCATCATCAAAGTCCGTCGATTAAATGATACGTTCGTTGAAGCGAAGGTTTGCCTCTGACTTTCAGGATGGCTTGGGCCATTGTACGAAATTCAAAGCCACGTTGAGCCTGTGACCAGGTGCCAAACCAGTGTTCAAGTCTAAATGCAACGAGAGTGCCGGCTCACGACAACAGAGTTTTGGCAAGTACCGTTCTCAGTGATGGAAAAGAGAACGCTCGGAAGTGACGGGACGAAGGTATATTGTGGTACACGCTGTTTCCGTGTATCAGCTAAACTTACGACACCGAACTTGGCAGCTAGCTAGGAAAGGATGTGAGGGACCGCTCGATGGAGAGGCGTATTGAATCCAACCGTGGCATCGTGTGTGTAATTCGCGTGTGTGTTGGGTCAGACAAACAAACGCAACCTACATATCAGCATCCTGCAAACGACCTTTAAGTGCACAATAAGGAGTTACTTTTATTTAATATTTTACACAATATACTCAGGCAATCCGGAGGACTCTCCAGACTGCAACACAGCCCTCTCCCAGAAGGA
Organism: Dicrocoelium dendriticum; assembly: GCA_944474145.2. Lineage (NCBI taxonomy): Eukaryota > Metazoa > Platyhelminthes > Trematoda > Plagiorchiida > Dicrocoeliidae > Dicrocoelium > Dicrocoelium dendriticum. Next base: position 202,876,158 of record OX104064.1, on the reverse strand, counting down.
ACTGTGGATACAGTCCTTCGATCTAAGTGAGGACTACCCGTCGCGGGCCAGCCTTCTGCGGACCAGGTGGTGAAGTCTGGTGCAGCTGCTCGGGGAGAACCAGACGATCGGATCCTAGCTGGCTGCCACCCGTGTCCTCCCTAACGGTGTGGAAACGGAAAATAATGTTTGCCAAAACAGTTCGTAAGCGGTAGCAGTTCGACGGGAAATGTTCAGTGTACAAGTTAAGGCGTCCGGATTCAAGATGAACCTGGGACCGCGTTGATAGACGTACATGGAAAGCAAAAGAAACATGGCAGTGACAGTAGTGCATAGCAATAACAAGAGCTAAACTAAAATAATCAGAACATGTTTCACTAACACCAGGTCCTCCGCTGCTCGTTTCCCGTATCAGACAGAATAACTTCCGATAGTTACCAAGGGCAATGACCACTTTCATCTCTGATGCACGAAGAGACCAGGATTTGCGGTCTCTCTTCAGTCGAGCACGGAGTTTTGCCCGGAGGTTTCTGCAAGTCATTGTGTTCGCTCTCAGCCGGAATGTGCCAGTGAGCGACTGGGATGTGACCCAAAATTCATGTTAGCTATTAGAATTATCACATGAGGATTTGCCTGCTGCTGGTGAACATGCGACCAATGACTTTCCATTGTATCCAGTGAGTGCTTACTAAACCCGCATGTTAGCATAGTTCGATACGCATTCAGAACAGCTGGCTTCGCCAATTGGCTGGTGTCACTACACTCGCAGCGTTGTCGTGGGCGTCCGCCAAAGTGCATCCGCAGGTCAGCACATTCAAGTGCATGGTCGATGTCCACACATGTGGTCCAAATCGAGCGACAGTTTTGTATGCAGCCTCTCCAGCGGTAACTGATTCCAATGTGGTTGATTTGCGTTCATAGCTAGTTCCAGGCTAGTAGGCGCCATATCACCCTCCGGCGGGTGTTGTGTCGGAAGTTAGTGCTCGCAAGAAATAAGCGGGCATCTTCATACACAATAACTGACCACTCTCTGTTATCCTTACGGGAGCCTACAACATGTTGGCCGCCCAGATGCAGTTCATCAGTGGATAATTTTCCAACTTGAGCGTTCAGATCACCGCCGGCATAACAGTGTCCGTGCTTCTTCTGTGGCGAAGGAGCTCGGTCAGTTGGCGGTAGAAGTCGTTTTTTACCGAAGCATCGCTGGAGTTTGTGGGCGTGTAGGCAGCGTTAACGAATAGGCGCCTATTAGTCCCGCGCGACTTCAAGGCTTTGAAGGAGCCAGCCTATCGGACCTCACACATCCGGCCACTGATCTGGATCCGATCAACCAGAACGGCTTCATTTTGGAGATTCAGGGCAATGCCAACACCGGCTTGGCCGGTTCTCGAAGCCGCAACGTCACCGGATAGGCACAATGAGAAACCACTGCTGGTGTCACCTCAAGGGGATGGCAAAGTGTGCAGAGCTCGAATCTTGCAGGCGCGCCTCTGATAAGCAGCAGATATCGATCGTGAGGGTGTCTAATGTTCAGGCATATGCTGCATGTTTGCTGATATGTAGCAATGTGCGTACATTGAAGCATTCCATTCTGAAGGAGGTCGAGGCCTCCAAATGCAAGCTGTTGAACTGGGGTGGACTGCTTTGTTGTACATGGGCTTATCAACAGGGCAGGAGTGACACCACTTTTTATGTGGGTGAGAACTAGAAGCTGAACGCCTATCAAAGCAAGGTGAGGTGAGCCAAGAATTGGAGGGCTGAAAACAGGGGAGATGAAATTGAAGTTGGAACGGGGTGAAAAAGCGTAAGCGGGGGTATTAGAAGACGGGAAATCTGGAGCAGTAACATCCAAACCTCTATTCACCCTGCTCGATGCAGCAGGTAGGGTGCCGTTTATCACCCTCTGCGACGGCCAGAGCATCAAGCATCTGTTTACTGACGGTTTCATAGTAAATGAGATGCCCAACAGCTGCTTGAAGAACGAATAATCCCAAGCTTAAGCATGTGCTCAAACTCTTTCTTAGCTGCCTGTAGTTTTTCCGGTGCAATTCGTCGTGGTTTCATCGTCACGGATGGACCAGTTGTAACAATGTGCTGTTGCACATCGTGCTTGGGTTTCATCGCGTCGTTATTTACTCTGACAAGGGATACGAACTGCTGCGACATTGCAGGATACTACGAACAATCTGGCATAAGTGCTCGAAGTTCGACGGAACTGGTTACTGTAAGCTTGCCTGCGGCAGTCAACAACGTGCTACCATTTCGCAACTTTCCACAACGCAGCTCTACCACAAGGCCAACTATGCTAAAAAAGCAATACTGACAACGGGCTTTTATACGTCGGCGATCGTAAACTTGAATGGAAAACTACCACGTAGTCCATTACTGAACGTGAGGAGTTTCTGGCCGTAAGTCGCTGTCTTTGTCTGATTAGCAGTCTATGGCGTCATTTCAGCCGGCTGTAGCGAGCGTTTTCCCAAGGAACGAGATGTAACACGTATCTCCGCGCCGGTGTCAACCAAATAATGGAGGTTGTTAGTGGTTTCGAATACGTACAGAAGGCGACTACTAATCTGGCCAGCGACTGTCATCGCCATTACTGGCTGCCTTTGTCGTTTCCCGATTTGGAGTTAAGGAAAATCTTTGGGTGAGTACACCCTGGATGGTAGTTTCGCGCAGCATCACCAATGCGGAATTGGAAGGTGCAGTACGGCCGCGACGACTGTGTGCGTGAGTTCCAGTGAGGCATGTTTCTGGAGGAGGACCTTCGATTTCACATTCGAGCACGTCTAAGATGAGTGATGACTTCCAAAGTTGAGTATCTTCCATTTCTTACCTCGAGTGTGGTATTCGCCGAAATGCTTGAAGTAGATGCTTCAGCCACATCATCCACAGCATTTTTAAAGTAACTTGCACTTTTTCGGCTGCTTCAGCCAGCTTGTTCAATGGTAGGTTATCAGCGAAAACAGCTAATATCACCGCCGTGTTTGCTGGAAGACACTTACTCCAGAGTTGGCGAAGTATGGAATCATCTAAGGTTGAGGGACCGACAAGCGATCGCATTTGTCGAAGGAACTGAGACGCTCAAAAGTAACAGTTGCAGGCGTGCTTCATTGGAAGCATTACTGCACTATGATATTACTGCTTTAAGCCTATAATAAGATGATTTAGTCGGCGTAGGGTCGAGAACATCAACGAATTCTGAAGCCACGTGTGTGGGCGAATGAGCAGTATCATACGCAAACATTGTAGGCTGCGAAGTGATCTTTCGAAAACGGAAGATAGATACAGCTTAAATACACCAAGTACGTGGATTTGGCACCTCGAAGGCAAAGAAAAGGCGATGGAATTTTCAGACAACCGTTCACAAAATGGCTGGTCGAACAGGATGCAAAAATAGCGTGCTCAAAAATACGGGGTCACCAATTAAAGTGGTGGACCGTTACGTAAAAATTCCGAATGCCGAAGCAAAATACGACCTAAGTTAAAATCTCAGTCGGCGAACGAGCAAGAACACTTGGGTTATAATCTTTTCTTCAGTTACTGTCTGTCAGATGCCGACTGGTGATTTTAATCTATACATACGACTACAGGAAAGACATAGTGACTGCACCAGCGCAGGCAGCAGTAAACGAAACCAGCACGACGCGAGTGCATTGAAGTTAATTATTCAAAATTCGTGAAATCGAACGCAGGGTACAAAAGGGTCGGTAACGGAAGTGTTAAAAAGAAAGATAAAATATGGTGTATTCACAACCACTACGACAAAACTAATAACAGTGCTGTTTCATCTAAACATATTCTCCAACACTCTGTATCCTCGAATAATAACTTTCGATGGCATAACTGCCAATGTGCTGTCTGGCGAATGTCAGCAGCCAGCCAGTGCTGGATGCAGCTTGAGTATATTGTTTCGAGCTACCATTTTCACACCTCTCTAAGGGAATGCAGAAGATCTGTATCATCTCTTATTTCGGGTCACAGTTTGCGTGCACTAAAATCGTTTTACGACAACGAAAGTTTCTATCTTAATCTTTCTCTACACCTTACAGGATACTTTAGCTTAAAACGAGTCCCCATTGTGGAACATTGAATTGCACATGACACACTTTGACAGCACCAATTGGCTTCGTCAGTGAAACTGTCATCCCTCGGTACCCTGTTTACTAACTCCAGCTTCTTGAGGCTCACCGAGTGACATCGGTTTCCTTGGAGTTCAATTCAATACTCATGGCTAACAATGCTGCATCCGGATGGCTCCTTAGGGAGGATTGCGGTGCGTCGCTGAGATGGAGTAAGCACCCGCCTTTGTATGTGTGCTTGTGTATGGGCGCTCTTGATCTGCTCCTCTGGCGGCAAAAGCTGACTGCAACCCTTATTACATGTAGCACTGGTGATCAACCAACTCACGGTCGTCAAAATCGACTTATCCATCTGGTTCCGCACTTTGGGAAGCAGTTCAACTTACCAGTAACACAAGTGGGTTCCTCTTTAGGACCCCACAGTGCCATTTTGTTTTTGATTGGCTGATTGTTCGCTGAGCTCGGCAGGTTGACTGCAAACGTTTCGTCACCACTCGAGGTGACATCGTCAGTGCGAGTGTATTTAGCAGTGTGGCGTGTACGAAGCGTCGGTGAGTGTGAGTGATCGATCTCCTAGCCGCTACTCTGAGTTTGGATTGTTCGACGAGCACATGACCATAGAAATCGATCTCTGATTCTCACCTCGTAGTGTACGCGCGTGGGACTCTTCGCTTGTCGTCGTTTGGTGCAGTAGTCTAGCGCTCTTTTCCGTTAGATTTCTTCTAGTAATTCGGTGATCTTTCATTCGTAATGCCGTATATATAGCATCTATTTCAACATGTCGGTTTATTGAACTGTCGGTAGAATACCATGCCTCCAAGAATTCTCTAGCTTGCCTCGAATTTCCACGGGCTAGGATCTTAACGTTCTCTAGATCGAAGTGGTGGCCTTCTTGGTCTTCATGCATGGAAACTAATGAATGCGGGTCGTGTCTCCGTATGGCCATTCTGTGTTCGTTGATCCGTGTTGATAGTTTCCTTCCAGTTTGTCCGATGTAGTGTTTGTCACACTCTTTGCAGTTAATTTTGTAGATGACATCATTCTGACTGCCTTGTTTAACTTTGTCCTTCGGTTTTGAAAGCAATCTTCGCAGAGTACCTGTTGGTTTGTGAGCTACCAAGATTCTATGTGGTCGTAGCAACCTTGACGTTAGTTCAGATACATTCTTGATGTAAGGAAGCGCTACTCGTTTATCAATGTTTTCCTGCCGTTGTTGCCGCACCCTCTTCTTTAGGCTTCCTCTGATGAAGTTTCTTGGATACCCGTTGTTTTGCAATACCCGGTATAGGTGGCTCTCTTCATTCTTCCTCAATTCTGTCGTGCTGCAGTATGTTTCGGCCCTATTGAAAAGGCTTTGAATGCAGCTTTTCTTGTGATTCAGGGGATGGTTGCTGTGGTAGTTTAATATTTGGTCGGTGTGAGTCTTCTTTCGATATACACATGTCTGAAGTGTTCCGTCAGTGTTTCTTTGGACCAGTACATCTAAGAATGGTAACTGCTTGTCTTTTTTGAGTTCAATTGTAAACTTGATATCCTGGAATGTGTTGTTGATTAACTCATGGGTATTCTGCATGGAATCTCGTTTGATGACGACAAACGTGTCGTCCACGTACCGGTTCCATAATTTTGGTTTAATTAACGGTATTGTGGTGCTCTCCAGTCTTTGCATCACAGCTTCTGCAATAAGTCCTGAGATGGGTGATCCCAGTTGTTGGTATACTTGCCCATCAAAGTAAAAATAAGTAGTCATGCAGAGTTCCAAGAGTTCCCATATGCTTTCCGGTTTGAGGTTGCCTATTGTGTTCGATTGCTTTTGAAGCAATTCCATCATGGTTTCTTTTGCAAGTTCGTGACTGATCGACGTGAAGAGCGCGGCGACCGAGGTTGCATATTACGTTCGCCTTCTGAAGCGCCATAACACTTCTGATGTAGGCAAACTCCGCCGGAACTTGACAAAGTTGGGTGTCTGTGAATTAACTTCCCATATCCGCAAGCATTGGATCAAGAAAGTTCTCCTTCGCAGTTGAAGATCACCGAATTTCATTTTAATCTTCAAGTGCGAAAACTGGCAAAATGCACTAATCGTCGAAAGACTGGTCTCTCCTGCGTCACGTCTAATGTTCTCTTCATCCTCCCCAACCGGATACACGGACAGCACACACACTAAGAGCGTGCTGTGTTTTGCTAAGGTCGTAGTTGTACCGATCACATCCTTGCCGTCTACCAACTGTTGGTTGGTCAACAATCTTCGTTTTAGGCATACGAGCCGCATTCGTCTCAGTTGCTGGAGCTGCTTTCCAGGATCATCTTTTAAGAATGGTTGCTTGAAATGCATTTCGTTATGGCGATCTTTCGCCACTTGTTAACATCACTAGAGATGTGGACAGGGGTTCTAAGTATCACGCTTTTTGTTCAGTCCCGCTTTAGATGAAACCCTGGAAAGTCTTCTGGAAAATTATGTAGCTGAACTGTTCCTAAGCGACTTCGCTAATTCTGGTGTGTTGATGGCATCGCTGCAACTTGATTCCCTCCAGGCGGCCAAATATTCTGCGTAGACTGGATGTGTTTATCTCACAGCTTGAAATTCCTTGGCTCGAAATGTAAGGTCTTCTACAGGAGTGATCAAAAGCTGCCTTTACTCTGAGCGTTTCCTGCCATCCTGCAATAATACTGCAATTTGAGGATGCGAAGCACAAGTCGAAAAATGCAGCACTACGTGTCAGTTTCTCAAACAGAGCTTGCATAGCCACTGTATCCGACCCAAGGAAAGTTATCTTCTCCGCATAGTCAATGTTCATCGGCTGTTCACAGCAGAACTTTCGTTCCAGAAGCGGCTGAAACAATATGGGCATTTGCGATCGCTTCGATTGAACGTCGGTTGTAGCGGGACACTCCGGGATACAAATTCTCGTAGACCTTCACTCCTCGATAGTTACTATAGAGAGATTTCAGATTGGAAAGGAGTTTCCTCGACTCTCTATTCATAGATAGACAGCGCCGCAAGCTAGTATGGTCGACAGTGGAAAGCAGCTTTTAAGTTAGGAAAATCCACCATATGTAGTTGACTGTACTCATGTCTCCTCTCTGACACTTGATGAAGAGTAAGTGTGTGAAGGCCAATCTGACTCTCACTGGTTCGTCTCTCACTATGCCTTCGCAGAGAGAGAGAGAGAGCCGTGAGCAGTCTGGAGGCGGGACTAATGCTTCAGTGAATTTCGCGCGAAGTCCGTTGGTTGTTTTAAAGATTTGAATGATACATACCGCCAATCAGTCTGAAAGCATCACTTCAGTGTCTCAAGCAGTGTTGAATAAATCAGATAGGCCAGCTACTAATGAACCGTCTCCATTTTTGTTCCACTATGACGAAGGAGTTCGTGTGATCTAGAATGAATCTTTTTCCAACTGGAAAGTGTGACGTCAATCTATGTGAGTTCAAATGATTCAGCATGCGTTAATACCATAGCATGCTCCACTGAAGTGCTCATAACATATCTCCGCTCAACGGTTACTCTGCCCGAGTCAGGCTAAATCACCTTTCCATCTTCTTCGAACATTGTCTCACAAACCGGGAGTTTTCTCCGACTAATGCCCTCCGATGAGTCGTAACAGTACTCTGCTATTCCCAATCGCACTGGATTTGTCAGCTTCACACGTTTTTGCTATTCGCCAACGCTCCCAATGGATGCTATGACTCTTAGTGAGACACCATTTCAGCATGCCCATAACTCGTTGAGTACCCCACAGAACTATTTTATGGTCTCCTATCCAATGAATCGATGCCTCAGAAGTCCACTCATAGTTCCGATCATTCATGTTAGGTGGATAAGGTGCTTCAAAGATGTTTTTCGTGATACGCTTGAGACGATTCCCATTGATATTCAACTCATTAACTTCGTTCATCATTGATTAATGGTGGGCTATTTCCTCCCTATATTACTGCCCTGTAGATTGTGTTCAGGTTACCAATGAGAAGCCTAGAGATTGACCGCTTCACTGAAACCGAATGCGTGAGCACCATGTGTGCACATTAGGGTACGATCTGGATTCAAACACATGTTCCGGATGGATCAATAAGTCGGAAAGGTTTTGCGCCACTTGCATCAAATGACAGTGTGCTCAATTTGTGTCCAGGCCGTCGTGGAATTTAGTTGGCGTCTGGTGGCGCGCCATGAACATTTGCACTGTAACTGCAAGCATCAACGTTTTGATCTGTAACTAGTGGGGGAAATTGATCATCCTTATCTGCTATGTGCAAATCCACACCGCAACAACCTACTATGCTTTATTCGGATTCATGTAGGCATCCAACTTTGGCATTTATGCCACCAACAACAGTCACGATCTCTGTATTCTTTAGCACGTGGATATGAATTGAAAGCTGCCGATAGAAATCGTCATTGATAGCCCCCAAGCTGTACTTGATTTGCGTGTACACCTAAACAATAAAGTCACTTTATCTTCAGACAGTTTTTATTAACCCAGTTGAATGTATGAAGTCGAACAACGCACATGCGGCTACAGGCTGGTATCCATTGACTTACTCGCGTTCGACAATTCTGCTGAGGTCAATATCGACACTACAATTACCCCGAGCCAGTGACACTATCACCGTGTAAGCGAGCAACACAATCATTACTAACCGGTTCAGAACCGTAATGGAGAATTCGCTACGGCGCTAATGTCTCTTTTGCGTTTTTATAAAGGCATCATAACAATCGCAATAGCTTGATGAGTGAGGGTTGGTACTGTCTGTTTCTCGACCTGACCCAGAGTACACACACTTACGAATTAATGTGAAGCAAAATTCTTGGTCTTAAGGACATGTTAAATGTATCGTTATCATCAGTTGCAAAGTCAATGCCAGTCCCTTGCTCACTAACCGGGCAAGATCATAGTTGTAATGGAGGATAACGCGACAAGAAGAGGTCGCATCGGTGACGGAGTCTTGCCGCTACCCATTTCAGGAGAGGGGTTTCCTTTGAGTCACCCTGCCCCTAACTTTTGATCTCTAGTTTTACTCACGAAGCAGTTGGGGGCATGTCCATCTCAGGAGTGGGATTGTAGAGCCCTACTGGGACCTGTTCGAGACTTGTCTCATGCTGTCTTTGAAGATTTAATGCAATGCACGTGTTGTTCCACTGCAGTATGTTGGGTAACTGCGATCGTAACCAACTGCAGATGAGAGTTGACTTGTTTTCACCTTCTTGACCATGGGTTGTCTGACTTGTGGTGGGCGGTGGCGTATCACAGAGCAGCAGATGATGTTCTCCCACAGTCAGAGGCAATTCATGGCGCTCGTACTCTACGTTTATCAGGCTGATTTTACAACAGTTGTACCGCTGCACTGGCTAAGTTTTAAAGGGAGTAAGCTATCGATCTCTCTTTAGCCTCCTGCGAAAAACCACTAAGGTTTAATTTGTCTGACCTCATGTATGCCTAACTAAAGGCCCTTGGAACATGCCACCCTGTGTTGCTCAACTGATCAAGAAGGCACACAGCCCATTGCACCACCTTGGGATCCACTCTCGTGAAAATGTTTAGATACTGTGTGTCTTTTCATACAACCGCCGGAAGGACAATGAACATGTTTGGCCGGAAACACTTGCTGACATGGTTAGGAACTGACTTCAGTGGTGTTTGTGTTATAAATTTCTTTGACTCACCATCCCATTTAGCCTCCCCATCTAACCGCGAGCACATTTCCTGGCATAATATAGATTTTGCATGACAATTTTTTACGTCACAATAGCTGGCTAGTAGCTTTCTGGAACGATGCCCATTCGTGGCTGATAGCTCAGCTAACGTGCATCCCTTGCATGCTTTTTCTTTTCTTATGTATCGCGACACAAAAGCTGAGGTTTTTTTCACCTCTAGCTAACGTGTATAATGAAGATAATGATACCACCTCTGCCTTTTTTACATTGCTGACGTAAAATAGCAACATCACATTAGTGATGAAGTTCGCTGAATTTTCTACTTAGACAGACGCTGCTGGCCGCTGACCTTCATTGTTCCACCGTATGTGCTTTGACGGCTTAAGCACTACTTCCCATATTTGCTCAGTGGTTGCCTCGTTGCCCGCTCTTTGCTCCATGTTGCTGGCTAAAAACGAAGGCAAGGTGGCCAGTCATGCCTGTGGTTCGAAGCGTTAAGTCACTAGCATCGCTAAACTTCAAGTTAGTGCATCAAAAGACTCCAAAACGTTCTTGAGGATAAACACTCTATGTTGCTTATTTCAGTAACACTGTTTGTCATTCATTGTTAACTCGACACAATTCATTTTTCAACAACCGACGAACATTTTAAAGGACCTGTACCTCTGGAGCAACAGCTTATCTGTAAGATATAATTGTTATGGGTCAGGTGAAAATGATCTCTTTGTTATAGACTTGATATAGTAATCGACCGTATTCAAGGATATGACCTCTATCACCTCAAGAACAAACGCAACTTTTCCTGCTTACAACCAACCTCCTTGGTCCTATCTTGAATAAATGTGGTCTTTATTTAGACACAACATTTGCTTACTCATCAAATTCCCCCACCATTAGAGCTGATATTATCCCTATCGTTTTTATCGTTTCTTATTCGGTGCGGCTTCTTTTTACTAGAAATGCTTTTACATACTCCAGTGAACTATCTTATGAACAAAACCTGTGCATGCTACTGGTCGCCACTATGCCAAGTGTAAGACAATTAAATACTAGTCCGAGACAGTGCACGAAACCAAGCGTGGGTATCAGAAGGCAATTGGAGTTGGACTCAGCGGACAATATTCGATGGGTTACAAAAGACGCGGACGTATGAAGCGCTATAGGAGCAACACAGCGCGGGAAATACAGCACGGTCAAGTGACGAGACAGTCGTAAGGAAGCTTAAAGCAAGAGACTCTACAAGTGGTCAGCCATGAAATTGGGAGCTACCGAGCTCCCCCTCTAGAAGGCTGAACATAAGTGGTATTTGGTATCGAAAATGACGCATGAATTGAGGTTTGTAGGATAAAATCGTGCCAAGTAAGAATGAGTGAGCGTTCGTGTCAAATGCGGGTTCGCCGGAAGCTGGAGTCCGTTTGTTATTTATTATTTCTTGATTACAGGGCAGGGTGCATTTCGGCGTGCCGTTGGAGCCGGCTTGTCGGACTACAAAAATGACTAGCTAGCTCAGAAAAAAGGTCGACAGGGCCTCAACCTCCGCTGCTGCCAAACGGTGCGCTTGGGAATGGTTTCTCCCTCCGCTGCACCACGCCCCGCTTCAAAATGACCCTCATCACACGAAGAAACGACCCTAGCCTCGCGGAAAAACGACCCGCGTCCGTCTAGTTCTTCGTTGACTGTGATCATCCTCGAAAAGTCGCGCCTGGGGGCCAGTCGATCGAAGGGGAGGGTCAAGGCATGTACAGGGGCGAAAAGGCAGAAAATGCACACAGAACGCCAAAAAGCAAACGAATGCTCTACGTGCAAAAATGATTTTTTTTTGTTTTTGGATATTTTTAATAGGTTTTTCGGCAAATTTTGCTTTTTGACAAACGTTAATCAACCAAAAGGCGAGATAAATATTTACAATATTTATAAACCTAAAAGTCTTTACACTGTACATAATCGGAAAACCGTATGGGTTTACGAACCTCTCGACCACGGCGATTGATTGTGGGTGGCGACAGACTCACAGTAAACGATGACGTCGGAACGACCTTAGCCTGTGAACATAGATCGGTAACCGTTGCAAAAATGCTACGTGTTTGTAACATGGCGCGATTATTCGTAGCGTCACACGAAGCGTTCGAAGTAGCCATAGGCTCAGCGGCCTCGTCGATGGTTTTAGGCGATCGATGGTGACGACTTCGCGTCGGTCACTGCGGTCAATAGTGTACATCTTATTCGTACGGTGTAGCACTTTGTAGGGTCCTATGTACGGCAACTGAAGAGGCTACTTAACACCGTCTGCGCGGAGGAAGACATGTGAACACCTAAACAGCTTTTCGAGCGCATACACTGGTGTCTTCTGCGATCGAGGAGCGGACGGGTGTAGCTCACGCATACGGTGCGCCAATCGGTCGGTGTAACTTCCATAATCAAGGGAGGAAGTAGACGGGGCTGGTGCTACCAGTCATTCAGGCAAACGCAGCGTGCAGCCGTAGACTAGTTGCGCTGGTCTTGTGTCGAAGTCGGTTTTAACTGGGTTTCTTATACCTTGGAGGACGAGACGAAGTGTTTCAGACCATGAAGGATCTGCTTGCGCATGTAGCGCTGCGCTGCGGTGAAAACGCTTCACCATGGCATTAGCGGCTGGATGATACTCCATCGTCTGAAGGTGGCGACAGCCTAAATCCTTAAGCAACGTGGAGAAAACGGACGAGAAATATAACCCTCGATCCGTGATCACGATGGCAGGTGAGCCGTATTGAGCTACCCAGCGTTCTAAAAATGCCTTTGCTATTCTTTCCGAAGAGCAGTTTGGGGTCGGAATAGCCTCTGACCACCTGGTGAATCGGTCGATGCAATTTAGTAGGTATACCGAGCCTTTCAAAGAAAGCAGAGAACCTACGAGGTTGACGTACACGTCGGAAAAGTGCTTAATGAGCTTTTCGTGTGCCTTTGCACTTTCGCGCGTTGACGCGGAAGGCAAGCAGCTGCCCAAGAACGGACTTCACGATTGACATTGCGCTAGTCGAATCGTGTGGTTAGGAGTTTAACAGATGCACGAATGCCTGTATGCGACAAGTCGTGCAACATGTCGAACACGGTCTGTCGAAATTTGCTTGGGACTACTGTGCGCAGTATGCCCAGATAAGTCGCAAAATATGGTTCCGTCTGATGATATCAGTGGGACGGATGAGGAAGAGCTCCTTAGTAGATCAACCTCAGGATTATTGCGTTGCGCTGCAGCCATGGTTAACAAGTCGATAGCAGTGCCGGTGTCAGCGGAGATCGCCTGAATTCGAGAAAGTGCGTCAGCGATAGTGTTGTGCCCACCGGAGACATGTCGTATATGTGTCGTAAACTGAGCGATATAGTCTAAGTGGCACGAGTCTCTAAGAGAGTATCGTTCGGTAGTCGGGCTGAGCACGTAAGTCAGGGGTTTTTGGTAGGTGAAGACGGAAAAAGGCGGCCTTCTAAGATATGTCGGTATAATTAACTGGCTAATAGTTCTCTACCGAAAGTACTGTAACGAGATACGGCAGGTTGCAAACGTTTGAAGAAAAATGGCAACGGCTGTCAAGCGTCACCCATCTCTTGTTGTAAGATCGCCCCAACTGCGACGTCGGAAGCGACAGTGAGGCTGCCGCGTCCTGATTCGCTATAGAAACTATGTTGACGATGGCTTCTTTCAAAGCCTGGAAGGCGGCGCGTGTTCCAGCAGGAAAATCGAATTTCTTAAACTTCCCTCGGAGTAGGTCCGTGAGGGGTTGCATAAGCGAAGCGCAAATAGGTATAAAATGGCGATAAAACTTGACGAGGCCGTCAAAGCATCTTAGCTGTTTGAAAGAGTGAGGCTTGGAATAGTCGGTGATGACCTTAATGTTACCCTGTAGTGGCACGATACATGCACGAGATATGGTTTCCCAGAAAACTGACCGAATCGACACTAAACAAACACTTTGCTGCGTTGATCATCACCCCGTGCTGAGATAAACGGCCAAAAAGTGTTTGAACGTGGCGCAAGTGCTCTTCTCGTGAAGTGCTCGCGATTAACATGTGGTCGAGGTGGGCATAAGTGAAGGCTAAGGCGTGACAAACTTCGTTGGTGAAGCCCTGAAAAGTTTGCGCGGCATTCTTTAGACCAAACGGCATGCGCTGAAACTCGAACAAACTAAATGGAGTCGTCACAGCAGTTTTAGCGATGTCCGCTTCAGCTACCGAAATTTGCTTGTAAGCGCGCACCAAGTCAATTTTACTGAAAACGTTTTTACCTACCAGACTGACGGTAAGATCTACAATATATATAATGGAATGGCGATCAGGCATGGTCACATTGTTTAGGGAACGATACTCGCCACAAGGACGCCAGTCCCCCATGGTCTTCTTCAGAACCATATGGAGAGGTGACGCCCATGGGCTGTTGGATGGTCTCGTGATATCGAGCTGAAGCATGTGATCGAATTCAGCTCTTGCGGCAAAGAACTTGTCGGAAGGGAATCGTCTTGATCGGGCACTCGTTGGCGGACCGCTCTTGACAATGTGATGAGCGACCTCTGTCGTGACTGGAGGAAGCTTTGCAGCTGGTCGTACCAGTCGCAGGTATTCAGGCAGTAGGTTCACATAATCTGAAGGTATATCGGCGATTCGAGTAGCAGGGCTGATAGTCGAGGCGTCTGAAATAACGCCTTCAACCCCTAATTTAGTACAGTCGTCTAAAAGTCTGTGGCGACCAGCATCAACAAGCAACCCAAAATGTCGGAGGAAGTCGATACGGATAATTGCGGATGGTACATACGCAACCAAGAAAAACCCACTGAAAATCTCAGCGGAGATTGAGGTCCAGGTTCATCATGCGTTGACTGAATGAAGCTATCGGAGAACCGTTGACTGCACACAGGTTGTGTGTGGGCTTTGAGTGCTTGGTATCCACGTTCTCATGGATGATGCTGACTACCGCTCCTGCGTCGATGAGGAATGTGATAGAAGAACGTTGCTATTTAACGTAAAACAGGCGATTAATTCGCTCGTTGATGGATGCGTTGGTCGTGCTAGTATGCGGACTACTCGTTTTCCCTGTAGCGACTGAGTCATGCATAATGCAGGGAGTGCGACGTCTAGCCTTTCCACCATATTGATGGTGATACCAACATAATTCTTCAACGGGTCTGGTATTATCTGACTGAGAACGTGCAGAGAAAATGTTGTGCTTTCATGTCGAACGGGACGTACTTGGTGCAGGTACAGATGAGGCGCAATGAACGGTATTCAAAACGTGCTCAGCATCTGAGCGTGCCACAGTAGTTTCGAAGTCTTCATTGCTACTATCCTGCTGCGAAGTAGCGCTATTCCCTCGTCTTTAGGGTCAGATCGGCCAAAGGACTTGGAGCAAATTTGTGACTGCGTGAGACGTTCGAACGCAGCATCTGCTTTAGTAGCTAGTTCTTTCAGGGGCGCCTCTAGAAACATGGACAGCATTATCGGTAATGGCTCTGGGAGACGTGCGAGCCACAGCTCCTTTATCACTTCTTCGCTCGAAAGAGACCAGCGATGCGCTGAATTTCGCGGAACAACGTCGACGGCTTGCGCTCTCTCAGCTTGAGACCATTGAGCTGTTCTAATCGAGCCCGTGCGCTGGGCAGTAACTCCTTTAAAATCGCTTGTTTCATCGTTCCATACTTTGCTTCATTCTATGGGCAGAGTAGAATGTCCTCAACCAGCGTCACAACCGAGGAAGGTAGGCGTGGGACAAAGTGATCGTACCTCGAACGGTCCGTTTGAATGCCCTTATTTTCTATTTTGATCTCGAATAACGCAAAGCAAACCTAGGGCCTGTGGTCCATGAAACTTGGAACAGCCAAAGGAAATATGTCTAGGCTGTGAAATGACTCAGATGCCGCTTTCGATTTATCAATCGAGAAGATCAAGCATGAACAAAAATACGACGAAACTACTAAAATTAGGCAAGTAACAAATAACTACACGTATGTAATCGAGAAAAAGGAATGAACACACCAAAAAATACAAATGACGAACGACGTTTAAATTCGAGCGTGCGAATCGGCGTCACCAATTTGTAGAACTAGTAAATATTAGTCCGAGACAATGCACGAAATCAAGCGCAGATGTCAGAAGGCAATTGGAGTTGGACACAGCTGGGCTACATAAGACGTGGACGAATGAAGCGAGATAGGAGTAATACGTTAGCACGGGAACTTACAAGACGAGCCGGTTGTAAGGAAGATTAAAACAAAAAGGACTAGGGTACAATTGGTCAGCCATGAAATTGTACATAAAAGATAGTAGTCATCTTTTTGGGCGCTACACAAGTCGCTTTCGACAGCATCAGGTCGTTGATATCTTCCAATTTGTTACTGGTGCACTTCGATCAATCTCGGGACATTGTTGTTGCAACGGGCTCTTCTAACCTGGGGATCAGGCAGTCAAATCTAAAGGCCCTCCTGACGACTCTCAAAAAGCCGTATCTCATGCAACTAAGTATTTAACAACAAGCGAGAAGAATTACTGCCAGATTGAAAAGAAGCCTTATTTATCATCTGTACGGTGATGAGACCTTGCGCGATTCTTTATAGCAACCATTTTGCCATTCTGACCGATGGAGCATCCTTCTTCTCTAGAGAGTGAATACTAGTCTATCTCGGCAACACTGCGACATTTAGCACTTAGGCTGCTGCCCTATGACCCCAATATTACATACCAACCAACTACAACTTTTGACCAAGCAGATGCAGTATCGTCTCATCTACTCCGATTAACAATACCCAGAAGACACAAGGATTGCAGCCATAACAACAGAACCAGATACCACATTCTTTACAAACGATGCGCTTCACGATAATTTTACCTCAGACACTGTCCGCGACCCTACACTGCAGTCCCTTAGTCATGGAAGTTACCCGACACCACCGAGCCAACTGACTAACTCCATGTACATTGGTCGAGCTGCGACGTTTCTATCAAAGAAAACACACTCTTTCTAATGGATGGTCGTCTTTTTCTCATAGAGTATTACAACCAGTGACACTGTGTAAATCATATGCCTGTGCTGTAATAAACTGAATGCAAGTACTTGCACTCAGCTATATTGTCCTTTTCTGAACAAACATCTGAAAGGATTAGCAATGTACGCTCACAATGGCACAACTGCCTCCTACTCACCTCCGAAGGCAGAAGTTAGATTTTTGCTGATAGCTAACAAACCATGGTCACGCGTACACATCTGGCACCCCCCGTTTTTGTTGCCGTCGACTCATACAGCAAGTGGCCTGAGGTATTTCTCATAAATAAACTTGACGGTAGGGTCATGATCACCAAATTGTGACGGTTATTCAGCGAGTTTGGCTACCCTGAAGTACTGATAATTGACTACGGTTAGCAGTTCAGTACAACTTTTTCCCCGCATTTTCGTGACATATATACCGTCAGTACGCTCGCAGTCATGTCGCCCAGGACATCTTGTGAGCACTTTTAATCTTACCCCTCAGGAATCAGCGAGGTAGGGAAAGACACAAGAGCTCACTGGAGGGTTCTCATTTGTGTACCTTGCCACATCAAATCCACATGCAAAAATGGAGATTCATC
The DNA here is from genome assembly GCA_944474145.2 of Dicrocoelium dendriticum. Classification (NCBI taxonomy): domain Eukaryota; kingdom Metazoa; phylum Platyhelminthes; class Trematoda; order Plagiorchiida; family Dicrocoeliidae; genus Dicrocoelium; species Dicrocoelium dendriticum. The sequence continues at coordinate 202,858,859 of OX104064.1, read as the reverse complement.
GGCTGAAGCTCTGAGTAGGAGAAATTGCGCATGCCTTTTGATGCCATTCGTTCATTACAGACAATTTCGAGTGCAAGGCAACATGCTGACAGTTGTTGAGCAAAGCCGTATGTGTTTGCAAGCGCTCATCCAGTCCTCGTACGGAATTACCACACTGGCTACACGAATTGTACACTCGTGAGAACTGCTGGCAAGGGAGGTGGTGTCATCTACGAAGTTCAAGTGGGGTCACAAATATCGATTCGACATGCGAATCATCTGCGACTAGCGCTGTGTATTCCAAAATAACAAGACCACCATAAACTCCCTTAACATATTGATTACTATCGTGAAGTTACCGGACCCAAAGAAAAGCCCAGAGACGCCAAACATGTCACCAATGGGCTGTATGAAACTTTTTCGGAATGTAATGACACATTTGCGAATGATCTTATATAAATGCTCCTACAAATAACAACTAAGATTTTGCGAAGAACATATTTAGGATCAGCCTAACCTGAATGATAGCTTCTCCACAAGCCAAAGTCAATCGGTGTCACCGAAGGTAGCATAACTTCGTCGCCGTGTACAGAACGCGTAGTTCAAACACGAATACACAGTTGCTTCTCATGCGAATATGTGCATCAACGGAACAGCATGTTCCTAGTCCGAACACTTGTGCTTTCTGTGCACCAAAACTGTCTATGCTGCCTATGTCGCTGACCCTACTAGCATCTTTGGACCACCCTGCCATCAAACCTTGCTTGCGCTCTCAACAAACTGTCTCATGTTTTGGGCTTCATCGTTTTTGGCCAGGGATACTCTGCTCAGGTTTGCCTTCGTTATGGTAATGCACTTTTCCTGGCCCATCGTTTTATATTCTGCCACTCAAGTCAAAGCAACGATCCAAAGGGGTTCATCCGTTCCTTCTTCATTCCGCGTGACCATAACGAAAACACTTACACATTTCTATAGTGCCAAAACAAGAAGAGCGCATCTCCTCTTGTGATTCAACTACCCTGAGGATTAAGCATAGAGAAGTCAGCCTGAATCAGTATGGCTGCACATGTATGTACACATACGTTGCAGATAATCCTCTTTTTATCACCACAACGCATCAGTATTCAATCTCGCTCTTATCTACCAGTCGCCATTCACTGGCCGATGCGTGTTTACTCTGTGGCCATCTAGTGGATCTTACCTGCACACTGTCTCCGTTACACCGGGTTGACAAATCCCATTGTTTCTCACGGCTGCTCGTTTTGCGTAGCTCAATTTTTCGGACGAACCGGATACGAATGTAAGGCAAGAACCATCTTCCCGCCGTTCAGCCCTGCAACTTCGGCGCCAGACTGTTTCCTTTTTGCACGCACATTGTTCATTTCGGTATTCATGCATATTGGTTACCTCCTTATGAAAGTTTCTGCGTTTTACTGTATGTGACAAAACTGATCATTCTACTTTTTATTCTTTAGGTACTCGCTGGCACCGCGAGTCTGATGCTATCCGTCATGTAACACTACATCATCTTGCTTCTTCAGTTGTGGTTCATTTCCTCATCTCCTCCTCTGTGTGCCTGATTATCCTGCTGGCATGAGTCCTTAATAGTGACCACCTAACTTATGCACATGTTCGGAGGCATTTTACTTCTGCTTCAGCACTTTTCCGCTCTTATATCAATAACGCTGCCTCAACCTACGCTTGGTGTTCAGCTGAAAGTCACTCACTCTGCGCCAATTACGGATGCAATCGATCGAAAGAACTTACGCGTTCTCTATCGATTTCATGGCCCGTCGTCCAGAGAATTTGTTTTCGTCGCTGATACTAACCATATCTACCATTTCGATTCGAACACATTGCATATCGAGGCGGTAGAGACTGTTGGCCCGAGAAACTTTTCCATCTTTTGTTTTAAAGACGGTAACAATTGCATGTGTGCTGATCTCGGACCCAGTGTGCCACCTACAGGACATGGAACGGACTCCTGTGTACCCGGGTTGACAGACAATTTTGTTAAGGCTTGGGCGACTTCCACTGTGCCTGAGGAGGAGGTACAACGGGTATCTAACCCTCATGCTCCACGCCACTTTTCCCCCGTTACCATTGTCAACGATGACCGAATCGCCTGTGAGGATGCCTTGTACTTGTGTTATAGTCTTTTCAATGGATTCTGTGAGCGTCGGAGGTTAACTGATTTGAGGGAGCCTGCCCCATGGATGTTCAAAAGCTCCTTATATAAAGAGGAACACATCGACCCCGAGGATATTCCTGTCACAGGCAACGATCCCAGTACGTTTACTGTGTTAGTCGTGGGATCTAAGTATGTTTATGTCGGAACCGAATCCAGCGAACTGCAAGAATACACCCTGATCAAACCACATCCCTTATCTGCTCGGTTTCGCAATTTTCAATATGCGAAATCCCACCAAGAACCAAATAGTTACCTACGTCTCACTGTTCCGCAGACGTTTCGCATCCAGTACCAGTTAGCCTTTCGCTATCGCACACATGATCTTGATAGCGAAATTCCATTACCAAAGCCTGCTCACATTTACTTTGTTCTCCAACAACCTGCAACCCCGCAGTTCTATCGATGGCAACCCAGAATAGCTAGAGTTTGTGACGATGACAGTCAATTCGATTCATATGTTGAGTTAACTCTATCGTGTCAAGAATGTACTTTTCCAAACAACGAAGCTGTGGTAAGTTGGCCACATGGCACCCTTGTTTAGTTATGCTCATGCACACCATCCTGCACTTCATTTGTTTATCCTCATGTTATTTCCATACAGTGATCGTTTTGACTCGTGGAAAAATCATGTACACTGAACTACCAAAAATCTTTATCTCATGCTTATGTCAAACACAATTTATTACTATCGGCGTGGGCGTCCTCGCGGCATAACCAGCCCGCATGCGATTGGTGGTGGTCGCACTGCAGCGAAGCGCCGTTACAGCGTACATCATTATTTTATTATTATTGCTATCATGGTGCACATGGTGGGACAAACGGTTGTCCTCTTGCATCCGGTTACAGATTAACCACATTATCCAATCTGACGGTAGTGTGTGCTGTCTCCAAACCACAACATTCCGCATCATTTCTGACACACGAATAGTTCAGCTCTACATGTGTCAGTTCTTGTTGAATCTATCGGTTCTCGGCCCATTGCAGACGTTGAATTCAACAATTATTCACAGTTGAGAAACACGAATCCAATTTCCCTAGATATTCTTGAAAATCTTGCTGCTTGTTGCGTCATATGTCAGGTACTCACACTGATTGGAACTGTCACAGACTGTCCCTAGATGATAAATGAGCCGCAAAATAATTGCTGACTGTAGACTCGTAGACGAGCGGTTTTATTGCTAGACTGAGTGCTCGAACATCCACTTTGAGCGCAGTTTTGCGCAGATGTGTAAATAAATGCTTCTTAATCATATTTCCAGCGGCTACTTTCTTCCAGACCATATGGTAGACAACTGCTGAAGATTTCCAATGTTTTATGCCACACTTGCTTCAAAACTTTGGGTTCAATCGGTGATTGGGTCTCAGGTGATGCTCCTTAGTTTGAAACTCAACTGATTGCAAAGGATCAGTGCAGCGATTTGAACGGCACAAGTAGAACTTCACATTTAGATTCAGTCAGGCTGCTCACCCGGTGCAGTGCGAAGCCTCACCGTAAGCCCAACAATCAATCTTCGTGCGACGTATATTGTGAATTTGGTTACTTTCCCATCGACTACTTCTAAGTATCCACATCCTACTTTAGCGCAGTAACATTGACAATATGTTTTTCATTCGTTAGTTCTGTTGTTTTTTACACCATTCCGTAAATTGTCGTTGTCCTGTGATGCAGTGGTCGTTGTACACCCGCATTTCACTGGCACATCCAGTGAGTGAGGTTACTACACCAATCCGCCCTTTACAAAGGTCGCATTATTCGCCCTCTTCTTGGCGTGTGCATAGATGAGATTTTTCTCCCTTTGCACTTGTACTTGCTTCCATTGCGACTGATTCAGTGCCTCTATTCAACGAAAGGGCATGTGTCGTTTGGCATTACTCATGATGCTGGTTTTCATATGTTCACCGTACTGTATACACTGGCGTTCCCTAATCCCACCTGTCCCTTCTCACCATCTAAAGTCTACCGAACACGGGGTATCATGGTCAATGTATCAAAACGAGCACATATTGCAGTAGCTCTAACGTCCACTCATCTGACTTCAGCAGTGCCATGGCTTTATGCAACCCACATAGTGCACATTGACTTATTCGGTGCACGTGCTCCAATCTACTAGCCTGGTACGTGTTGGCTGCACTCGCGGGTGATCGATAAATCGACCGATCTGCTCGCTACATTCATTCACTTACATTGTCCGTTTGTAACATGGGACTAGTCTTACAACTCGCGAATTTGTTTTGATTAAACTGGAATTGGCACTCAGCCTCCGCGTGTGCCAGGTGTGAACACATGGACCTGTCTCAAGCCGGTACTTTTTACGTCCGCGCTCTAATATTCTTTGGTATCTGCATTGTCGTGTGGATACACATAAATTTTGTCTAGGTCAAAAGTTGAATGGCATACTTACTTCATCGAACTCTGCGGAACTCAACTCAGCGTCCCACTGAACCGGGAGACTTGAAATAATTGTAGTGCAGACTTGAACTGGGCAGTTCTTATCACGCAAACCGTTCCCGCGATGTAGTAACGCTGTCGTAGACCTTCACCTTTTGTTCGACTGCGCATATTCGTCATCCGCATGAATTTTGTTGTGCCACTCCCTACAACTTTAATCAAACGTTTGATCCACGTTACACGAACGCAAAAGTTACCACCACCCCCCCTCATAGGCGATTCGAATTGGTTAGCCTCTTCTGTGACTTTCCATTCACACCTACTCTCGTAGTCGAACGTGAGCCCATTTGAATTTTTACCGTGGTTATGAGCATACACCCAACCACTCCGTGATTCCAAATTCTTAGTTTACAGGTGATGAACTTAGTTCAAACGAACAACGTAGTAAGTAACGGATAACTTCCAGGCCTACTAAGTTTTGAACTTACCCTTTGGGTCACAGAGACCGTTAGCCATTATGACTTAAATGAGTTTTTCTTGTGATTTAAAGCTGGTGCCTACAGTGTTATTGCTTCTGGGCTTCTCTATGCCACCTTTTTTCTTATTATTCCCCACATGTGTCGTTGCACTTATACCGGATTTTTAGCTCACTTAATTTCTACTTGGACAAGGCTGTTCTTAACATATTTTCTTCTGGGTAACCTTGTGTTTGATAGCAGCGTTTGCGCATCAAGCTACATTTCTCCTGAATACTGTTCTGTACTTTAAATCCCGTACTGAACAACTTTACGAGGCGTAGTTTGTTGATCTCATGTAGATCTCAGTAGCCTATCACTTGAATGCTGTCTCAACGCTCGTATACTTTGCTTAGCCTTTATTTCAGGCACCTATCGAAAGATTTGACTTATACAGTCAAGCCTGTCTAAGGCGACCACTTATGGGACCGACAAAAGTGGCCGCTTTCGGCAGGTGGTCACCATAGACAGATTCATGCGTAGAGACATTACACATAGTAGAAAACGTTGGGGATGTTTTTGGCTGGTCACCATAGCAGGTTGGACTATATACAATACATGGTGACTTTTAACTGAATCATCTGTTAAACATTCTCTTTGTTGTGAGACGACACACAGCCTACTCATGCTCGCTCTCTGTTCGTGAGAGACGCTCGTTTTCGCCCATTTTTGTTTACTCTATCCGGACAAGACACCTCTCTCATCACAGTTTCGCGGTGTCCACCAGCTGATTTCCATCCCAACGGTCCTCCATATCTGTTCCCAATATCCACTCCCACGCATTGCATACAAGTGAATTCTTCCTTTCCACCGCATCGACACCTCCATACTGCTCCTCTGCTTCCAGATAGGACGCTTTAACGTTTGACAGAAAGGTATGAAATTATTAGTTATTTTCCCTTTAGAAAACCAAACACGCAAATTACGAATGGCATTTGTATCTCCTGTTCAACATTACTCGTTATGACGGAGATTGGTGGTTTGAGCAAAGGGACCCAAACCAGTCAAGCGCCACCACATCAGCTAACAATAGTTACACAGGCCGGATAGACGATGCGAAATGAACAGAGTTTAATGTGGCCCCAACGTGGGCATGTGTGGATTGGACCGAGCAAAACGAAACGGACCGACGAACGTTGGCAGATAAAATAAGTTGAACGAAGGAAACTAGCCGGTGAATATCGCTTACAATGAAGTAGCGTTTCAAATTTACGTACAGTTTAAATAACTACTGTCCATGAATGATATTTTCTGTCATTGTTACTCTCCAGAGCGCTACCCGACACCAGTGCTCCCCCTTTTTACGCTATCATAAATTTTACTCCTTCGCCTACAAAATCTCATTTACTGCCAGCGGGTCTCTACTCGAGCTCAGCGAACAATCAGCCAATCAACTAAACAACCTGAGCTACCAACATTTGCTTCTATATCGCACTCGTAACTATATTTGACATAAGAGGGAAATTTGCGAAGTGATATCTCTCTTCGATAATTCTCGTCAGACATTTATATTTATGAAGGACATTAACCAAATGCGGATGCTAACTAGAGCTCTAGTGATAGTGGTTAGATGGCAATTTAAATAGGGTCATTGGGGCCAATCGATAGTTATGTCACTGAAGTCAGGTGGTAGGAGTTACGACACCGCGTCTCGCGCATACAAATAGACAAACAGTGAGGGCAAAAACGCAGTGAGTGATGAGGAACAAAACTCACAGTTGGGCCGGCAGTTCTGTCAAATACGGAGAGAATCTTGGTCACGGACAGGGCAAAATGAGAGCTTGTATTAGCGTCCTTTGCTTGTATAACTTAGATTGTAGTAGCCTAATCGCCATTGTTTCGGCAGTGGCCAGCAGTCGTTTTCTGAGTCCTGTGGGAACGCGTCTCGACACAGTGTAGACCACCTTGAATCCGTCATCTATCCGAATCTGATGCCCAGTAGTAATCAGATGTTTTATGAGAGCAAGAACGAACAAGCTTTTACGGGATAACCTGAGTTCAGATTATTTCGTGTCTTTTCATTCAGCCGCTTACAGACAAATCGTGGAACGAATAAAGGAGTGAAAATTTTTAAAGAAAAGCCTCCCTCTTGATAAGTTTCGCTCCCTAGATAAAGTGGTGTTCCATTTCGCGGGAAGCCGCACGTATTGATGCTTATACTAAATGCATAAGGGTGTCCATGTATCCGCGTCGGTTTTGCAAAGCACTGCGGAATGCTCATCTGCACGTTAACTCTCGGAATTTATGACGATACACGAAGCTTCAGATTGAGGCTTCTGTGCATCGTATCACACAGCTGAAAGCCAGTTTTGGATGTGTTGAACCTCACTTGAATAGTCTCAATCTTGTTTATCCCACGAAATTTTATAACTTCCTGCAAGAGCTTCAGATCAAAACGAAATTGTCAACAAGACAGCAAATTTTGGACTCTGCCGAGCGTCTATATGACCAACTTCCACTTAACCCGCAGAAATACGTGGTGAACTTGTCCAACTTACTGCTTAGTCGCCTCCAAATTGGAGCGTTATCGCTAGGTTTCCACTTCTCTGTTGCAGCACAGTTTGAACACCTGCAAGAGCAGCTTTCTGGTCTAACTCCGTCAATCGCAGACGCGAGTAGTTGGCTTAAAGCCAAGGCAGTGGACTTGGATAACCAATTTTGCATCACAGAGGCTGAAAAACCAAGTTTTCTCACGAAGGAACATTTTGAATCATTGCGACAGCTATGCCGAAATGAGAATGTTGTGTTACTGAGACCTGATGAGGGTTCTGGAGTTGTCCTCATGAGTAAAAATGATTATCTTCAAATGGTGCAATCGGTGCTCACGAATGAGGGTAGATTCGTTAGAGATCTGACAGGGAAAGACAGAACGGAAAAAGTAGAGAAGTTGATTGCGTGTGAACTACGAACACTACACAAAGTGGGACTAATCGACGCAAAAACGATGGCGGAACTTGGCCCCCGAGGCTCAAGACTTCCTCGTATGTATGGATAGCCAAAAATACACAAAGGAGAGGTTTCACTACGTCCGATTCTTTTAACGGTTGCGGCGCCACACCAGAAACTGGCACGATGGCTGGCAAAGCGACTCGAGCCTGTGCGTGCTGAGCTAGCGGTGCACAGTCTAAAAGACACTTTTGAGTTCGTTGACAAATTTCGACACTTGAATGTTCAAGATAAACACATCAATTGATGCCTGTTCCCTTTTCACGAACGTTCCTTTGGATGAGACATTGAACATCATACGTATGCATGCGGACAAAGTTGGACTGCCTGCACATAGATTGAAGTCCTTACTCAGCATTTGTACGAAAGACGTCCAATTTTGCTTTGATGGGGATATGTGGCGTCAAATTGAAGGCGTCGCGATGGGTAGCACTCTCGGACCGATTCTAGCTGACATCTTTATGGGTTATCTGGAGAGTAACTTATTACGCGATGTCATTGGAGCGACGCACTTTTACACGAGGTATATCGACGATACCTTTGTTGTAGTTGACACCGTCCAGCAAGCGAAAGTCCTTCTGGCAAAGTTAAACAAATGCCATCCTAATATCAAGTTCACTATGGAAAGTGAATCAGAGGGTTCGTTTCATTTTCTTGCTGTTGCACTTAAAAGAAGAGCAAATGGTTCACTCATACGATCGATTTACCGGAAACCCGAGCTGGACCGGACAATACCTACATTTCAACAGTTACTATCAAATGAACTATAAACGATCCCTAGTTCGAACTTGTTTTGTTAGAGCACACCGAATATGCTCTGAAGAGTCAATCGAAGCTGTGTTACGACACGTCGAGTCTAAACTACACAATAACAGCTATCCGAATAAATTCATTACCAGGTATGGGAATGAGGTTGCTAAGAATGAAAAACGAGTGGATGTCCCAAAGAAAAAGGTCTTCATCACGCTACCATACAAAGGGGAACAAAACGACAAGATTGTGCTACCGATTACGCCAAACCATTAAAGGTGCTACTACGCAGCTGAGCTCGTGTCGTTACACCAAACCAAGAAGCTGTTCCATGAATCCAATTCGGATATGCGTCACTCTCAGGTTACCGCCTCGTGTGTTTACCAATTCACCTGTACTTGCGGTAGCATGTACATTGGCCGAACCGAGAGAAGGCTATCAACTAGGATCATGGAACATATTCCACGGAACCTGGCAAATAGTGGCCCTAAACTCCCTGCCAGTTCAATCGCTCAGCATCTGCTCGATTGTATCTTGGGCGAAAACCCACCTGACGCACTCAAGTTTTTCAGCAGACAAGACAACTCGAGCTTGCTTCGTTTCACTGAAGCCTCTGCCATCCGACGAATGAAACCTAACCTTTGCAAACAGGTCGACCTTGTGGCCAGTCTTGCCTTGTCCTGCTACGACGTAGGCGACGACCTTGAATTTCTCTGTTTTATTGTTTTCCTTATTGACCCCTTTTTCAACTGCATTCCTTTACTCTTTCCACCATTTGTCTGTAAGCGGATGAATGAGAAGACACGAAATGATCTGAATTCAGGTTATCCCGTAAAATGTCGTTCGTCCTTTCTCTCTTAAAATTTCTGAAGGGAAATGGCTGCATGAAAGTAATCAGATGCTCGAAGATAGCGCTGTGGACATTCTTAACCGTGCCATGTTGTAGAGACACAGGACAGAGTTCCGCTATCCACTTAGGCAGACACCTGGTTGCGTGCGCGAGGTACCTTACACCACAGGTACAGTCGAACTGAAATAACACAATGCTTCGGAACGAGCCTGGAGTCTGTCTTTGGGGCTTTCGGTGTTGAGCAAGATTGCGTATTTTAGCAGCCGGATAAGTTTGGCTAATTGCGGCCGACGGGCTTCTGTTCAGTAGCTCGCTGTACGGTTGCAAAACCTGACCCCTAAGATCGGCGGACACGAATAGGCTAGTTACGTTCGACCATCGGTGCCTTCGCAGTTTCGCTCACATCTGGTGGGAACACCGCGTGAGTAACGAGCGTGTTCGACGCATTGTTTATGGCCCAAGAAAAGGATCTGAACCGCTCAGCACCGTTATTTCCCGCACCAGGCTCCGATGGCTCGGCCACGTGTTACGCATGCCAGCCCATCGACTCCCTCGACGTGCGTTGTTTGCTCACCGGGGATGTGGGTGGAAGAAGAGGAGAGGTGGCCAAGCGATGACTTGGTTCAGAGGAATGAGGGCCCTCACTTCGGAGCTAGCCTTGGTTGGAGCGTCACGGCTCCCTGGGTTGGGGTCCAAAAGACGGTGAACACGTTTGGCTGGATACACTTGCTGACATGACAAGGAGCCGACTTCATTGGCGTTCATGCTGTGAGTTTCTTTGTCCTTCCCCATCCCTTTTAGCCTCCCTCTCCATCTACGATCTCATTTCGTAGGGTAAAACATAATTTTAAAAAATTTTCTTTTTGCCTGATAGCTGGCTGGTAGCTTACCGGAACGATGCCTATCCGTTGCTGGTAGCTCAGCTGGCATGCAATTGTTGTATGTATTTTTCCTTTGTGTATTGTATTATAGGTATTTATGTATGTATTTCCTTCATGTATTGCGGCACAATAGCGGAGGTGTTTTCCCACCTCTAGCTGATGTGTATAATGATGATGATGATGATGATGAAGTCGCAGGGGATATTCCCTTTGAAAGGAACCGACAGGAAAAAGTGCTTTTTCTTCACAGTTGGTATTGTTTTAGGGTGATCACAAATGGTAGGATGTCTTTTGATAAACGAAACGGGATACCCATTGGCTTGTAGTGTCCCGTGAATGAAATCTTTCGCGTCTAACGTTTCTGGGCTGCAGATTCTTGCGACGCGATAGTACAAACAGCGCGCGAGGTTTCTCTTGTATTTCATGGGCACATAGCTAAGAAGGGGCCTATGCTGGCCAACCCATGTCGTCTTCCGAACGATGCCCCTCTCAAGCGACCCATCAGCTCGTCGCCGTAATGACACATCCAAAAACGGAATTTTCCTATCTTTGTCTACCTCATAATTGAATTTTAACGATGAATGCGCACTGGTAAACTATCAAGTATCTGTAGGTGGTCATTTTTGAGAGTCGCATATGATGAATGTATCGTCCATATACCGCCAATAGGAATGAAAAGACGCGATAAGGCTCCGGAGTGCGCCGCGCTCAATTTTCACAAGAAAGAAGTGGGTAAAGATTGGTCCTAAAACGGACCCCATTGCAACTCCATCAGTTTGTCGGTAATACCTTCTATCGAACAAGAATTGTTTGTTAAATCTGCAGCGCAGGTGTAGCTCTTTCACTCCTTGGATAGAAATACCAATAGCAGTATTTTTATCGGCTAGACACTAGCAAATGAAGTTGATAGTCTCCAGCAAAAGAACATTCGTAACAAGTGCCTCCAAGTCAAATGAAAGCATCAATTAATTCTTCACATTCAGATTTTCTATTTGTTTTACAAGATCAAACGTATCATTTACAGTATGGACTGATATCTCTTTGCGTAGTGGTTCGAGTAATTCAACAAGCCATTTAGCAACTGAGTGCACTGCTGAGCCAGACATGTCGGTGATCGGGCTCATTGGTATGTTGGGCTTATGCACTTTTGGTGATCCGTAGAGGCGAGATGGATGCGAGTCACACGGAATTAGGGGATATCTCCTGCGAGTTACTGAACAGAAGCCCGTCGGCCGCAATTAGCCAAATGTATCCGGCTGCTAAAGTACACATTCATGCCCAGACAGTTCCACTCATCACCAAAAGGACAGAATCCAGGCTGAAGTGTGTTGCCCATCTTCAGCTAGCATGCCACGTCGATTATGACGCATTGACTATCTCTTATACACTGATTTCCATGGCTTTCTTGGCTCTATGTCTAGTTACTAGACTGTTGAGATTACTACTACTACTAATCCAGGCTCGTTCCGAAGCACTGTGTTATGTCAATTCACCTGCACCTGTGGTGTAAGGTACCTCCTGCACACGACTGGGAGTCTGTCTAAGTGGATAACGGAACCCTGTCCTGTCTATCTACAACATGACGCGGTTCAGAATGTCCACAGCGCTATCTTTGTGCATCTGATTACTATTGGGCATCAGATTCGGATAGAAGACGGATTCAAGGTGGTCTACACTGTGTCGAGACGCGTTCCCACAGGACTCAGGAAACGCCTGCTGGTCACTGCCGAAACAATGGCTATTAGGCTTTTACAACTTAAATTATACAAGCAAAGGACGCTAATACAAGCTCTCATTTTGCCCTGTCCGTGACCAAGATTCTCTCCGTATTTGACAGAACTGCCGGCCCAACTGTGAGTTTTGTTCCTCATCACTCACTGCGTTTTTGCCTTCACTGTTTGTCTATTTGTATGCGCGAGACGCGGTGTCGTAACTCCTACCACCTGACTTCAGTGACATAACTATCGATTGGCCTCACTGACCCTATTTAAATTGCCATCTAATCACTATCACTAGATCTCTAGTTAGCATCCGCATTTGGTTAATGTCCTTCATAAATGTAAATGCCTGACGAGAATTATCGAAAAGAAATATCTCTTCGTAAATCCTATTATGTCAATGTTTGGTATGTTTCTATCAACCTTCAAGAAAACTGTTGTACTATTTTTATTGACCTGAGTCAACTCCGGCTGCAACCAATCACCAGCGCGCATCTTTTCGAAAGCGTGACCCATCCGCGAATGGAACGTTCAACGTTTCAACTTATAATTGTCTACTGCCACTCGCATTCTTTTAGATGGTTCATGTGTTCCCGGTAACATTGTAGTTTGTATGTATGTCTAAGTGTTATATTTTACGCTTCCATCTGTGGCTTGTTCCCCACTATCTTGGTGACCCGAGCGTTCAGTTTCAGCTATGTTCGTCAGCGATGTAAATATACGGCTTTATCTTTTATCCAATCACTTTCTACAGTCTTTCCACTCTTCTACCTTCGGCTGCGTGTGGTCTTAGCTTTTGCATTCTGATTTCTCATATTGCATGCCCCTCCTGTTAGCTTGGATCCGTTGATGTGTGTTTTGTGATACGCATGGAGGTTATAGGTGTCTTCGTGCTGCAGCGGAAGACATGTTGGACTCACACCGACACTGTCCTTCATCCAAGCCCTCAAAGTGTGCCGCTCGTCTGGCTAGTTGCCAACATCTTTTCGATGCACGTGATCTCATGGCTTCAATTGCCAACATGACCAGCTTGGTTAGCCTGCATGCGTTTGACTTGATAGTCTGAACCAGTTAACTGTGCTATTTTCGGTGTGTGCATTCTGTGAACATGTGCACAATGCGTAGATGATCTGTGTGACACACAGTCATCACGTCTCTCCGCTTTTCGCACTTCCTCTTGCTCTAAAACTTCGGTCGTTGCCGATTGTGAACGAATTAAAAAAATACGTGACGCGATTTCAGCGCGCATATCTCCGTTCCTGGCCCTGACCCATCTGATGGACTCAATAGGCTAACATATGCTTTGACCGGAAACATGTACATGCTCAGCTTGACTCTGTAAGCCAGTCGCCGTTCTTGGTACTCATCCACATCAGTGAAACAAAATATTATTTAAGGTTTGGCCTGTCCAGGTCGGATTGGCAGAACGACTTAGTAACTTGGTGAAGTAGTACCAGCTCGGTCGTATATTAGCATTTCTTACTGGACTGGCGGAGACGATATCGAAATCGCCTGTCATTTTCGTCCCCTTTGAATGGCACCTTGAAGAATACCTACCTTTTAGGGACGTCGGTCGTACGTTTCTTTAGTTCTTTGTCCGTTCGAATGGCGCGCGATGAACTTCTCGCGTTGTCTCTTAAGTCCTAGTGGTGCTGAGACACGTTGCAACTCATTGTCAGTTGCCCTTTCGCGGCATATCTTACGAGTTCCTGCGAAAATTGTGCGTACGAGAGCACGTTTGTAGTTGATGGGACGGAAACTGTTAACGTTGTGATACTGTGCCGTCCAAGTAGGCTTCCGATACACCGATCGAGTGAGTGTACCAACCGTATTTCTTTTCAGATTCACCTCCAAGACCTGGAAAGTGGTATCTGCTAGTAGTGTACGGTTTTCTCAGGCACAAATCAGCGGAGCATGTGAACGGCGTTCACTTAACCAGCTGCCCCACAAACCAAAAACGAGCTGAGCCCAAGGTCAACCCGGCTGATGCCTAACGCACCAGAAAGATATCGATCAACAGATCATCCCTTTTAGCCTCCCCCTCCAACCACGATCTCATTTCGTAGCATTACATAATTTTCATCATAATTTTTCTTGTTGCCTGATAGCCGGCTGATAGCTTTCCGGAACGATGGCCATCCGTTGCTGGTAGCTCAGCTGGCATGCAACTGTTGAACTTATTTTCTTTTTTCTTTTATGTATTACGACACAGTCGCTGAAGTTTTTTTACACCTCTAGCTAAAGTGTATAATGATGAATGATGATGATGGCCAGTGTTGGTTTGAATCAGGACTCAGGATGGAACACGCATCCGGCTAGTGTAGGCTGTGTAGTGTGAATACTTCACCCGCGTTGGTTCACGTTCTGTTCACAGAATAAACTCCGTTTTTTTTCGTGTACTCGCCCTGATCGTTCTTCATTGCTGGGGATTGGGCTACACTTTACCCTAGCAGTGTCGGACACAAATGATTTGGTCTTGGCAACTCATGCAACATGTCGATAGCTGCAGAAGAATTAAATGCAGTCCTGCACTAACAGCCAACTCAGTTCAAGGCGGCCCAGATGCGAATAATTGAAACTTTGATGCGGCAATTCAGCATTAAATCATCAGTTCCGGAAGTCCCGGAAGCAAATACAGCCCCGAAACGATTGCAAATAGCATCACGGAGTTCCACTATGAACTTGATGCTGTGCTGATTTTTGTTTCGTGGTTTGAACGATATGAGGACATTTGCAAAATCGAACTGAAACACAAAGACGATGCATGGCGAGTCGGACTGTTACTGAGGAAGCTTGGTACAACTGAGCACACACGATATTCAAATTTTATCGTGCCAAAGAACGCTAGAGATCTCACTTTTGACGAAACCGTACGCCAGCTATCGGAAATTGTCGGTGAACCTTTTTCCGTGTTTAATACCCGATACCAATGCATGAAACTTGCCAAACAGGAGGGTGAAGATTTCATCACATGTGCTGGTAGAGTCAATTTCGAATGCGAACAGTTCACACTGTCTACTATGACAAAAGCTCAGTTCAACTGTCTGCTTTTCATTTGCGGTCTCCAGTCCTACTCCGACAATGATGTCAGGACCAGATTATTGAGCAAGATTGAACTGTCCCCAGGTATTACGCTACAGCAGATAACACGTGTCAACATTTTCGAGAACAAAAGACCGAAGGTAAACAATTGTTTTCGATGATTCATCTTCAGACCCGTACAATCATTTGGTAAACCTGCAGCACGATACAGCCATGTTGGAGCGTTCATCATCTAACACCACTTTCAATGTCACAAAGCCATGCTTAAGACAACCCGCCGTAACGGTAGCACCTGTCTTAGCGAAACGACCATCCGCGTGCTGGCAGTGGGGCGAATGACAATTCGAAAAGTTCTGCCCCTCTAAATAGCACAGATTCTCAGTATGCAACCGAAGCGACCACAAAGAAACTCAATGCCGAACAATTAAAGGTGTCCGGACACCTAGCCAAAGACGTCGATCGGTCAGTCGCTCACATAGGACCGAGCCCAAATTCAACGCCGTGCTTGCAACAACTGATCCTAATTTTAAACGCCACCGCAAATACGTGACTGCGAGAATAAACAGAAGAACGGTTCTTTTGCAATTGGACATGGCGTCCGATATAACAATCGTGTCAAAAAGTATCTGGAAGAAACTGGGTTCGCCAAGATATCGTGAGGCTAATACTACGACAAGAAATGCATCCGGCGGTACAAATTGTGAAGGCGCCACGTTAACCAACTCCGTCGAACGTTTTGTCGTGATCCACAGAACGGCGATGGATCTCTTAGTCTTGGTCTTCTATTGGAGTCGTTCGAAATGGAAAGGCCTACTGAAGCCGGAACAGAATGTAATCTACCCAAGACGACAGATAACATGCTCCAGCAAAGGTTCAAATCCATCCATACTCGTAAGCCAGTAACTCCGTTACAGATTGATCCAAGACGGAGGTCCTACATGGAACAACCTAAGGGGGAAGATTCTAGCAGTGTACAGTTTTTCGCCGGCGCAACTCAGCGGAGCATGTGGACTGCGTTCACTTAACCAGCTGCCCCAAAAACCAAAAACGAGCTGAACCCAAGGTCGACCCGGTTGATGTCTAACGCACCAAAGATATCGATCTGCAGACCAGTGTTGGTTTGAATCAAGACTCAGGATCGAACGCGCATTCGGCTAGTGCAGGCTGTGTAGTGTGAATACTTCACCTGCGTTGGTTCACGTTCTGTTCACAGAATAAGCTCCGTTTTTTCGTGTACTCGCCCTGATCGTTCTTCATTGCTGGGGATTGGGCTACACTTCACTCTAGCAGTGTCAGACACAACAGTAGCTGTTTCGTTTTGATGGAACGATGACACTGGTTCAGCGCATCAAGTAAATATATTTCCTGATGAGCGTTATCGACTACAACGAATGTATCAGCTTGGTGTCTGTTGTACAAATGCACATTGTATACACAAGGGCGAAGTTTGGTGTTTTGTAAGTGACCCACCCAGATATCAGCTAAGACTGGCCCAAGTGGGCTGCCGATTGCCACACCATCTATCTGTCGGTTTCTGGTTCCATTGAATTGGTACTGAATGTCTTTCGTGCACAGGCGGATTAGCGACTTGAGACGATTCGTCGGAAACCTTACTTTGGCAACGTGAGTAGCAGTGATGTCGAGAGTCTCTTCTAAAGCAACGTTGATGAACATCGAACAAACATCAAATGAAACCGCATGTTTCCGTCTACATTTAAATCACGTACCTTGTCGACAGATGCAAAGGTATCCTTGAGAGTATAGCCGGTCAGCTCACATCGGATAGGTTCGATAAGCTGGGCTATCCATCGTGCCAACTTTTGGTACAGTGCACTCAACCTTGAGACTGTTGGGCTCAGTGTAACTCCATCCTTCTGTCTTGAGCCATCCTTACATATGAGGTGGTCGACTTCCGCGAAACCGGAGTTGTGTCATGGTTTTCGAGTCAATCAGTCCAGCCTTCGGTAGACTTTTAAGTTTGCGAGTAATGTACTTTTCAACGTGCTCGGTCTTATCGTGGCCTGTTAGATCGCGTACAAAGCAATTAGTGATTGCAATAATGGCCTGCATTTTTCGAACAGAATCTGGTTTTCCAGAACAACTACCCCAGATCCCTTGTCGGGTTTCAGTAGTACTACGGTTTCATTTTGGCACTGTTCTTACAAGTCTTTCCAGTGCTATTCTCAAAAATTTGCATTTTTCTATCTCAGTAATACGAAATTGGTTAGCTAGATACACCGCTTTAGCTCTAAACCAACCACATACGTCCTCTGTGGCTGGTGTCGAACTTGACAACTACTCACACAAATGTTCAAATTGTGCTTTAATGCTTATTCTGTCGCATTTATTCGATGACACTGGAAAATTGAAACCCAGCAGTGGAGGTTCAAGCTGGGGGCGACAATAAAGTAGACGCAAGTTCAACATGCATTTTTCGGGCTCCGTAGGCATCTGGTCGCTGAAACACTCTGTTGACATGGTGTTCCATTGTTGTCTGGCTGGTGACCCTGTTTTCATCATTAACTGCCGAAGGAAGTTGAAAAAATTTACGCGGCACACTAGTTTCAAGCTACTCAGGTTTTGGTTGAAGCATATTATTCTGGTATTTAACTCGTCAATGCGTTGGGCGTAAGCTTCAATGTGCGATCTTGTTAAACGTCGCTAAGTTCGAGGGTTCGCCGACAATTTGTCCTTTCGTAGTGATTACCAAATGACGGAGGCACTCGATATAAACATTTTTGCGAGCAGTCTTACGTGAGGCGCAACAGTGCATATCCACTAGATTGTCTAACGAGCGAAATATATTAGCAGGGAATCGTTTCTTGAGAAATTTCACACAGGATTTCCTTTCACGAACTTCAAACTAGCAAGAAGAAACAATCTTTCAACAGAATACCCTGCATTCAGATATTTCGGGTCTGCTCATCAGCTGTGTACAGACAATTGGAATCAGTATGCTGTACGTACAACTGTAAGACAATGCGTGACATCGTTCTGTTTAAATAGAGCTAATCGATGACCTCAAACTCAGTCTGCTTATCAAAATTGGGTTTCAGCCGACGAATCACAGCAGCCTCTACAAGCTGAAGTAGACGGGCAGTGTTCTGTCCATTAATGATTTTGAACGAGTCCCGCGGGTGTTGGCACGTAGGACAATCACGTAAATGCTAGGCGGAGGAGTTTGTGGGCATCTTACGACCATTTGCCACCAGGTTACGCGGGACATGTTTTGAAATTATTATTATTTTACGTTCACTTTCCACCGTTGCGTCCCCGTTCATGTAATCCACACATATGTGCAATTGGCGGTAAACCATTGTCAAATCGCAGTGTCTCCGGGTCACTATAGCATGATTTCAATCCCTTCTAATGAGCCTGACATTGTGCATCTCATCATTATACCACTGACAAACGGCTCTTGAATTTCCTTGTCTTATTTCACAGTCTAGACGCAGGGGAACTGATTTATCTATCTCCGTTCTTTGTTCTCTCGATTATCGGCACCTGCATGTTTCTTCTTAGCATATGAACACGTGACGGCCGCCATTACTGAACGCAATCATTGGTCCCGCGCTTCTGGTGAGAGATGGTGCCACATGCATACTTGTCATCCTATTACAAGTGACTGGTTACTAAAGCTCTCCGTCTACGAGAAGATAGCTTTTCAATAATTCTCGCCAGGCATTTATAGTTATAACTTAAAATAGTGCGACTCAAACGTCCATTTTTTGACCTGATCAGTTCTGATCGTTCAGGTTTCTTGTGCCACAATAAAATTCAACTTTATTAGAGGACTCGTGGTTTCAGTTGTCAACGGCCCATCAAATGTAGGAGCGATTTTAGCTTCTATTTTGAGTCTGTGCATCCGTTACTTCCCACGCTCGGAAAACCAACCTTAGCGTCTCATCCACTCATTCGTCGTGTTCAGCATCACTGTACGCGTGGGCCATCGGGATCGGTGGTTTCCAACTCCACACCATCCCAGTCTTTTGCATAACTCCTATCATGATTGCACCGCAATGTTACTTTTGATGTACATGTCTTCACTAGTCTATATTCTTCACACAAGTATCTCTATTGTTGGCTCCTCCTTTGTGCAGACGTTCACCTCGCTACGGAAGGCTGCTCGTGGTTCCGTGGGCTGGTTACTCCAGATGAAATTGAAAGAAAAGTCAGCTAAAGAGCACCACAAGGTTGTTTCGAAAGATCCGGGTGACTTTTCAGAGGTATTGATTGTTGCATTTGGCGCCCAACATGCTGATCCTATATGGTACCATGCTTCTGTAGCGGAGTCAGAAGGATCACCACGGAACCCCTACCTCGGTTATGAACGAGATGATGATGAGTTTCGTGGATCATTGGTCGTCCTTTTCAATGGTTCTGCACTTTCACTCTTTTCAATGGGACAGGTTCGTGTAAAGTCTTCTTTTTCCGGTTTTTATTCGGCCCAGAGTGAGACGTCCTTATGCAGTAGTTTTGAACCAAGCAGACTTGTCCCTTCGGATTCCTAATTTCACCCTGGTACGCCCTTAACACAACACATCGGGCGAGGAAATATGTCGGTGAAATGACCGCTATGTTGGGCAAGATACCCCGGGCAACAAGTTAAATGCTAACTCGCCAACAAGCGACATAAGATTGCAAGCGCACACACTGGTTCAGACATGTCTGTAAGCTTATACACTATTCCGTTTCACAGAAATCACGGACACGGACTATGTGCCACGCTGTTTCGGTGCCACACCTGATCACTTGCATTCAGTCCCGCACTTACTCTTAGACCACACGTCTTACTCCGTACTTCCGTGCCGTGCTTACAGAACTCAGGTAGGTTGCTATTAGGTTTCTTAAAAATTCCGCTGCTTCCGACTACGCTTATTCCAACTCATGATGTGTAAATAGCCTCGACTACGTCTAGCCCATTCGAATTACCGACACCATCAGCATGGCCTTGAATGTCCGTTCTGACCCGTGCGCGGCATAACTGTCTTTTGACTTTTCCCCTTTGTGTGCTACACTATCTGGTATCATGGTCTAACAAAACTTGTGCGTCAATTGGGAAACTCGGCCAAATAATAACATCAACAGATTGTTCGCTAATCTCTGAAAAATATGTGCTATTTAAATTTCCCTGACGAGACACTTTCCACATACTGGTCTTCCAATTTTGTGTCTTTTTCTGTTGTCTGTTCTGTTAACAATTAATTCCTTCACATTGGTGGGATCATGCACAACTGCATGCTGAGTCCTACTTCATGACTCGCGGATTTCTAATTGCCTACATGCCATAATTTTATGACGCCATTCATATCTCTCCCTTAAACATTGCACTAATTCACTTGTTCTATAGCTTTATACTATCGCGAACTCCCTTTACACCCTTTTCCTGTCCGTGCCCATCTCACGTATTGCTCACGATGTGTATTTTAGCAGTTTTTAATTGAAATCAGACGTTGCGCTTCGTTTGATGTGGTTAATTGGTACTTGCGAACCGGCTGATTGTCAACGAATGGGTAGTCTTTACTAGCTAAACAACTACACCGTGCCATTTCGTAGGACACGTACCGAAACGAATCCTAGCTGCACCAATCATTTTATTGGTCGAGCCTCAGTCCCCTTATTCTTTGCTGCATCAAATTCCTGGCACGGCTAGCTGTCAGATACATTTAGTCGTTCTTTTGGTCAACGCAGACTCCTCTGGACTTTTAGCTCAGTCCCTTTTCCTACATAACCCCGCTTCGTCAGAGCGCACGATACAACCTCGAACTTGTCTGACTTCTTAGCGGATGAAAATTTGACTTCTTTTCGTACGGTCACTAATTTACTTACTCTCACCCTTCGGTCTTCCTTGCATCCTTTCTGCTCCTCACACTCGTGACTATTCTTCATATTTGGAGTCTGTGGTTGTGGATTATGCTCCACTGTTTCCCGCTCTCTTTCTCCGTAGGCTGTCTGAGTAACACATTCCTCTCCAGCTTATACCCACAATTGTCGTTGAACCTGCTTGGAACTTGAACCCCGTTACTTCAGTGCATTGCTATTTTTCGCTTCACCTGGTACACATCACTCCTCAGACTTCCTCTTTAATCGTGCATATCTGGACTCACTTCTGTTCATCCTCATGTTATCCCGTTAGCTTCGGCATGGTTTTCCTCACCCTTGAAGATAAGACCACTCCGTGTTTGGAACTGGCATTAGGTAACTCGTGCCCATTTGCTTACGGTGAACCCAGACGTTGCCTTAAGATGCGCTTCGGTTCTTCTTACATTCCACTTGCCTCCTTTTTAGGCGATTCAGACACATTGGCCGAATCCCAGTGTATATATCTGTGAGCTGGTCATATCTCCGGCCGTATTTCAGTTATAGAGATATCATGCCATTGTTTTATACGCGACAGCGGATGCGCCATTGACATCAGCGATAAGTCTTCCTTCTAGTCCTCATTCTTGATCCCTGGCCTTGCTTTACTGGGCTATCTGTTACTACTTCATGTTCACTTACCTTGGGGACCTCGCACATGCTTTATCAACTGGTCTGTGACTGTGCGAGTCACCGTCTGTGTTCATCTGTCCTGAGTGTAACCTCCGTTCAACTCAGTCCTTGCTTGTCAGGTCCATATGCCTACTCTCTCTTGGGTCACTGTGTTCTACTGACTGGACCTACCCTGCTAATTTTACTACGTCGCCTGGTTATTGTGTTTTGCGCGTCTGCTCAATCGACACATCTACACAAAGGTTGTGAGTTCTTTTTCCGTACCGAACCGATGATGGGGATGGTTGCACAGACTGTTGCTGTTTCGGGATAGCAAATCATTCGCTCCTCGTTTGCATCCACAATGGCTTCCATCCGCAGCTGGGACCATATTCTTTTCTCTGGTCTTTTTTTCCTATCTACTGCTGCGCCGGTGCTTCAATCTTTTTGCTTTTAAACTTGTCGCTCCACTGTTCATACGCTAGTGCTGGAAATAATGTCCGTGTCATTCTCCTCAACAGAAAGTGACCTTGTACTTGTTCTGCAGTTTCACTCTCCCAGTTCGTAGCCTACTGTTACTTCACGCTCCCGGTGGTCTCAACACTGATCCTGCTATGCTTCACTCCTGTCCTCAACTTGTTATGATCTAGTCTTTGTATGTGTCCGGTGTCCCAGCTTAATCACCATCTGCTAGTTTGCACTACGTCGATTCAACGTGTTTTTCTCGTCGGTCCGGTGGTGTCATAACACGAACTTCAAGATACTGCTAGGGTATCCAACAAACCATTGCTTCTATTTCAGTCCCACTACACCATCATCGGATACCAAGCAAAATTCCCCACTGTGTTTGGAAATTCAAGTTTCAGCTCATGTTGGCTCGTTGCTTTTCATATATTGACGGAAGAATTCCGCGATCTTCTGGTCCATGCGAATATTCTTTCCCCATTTTTCAACCTTTCGAATTATTGCGCCATCATACTCATCTCAATGGTGTGATGGTAGCTGAAATCTGAGGCGGAGGGACCCACCTGCGTCAATGCGATCGACCAGGCGATCGATCGAGTGGGCGACTGAGTTTTTAGATATACAGCTAGTTGTACTTTTTGCCTCATACTTGTGAATTTAACGCTACTGTTCAGAGCCGGTGTGTTTTGTTACCTTTGACGCGGCTGGGAGACCCAGGCACAAGACATGGTGCAGAGGTACAGCGGTGCTAAACCCCGCTCGCCATTGAGGAGCAATCAGTGATCACATTGCCAACCCCCCTAGAGCTGAGAGAAAGCACATTGTCTGACAACTGGAAAGCGGATCGGATGGAATTCGCGGCGTTGATCCAGTTGGATGAATATCCAAGACCATACCAGTTGGCAATGTTCAGATACTCCACTGGCTCTGAAGCAAGTCGGATAATGGAGGCCTGGGACAATGAACCGGACCTTTTATAAATATTCGAGCGTTTTGTAGCATGCTATGAAGGTCGATGGTATTATTTTACCCATTGCAGCATTCGGCAGTAGTTCAGTGCAGCCTCAATTCCCCCATAGAGTAAAGCGCAAGCTCACCCGCACTTGGCGAGGATATGGTAAATACAACACAAAAACTGCGAAAAATCAGAAAAAGGAAGGGATGTGATGATGGCTGAAAGCTGAGGCGGAGGGACTCGCCTGCTTCAGGGCGGTCTATCGAGTGGGCGACTGAGTTATTAACTATACAGCTAGTTGTACTTTTTGCTTCATAATTATCAATAGAACGCTAGTGTTCAGAGCCGGTGTGTTTTGTTTCTCTTGACGAGGCTGGGAGACCCAGGCACAAAACAGTTGGGACTAGGTCTTACTGTGGTTTCCAACGAAACTGCTGTTGTACTCCCGATGTGAACATGCTCCCTTATTGCCTCCTGGGTTAGAATATTGGGTTATACTTTCTGTGTAGAATCTCTCCAAGTATATCTCTGTTCATACAATTACCATTGGGTCTAACACTTGATTTGGAGACTAGAGCTTGGTCCCTTGTCTGAAACTCCTTCTCGGAATAGGCGCTCGGAGCATGCCATCCTTAGTGTTTCACCCTTCCATTTCCGTTCCTTTCCGAAGATCCCCCACTTCAGCCGCACTAGCGCAAAAGTGACACCTTATATCAAATCTTAATAGATAAATAAGTTGGGTAATTTCCTGATAAGCGGTATATGAGCCGTATGCAAGCGAAGCATTTAATGTTACTCCGCATTTGTCCACTAACTCGTGCAACTTATGTCAGATCGGTCAATCGGCTACATTTCTTTTGATTTTACACCCTCTCAACGCATTTTTGCTCTAACAACAGAGCCTAAACACTCATTATCTTCAGTAATGCCTGACCAACGGCCTATGCTTAATCATTCTTGAATGATAGATCTAGACGAACATATGCATGTGCGCCATCTGACGCTAGTGGTCAGTCGAAGTAAATAAACAGCATTTATGGTAAGGTGTATTTTTACCGTTTCCAGATATGCCCCTATAGACTGTAACCCAAGAACCATCATAAGCGAATTCAATAGAATTCGAATGATCCAAAATACGAGTATCGTTATCGTCTGGCATGTCATAAATCTTCCGGCCGGTCACCTACCAGCGCCTGATAGTCACATCGTAAACCGTCTAGAGTTCGCTGTCGCATTAATGATTTCGGTCACCTTCTCTAACTCCACACCGACTAAGACTCGTCTACCGGCAGTGCGGCTTTCTAGCACATACGTTCACATTGGATTACACGGTGCCCACTAAAATTAAAGCACCCCCATTGTCATTGGCCATAGAAGACATACATAGGTAAATTGTGAACTTATCTGGAAAACCTGCCTCAATCCAGTTCATGCTCTCATGTGTGTTGGCATAACACTCATTGCTTGAGCTGCGTGTTGCCGAGAGCGCTGACTTGTTTACTGCGTCGGTAGTCTACTTTGTCATCATAATACACGGTAGCCGAGGGTGACACACCTCAGCTAATGTGCCGCGATATCTAGCATTATCTAGCTGAATTGCAACTTCATATGCTACTATTGAGCAGTTCGGACAAACCGAATCCGAGTAGGATAGCGCCTAATAACCTACGCGGACAGCAACCGAGGCCTTTTGTTCGCTAACCTTAGCGAACGCAAATTGTGGATGGATTTGTGAGGCTTTTGTCAGCTGAATTCTAGTATAAAGATGGTCTGGAGTGTTCTTGAAACGAAGACTGACTAGAGGCATCATAATCGGCCGGAAGCGTCGCGAATTGGCGAGAGCTTATGAGATGGAAAAAGATGTCACCTTAAAAAAGCGAGAACGCTGTTCTAAAATTTCCGGGGACATGTCCAAGAGGACAGGAACTGAGAAAGATGGATGACTTAAGCGCCCTCAGACACATCGAATTGAATGTTGGGTCAGGCACTTAGTATAAAGATTCGTGTGGTTCTCTGTTAGTCAAATAACATGGACCCATCAAGTGACAGAGCCCTCAGGCATCGTCACTTCCTACAGATATTATTTTTATTCACCAGTTATTCAGATGTTTAGTTAAGGTTCTAATTCGTCAGTCGTTTTGCTGACTGTGTCCATGAAACGAGAAACTAACTTCGAAACTAGGCATTTCGAAGAGGCGGAAGAGCGATGATTTGACTAACGTGACACAACTTGTGCTCAGCAACTAACATGGGCTTCACACCGGTGTGTGCACCCCCTGTCGACCATCTGCAGAATTGTGTCACTCTCAACTGGACTTCCGAGAGTGGAATTGGTTTTAGTGGTGATCCGGGCGCTTACTGAGTATTTCCTTGGGAGTCGAGTTAGGGACGATGGTCAACGGTTACTTCATCTAGTTTACTACTTCAAAGATCACATCAAGAAGGCTATCAGTGAATATGAAATATCGTCCCCAAACAGGCCCATAGCAATGCTATGTTATGTCGGGAAGAAGAAAGTCATTAGCAGTACGTCGGCACATTGTACCGACGTCTCGCTACCACGCGACCACCACCGGTAGCTCGTGGACTGAGTGTACCACGAGGACGCCCACCCCTACACGGATTCGGACCCATGACCTAAGGGTTGCAAGCTAGGCGTGCGATACGGCCACCCGCCGACACGTTTGTTAAACGACCTTGTCCCAGATGGATTTTAATACTTTTTGAATTTTTAGCCACATTTGAGCTAATAGTCCGTGTTCTACCCAGCTGTCTACATTCCAAATGAGCAAGAAAAGCCGATTCGTTTGTTTAAACAAGACAGGAGACTACGTTTGACAAGCTTTGTTGCCACTGAAGCTCGGGTTGCCCGTAGTAGATTTGATCAAGTGGCGACTGCAATTATACAACGACAACAGTGCGATCCTCTGGCGTAACGATTGTTTGCTAAGTGAATTAATCATAACTCCCTCCTGTGCATTGCGTCAGGACACTTCAAGAAATCAATGTGCCTGCTTTGTAGTAGTGAGCGCATCATGCCCGAAGTTTATAGCCATGGATTTCCTTGCTCACTGGTATCTGGTCAGAGCCAATAACGGGTGCTGCACATATCACCGCACTGCTAGTTGCCGGGACAACGTGGAATGTAACTATCCACTTGCAAGGGACAACATCGCTTGCTGCTATACATTGAACGCCGAGGACTCCCCAGGGAGAACTAAGCAGGTGTCACATTGGATCGCGAACACACCCAAACCAATCGCACCAGATTAATGTCCAGTCTCGTTGCAACACCTCTACAGTCCGATATTCACATGCCAGTGTTCTTGTGATACCAGCGAAACCCAAAGTCCGTGGTATCTGGTTGACGCATCTTGAATTCAAACATACTTAATCACATGATACGCACTTCGTGAGCTGTGCGCGCATGACTCATCTGACGAAGACTAGCTGTTTTTGTTCCTTGGCCGTCGCGACACAGTTGGGCTTCGATTTGGTAAGTAGCTCGGCAGCCATGTGTTGTGATGTGCACCGCGTGTTTTGACAACGATTGGTTCACCTTCCTACGGCTCAGTCATGTGCTCCACATGCCTGCAAACCGACTGCCTTGGCGTTTATTATTTGCCAGCTCGTTGAAATCCGGAGATAGTAGATCAATATCAGTAAAAGAACCTAGCGGCTCAATCGGATTGGCGCTTGGTATCTTAATGAATTGCATTCTTGGGACCAGCCAAATCAATGGTTGGACACCTTATCGGACTTGGCGTTGTTTCGGGGTCAGAGCCGGCTCCAGCATTCATTCTGCCGCGTCGAATCACTGACGGCTTTACCTGATGATTGAAGTTATATTTCATTCATCTTAACTTATCACTATTACTACTGCTGCTATGAATTTCATCATTATTTTGATCGCATGATCCGATGCACAGATCGTAACTGACACCTTGTTGAGCAAAATCCGTCTATCGTCCTCATCTTCAGCTTGTGTGACGCTTACTACTTCGCCTCACATGTCCCCTTGACCATTAAGGTCTAATACTCGCAAGCATTTTTACTTCCAACACATCTGATTTTTTTTAATCCCTCGCACGCAGCTAAACCTGCCTGTTCTGACCACGTTTTTGACAGACTTATCCGCTTCCGTTTATGCTATTACTGAGCTACTCTGTAGCCCGTTAAATAGAATCTCGATTGCTCTACCCTAGCAGGCCTTCTTGGGTCTCCCTGACTATTTTTCTGGACTTGACTACAGTTTCTCTCGGTTGATTGGCAATTATGATTCTAAAGAACTATTACTTAGCACACTGCCTTTTAGATCTCCAGCATGCATCGTGGTACTCATCCTTAGAACTGGGTTGAGAACTTACTAATGATCCATCACCAATAAGCCGCAAAATAGTAACAACCGATCAATAACAGCAACACGTCCTCTGGTGAATGGCCAAGTGCGAAGCCCAACAACAACAACTCCTACATTACCTTTATGCATCTGATGTAGCCGGGTCAATGCTTCTTTAAGCTGTATCACTGGAGAATACACAGATGATTCTATCGAACCAGTTTACTCAACACCGGTAAACTGCTTGGAGTCTCGTAATCACATTTTTCATGCTATTTCGGAGAGCCAACCAGGGGCATTGTCCGAAAATAGCACCTACTAGGCTATGCAACCGACGTGCATGCATTGGGCTTAGCTAGGGGAATGTGGACGGATCAAATGTGAAAAACGGACTGGGTCCGCATCAAAATGTTTGTCGTCAACAACTGGTTGCTGAATATCAGCATTACTCCCTCTATGGTCTCACCAAGTGTTGGTAATTTTGCATAGATGCCGATGACCAAACAGCCAGTCCCCTACTTTCGCCGACCTACGCCAGTCACAACCTAGCTTTGCATGTCTTTACTCTACTGACACGCTTATATCCTACTGCTTAGATAAGTACCGCGCGAACCTCACCTTTGGTAACCGTACAGCCATCTCTCTACATCTCTCTCTACAGCCATCTAACCGGTAGAGTTAATACAGTCGCCTAGATGCCGTAAACCGATCAAATGGTTATTCGGCAGTTGTGCTAATCGATTCCGCTTCACCTTGATCCTTCTAGTACTTGGAGCGAGCAGAGCACATGACTAGTCTTGCACTCTCTGCTCCTACCTACCCAGAAACATTCACACTGGTTTAATCTCACACGAGCTATCACTCGATTGCTTTTACTTTGGGATCCTATCCCCTCATTTAGCGAAGTTAGGTATCGGTTCCAGAGTCTTTATAGTTCACTCCAACTTCACATCCTCCTCACGCACACCTTTGTCACTATGAGTACAGACATCTAAGCGGACGCAACTTCATTTCGGCTGTTTTGATTTCCAGCAGGCTTAAAATTTCCTGCCATTGCATTTGTTTGCATTTTATCACTTATTCAGTAGGCACTTGGCATCAGAATAAGAATGGGATAAGTTCAATAAAGCTTCTATCAATTGTACTTCGCTCAGAACAGAATGCTGGGTGTCAGTAGCGCATAGCTTATAGCTTTAACCGTGCAGTTGAGATAATGCGAACGGGATCCAAAGAAACGCATTATCATCGGACCCAATTGTCCTTGCTGTTTCACTTTGTAGCTCCTTCGCGACGCACAAACGGCGGTTGTTACTTTCAAACTGCTCCCGCATTTGTGACCACCTCTGGGTTTCATTCCATACCGGGTCATGCCCGTCGACTCAGCACACAAGCCGCCACATCTCCGTACTTCACAGCTTGGTTATATCATGATCATGTTTATTAGTCCCCAAGGCCATTCGCTTCACCGACACAAACATCATTTTTTGTGCAGTTATATCTCCTGTCAACGGTCAGTGTATATACGTCATCGATCAACACCTGACTTGATGCCTGTCGTGTCGGATTACTGGTTTACGAGATCGGCTTTCTCATCTCGCGGACCACCACGCCGTAGTGTCTGTTTAAGATTGACCAATATAATCATACTCCCTTCTCTTGTTCTCTGGGAAATAATGAAACGCTTGTTAACAGTTTTCAAGTGTCATTATCTTCTCTACCGTGTCTCACCTCACCTTCTCCCACATAGTCAGCATTTGTGCATTAGTGCTTTTGTATTGGTTCCTGGTGGTCATTCAATCATAACCGTGGTGAACATGAAGCAATCTAAAGGTGTGCCAAGTGTAACTTCTGTAACTTCAGTCCGAATTCCAAGCTCAACACTTCCGAACCATGTGGACAACATTCAGGCACAGACATCTCGACAAATATGCTTACATTGTCCACTTCATAGGTTGTACAGTAACCCACATATTACTTAACACTACAAACAACTTAAAATACCGGTCTGGATGGGAGACGATAGCAATTGCGCCCCTCATGTTGGTTACGTGACGTCCTTTTGTAACGTACTGAGCCAAACATTGGGCGAAGCGCATGGAGCCATACTCAGCATGCGGTGCAAATCGTCAGCATCCAGTTCAGGGCTCAACAACTCCATTCATTGTCTCTGTCACGATATATGGCTCCTATGGAATGTTTGCCATCCCAGACTCTTCGATTGTGTACACTTGAACATTTGTAGCACGCTCCCGAGTCAACTAAATATAATAAGCTTTGTTTGACAGCCCAATGAACTAGACTATTCTTCACCTCCCATTTTCCACCCGTAAGAAAGTAAGAAAGGCATCAGCAGTACGGCGCTACGCACTACCGAAGCTTCGCTGCCGCACAACCAACACCAATCGCGCTTGAGATACTGCGAAGGTTGCCCGGTCCCTACACAGGCCCGAACCCGTGCCCTCGGATCACAAAGCAGGTTTCTGATACGTAAGACTACAGGCCGTATATCATACTGCTGCAGGCACGATTTTGTCGCATGACCTGAACGCTGCTGCGTAGACAACATGGTCAAAGCTCTGGCTAGTTTTCACCGACGTATAGCTGGACGGCATTCAGTCTGGTCTTGTGTGCTCAGCTTGCAAGGTAAATGAAAATCCTCTTCTGTTGTTAGCGATGTCTAAAATGTGCGAGGGAGTTTAACCCTTCGCAGTGCGTGGCCTAAATTTAAAATTCATCTGCGTTGCACTGATGCTCCTGTAGTTAGCGCCCAGGTTGCAACCACCATTCTCGAACAACACCACTTTCATTACTTCACTTTAGTTCCTTGAATCAATCCCCTCCGCTGCCTGTTCTAATTACCGATCTCCCAAATTCTATCACCCTTTTTCAAGATCTGTTTTAATTCGTGCTTAATGTTCCGTCCCGTCACATTCTGCTCGATGGACTCAAGTATTCTGCCTCTAGATTCCAGCAACTTTACCGAAGTTTCAGCTATCCACTATCTAGCACCGTGACGGCCGACAGTGCACAGTCTGATGCTTCTGCGCTATGCATGGTACTAATATTTTTACTCCGGATGGAATTGGGAAAACATTGTCCCCAGTGAATTCTGACATGCTCGCACTGAACTTGATCTTTAGCTGTCAACCAAAGATACCGTTTGTTGCACCTCCCATTAGTTTCGAGAACAATTAACGGCCTACTAACGTGCAGTCGGAGTCGAATCACGTTTTTCAACAGGAGCGGCGGTCAAATGTGTATTCGTGCCACCTGAAATTTCTAGCGGTAACACACATTTGGATCTGTCGCACGCCAGCTACCAAATGACACCGAGTAGCACCTGGACTCCGATTGTGCTTTGAGGCGGTATACCTGGAATAATCGGTTGATTGACACACAGTTGTAATGAACACCGATCATCGTCCGTGCGGCCGAAATTATGTCCAAACGTGCCACCTAACCAAGCTTTAGACGAGCGTAGGTGTCTATCTACTCTCGCGTATATCTCTGGTTATTAGACCGAGTGCACCAAATATAAAAGCACCAAGTTCATCGTATGAAGCATATTTGTCTACATTGGACACGCAGCTGGTTGCGTCGTGAACGAGTATCACAAACAGGCACTGTCTAACCCTGTCCCATACGTTTACCACAACCGACACCATCAAATAGGATGTACACTGATAGCTGTTCATGGGATCCAGTGGACAAACGAAATCCCATACGTAAAGCTGAGGGCAGCGACTACTCCTTCATCTTTGTTTACCCCATTAGCATCTCCGTTGCGCGTGCAACTGATGGGGAGCAGAATAGATGGGCACAGTTAGTTCGATAACTACGTTTCAACGACGACACTTGTCAGCTACAAAAGCATCTCGTGCGCGAGCAAGCCCATCCTCTTGTTCTATTTACTTTGAAGCACCTACTTTGAACATCGTTAAAGAAACAGAGTCGCGTGATTTGATAAGCGCTTTTTGATAACAAGAACCCGTCATGCATTGTGATGGTTTGACGCATGGAGTAAGGCTTCGACAGCGTTATTTCAGTTATGGTTTGCTATGTAAACTGTTGGAGGACGTTAATAGGTCTTGGGAAATATTCACTAGCTAGTTTGGACAAGAAGGGTCGGATTCATCGCCATTGGCCTGCTTTCGCCTTCATACACAGCTGACAAGTGATCTTTTTGTTGGTGCATGAAGGCCGAGAATGGATAGTGTGGACTTTTGAGAAGGCAATCATTGCTACTTGCGGCCTGTGTCGCTGCCAGGGTGCTTAAATCGAAACGGGATAACTAGTGAGATACTCGACGAAACACATTGACCGTAAACTTTGACTACAATACAACGAGGATGGAATGAGTACCGCCTAAGTTTCGTCTACTAAACTGGAGGACCTATGTCTAGTGTTTATGTGATCCCTAAGCATTGGTCACTTTAATGAGTGTAGCTTTGACATTAACCTAAAGCACTACGAGTAACGATCACTGAAGCTAAGGTGCATAACACTGGACTACGTTAAGTTTCAATCTTTCCACGACAGAGTCCACTGGCGGCCACAAAGATAAGGCGTTCGTCTTGTAACCCAAGGGTCACCGGCTCGTATCTGTTTAAGTGGGCTCCGTCCCGCAGTATCCCTAGCCCACGCTCCAACGGTGGTGGTCGCGAAACCACGAAGTGTCTGTGCGACGCATCGACATACCACTGATGCCTTTATTCGTTTTCTTTCTCCGCGATAAATGACTTAGAAATTTTTTCGCCTTTTTCACCATGTCTTGTCGTTCCTTTCCAGATTGATTTTCACTTTCACCGAGTAATCACCAACTGCCGCAATGGGCAGGGGGTTACTGGACCTGCGCATTTTCTCACCAGCCGTGAGCGTAAAAACAATCATTGCATTCCAGATCACAGTTCTGTAAGTCTAACTCTCTCAGAAGAGTTTATGCTTGCTTCCATGACCATTTGCTAGTATTCATAGCCAATTCAATCGCCTTTTCTTGCAGACGGACGGCCATTTTTACTGTCCTTTACGTCGGACAACAAACCGATTAATTACGGGTCACACATACGAGGATGCTGTAGAATCACCCGCATTCCTGCATTTGCCCTACAATATCACTGGCTTGGCGGTTACTTCCGTTTCTGATCTGTTTACGGTCGTAATTATGACAACCGACGATGGTCGATTACTTAAGGTGAGTACCACCTGCTATTTGAAACAACCATCATCCTCCATTAGTCGCTTACTGTTTGCTCTTGTAACACTAATCGAGTTCCAAATGATTGGTGAGCTTCTCAGAGAAACCTATTCTGAGAGGATCGTCCTGTTCACCGAGCCGGGCATCTCTGTTGCAGATGTTTCGTTACCAAACTAGGCAACATCTTCGGTGCGGCTATTCAGTCCTGATTCGCGGAGTCTCGCAAACCAATGCCAGATCCGAATGACTATTGATTGTTGCCTGCTTCGAATGTCAGCCTTCGATCGGTTCACATGAGTCGGTCGAGTGGGCACGCCTTCTCCTTGTCGATCTGGTGCCTAATGCTGGCTTAACCTGCAGAGCTTCATAGACACCCTCCAGCTCAAGGTGTTTGTTGATTGAGTACCGGCCAGAATGCCAGGCCTCGAGGAACTCACGCGCCCTGCGGTTTCTTGCTCTTATAAGTGTTTCAACGTTCTCCAGATCGAACTGATGCTTCTCGGCATCCATGTGTACTGACATTAAGGATTTCTCATCGTGGCGGCGGATGGCCAGACTATGTTCGTGCAGTCTTGTGCCAAGTTTTCTTCCAGTCTGGCCTACATAGTACTTGTCACAGTTCTTACAGGAAATTTTGTAAACTACACCCGATGTTTCTTTTTTCGAGAGTTTGTCCTTCGCCTTAAAATGTTTACTTCGTATGGTTTTCGTTGCTTCGTGTGCAACATTTGTCCCGTGAGGTATTGGAAGCCTTGCTGCCATTTCAGAAATCCCATAGATGTAAGGTAGGATAATCGTTCTTCTTCCTGTTGCACATTTGGACGCGGGTTGTGACTGGCTTTTCGACATCAGACAGCGTAGAATAAAGCTTCTAGGGTACGAAGTTCGCTGAAACTTGCTAACCAGGTGATCCTCCTCCGCCTTCCTCAGTTGCGGCGTGCTACAATGTGTCTGGGCTCGTTTGAAAAGCGTCCTCCCGCAACTTCGCTTGTATATGGTCGGATGGTTACTACGATAGTTTAAGATCTGATCGGTGTGGGTCGCTTTCCGATAAACTGTTGTTTCCAATGACCCAGAAGCATGTCTTCTCACGAGCACGTCCAAGAATGGCAACTGATCATTGTTCTCTTCCTCTTTGGTGAAATGGATGCCGCAAAAAATATTGTTGATTAGTTGATGTGTTTCTTGTAGTCTGGAGCGTTTGAAGATGACAAAAGTATCGTCTACGTAACGTACCCAAAGTTTGGGCTCCACTATTGGCAATGCCTTCTGTTCCAAGCTTTGCATTACTGCCTCTGCTACCAGTCCAGTAATTGGCGATCCCATTGGCGTGCCCGTTATCTGTCTGTACATTTGACCATTGAAAGTGAAATGTGTGGTGAGACAGAGGTCAAGCAACTCCATCATTTGTGTGGCTTCAATTCGGTTGCTGGTATTTACCGCTCCGTGTTGTTCAAGCAGAGTCCTCATTGTTTGCCTCGCCAGCGTCGTGTCAATTGAAGTGAACAAACTTGTAATGTCAAAAAAGACCATTATCTTGTCTCTTTCTATTGTTATTCCCTTAAGTGTTTCAGGGGATTGTTCTGCCGACTGGATTGAGTGCTCTGAGCCTGCGATTAGGTGTTTCGACCGTTTCCAATGTTCCTTAGACAGTTTGTAATTCGGTGCCCCGGGTAATGACACTATAGGCCGAAGCGGTACCCCATTTTTATGTATTTAGGTAGGCCATAGAACCGTGGTAGCACTGAATCCTCGGGTTTCATCTTGCTGTGTTCTAACTTCGTGATCTGTTCCATTTGTTCCAGTCTTTGAAGAGTTTTGTTGATCTTGCTTTCCAGACGTTTTGTAAGGTCTTCACTCATCGGCTGGTAGGTGTTCACATCTCCGAGCAGTTCTTGTGCTTTCTTCACGTGGTCAGTTTTGTCCATTATTGCAGTACGACGTCCTTTGTCGGTCGGTGATATAACAATAGTCTTGTCTGGAAGAAAACTTGGCACAAGAGCTGGAGGGTGTCTATGAAGCTCTGCAGGTTAAGCCAGCATTAGGCACCAGATCGACAAGGAGAAGGCGTGCCCACTCGACCGACTCATGTGAACCGAGCGAAGGCTGACGTTCGAAGCAGGCAACAATCAATAGTCATTCGGATCTGGCATTGGTTTGCGAGACTCCGCGAATCAGGATTGAATAGTCGCACCGAAGATGTTGCCTAGTTTGGTAACGAAATATCTGCAACAGAGATGCCCGGCTCGGTGAACAGGACAGTCCTCTCATCCACACCCCGCACTACAGGCATTCTCAATGATTTCCAAACCTATTCTGCTTGTTCCTTTTAATTGTACTAATATTTTTCTTTTTCCATTCTTGTTTTGGGCCTCTGGTTCCTGCGATCAATCTACCGGCCCAGCCTACTACCCTGTCTATTGGTTGATTTTAACCTTAGTAACAAATTACTCGTTTGAAATTGCATCACAACTTTCTGAACTGTCGTATATGTTTTTTCAGCATGAAATTATCGAACTCAACGAAACACGTCAGTTGGATGAACTGCAACTGACATCAACTAACCAACCTCTCACAGATTTGGCGCTTGACCTAACGGGAACCGTAGCGTTTGTCACCACACCTGGACAAGTGCGTTTACCTTCAAACGTCATATTCGTTTGCACCCTCTGTGATTGGCTGTGTGGCCTACCTATCATCTTCTGTACCATTTTTGCATTTCCATTTTGTGAATTGGCCCATCCCAAGCCTTCCACATTCCGATTCATCACAAAATCCATCCTTAGGCACAGTTCCTTCGTGTCTGTAGTGAAATCCTGCACTAGGCACCATGTGTACATTCTCCAATACGTCTTTCACTACTAGTTCCCTCTGATAGACACAGGTGCGCATCTCATCCATCTAACTGCAATGAGACCGGAATTATTGGCTTACTCATCTAAGGGGTACCTCCCAGTTTGAAATCCGCACACTTGTGAGTCACCTACATCACCTCTATCAACCTTTGCTCGCTCTAACACCGCTTTTGAGTCCAGCCAACGTATCCGGAACCTGCTGGTCGTGCAACTTCGCTGCACTTCTGACTATCTTTCGGCACTGACCGCAACGGTACATACTTCGCACACTGTGTTCTCGGTTACAAACTTTTCTCAATTCAGTCGATCTACTTGTCGTAGAGGTCTTGCCAAGTTTTCTTCCCACTTAAACCACTTAATTCCCTTCTTTTTTGACAGCACTTCATACTTTTACCATGACATCCCCAATCGCACATAAAGATTGAGCGTTCTCGTTATTTCCTGATCTGATGGCGCTTTGTCTATTAGTTGACTGATTATATATATATATATATATTCACAGTCTGTTAACAGACATTGTGCCATCAGAACCACGGCAGAAGAGCAAGGTGAAGAAGATGGGAACACTAATGCGATTAAAAAATATGGGAAACGATGTTTTTGGTTCTACACACGCCATTTTGTTTTGTTTTGTGAGTTTTTGTGTACATCAAAGGGATGGTGAAATTGCGGAACCACATTGCCGCCACTGATGTCTGTTGCGAGCCATGACGTCCAATGTTTCCAACTACTGCAATTCAGCATCTCGTGGTCCCCAACCTGGAAGGCGGACTGGTCCGACTGCTGCCAAACTTGAGGTCGCTTTCTTCATACTCCTTCTCCACGTCATCGGCTGTCCACCACGGCACTTTTTCTAATCGCTCCCTGGGAGTGCAAATAGCGCTCGACGTGGAAGGCGATGGGCTGGCATGCGCAGAACATGCCCGAGCCAGCGCATGCGATGTCGGAGAATAACGTCTTGAAGACTGGCACTATTCGCCCCAATCACGCGGCCTCTCACCTCTGCGTTGCTTACGTGGTGTTGCCACCACACCCTAGCAAGCCTTCGTAGACAGCGATTATCAAAGACTGATAGCCGCTTCAAATCTTCCGAGCGAATAGGCCAAGTCTCACAGCCGTACAAGAGTACTGCATGGACGGAAGCATTGTACACCCTGCCCTTGAGCTTGAGACTGACATCACGACGACGCAATAGATGTCTCAGTTTGATGAATGCAAGTCGGGCCTTTGCAATCCGTTGTGAGACTTCATCTCCAACACCGCCACCAGCCGTGATGCAACTCCCTAGGTAAGTAAAGCAAGGGACTTGCTCCAGAACATGTCCAGCAATGGTGAGCGCGGATTCAGGCACCTGCCAATCCTGGAGCAGCGTTTTACATTTTCCCGGAGTGAAGCATAGGCCGTATTTAGACGCCTCCATCGCCAAGCGGTCCAGAGCGCTCTGGACGGATTTTGGGTCGTCCCCCAGCAAGGCGATATCATCGGCGTAGTCCAAGTCCGTGAGTCTGTCTCCTGGGAGAAGCTCAACACCGCAGTCCTGGACACCTTCCAGTGCTCTTTGGAGAGCATCTTCGATGGCCAAATTGAAGAGGAAAGGTGAAATAGGGCAACCTTGGCGAACCCCGCTGGTCACAGCGAAGGAAGAGGAGTGCGTGCCGTAAGCCCTAACTTTGCCCAACGTGTGACTGTAAAGTACTTTCAGGATGGTAACAAACTTGTCGGGCACACCTTTCTTCAGTAAACAGTTCCACAACGCAGATCTATCTACCGAATCAAATGCCGCTCGGATGTCGGTTGTTGGCCACCGGTGCATGTGACGGAGTTCGATAAGTTGGCGGAGCATGAAGATTTGGTCGATGCAGCCGCGGCCTGGACGAAATCCGGCTTGTTCTTCTCGAGAGAACTCCTCTCTAGTCTTTGAAAGCCTGCCAAGTAGGACCGACACCAAGATTTTGGATGTGACAGAAATTAGGAAGATTCCGCGGTAGTTGCAGCAATCGGCGCGGGAACCCTTCTTGTGAATCGGGACAATGACCGATTCTCCCCATGAGCTTGGAACCTTCTCCTCAGTCCAAACTTTCGTGAACAGCGATAGGATTTCGCTGATAAGTACACTCCCACCATCTTTGAATAGAGCTGGTGGTAGGTTGTCGGGACCCGAAGCCTTGTGGCGTTTCAAAGATTGGACTACATTTCGAATCTCTGCTTCGTTTGGGGGGGTGTGTGTGTGGAGACAGGCCAAGCATCATACATTGGGCTGGAGGTGCCGCAGGGGGGCTGTGTTGGGTGGTTGAATTGAAGAGCGAAATGCTCTGACCAGCGACCCAATCGCCTGTGAAGGTTGGTGATCTTCGTGCCGTCTGCCTCGCAAATCGTCTGCCTGATAGCGTGGAAATTGCAACCAGTGGCCCTGATGATGTAAAACAGACGGCGGAAGTTGCCAGCTGATGCAGCGGCTTCCATCTCGCCAGCTTGTTTTGACCACCAAGATTCACGATCAGAGCGAAGGCTTGCTTTCAGCTGTTGCGTAATAGACCGGCGGTGTTGGTTGTACTCTGCGCCAACAGGCACCGCCCGTCGACGATCCAGCAATTCTGATGATCTTCCCGAGATCCAGCATTTGGGAGTGGAGCGAGTGCGGCCACAGTTGGACAAACCGGCCGACAACAAGGCTTGTTGCAGACTTGACCAGTGTTGATCAACACCCAGAGTGTGAGAGAGAGGGAACTTTTCGCGAAGCTTTTGTTGATAATCTCTCTTCACCATTGGGTCCTCCAACTTGTAGGTGTTCAGTGGGGTGTGTTTTGACCTAGGCGAACCACCAAAACGCATGCAAACGGTCGCACACACCAGTGCATGATCGGTATCGACGCATGTTGACCAAACTGATGGGCAGTCGTGTACGGTGCCGCGCCACCTGCGACTTATAGCTATGTGGTCAATCTGTGACCAGCGCTGGGTTGATGATGGGGGGCGCCAAGTGGCGTACTGGCGTCCAGGATGACGAAAGCTGGTGCTGGAGAGGAATAGTTGATGATCGGCACAAAGACTGAGCAGTCTCTCTCCATTGTCTGAGCGAACATCATCATATCCATGCGGTCCTCCGAGGTGGCGCTCACATGGCAGCAGACGACCGACACGCGCGTTGAAGTCACCTGCCAAAACAATGATGTCTGTTTTAGGAGCCCTTAGGAGCAGCTCATGAAGGTTCTGGTAGAACCGGTCTTTGACGATGTCTGAGCTACAGTCAGTGGGCGCGTAGGCAGAGGCCGCGACGAGAGCACGCTTTTCAACTCGACGTCTGCTGACTTTACAAGAGCCATGGAGCCTCATCGCACAAAGGCGGCTATTGATCGGAATCCAATCAATCAAAGCAGTCTCGGCTCTAGCACTGAGGGCGAATCCAACACCAGCTTGCCCAGATGCGGCAGATTCGGCGTCACCAGAGAGGCGGAGATGGAACCGGGTGCGTGGGTGGAGCGGTGACACCAGCTGGTAGACCGAGTTAGAGTCCTGGAGTCGTGTTTCAGTCAGGCAGCAGATATCAATTCCAAGGGTCTCTAGCCTGCGTGCAACTCCAGCT
Source organism: Dicrocoelium dendriticum (assembly GCA_944474145.2). Taxonomy (NCBI): domain Eukaryota; kingdom Metazoa; phylum Platyhelminthes; class Trematoda; order Plagiorchiida; family Dicrocoeliidae; genus Dicrocoelium; species Dicrocoelium dendriticum. The sequence goes on along the minus strand of OX104064.1, from coordinate 202,819,736 downwards.
TGCTGACCGATCTGCAGTAATGTGCGTACGTTAAAAGCTGCAAGTTTGAACTGCGTTCCAGGTTGCAGGAGCGAAGATGGGCGACTTTGGGACCGGCATCTCCCTGTTGAGTACTGTGTGGTTGAGTTGGCAGATGTCACGGGAACAGGTTCATCAGTGTAGGTGGGATTGATCGTTTTAGAGGAATCAGGTAAAAATGGGTGTGAATGGTACACGGGAAGGGTAGGTAAAATGGTGGCGTGTGCTTGTGCAGTTGGTATAGTAACATGAGTGAATAGCATGGTAGCAGCAAGACAGCGGGTGAATGGTCGTGTTGTAAGTCCATATCTATCTATCTATCTATCTATCTATATATATATATATATATATATATATATATATATATATATATATATATATATTGAGCTCTCCGCTTGATAGGTATAGTAGAATGGGCGCTCCACCCGGATGCCTTTCTTAAGTTGTACGCCTTATTTTAAAGCCACTGAATTCTTTCTTAATGGATTGGTGTTCCATAAGATAGGATCATATCCGAATTGATGCAGCTGCTCACCTGTGCACAATCTCGCCTTCTTTCGGCGGACACTTTCATTCGATATTTCTAGCTTTTACCCTTTTGGCCACTCTTCTTATGTGTTTGTAATTCCGCATCTTACTTTTCTTGTTTTTTTACCTCATACTTTTTACTTCATGAGTCATCGTTTGCTCAGCCCACTGCACTCGAGTGCTCCAGTCGTCGTTACATAGCTCAACTGAAAATTCGAGTGACAGCACCGTTTCGCTTGTGTATTCGCTTCCGCTATTCCCCACCTTCGCATCAGTCACATTCAATGCATAAGATATTGTCGGTAGTAGTGACTCCATACATAAAAACACAGGACTTGCTTACCACCAGCTCGATAACAGGATTACACGTGCCTCTAGGTCAGTTACTGCTCATGCTACAACGATGACTATCAGAACCATATGGTCTATCGTTGGTTCCATTCACGCAAGTTCAGTTTCTCTCAGAAGGTTATCAATCCTCCTCTGAGCATCAGTAGCAGCTACAACTGTTTACTCCTTCCCGACAAACATTAAAATTATGCGTAAACCTTTTGGAGAGGGAATATTGATTACACAACTCATCCAGCAACTCTATCTCCGCAATCCACTGTAATGGCACTCGCCACCTATTCACTTCATGTCGGTGTAAAATCGGACGAATTTTATATCCCAACATTGAACAACTAACTGTCAGCATATGAACCACCGAACCGCGTATCGTGTATTGATATAATGAAAACAACATCGAAGGGTATCATAAACCAAAGAAGTGGATGCCAAAATCCGGACCGCCTACTCCTTGTCAACCACATTCCGCCACGAACAGATGGCTATCGTGCAAAGTTAAAGCCGCCTCGCCGAGATAGCTTTTTTGCAACTTTCACTGCCCCGCGTCATACACAGCAGCTAACTCAAAAGCAAACATACTATAACAAGCTGTCCGACTACTCGACGGCAGCAGACGTGCCACTGTCGTCCACTAGGAGCGCTGTCCTTCAAAGACTTGAGCCAAGCACAAGGCGGGTCACACGGACTCCATTCTGAAAGGCGAAATGGAACAACAGCATTCATCGTCGCAAGTAACTTCATTTTCCACTACCAAGTCAATGTGCGCTCACGTCGAGGATTGCACCACCCTACACCTGCAAAACAAAACCAGACCCTCCACGTCAAGCGTTGACCGAGCATACTTATTATGTACCCAAGTCAACGCAACTTATTCAGTGCTATCTGTTGTTCTAAGGAATTAACCGGATTATCACTGCATAACACTCGCATACGCACATCATCGTTGTGGATACGCTAGTGCCACCCGACACCACCAGTGCTTCACAGCCACCGTTGAGCAAAGATTTAAATGCACCTCAGATGGAAGACACCAACTCATACTACCATAAAGTAGGATAGCCTTCACTATTGCCTTGTAAACACGGTCTTTCAGACCGAAAGAAACCTGACGTCACAAATGTTCCTAACTCAAGAATGACTGATCTAGCTTTTGAAATATGTGAAATGAATTCAGTGCTTATTCGGTCCATTTGTACTTATTCAACTACCAGGATATGACATGAAAAGCTACCTCAACTTACTCGTTAGCAAAGCTCAATCAGTCATCAAGTGACTGGTGATACTGCGCCAACACTATGATGGTGTGCATCGCATGCCAAATGGTGGGACCACTCTAGAGAACAATTCATAGTTGACTAGGTCACCCCAACATCGTTAAACACCAAGATAGTATCGTCCACATAATCAAGATCAGCTAGCTTTCACTAGCCATCTCCCAAACGCAGGCATCGTGAGATTCCACAATGGAACATTCCATGATGAATTCGAAGACGAAGTCGAACGAAATTGGGAAATTGGGCAACTCTGATGAACGCCGCTTGTTGTCGGAAAGGCATAAGACAAGTCACCGTATGCTGTGACGCGGCCTGTGGCGTTCGAGTACATGGCAGGTAAAACGTTCACATAATTCATGGAAATACCTTTCGGCGTAACTATTTAGAACAGAATGCATCGACCGACGGAGATGAATGCAGGAACACAACTATTGTCGGTCGGCCATTCATGGGACGCTGCTCTAGCACCTGCCGCGTAGGAAACATATTGTCTGTACATCTCCTTCCGGGGAGGAAACCTGCTTGTTCTCTTTTAATCGGAGATTCCCGTTCCTCAGTGAGGCGACGAACGAGAGTTTATGCCAGCGGCATTATCATCACCGGTTTAAGTCTAACACCCCTGTGGTAAGCGCAATCAGTGCGACTGTCCTTCTTGCAGATTGCCACTACGATCGGTTCACTCCAGTTAGCTGAGTTGGCCAGTTCATTCCAAACCTGTTTGAATAGGTAGGCCAGTTCTTTACAGAGAAGCTCATAAACATCGTTGTATAGTGCGAATGGGAGGGAATTCGGACCCGCAGCTCCAAAAGGATTAAAAGCTGTGATCCGTTTCGGTCCTCAGCCTCCGATGGAGCCTCAAACCAACCGGCCATGGCTCAGCCTGCACCACCTGAGCAGGAAGCAATCTGCGAACAACTACCCAACTGATTGGAGAGTCATTTTGGATTACGCGTTGTGTGATTGGATTGCAACGCACAATCTCAATGCGGACTGCGTTTCACATTGAAATGAACCTTGGTCACTGCGGTCCGTGGGGTTGTAGCCGAAACAGATAGCATTTGGGTGTTACCCGCTCGAAACACTGCACAACCACGACGCGTTTCGATCTGATTTGATCTCATCAGGTGATAGCAGGCCTCGAACCCGCGACCATTGGGACAGTAGGCGAAACTACCCAACTGAACTGCTCACGAAAATGCTCCGCCTAATAGACCTTCCGGTGCACTTTGTTATGAATTGCGGTGCCCGTGCTGTCCCTGATTGTCTCACTGACCCCTGGGCTCCTGGGAGCAGGGGTGCGGATTAGTTGGAAAAGCTGCGATAATTGCCTACTGCTCCAGGCTCTTCCATTTTTCGATCCCTAATTGTCGACCAGGCCTCTTTGTCAGCCAGCGGTCTCCGTTTTACTTGGCACCTAATACTCCGTCTTCGCACATTGTGCTTGGAGCCAGTCGGGAGATTTCTTCTGGATTCCAACAGTTTCATCGACCTTTTGGTTATCCAGGGACTGGTGCGGTGGCAATCGATGGGGCCGCGTTGTGTATGGCAACTGAGGTTCGATGTACTTCGGGCGAGGGAGTGAATTCTATGTACGTAGGACTCCATGATTGCCTTGTTTGACCGAGTGCTGAGATAACTTCTCAGTTTCCAATTGACGGAAAAACTTGCTACGCCTGAAAGAATTCTTGGAAAAATTACAGCGCACCAGAGCATGATCAGAATCGAAGCACGCATTGCAGTACGCACGACATATCAGGACGTAACAGCACTACCTGTAAGTCTTATGGCAACCTGATCTTTTTGGGTCCACTGTTGGCCAACTATACAAGGACATCAAGTGGCACTGCGTCATCCACTGCTTAAACCTGTTTCTAACAAGCAGTCAGTGCTCCGCGCACATTTGCAACAGACGCTCGCCGTCGTTCATCCGGTCAGAGTTAATTCCATACCAACCACCTAACCGAGCTTCTGATGGGCTCAGACGGCCCATTCATATCCCCTGCACCAACGTAAGCTAAACTGGCAGCACTGCGAAGCAGCCTGATCAATCCTTACTGAATACCGAATAGTGGGAATAGAGGGCGAGAAGATAAACATCTGTGTTGCCCCATCGTAGGTGGATCGGGCACATGCGCGGAATCACGTCGCTGATTCCTGTGCGGTAGCAGCATATTGCAGCTGCACTAATTATTTGGGTGCGCTACGCTCCATATATCTGTAGTCTGCAGTGGGCGTTAAGTAATGTCTTAAGTCCCGACACCGATTTCGCCTCAACTACTGTCTCAGGCAACTTGTTCCAATATTTCACCACTTGAAGCTCGGAGCATAAAGGGTGAGCGATGCGCTTTAAATCTGGTACCGCTAGTTTGTACTGGTGTCCGCCTGTGCTTCTTGGTGCGCGAACGTGCAGCAGCGGCTACGACATAGGGGAGTGGCCCAGGTGCAGTATCCGGTGCATTGACAGCAGCAGAACTGCACTCGGCGCGGGCATAAGTGGAAACCACAAACAAATAGTGTCTATTGCTACTTCGATAATCAACGTTTTTTGTTGTTGTCAAACGGGCTGATCGCGGGAATGTAATCAAGCAAGCATGGCTCGGCCTTAGAGTTGACAACTATGCCCACCTCAGATTGACCAGTGTTTGACGCATCAGCGTCTCCGGATACTTTTGACGAATAGTGAGAGGACAAGTCTGGGGCAGTTACTTCAACAACCACATGTGCAAAATTGGTCCTAAGTTCGGACACGCAACGCGCGTCAATATTCAGGGTGTCCGACTTGCGTGCAAGTGCAATCTGTTGACCTGTTTGTCTTAAAGTGCGAATTTCGGTCGCCGCCAGGGAAACGATTCACCGTCGCCTCATAAGGGCCCGCTGCCGATAGGCTTCCAGTAGATGGTGGGGCAACGCAGCTGCAGTGGCATTGCGGCTGCTGTCGGTTATGGCAAAGACCGTGCTAACCACAGGGGTATTAGCCCAACGGTAATTGTGACAAAACTGGTGACTTCAGTTCTCGTTCGTCATTTCACTGAGGAATGGGTCTCAGCTTAAGGACGAGCAATCAAGTTTCCGCCCTGGATGGGGCTGTGTGGACTATAAATTCACTTTTCGGCAGATGCTAGAGCAACGCCATGCATAAGGTAACCGTGCTGCTGCATTCGGTTCTAAGTACTTGCTCGGAAAGTTATTCCCATGAAAGATGTGAACAGTTCGTGTGCGATGTACTCGAACGCTACTGACAGCGTAATTGTCTACGGTGAATCGTCCGATGCTTTTCTGGCAGCAAGCGGCGTTCATCAGCGTTGCCTAGTTTCCCGATTTTGTTCAACTTCGTCTTGGACTCCATCATGGACTGTTCTTTTGCGGATTCTTTCTGTTCAAGCATTGGGGTGATGGCTGATGAAAATATAGCTCCTCTCGATTGTGTGGACGATAATGGGTTGCTGTTTAACGATGTTGGGGTTACCCGGTCAACCATAAATTACTCTCTAGAGTGGTGCCACTATTTGGCATGCGCTGCACATGTTCATATTGTTGTTTCAGTATCACCAGACACTTGATGATTGACTGATCCTTGGTACCGAGTAGCTTGAGGTAGTTGATCATTTCACATACCTTGCCAGTTGAATCAGCAACGATGTACACATAAGCACTGAATTCACTTCACGTGTTACAGAAGCTAAAATAGCATTTTTGAGTCAGCGATATTTGTGGCCTTAGAAGGCGGTTTCTTACGGTCCGAAAGACCGTGTTTATAAAGCCACGGGGAAGGTTGTCCTTACGATCTGAGGCGCCTTCAACTCTTTGATCATCGTTGCTTGTGAAGCATTGGTGATGTCGCTTGGCACCTGCAACGCGCGTTAATCAGTGATAATCAAGCTAGTTCCTTAGAACAGATAACAGTGAATAAGTTGCGTTGGTTTTAGCCTGTACTACATATGCTCGATCACCGCTGGCCATGGAGGGTCTGATTTGGTTTGACAGATATATGGGGATGCATGGCTCGAGGTTGACATTAATTAACTTGGCAGCGGGAGATGAAGCCCCTGGCGAGGAAACATGGTGCACTCTCGCCTTCCAGAATAGAGTCCACGTGACTCGCCTTGTACCTGGTTCGAGACATTGCAGGACACTGCTCGTGGTCGACACTATTGGCGCGTCTGCAGTCCTCGCGTAATCGGACAGCCTGTTAAAAGTATTTTTGGTGCTTAGTTATCTGCGGGATTATGGCTGAGCATGACGCGGGGCAGTGAAAGCTGCAAACAAGCTGTCTCGCTAATGCTGCCTTGTCTTTGTACAATAGTCGGCTGTTTGTGGCAGAATAATTTTGTCAAGGTGTGGGCACCTTGACACTGAATATTTTCTTAGGACATTACGTTTTTCTGGTAAGTAAGTACCACTGTTTAATAATCAGTACAGAAGATGCAGATAGTAGTGTTGCCTCTGTGTATCTACATCTAATAGCCTTAAGCAAATCGACCTATTATGATGGTGATTATTCTCAATATCTCAAGTCAGCAAAGTGCGAGTCAAGGAGTTTCCTAAACTCCGACAACAATTTCGTTTCCACTATGTCCACAGGCAGGTGGTTGCAAATATTCACCACACTTCGCTCGAAGCAGAGTTGGTGGGCGACCCGCTTCAAATCCGCTGCGACAAACTTGTACTGGTGTCATCGTGTGCTGCTTGGTGTGCGCAGATGAAGCAGCGGCCTCAATAGGGCTTATTCACTCAGATGTAATGTCTGGTGTGTCATGATGAGGTCAACCCGTATTAGGTTGTACCACCCTAGTCTCTTGCACTGGTCTTCATATGGCATATCTCGTAAACCGGGGATGAGCCTTGTGGCCACATGCTGTACCCGCTCAATCCTTCGTATCTCGCCCCGGGTGAGCGGACAGTAAGCGGGTGAGCTGTACTCTAGCATTGGTCTGATGACAGAAGAGAAGACACGGGTTGCAATCTCTTCGGACCAAGTGAGGAAGCTGTGGTTGAGCGCCCAGAGCATGCGCAGTCCTTTCTGGTAAAGCCTGTTCTTGTTTTCAACGGATCTCAAATCGCAGCGTGGGAGTACGCAGAGAACTTTCACGGATGGCGATGAGTGTAACTGTTGGTTGGCCAGACTAGACTCGGCTATTACCACCATTTCCTGGGCTCATGAATACCGACTTGACAGGGTTGATCGGAAAGTTGACTTTTGCTGACCACATGGAGAGGCAGTCAAGGTCACACTCGTAGGGCGCCTCAGTTACCCACCATACCTTAAGGTCATCCGCAAAAGTGCACAAGGTGAACTGAGAAGCTGAGGCAAATCGTCGACGTGGACTAGGAACGAAATGGGCACAAGGACTGTGCCCTGCGGGGCGCCGCTGGTCGAGGGATCCAACTCGGTCAAGTGGTTGTCCATCTGCACCCTCCACGTCCAACCAAGTCACTGATCCACTGGTGCAGTGACCCACCAACACCGCATATCTTCAGCTTCCGAAGGAAGATCTCATGGTTCACCTAGTCAAACGCTTTACTGAAGTCGATGTAAGTGACGTCAACCGACTTCCCCTGGTTTGGCGCTTGCAACTGTTCATGCGTCGGGAGCACCAGGTTTGTGATGCATCACCGACTTTTCTTGAAACCTTGCTGTACGGACATGAAAATGCTTTTCGACTCGAGCTGCTGCCGAAGATCACACTTCCTGACCTTCTCGAGTGTCTTAGCCAAAACAGGTCACGCATATCGGACGATAGTTGTCCACTTTGCTCGGGTCGCCGCCTTTCGGAATCAGTTTTACCACTGAGCATTTCCAGTCGCTCGGCAATGAACCGCCGGACAGAGACCTGTTGAATAGCCCAATCACCGATGACAATATGATGACCGATAGCGATTTGAGGATCAGCGGATGGAGCCCATCAGGCCTGGTAGGCTTGGTACCGTCAAGACTGGCGAGCAATTTGCGCACATCCTCAACGCTGTCATCCAGGTTGGGTAGGAGCGATACGCGTCGAACACAATACGGACACCTGGTTATTTGCAAAACCGGAAGCGAAGTGCGCCGCCAATGCGACTTGATGATTATGATTTCGATTAAGCTATGAATGATAGAAGGAAGATTAGTAGTTGGGTTCGAGAGAAGAGTAAAAGCAACAGGTGGAAAAGAAACCGGGGATCCGTCAGTAGTAGTGTTTTTTCGCTTGTTCGCCCTGCTGTATACAGCAGATAAGACGCCCCTTGATAAGCTGCGCGGCAGCCGTTACAGGATATGGTTGAGATTTGCACAAACAACCATGGTTGTCTGTGTGCTGAGCTACCGCCAGGGCGCCCAGACCTAGACGGCTGTATGTGTAGGGTCTTCAACCAAAGCCTTTGGTTTAAAAACCTGTCCACCGGGTAGCGGAAGATGGCAATGATTTGGTTTTTCAGAAATTGACGCCATCCCATTTCTAAACTCTAATCTGGAAGACCAGGAGACTGTTCGTCTCAACTCTAACCATTAATTAATGTGGTAGCAGTAGCTCTCAGGGCGCCCGACGTCTTCACCTAGTATATCTCGTCAACACCGTCGCAACGAGACTGGACCTTAACGTAGTGCGACGGTTTGCGTACCTCCTTGACCCATTGAGCTATACTCGGTTGATGCCTCCTGGCACCTTGCGAGATACTCCTACCAGGTTGGTCAATGATGAGAGCTCCGACAAACTCAGTCTCCTGGTACTCCAGGTTGGGAGTTTGAAATGGGATGGCGTCCATTTCTGTAAAACTAAATCATTGCCACATCCCTGCTGCCTTGCGGACAAGCTTTTAAGCCAAAGACCTTGAATGAGGACCCCAATCGTCCTCCTGTCTAACTCTGGGCGCCCTGGCAATATCTCAGCCGACATACAACCATAGCATTTTCTTCTAACACAAACTTCATCATATATCGTCTGTCGCGCAGATTATCCAGTGTCGCCATATCTGCTGCATACAGCAGGACGGATAAGCGAAAACGTGCTACTGCTGGCGCCTCCCTTCTTTCTTTTTCACCTGTTTCTCTTACTCCCATCTTCACCCCCGTTACTAATCTTCCTTCTATAAATCCCAGCTTAATTGACAGCAACTGAAGTGTCACTGGAGTAGGACCATCTGCAGCCACCATCCCCCGCACCAATCGGATGCCTATCGGCAACATTCCCTTATAAGGCCACGCTGTCCCGTTTTCATGCCGACGTTCAAGGTTCGCACTCCAAGATAAATAGGTCAACAGGCTGCACTCGCACACACTTGGACACACTGGGTATTGATGTGTGTTGTGTGTCCAAAACTAGGATCAATGACCTTAATGAGGTTATTGAATTAACTGTACCCGGCCTATCCTCTCGTTATTGGTTGCACACTTCCATAGACGCCGATGCAGCACTCACGGGTCAAGCCGCTGTAGATAAATAAACGTTTTATTCTCGAATTTATCGAAACACAACAAATCTGGCATGATCAAAATTTACAGGCAGTTATGTTTCGCAACAGACACGTTGCTACGTATGCAATCGGCAGTGGCCGAAAGTTGTACGGACTGCGGACATTGGGGAAGCAATCAAAAGAAAAAAGTCGTCAATGGATGACGACACTTTGGGTTCAAGTACGCATGGTGCAAACAGTCAAGTCAATATAAGTGTACGGAAAACGGTACATGTAGACAGAGGGCATCTTATTCCATCGTTCGTCGATTGGATTCCGGTGAACAGCCGTTTATGTGCAGCCCGTTTGACGACATCAGTTAAGGTTGATTCACGAAGTAGTACAAAACGCTGTTTGTTTGTGATTTCCGCTTATGCTCCCACCGACTGCAGTTCTAGTGCTGTCAAGGACACATTCTATCACGAACTGCACGCGCTACTACGCAGTGCTGCTAGTTCGGATATTATAGTACTTGCAGAAGATATGAACGCACAAGTAGAGCGTCTGAGCTCTTCAGAAGCTCAGCTGGGTGGTAATTGTGGGCTTAACTCCGAACGGACTAACCACGGCGAGCGTCTGCTGCAACTGTGTGCGGAGCACCAGTTGTTTCTTAGTAGCACTGCTTTTAGACACAGTGGACACCGAAGTACCACTTGGCGTCCTCATGTAGCTGGCCAGCGATGGACCCAACTTGACCGCATAGCCACAAGTTACAGTTGGCGTGGTTCTATCCTGGATCGCCGCTGGTACTGGAGTACCTGCGTCGACTCTGCTCATGCCTTGGTACACTGTCGTTTCTCCACGAACTTTACCGAGAGGCGCACTAAGCGTTTCCTCCGATTCGCAACGGAGAAACTGTCTCAGTCATCGGTCAGGCAAGTCTATCAAGACACACTGCATACCGAACTGTCTTGTTCTAATGACACTGAGCTACAGTTGAATAGGATCTCGGCCACCATGCATGACACAGGAGCATTTGCTTGTGGCACTATCCATCGTCACCGCACCAGTCTGGATATCGGAAAGGTCGGTGAACCTGTTAGAATCTAAAATAAACTTCCCGGCTGGATCTGAGCACAATGTGACCAGACGGGCTATTAGGCGTCATCATCATCATCATCGTACACGTTAGCTAGAGGTGGGGAACACCTCAGCTAATGTGCCGCAATACATAGAAAAAGGAGAAAAAATGCAACTGGTGCAAGCCGGCTGAGCTACTGGTAACCGATGGGCATCGTTCCTATAAGCTACCAGCCGGCTGCTGTGCACCAAAAAAAGTTACTATGCAAAATTATATAAGCCTAACGAATGAGATCGTGGTTGGATGGGGAGGCTAAGAGGGATGGGGTGGGACAAAGAAACTCACTGCACGAACGCCACTGAGGTCGGCTCCTTGCCATATCAGCAAGTGTGTCCAACCAAACGTGTTCATCGTCTTTCGGACCCCAACCATAGAGCCGAGACGCTCCAACCGACGCCAGCTCAGAAGTGAGGGCCTTCATTTCTCTCGACCAAGTCAACTCTTGGCCACCCCTCCTCTTCTTCCATCCATACCCCAGGCGCGCAAACAACACACTCGCGGGCGGCGGTGGGCTAGCATGCGTAACACGCGACCGAGCCATCGGAGCTTGATGCGTGAAATAACGGTGCTGAGCGGTTCATTTCCTTTTCCTGTGCCATAAACAAGGCGTCGAACCCGCTCGTTGCTCACGCGGTGTTCCCACCAGATGTGAGCTAAATTGCGAAGGCACCGGTGGTCGAACGTAACTAGCCTCTTGAGGTCCGCTGCTTTAAGCGGCCAGGTTTCACAACCATACAGTAGGGTCGAACGTACTGCTGCATTGTACACTCTACACTTCAGGGTGAGAGTGATGTCGCGCCGGCGCCACAAGTGGTGAAGGTTAGCAAAAGCGCCCCGAGCTTTTGCTATACGGTTCGTGATCTCATCTTCAATCCCCCGGGCGCTGATACAACTTCCCAGGTAGTTGAATTTATGAACGACTTCTAGCTGATCCCCACCAAGGGTCAGCGTAGGAGGCGGTCCAGACCAATCTTGGAGAAACGCTTTGTACTTCGAGGGTTCGAAGCAAAGCCCGAAGTGACGGACCGCTAGTGCTAATCTGTCCAGTGCCGCTTGGCACGTTTGTGAGCTGTCACAGATGAGGGCAATATCATCAGCATACTCTAAATCAAGAAGTCGTTCTCCTGGGAGTAGCTCCACACCTTCTAAGTCGTGTCCTGTGAACGCGATTTCCATAACTTCGTCAACAGCGAAGTTGAAGAGGAAAGGTGACAGCGGGCATCCTTGTCTCACGCCGCTGGAGATATTAAAGGGCGACGACAACTTGCCGTAAGCCCTCACTCTGCCCGAGCTACGCGCATATAATGCTCGGATAATATTCACATATTTCTCAGGTACACCTTTCCTGAGTAGACAGTCCCAAAGTACATGTCTATCCACCGAATCGAATGCACTTTTGATATCGAGGAACACGACAACGGTAGGCCGCCAATACATGTGACGGTCGTCCAACAACTGACGCAGAGTGAAGATGTGGTCAATGCAGCCACGACCTCGGCGAAACCCGGCTTGCGCTTCACGAACCTGGCTTTCACGAGTGCCACTCAGTCTGTGAAGGATGACAGAGGCAAGCAATTTGGAGGCGATGAATACCAGACTGATTCTTCTATGGCTGCCGCATTCCGATCGTGAGCCTCCTTTGAAAATTGGGACTATGATGGAGCGGCTCCAATCGGTTGGGACAGTTTCCTGCTCCCACAGTTTCACTAGTAACTCGTGTAAATCATCCACAAGAGCAGGTCCCCCGAATTTGAAGAGTGCTGGAGGAAGGTCATCAGGTCCCGCGGCTTTATTGAACTTCAACAGTCCGATCTCACGTTCGACTTCTGAACGAGAGGGTGGATCCAAAGGAACAGCCTACGGAGTGGGGCGATCAGTGGCCGACGAGTAATCTAACCCTTTCGACCGATTAAATTGCCTTTCAATGCGCTCAACCCAACGCTCCAAGCGTTTCGACAAGTTGTGGATAGGCTGTCCACTCTCGTCATGTATAGTTTCACTAACACCAGGTCTCCTGCTGTCCGATTCCCGTATCAGACGGAATAACTCACGATGGTTACCAAGGGCAGCGGCCATTTCCATCTCTGATGCACGATGAGACCACCAGGATTCGCTGTCTCTCTTCAGGCTAGCACGGAGTTTCGCCCGGAGCTCTTTGCGAGTTTCATTGTGTTCGCTTCCAGCCCGAATATGCTGGCGAGCATCTATAAGTTTCAAAGACTGTGAAGAGACCCAATGTCTATGTTGGCGATTAGACATACCACATGAGGATTTGCCTGCTGCTAATAAGGCCTGGTGAATATGAGACCAGTGAGCTTCAGTTGCATCCAGTGAGCATTTATCCAATTCGCATGACAGCGTACTTTGTTGCGCATTCAGAACAGCTGGCTTCGCCAGTCTGCCGGTATCAATGCGCTCACAACGTCGTCGTGGGCGTCCGCCAAAGCGCATCCGCAGGTCAGCACCTACAAGTGCATGATCGGTGTCAACACCTGTGCTCCAAATCGAGCGACAGTTCTGGACGCAACCTCTCCATCGGTAACTTATCGCAATGTGATCGATTTACGTCCATAGCTGGTTCGAGGCTGGTGGGCGCCAAGTCACCCTCCGGTGGGTGCTGTGTCGGAAATTAGTGCTGGCAAGAAATAAGCGAGCATCCTCACACAACTGCTCACGGTTATCATTACGGGAGCCTATACCATGTTGGCCGCCCAGATGCAGCTCATCAGTTTGCAATTTTCCAACTTGAGCGTTCAGATCCCCGACCAGCACTACAGTGTCCGAGCTTCTTCTGGGGCGAAGGAGCTCGTTCAGTTGGCGATAGAAGTCGTCTTTTACCGAGTCATCGCTACAGTTTGTCGATGCATAGGCAGCGATAACGAATAGACACCTGTTAGTCCCACGCGACTTCGAAGTTTTGAACGAGTCAGCCAATCGGACCGCACACATCCGGCTACTTATTGGAATCCAATCAACCAGAGCAGCTTCAGCCCGGGGACTCAGGGCAATACCAACACCGACTTGGCCGGTACCGGGAGCTGCATCGTTACCGGATAGGCGTAATGAAAAAGTGCTGCTAGTGTCACCTGAAGGGGATCGCAGAGTGAGCACAGAGCTCGAGTCTTGAAGGCGGGTCTCCGATTAGCAGCAGATATCGATGGAGAGGGTCTCTAATGTTCGGGCAAGTGCTGCCTGTTGACCGATCTGAAGCAATATGCGAACATTGAGGCATGCCAGTCTGAAGGAGGATGGAGGGCTCCAAATGGAAGCCGATGAACTGGAATGGACCGCTTGCTTGGACATGGGCCTGTTGACAGTGCAGGAATGACGCTCCGCGTTCACCTGTGAGTTGAAACTAAAATTCAAGCGACTCTTGAAGCAAGGTGGGGGTGGGCCGAGAATTGAAGGGGTTGAAAACTGGGGGGATAAAAGCGAAACTGGAACGGGACGATAAGGGTGAAACAACGCAAGAAGGGGAATAGGAAGATGGGAAGGCTTGAGCATTTGCATCCAAACCCCTATTCAACCTGCCCGATGCAGCACCGTTGATTATCCTCTGCGGTGGCCAGAGCATCAGAAATCTGTTTGAAGAGAAATTCATTGTATTAGGCTATTAGGCGTGAACTAAAGCAGAGCCTACGTGCTGACAAGGAAGCGTGGTGGACCAGCAGGGCTCAAGAAATGGAGGAGGCAGTAGCAGTAGGCAATTACCGCAAGCTCTTCCAGCTAATCCGCACCACTGGTCCCAGGAAACCAGGCGTCAATGAGACAATTAGAGACAGCGCGGATGCACTGATACACAATAAGGAGCGCGGTGTGGCTTGTTGGGCTGAACACTTTAAAGATTAGTTCTGCTTGCTCCCTGCTCCCGGACCTCTTCCTACTCAGGTGATGCAGGACGAGCCATGAGCGGTTAGTTTAGAGCCTTCGTCGGAGGCCGAGATCCGAAACGCGATCACAGCCCTTAAACGCTTTCATGCCGCTGGCCCGGACTCCCCCGTACCTGCACTATTTAAGGATGGAGGTGAGGTCCTCTGCAAAGCACTGACCTCCCTATTCAAACTTATCTGGAAGGAAGAGAGTGTACCGGCTAGTTGGAGCGAATCGTTTATACTCGCAGTATACAAGGAGGGCAGTCGCACAGACTGTTCTAACCACAGGAGTATTAGCTTAACGCCAGTTGTGACAAAATTACTGGCCTCGATTCTCATTCGTCGCCTCACTGTGGAACGGGAATCTCGGATTAGGGAAGAGCAGGCCGGTTTTCGCCCAGGACGTGGCTGTATAGTCCATACGTTTAGTTTGCGGCGGGTGGTAAAGCAGCGCCACGCATACCGCAGACCAACAATAGCTGTGTTCCTTGATTTCAGGAGTGCGTTCGATTCAGTCGATCGATCGATTCTGTTCGAAATGCTTACGCGGAAAGGTGTTCCCACATAAGGTGTGAACATCCTACGTGCTCTATACTCGAACACTACAGGCCGCGTCTGGGTCTGCGGTGGCCTATCGGATAGCTCTCCGACCACAAGTGGCGTTCGTCAGGGTTGTCCGATTTCCCCAATGTTGTTCAATTTCGTCATAGATTCATTCATGGTGTGTTCCCTTGGGGAATGTCACGATGTATGCGTTAAACTGCTGTCTGGTAAAAGATTAGTTGGTCTAGATTAGGCGGACGATATCATCTTGCTTTTCGCGACGTTTCGGCGTCACAATCAACCCTAAATGGCCTGTCTGGAGTGGTCCCATTATTTGGTATGCGCTTTGCTCCTTCAAAATGCAAAGTGTTGCTGCAGGACCACCAGCCACTTTATGACCCCTTGACCCTTGTTAACGAGAAACTCGAGGTGGTTGATCAATTCACTTATCTTGGCACCTGCATCAGCAACGATGGGCGCATAGAAACTGACGTCAGTTCACGCATTGTGAAGGCCAGAGCTGCCTTCTTGAATCTGCGGCATCTTTGGCGACAGAATGGAGTTCCCCTTCGTCTGAAAGGCCGTGTATACAAGGCCACAGTGAGGGCCGTTCTGCTGTGTGTATGGTAGTGAGACTTGGCCCCTTCGGTCTGAAGATTTGAGGAGCCTTCAAGTCTTTGATCATCGTTGTCTGCGAAGCATTGCTGGTGTTGGATGGCACCAGCGTGTCCGCAACGATGATGTGCGTAGGCGAGTACTAGATAGCGATAATCATGCTAGCTCCCTAGAACAACCGATAGCACTCAATAAGTTGCGTTGGCTCGGGCAGGTGCTACGTATTCCTGGTCACCGCTTACCTAGGAGGGCCTTTTTCAGTGTACCAGGTGTAGGTTGGTGGAAGGCTCGAGGTGGACAGAAGTTGACTTGGCATCGGGAAATGAAGTCATTGACGATCAAACTGGGTGCCGTTGGTCCGTCTGGCTTTCCGAGCTGGAGTCCACGTGACTCGCATTGTGCTTGGCTTGAGACTTTACCATTCATGGTTTGCAACTGATACCAGTGGCGCGTCTGCTGCCGTCCCCTAATCGGATTGCCTGTTTGAAGTGTGTGTGGTGCTGTTAACTGCGGGGTAATAGTTGATTATGACGCGTGGCAGCGAATGCCACGAGGAAGCTGTCTCGCCGATATCGCCTCATCTTTGCGGCATAGCCAGCTGTTTGTGACGGTATGTTATTTACCCGAGATGTAGGCGCCTTGACTAATGAAGAGTTGATGGTTCACTCAGTAGCATACGATCCTCCACTGGGCCGTTTCGACCATTCTGTCCTAACGTTTGCTTATGTGTTATGCCAGTATTGTTGATAAAGAAATAGCGACTCAACGAACTATTGCAGACTATTTTAATCTGCATAACTTAACAGCAGCTGTTGGCTGGGACCTACAGACGCACAGTTCAGCGAATGATGCGTGGAATGAACTGAAAGACAAAATTAATTGGGTCGTACAATCAGCGTCGAAGGTTGTAACATTACGAGCATCGCGCCGGACCAATAGGTGGATCCGAAGCAAAACACGTAAATGGCTCAACAAAAGAGATGAAATCTGGAGGCAACATTCGCTAAGCCCATGTGATATCACATGGCAGCATTACAAAGCAATCAGAAACTGCTGCACGTCGCTCATTAGAGTCGATAAGTACGAATGGCAGGAGAACATTGTGCTGAAATTTACGAGTAACATCAAACTACTATACAGATTTGTGATTACTGATTACTGGTTCTAAGCCGCGCGTAGAGCTTTCTCTTTGTGGGTGCATCATTCGTCGCTCTTGGACGTATACTCGTTATATTGTGTTCCGCTCTGTATATTTTCCGTCTGCAAAGTGTTTATCAAGGAGCATCTTAAATTCCGACACTGAATTCGCCTCTACTATGCGCTGCGTCCCACGGGCACCAACGTCCCGGTATGCGATAGCATAAGCGATGATGGTCATTGAAAAACAAACAAAGACGAAAGTGGGAGCACCTGTCGGTGACCAGAGGCATTGCAACCGTGTGTTGTTTCATGCGCCGGAATCAACTGACACGAATTCTCAAACACACTATGACCACAAGGTCGATATTTTGCAGGATGCTTGTTAGACTCTTCGATGTACTTGAACAAAAGTTAGCGTGAAAACATCGCTTGTCTGGGAGATGAGGAAAAGACTCGACCTATTGCGAGTCATTTTTGTTGATGATGGTAGTCTTAGATTGATGTTAGTCTGCTTCTGTAGGCTAAAACAGTTGACGATCTATATCCACCCAGATATGGATCCGTCGCACTGGGAAAAATTCATGTTGGCTATTTTTGAACTAAAACCGGCGTACTGGTGATGGGGAAACTAATCTCCGCATTGTAAATCGTCAGATAGCTCCCCGGTTTCGCCGAATCCGGATCTATAAGTCAATGACGATTCGTACTCGCCCGGCGGTCCCTGTTAGCTGCAAATTCGCTTGGGGCTCGAGCAAGTCGTAAAATTTTCGGGTCAAAGCAAAACAAGGCAGAAAGTTTACTACGGTATTAGTTAAATAGAAATCACAGTACGATACGGACATACCTAATCAATACCGGTTCACTGGTGAAACAGCCGTGTTTTTAGAAGACATACAAGAGATGCAAATCACCGTACTTGTGTCTGGGCAGCCAGATCACAAAACCCAGCGTCCTAAAGCAGAAATCCACGGCTCTCTTATTGGGTCACACAACCCTACCCAATTAGTTCGCTGTACAGCGGATAGAGGGATACAATGCGTTGACTTCTTAATGTAGCTTCAGGGGGATTGGGAGTAGTGTTTCGAGGCAAAGGTGGGGTGAAGAGAACAACCGGTGGATGTGCTTCTGGGGCGAGAATGTATCAATGTTGGCACGTGTGTCTGACCCGTGGGGCAAGTTGCACTATGTGGGAGCGAGAAATTGTGACAGCAGGGGATGGAATGAAACCGTGAGGGCATCGAATGCGAAGACACAGTGGGTTCGACAAATAGTTGGTAGGCCGGGGTATAGCAGATGGCGCAGGTGTCAGACGTGGTTATCCAGAGTGATATCGGAATATCAAACTTGCGAATTGCATAGTAATTTTACCGGTTATCCTGAGGGCGCTTACAGTATAATGAACAAAGGTGAGGATGTGTGCCACTTCGTTGGCCTTCAGCGGTCGAACTAGCGGAGAAGTGGTTGAATCCCAAGGAAGTTCAGTCCAGTGGTTACTCGTGCTTCCGGTGAGACCGGTTATCAAACGACCATTGTGATGTACGACTATACATTCGATCTTCATTTGGCGGGAGGGTGATAAACATATACCGAAGTGA
Source organism: Dicrocoelium dendriticum (assembly GCA_944474145.2). Taxonomy (NCBI): domain Eukaryota; kingdom Metazoa; phylum Platyhelminthes; class Trematoda; order Plagiorchiida; family Dicrocoeliidae; genus Dicrocoelium; species Dicrocoelium dendriticum. The sequence continues at coordinate 202,801,294 of OX104064.1, read as the reverse complement.
CGATGCCCGCAACTATAGTGCTCGACCCGCCTGAAAATTGGTGAACTTTTCGTGGGCGTAGCTTATCCAACTGATTGAAACTGCAGGCTAGTGCTTTTCCAGGCGTGTGATGGACTCTCTGCTTTGATAACTACTGCGAAGAAACTCCCAACTATTTACCACAAAAATACCCGGCCCGGATCCGGTCCGATTTTGCCTGGTATAGCGTACTGAACACTAGACGCTGTTGTCCACTTTATATTTGACAATGTATGTCGTCTTGTCCGTGATCTCATACCGTTTGAACATTAGCGCGAGCCAGCCCACGGATGTTACGTGAGACACTGTACTACCGTACTCTCTCAGTGACTCCACATCGTTTAAACATCGAGGTATGCGATCACGCATGCAACCCGTGCATCCTATGTTGTTACTGCTTAACCCGCACCTTGGTTCCATGATTTTCCGTCGGTCAGCTCGCTCGATGCGCGTGTCATATCGAACACTTCTTATGAAAACGCCATTGGTCTATGCATGTCATTTTTTACAGTTCATTTTTAAAAACGTGCATGTTGTTAGCCGGAATTGATGTGCAGCCGCAAATTTTTGAGCTTCATGCATTGTGATGGTGTTAAACGTGTGTAAGCAGCACCGGTATACAGTCCGAGCACTGTTTGTTGATTTAGCTCTAGTAGAAACACGTTGCTCAAGCCTTCAAATGTCGCCTAATCTCATATATACATGGTTGGCGGCATCCGGTTTCGGATTTGCCTGTCACTGTGGCAAGCCACAGGACGCCTGCGCCTACAGAGGGACCATGGATGGCTTGCGCTGCACCACCCACAGCTCCAACCACACACCCCATATCCAGTGTAAACCCGAAGGAATAAGACCGGGAGGCATGTGGATGGGAGCCACGTTTCATCAACGGAGCCGGCCCACACTCCTTCACAGGCAAACACAAGCACGCTGTATTTGGGGAATCAAGTGCACACAAGGCGGTGGCTGGACCGTAGTCCGCTCCATGCTGAGTGCATGGAACCACTCTTCGAGCCTAACACGGCCACAAGGACTGTGCATCCCGTCCCCTCCAGCAACGACCAACTGTTTCCTGGAGCCAGTATGGACGAGGTAGTGGGTAATAGACAGGTAGGCACCTTGTCAACATGCCCATCAAGCGCAGCCACACCGGGGATATCAAACAACAGCCAAACACTTGAGAGGGGGGGGAAAGAAAAAGAGAAACAACTCGATTAATGCATAAGGAAACGGTGACATAAACCTTAATTAAATAGCGTACGTAATAAGTTGTTTACAAACAAATCCTAGCTAAGTGCACGAGGTCAGGAAGTATAGTTCACGGAATGCCACGAACACAAAAATGTTATGGAAATCGAATACAATTGGCTGAAGCGATGTGTGCAAGTTAATGGAATAGAGTACATGGAGATATTCATATGAGAAAGAAAAGCATTAAGGCACAAACTGTAAACCCACCACCTGAAATAAAGAGACTTAGCATGCAAGCACGCGGTTAGTAAATCGAATTCAGCGTGTCTACAAACGCTGCGCCGGCTCGTCGTAATTCTCTGCAAGACCCGTCGTCGCTTCTGTAGTGGCCCCAAATGGCACAGCGCATTGCCCACTAGACGTTTATATGAGAAAGAAAGGCATTAGGAGAGAATCGCAAACCCACCACCTGAAATAAAGAGACTTAGCATGCAAGCATGCGGTTAGTAAATCGAATTCAGCGTGCCTACAAACGCTGCGCCGGCTCGTCGTAATTCACTGCGGGACCCGTCGTCGCTTCTGTAGTGGCCCCAAATGGCACAGCGCATGGCCCACTAGACATTTATATATTTATGTATACATATATATATATATATATATATATATATTCGAAGGCAGTTGCCGAAGGGCGGGAGAAAGACCTCATACATGCAGCGAAGAAGTGGCAATTGCGGAAGCGACCGGCGCCGATGGGTTGTACTCTACTGACATCGAGCGCATGGGGCTGTAGCGCATGCGGTCGCTAGTGACTGAGTCAAGCACGTCGCCGAAGCTAATTATAGTTAATTTCGATTACGTTTTCGCGTTTGTGACATTTTTTAAAATATATCTTCTAACCTCTTTAAATTATCGCGGATTCGTTCGTAAACAATTTATTTTATACGCCTATTTAGTGAGGAGTTATGCGGTTTATTTTATTTTATTTATTTATTTATTTCATCTTGTCGTTTCAAGTGATTGGCTGTTGCTTGATATCCCCGGTGTGGCTGCGCTTGATGGGCATGTTGACAAGGTGCCTACCTGTCTATTACCCACTACCTCGTCCATACTGGCTCCAGCAGACAGTTGGTCGTTGCTGGAGGTGACGGGGTGCACTGTCCTTGTGACCGTATTAGGATCAAAGATTGGTTCTATCCACTCAGTGTTGAGCGGACTACGGTCCAGCCACCGCCTTGTGTGCACTTGATTCCCCAAATACAGCGTGTTTGTGTTTTCTTGTGAAGGAGTGTGGGCCGGCTCCGTTGATGAAACGTGGCTCCCATCCACATGCCTCGCGGTGTTATTCCTTCGGGTTTACACTGGATATGTGGTGTGTGGTTGGAGCTGTGGGTGGTGCAGCATAAGCCACCCATGGTCCCTCTGTAGGCGCAGACATCCTGTGGTTGGCCACAGTGACAGGCAAATCCGAAACCGGATGCTGCCAACCATATTGCGATTATATGTATGCGCCACAACTTCATATTGCCCATGTAAGCGCATCGCATTGCCTACAAATATGATCTGTGCCAAATATGCACGCAGCTTCTCACTTGATAAGAAATATGTCTATTCTTCTTACTATTATTTTTATGAGATATATTATATTACCGAAGGTACCAGTGAACTTCCCGTGTGCCGTTGATGAATCGTTGTTTCACCAATGACCACTAGCTCTCTATTTGCCCGGTGTTTCAATAGGCTATTTCTATGTTTGTCAATCAAGATGTTCTTCTTGTTCAGATCCCTTTATTTCAGCTTTCCCTAAGGCCACTTAGGAGAAAAAACGGACACGAATGTCGCTTTTTGTTATTCTTCGACTTTTGTTTATGCTTGCAATTATTGGTCATGGTGATTATGTGATCCACGCTAACCACTTTGTCAGGTATCTGGCGCGCGCTGGTCATCTTTTATTGTCATCTACTCCGCTGTGAAAAACACTTGATGACCCCTAACTTAGAGGATGAATCTGGGCCAACATCACTATATCCTTACTCCAATGAAAAAAATGAGCAGGTGCTGAATTGTCACGATACACCTACCTGTCTCTGATCAAATTCATGGATTTACCACGAATGCTTTTTCATCTCCCCGACTAACCGGTAAGGCTGCGCTCCTGGTCTTTGCTCGACAGATGCGGACAACAGCTGATAACTCTGCACACATGGAGTCTGATTGCATGGTTCTTGGGACCCATCACGCCTCCATTTAGTAAACGACCACTGAACCCACGGAAAGACACAGAACAATCGGGTTTGTCAATATTTTTTATCTCCGGCGTCCTGATCCCATCTCTGCAACCATACGCCTGAGACGTTGGGTGACGGCATGTACTGGCAGCTGAAACGCTTAACGTAGCTCGATTGATTAATTCAGGTCTGAGCATCACAGTATGGCGTAACCAGTTTCCATGAGCGTCACACCACAATGCCGTCTAAAAAGAACAATAGGCCGGAAAAAACAAGTAGACTTCTGCACATGAAACTGACGTGTATAAAGGGCCCAGAAACTGCTGAATACGAAAGTTAGCGCACAGAGGCGAGTGGATGCACGCAAGGGCGCCACGAACCGAATTGGAGGCTGAGACTCGTCACCCCTAATCGCAAAGTGGCTTTTTTTGGGAGCTGTTCTGTCACCACTGAATATTCACTTACATCAGCCCTAGACCACTCCCTTTGCGGACAACCTTACTGATCTATGCAGATGACAATGTCTTGGGCATCAATCGAGGGAACATTGTCTCTTTAGACTGATATTCTAAATGTTCTGACGGTTTGATCGAAAGCACATGAGCCGTCGCTTAATTCGTCGCGATACAATGTTGCTTTTCCCTGCGTTGTGGAAGTCGGCGTCGGAAGCTTCCCGCACAAGGCCCTAAATTCTGCACCAATGGCGAAAAGTTACACTCACCCACACTGATGAAGTATCTACGTGTCTCTCTTAACTACCACCCATCTTAGTCAGCGTGTGAATGAAATATTCATAAAAATCAGTTTATCGTTCTACACCTCACGTCCGTTATCCTCCTCTATCCTTAATACTTTTATACTTATTCTTGTCATCGCCTATGTTCTTCCACTGCCTACCTAGTGTACTCCAGTGATTTTTCCTCGGCTACTGAGCAAACATTTCAAAGTTATCATCAGATTGTTAAAACACTCCTCACCCTGTATCGGTACCCTCTGACGTTAGTTCTTGCACGGCACAAGTCATAGCCCATTATGAGGATGTGTGTCAACCTCGTCAACCAAGTGGAAGTACAAGTCCATATGTACGCGCCTACCGTTTGTCAGTTATATTTCATCTAGTACGATTTTACTAGACCACAATAAAAGTCGTCTGAGAATTATTAACTAAACAATTTACGCTATGAGGGCGTTGTGTTTATCCTTTATTAATCTACCCTTTTGGTTTGCTTTTTCATCATGCTTCTTTTGCTGTATTGCCGAACGCGTGTTTTTTATCGCTGACTATTTATCCATCCTTCCTTCCTTAACTTGAATTGACCTGTTCAGGTCTATCCTGAGGAAAATTGCACCCACTGGCATGACATCCACCGACTTACCTACGACTTGATTACAACAAGTGCGACAATCATAAGTCATGCGCCCCGGAGTAACCAGTCAGCTGATGTGCTGCGAAGGACATGACCTGATTAACATAGGCAGTGTAGGTTCAACAACTAATCAAGTGCTCCACCAGAAGTCTTGCTGGCGGATATTGATGGCATTCCTTCTAGGCCCACATCGAATATGGGCAATGCTACGCAGACGCGTGTGCTCAAAGTTCACTAGGTTTTTGATCTATTCAGTGCTCGGCATCCCCCTCTGATTGGTACGCAACTTTTGCGCCACCAACGACTTGTACTCCCTATGTTTGACAGATAGCTTGAATTCTCACAGGTGATACATGTTTGGAAAAGCCGTACATTCTTTACTTATGCATGCAGTAACCTCTTGAATGAACTGAACACCAGACGGGATGCAACTGTATAGAAGTGAGCTTATAAAGCACTTCCAATTCTATGGGGAATAGTGAAATCCGTTTTGTGGTAACAGTCATGCTCTGTGTTACCACCCACTTTAAACATTTGAACTCCGTGCTGTGTCCTGCAGCCCGTTATTGTGGCTTGTTCAGCTGCATTTGCACAGCGACAGCGTCCAACCTCAAGAAAACTAACATGTGTGTGTACTCTAAGTTTATCACTCGGCTACTTAGTTGGGTCATTCAAACTTGTTTCGATCGCAAAGTTGCTGTGGCGTAGATGACTCTAGCAACTTTGCTGTTTGCCCTAACACTCTGGAAAATAATGCTTTACTAGTGGTTCGGAGTATTACAAGGTACTTAATGTCTACCTGACTGACCCTAACTGCACCATATTCCAACAGCCTTTCGAGTGCGTAACATCATTAATCTTGTTTCATATTTCATCTGTTTTTAGCTTATTCGGGTCGAATTGTCCAACTGTGCCTCCCATTCTACCTGTGCATCGTGCATCACAGCTCGTGATCCCTACTGCGGCTGGTGCGTGATCGAAGGTCGTTGCTCACTTAAGCAGGAGTGTCAGTCTGCAGGATTTCTGCGAGCCGACAGACCATCGCGCTCGTCACATTATGAATACTGTGTGCCGGATGCGGAACCCGAGCCCTTTGATGATGCGCCATTCACATGGCTTTCTTATACAAGGACGGTGGATGAGTAAGAAAGTAGTGTCACTCATTCTCAGTCACAGATTCCGAAACAATTCTGACCTTAATGTTCCTCTTTTTTATACCTCGCCTCTTTGGATGCCTCCATTACCTTTTTCTCCCTCCATTTCAAGGGATGCCAATTACTTTCAGTCCATCAAACTATGAACCAGCCTGTTCAGCCATCTCCATCGTTCTAATGCGTGTGGAATATACTTACACTTACTGTTAACTCTTGACGTAGCTTTCTCCTTCAAGTAAGAAGAGTACTGCACAACTAATGCCTATCGGCTGGTGGCAAAATATAGCACGCGCTTGCCCCTTATAAGCCAGTGTTCACCGCGGTTCGAGTCCGCGTAGATACGGGCGACCTCTCGGTACACCCGATCCACGTACCACTTGGTAGTCGCCCGGAAACGGCACGTCGATGCGCCGGGTACCGGCGTACTTCTCATGCCTTCTTTTTTAAGCATTCATCATCGGGTTTTTTCTCCATACGGTTGCCAGCTACTTGGGACTATACGGTGTTCAGAAGTTGCGGTCATCTTGCATGCCAATGTTCGTTTAATAAGTTTAAATTCTATATTCCATCCACCTTCAACCGTCCTTGTTTCTCATTAGTGCAGCACTTTCCTACTTTATGGTTGTAGGACAGTTTTATGCCAATCCATAGCGCTAACGTACTTGGGTTATCGAATAATTGTGTGTCTCCAAACCACACTTTGGGATGGGCGCCAATGAACTCGTTATTCCACAGCCTGCGCTAGTTTATACTCGGTCTGCGTGCGGTTGCTTTCAGTGTGACGACTGCCTACACTTGTCGAACTGTGATGCGTCCACCTAATCACACTGCGAATGGTCCCCGTTATGCACAGGATCAAAACGACTCTAGTATCTCTACCGAAAGGTGCCTTGTTTCACAATCTTACGTTTCTTAGTAGCATTCTCAATCTTCCCTCATTTTTCACATATTGTTATTAAATTAACTCAGCACTTTTTCTGGATCTTTTCCAGTTAAGCCCCGCCACTAATGCAAAAAGAGCACGCGCAAAAAGTTAAGCCCCGCCACTAATGCAAAAAGGGCACGCGTGAAAAGTTGAGCCCCGCCACTGTTTGCCAGCTCCAGTGTACGTAATGCATGTGAACTTGCCTCATAAAAACACTCCTTATCCGCTTCTAAGGTCAGTTTTGTCCAAAAAGTTTCTACGTTCGCACGTAAAACCTGACATGAACTTTCTGACGCTTTCGGCGGTCGTTCATGACAAGGAAACAGCAATACATTTTTTGCAAAGCCATGGAGTGATTCATCATCAACGTTTATGCAGACTAGGACACCAAATGACGCTTTCAACTGTTTCTGACAGGTGGAGGTGTGATGCCCGACAGTGTCGGCAAGAAATCGGTCTTCGAAAGGGAACTTGGCTGGAGCGGTCTAGGATGGATTTCAGGACAATAATCCTACTCATTTATTGCTGGTCCAAAAATCTGACAACAATCAAATTCTGCTCAGAGGAGTTATCTATTGGCCACGCGACCGCTGTCGACTGGAAGAACTTTCTGCGTGAAATTTGCGCTTGGCAGCTTTTGCAGACTCCAACGATTGTCGGCGGCCCAGGTCTATATGTTGAGATCGATGAAACTTTAATATCACGTCATAAAAACCATGCAGGGCGAGTCCTTCACCAGCAGTGGATTTTCGGAGGGATTTGCATGGAGACTAAAGAAGTGTTCTTGTATGCAGTGCCAGATCGAACTGCGGCCACTCTGCTGGACACAATCCAGGCCTTCATCGCTCCCGGCTCAATTATCGTTTCCGATATGTGGGCATCATACCAAGGCATTGAATTGATGATTGGCATGAGTTATACTCATCATACGGTTAATCATACCGAAAACTTTGTGGATCCAACGACTGGAGCTCACACACGAACCATCGAATCTCTCTGGCACATTTACAAGATGCAGAATAAGCGCCAATGCGGCACACACCGATCTTTAGTGGACAGCTACCTGTGTGAGTTCGTTTGGAGGCAAGGACACCGAAAAATGGATCTTTTCATGCAAATTATTAATGACTTGTCTCAATTTCACCCTCTTCAATAGAGAGTAAAAGTTCAAGTTCCATATCCTCCCTTTTCATAATCTTTTTTGGGTGGCGGGGCTTAACTGGAAAAGATCCCTTTTTCTAGTCAGTTACGTCTTTGATCAACCTTTTCCTTTATTCCAGTGGGAGTGGGAGTAATTACGCTCTGGGTGATAAAATGGAAGTTTACTGGGGGGGGGGGTAAATATAAGTACGGGGATTGGGTTAGCAATCTGTTGCCAAACAAAATTAACAATAAGATCATCTGTAACGAAACATGTAGCTAACCACCTAATCACTATTGATCAGCCATCCTTGACTACGCATGATTGCTTGCTTAGTGTATTAGCCAATATGCGGTAATAACTTTTATTACCTAGGATACTTATACAACCCTGCAAAGCAGCGCAGCTAAAGGGCGCCCATATCGGTTGGTTCGTTGATCGTTGTTCTTTTGATTCTGGCAGTCGTTCGCCTGGTCGAATTACAGAGTTGTGTGAACATTAACGTAGTAGCATATGTAGTAGTAGCATATGTAGTCCGACCAGCTAAAGCTGTGAGCGTATATTCACAGAGTAGTGGGGATAGAACAGACGGTTAGAGTTCAGGATGTCTCCACACAGACTGGTGGTAGGAAGCTGTCATCCGGGATGGAGTTGAAAGGGATGTTTGAAACAAATGAGAAGCCACTGACATCCGTTCGTGTTTGATCAGGGATCTCACAACAAAGCAACGAACCGAATGAACTTGGGGCACGACTTGTGTTGCTTGTAGCAACCCAGCCACCAGCGGAGCCTTCAAGTCCAACTTTGCACGACTTGTGTTGTACATTAGCCGAAACCGCACCAGATATAGCAGAAATTGTTAGAACTAAGCACCATCAACCGTCTCATTAACGTACATCACATTTGATTATTTAAAAATTGTTTAAAAATAGGGGTTTTATCTATTTAACTGCTCGAATCAATTAGAAATAGTATTTATGTTCCTTAATTGAATGCAAAAAGTGCAATAGTTACTTAGCTTTTTAGACTAGTTTTCATGGGTAATTGTTTGTAGTGAACCCGTTTTGTGAGTAACCGCCTCAAAAGGTGGGAACACTGCTTCATTCCAACTGAAATCGTTACATGTCGGTCGGTTACTCAGCACACCCGACCTATCTCAGGTTTACTCTAACGGCACTCGTCTTAATTATGACTAGCGGTGAGAAATCCACTGTAGTGTCATACAAGGCGCGCCCGTAAGTTCATAAAATGGGGCTTAGTCACATTAACACCAATGTTAGTTTCCATTCAAATGGCGTCGGACGGATTATGCCTTTGTATACTGTGACCTGTATGGAATGTCCAGGTCACGCGTTACCTACATTTATGGGCCTGCTGCCTTGTGGTTTACCTTGCCTTCCATGCCACCAGTTCTGCCGTGGACATGAGGTTGAGATTGTCGACTGCACAGCTGACCTAGAGTGAACTCTGTGAGTGCAGTGCGCTAATTGGCTGCTTTCGCCAACTGGCTTATCTACCTCGTAGCGATGTACGAACGCATTGGCATGTGCGCTGTCTTCCTTAGCGCGGATATCGGTGATGCCGCCACTAGTGCTAATGCTGGAGAAAGCAGGAATCCAACATCTCGCATCCATACGCCAGTTGTACTTTTAATGTTTCTCGCAGTTGGTGTGTGCTTGTCCGGTGCCATGATACATGTAGCGCCGTTGAAAACGGGCCACTTGCTTACTTCTCTTGGTTAGTGCACTTTAAGCCGCATTTGTCGCGTCATGCTTTCGATGTCTGCTGTCCTTGAGCGCTCACGTGATCCTACAGTCCTCCGGTGTCCCCCCCCCCTTATTCACCCCGCGCAGACAGTTTTGCTAAGCTGAGCGCGTCATTTTCTACCGGTCCTGTCGCATCAGTTGTTTAGCTTTGTCCGTTCTACGCACGCCGCCATCTGAACCGAAACTACACGAACTTTGGTAGTCTCGCACTCAGAATACCGCTTTAGCACTCATTCAGGATGTGCACTGGAGGTGGTCGGAAGCTTGGGGCACACAGAAACGCCCGAGGGCCTTATCCTTAATCGCTCCGATTGAGTTTGGGTTGATAGTCACGTGGACTGGTGTTCGCGTTCCATCCGTGTCAACAATCTGCAGTCGGCTACATGAAACCATGTTTAATGCTTCCGTCAAATTGACCTACTCCCCAGAAATCCATTCTCGTCTCTGTTTCTTGCAGTGGAAAATGATGTTACGCGTCTCTTTCATGGCATTTCAGCCAACCGGTTAATTGGTTACGCTCCGGAGTTCAGTGAGTACAACCACCATAGCAGTGGTAAGACTAAGCAACGGCGGTAAGGAAAGTAAGTGATAAGGTCAACAAAATCCTCTTGCCACTGTTGAATGGATAAAATGCCGATGTAATAAACCTAATGTACTGTCACTACCCGCTTCACTGAGCTGTCGCATCGACCAAGTACCCCAAGACGCCGCTTATCCCAGGGCTCGCAGTCAAGAAGACGATAGCTACCATACACGCGGGCGACGTCATGTACCGAAAACCTCGGGACTTTTCGCATAACGTAGTGTATCAGCGAACACGAGTTCGCCCTCAATTAAGTGGTTGGCAGGCATGTGAATAGTGTCGTTTAGCTAACAAGCGGTTCGTTTGCGATTACTTTTTCCTCTACTGTGGACAGGAAACTACTGAAGAAACTTCAGTACGCTTGGCCCGTGAGACACTGTTGTTGAGTATGTGACCATGCATCACAGATCCGCGCACAAGTAACATGGTCACGTAAGCACTACTGACATGTTGAATGAGAGCTTTTTTCGCAGGTTCGTTTCACTTGCGAATTTGTGCCCACTGAGTGCTTCACTGCAAACGTCGGATGCCACGAACTACTGTATTGCATAGTTAGTACCGTATCTGAAGCCTACTACCTAAACAATCCACAGCTGTGTCATTTCTAGGCGTTTGCTTCCCAGAGCTGTTTGTTCACATCCTGTATATGCCTGGTCCACGACCCGCTTTGTCAGCCCTGCCTTCATTTTTGTTGATGTTGAACTGCAATACTCGATTTAAACGACTATGTGATTGTCAAGCTTTGAATGTACCTGAAGCTCGCTACACTCCTCTCCCAGTGCGCATTCCATTATTAACGCGATTGAGGCGGACGCTATTCCTGTCTCATTAGCTCATCGAATGCTTTTCTCCTCCGTCCTATATACACTCTAGGTCATGTCTACGCCTCCTGATGCGAAATTTGTGATCCACATTGCTCACGAGGAATCGCGTGTATTGTGTGCTCTTTTGACCACAATGGGCGCGAATGGCACGAACTCAGGGAAATGTTTACCCCGGTGGTCGATACCCATGGTTTCTCAAACTGCTACTTTGTTTTCCCTGTGGTTTTGCAATCACTTGCATCAGGCGTTTTCTTGTGACATACGAACTGAAAGGCGCACTTCTGAATAGCATCCTTGGCCTTTCTTATTCACTTATCGTCTAGGCCAATCAATCCATTGCTGTTGGTCCAATTCGCCGCTTCATCCATCTTTCTGTTCGCTCTCTTAGATGCCCGTTACTGGAAAATATCAATCCTACAGGAGTCCAGGAACTTACTGCCTCCATATCCGATTATATGAAATACGCAGACCACACGTCCATCGTGCTGAATGCAGAAGGTTTACTAACCAAAGAACTTCATTTGATCATGAAGTTATCCACAAGCCACAAAGGCGATCGCTGGATTGAATCGAATGCTGTCAAGCGTGGACAGCTGAGATGTGCATTCAGACAACTACCAAATGCCACAGTGTACTCCGAAGATGTCCTAAGGGGGGCTGCGAATGACGCTACATTGATCAAACTACTCAAAAGTCTCCATCCTGGTCCACTTCTTGCCATTAGCCCTGCACAAGTAGACGCTAGGATGGATGCCATAAGAATACATTGCGACGTCCCACCTCACTCCGAAATGCCCCTCATTCCTCCAACCCAAGGTTTGTATGTCTTGTCCGCCACTGATCCTTATATGAGAATGCATTACTCCTAAGTCAACCGATACCTGATTTGATGAACTGCAGCTTGGTACACATTGAACTAGGCCTTATCCCTAATCCCATTTCCTTCCCTGTTTCCGGTTCATACCTTTTTCGTTTACCAATGACATTGCGTTCACTACTCCTGGCTTCTTCAACCATTGCGCATTCACTCCGCCTAGTAACAACCGACAGCACTTCAATAAATTGTACTAGTTCAGCCATCGCGAGCAACTCGCTGAGTTCAACTCTCAAGGTGTCAACTATCAGCACCTTTAAAATAGCTACACCCAAGTTCTTTTCTCACTGCACTTAATTGGACATGAGATGTTCAAGTGCATAGCGAGGCGGCTTATGTTCACTCATCGGCATCTCAATCACACTCCATCACCATCATTGCCTTTCTAACTGAACTCAGCTTTGAATCGAACGAGACCAGAACTCCGAGTTACTATCACAATACTTATCGAGAAAAGGGTGGTGAAGCGTATGGTTCGGGGTCGGGGCGAAGTGTGAATCTCAATGAAGAATGCATTTATACGGGTTAAGGAGCACTGCTTTACCAATCCACTTGGATGGTTTGGTACGGTTATCGAAAAAATATTTAAGCATTTAAGTATTAAAGGAAGGGCTTTTACTTTCTTATGTTGTAGTCCTGCAATCCGCGTGACAGCAAATAAACCCAATGTATGTTCCAAGAGTAGGATGGCGACATAATACTACGTAACCAATTTTTTACTATTGCTAGTGTCGGTGCAGAAATGATCAATTCGGGGAGAGCATTCTACGAGTGACATCCGGGAATAGAAAAGAAATTCCTGCCGCACTCCAGACGGTTATACAATCCTGCAAATTTCAATGAGTGACCTCTCATGTTTGTATTGCTGCTGAGTTACGGTATGGAGCGGAACACATGATGTGGGTCATGCGGAAACAAGTATGCTATTATCAAAAAGGACCTTCGCACAAATTGCTTCAATTACAGGGGCATCAGTTTGGTTCCCGTCGTTTGCAAGATTCTGGTGTCCTTCATTCTTCGCAGGCTATCCCCAACGCGTGAAACACTACAGCAAGAAGAACAGGCAGGGTTCCACCCTGGTCGCGGATGCATCGATCAGATTTTCACACTCCGCCAGATTATCGAGCTCCGCCATGTGTATCAAAATCCAACGATTGTTGTATTCCTGGATATCCGTGCTGCTTTCGATTCTGTCGACAGGCCTGCATTGTGGCACTGTCTGTTGAGGAATGGTGTTCTCGGGAAGTTCGTTTCCATTCTGCGTGCTCTGTATAGTCTGACCTCGGGTGGAGTTAGGGCTTATGGCAAGCTTTCGCCTTCCTTTGTTGTCACCAGTGGGGTTCGACAAGGATGCTCTTTCTCTCCATTCCTCTTCAACTTAGCCATTGAGGATGTCCCCAAAAGTGCCCTATAAGAATTGTTGAACGATGACGTTCAACTTCTCCTAGGTAATCGGATGGTTGATTTGGATTAGGCACATGATATCGTCTTGTTAGGTGACCGTCCGCAGGCCGTCCAACTTGCACTTAACCGCCTGGCGATTGAAGAGTCGAAGTATGGCATGCACTTCTTATCATCCAAGTGCAAAGCACTTTTTCAAGACTGGTATACGCCCCTATCTGCACTCACCATTCATGGGGAAACGTTATTAGTACTACAGTTTTGTCTACCTGGAAACCTGCATAACTGCTGGCGGGGCTGTAGTAAACGAAATTTCGATGCGTATCTCAAGAGCGTGTCTCGCCTTTTCCAGACTGAGGCATTTATTGCGCCGCCATGACATCCGTCTCTCCATCAAAGGATGGGGTTATAGTGCTACTATCCGCGCTGTATTGTTGTACGGCTGCGATACGGCCTGCTCATACCGATGACCTACGTTGATTGCCTGTCTTCGAGAAGCGTTGCTTGCGCTCCATCGCCCGTGCGTGGTAGCTGAACCCCCTAACCAACGCTGAAGTCAAACAACGTGTCTTGAGTGGAGATAGCCACTCCCTCGAGGCACTTGTCTCGCTGTGCCAACTAGGATGGCCCGGACACGTACTGCGTATGCCCGTTCAGCGTTTTCCGTGTCGTGCCTTGTTCGCGATGGTTGGACAGGGTTGGAGGAGGCGGTGTGGTGGACAGCATGCCACTTGGAGTAACAGGATGAAAAACCCGACAAAACAGCTGACCAATGTGGGTTCCTCCCGACTCCCAGGATGTGCTCTCAAGGATGCTGAGTGCAGTTGATTGAAAAGGTTGGAACTCATGCCTCGAAAACGAACGCAGTGGCCGATCTGTATCTCTGCTTGTTGCAATGGTTCCCCTTACCTCCCCCAATAAAAAATCGAAAACTTTGCGTGGAAAAATGGACGAAAAATTGTTTTTTCCTTCTTCTTTTACTCTAACCCTGCTTTTCTATTCCGCCACGGTTCCGATTGCACAATCTCTGTACCCAGCATATGCCATATATACATATATATATATATATATATATATATATATCGCCTCGTAATCCGCAATATCTTCCGCTGAATGTCCCCAACGTTTTAGCCTCAGCTTCGCAACGAGTCTGGACCTTAACACGGTGCGACGTTTTGCGTACCTCATTGACCCATTGAGCTATACTGGGTGGTGCCTCCAGGCACCTTGAGAGCTACTCCTACCAAGCCGGTCAATGGTGAGAGGTCAGACAAACTCAGGCTTCTGGTCCTCCAGGTTGGGGGTTTGAAATGGGATGGCGTTCATTTCTGTAAAACTAAATCATTGCCACATCCCTGCTGCCTTTCGGACACGCTTTTAAGCCAAAGACCTTGGATGAGGACCGCAATCGTCCTCCTGTCTAACTCTGGGCGCCCTGGCAGTATCTCACCCAACATACAACCATGGCATTTTCTTCTAACACAAACTTCATCATATATCGTCTGTCGCGCAGATTATCAAGGGTCGCCTTATCTGCTGCATACAGCAGGGCGGATAAGCTAAAACATGCTACTGTTGGCACCTTCCTTCTTTCTTTTTCACCTGTTTCTCTTACTCCCATCTTGACCCCCATTACTAATCCTCCTATAACTCCCAGCTTAATTGACAGCAACCGAAGTGCCACTGGGGTAGAACCATCTGCAGCCACCTCGCGACACGCACCGGACACATATCGGCAACAGTCCTTTATAAGGCCACGCTGTCCCGTTTTCATGGTGACGTTCAACGTTCGCACTCCAAGACAAATAGGTCAACAGGCTGCACTCGCACACACTTGGACACATTGGGTATTGATGTGTGTTGTGTGCCGAAACTAGGATCAATGACCTTAATGGGGTTATTGAATTAACTGTACCCGGCCTATCCTCTCGTTATTGGTTGCACACTTCCAGAGACGCCGATGCAGCACTCACGGGTCAAGCTGGCGTAAGTATCATTCTAAGCTCCAACGCTGTGCGATCATTGGTTGATTGGATTCCGGTGAACAGCCGTTTATGTGCAGCTCGTTTGCCGACATCAGCTAAGGTGGATTCACGAAGTAGTACAAAACGCTGTTTGTTTGTGATTTCCGCTTATGCTCCCACCGACTGCAGTTTTAGTGCTGTCAAGGACACTTTCTATCACGAACTGCACGCGCTACTACGCAGTGCTGCTAGTTCGGATATTATAGTACTTGCAGGGGATATGAACGCACAAGTAGAGCGTCTGAGTTCTTCAGTAGCTCAGCTGGGTGGTAATTATGGGCTTAACTCCGAACGGACTGACAACGGCGACCGTCTGCTGCAACTGTGTGCGGAGCACCAGTTGTTACATAGTAGCACTGCTTTTAGACACAGTGGACACCGAAGTACCACTTGGCGTCCTCATGTAGCTGGCCAGCGATGGACCCAACTTGACCACATAGCCACAAGTTACAGTTGGCTTGGTTCTATCCTGGATTGCCGCTGGTACTGGAGTACCTGCGCCAACTCTGCTCATGCCTTGGTACACTGCCGTTTCTCCACAAACTTTACCGAGAGGCGCACCAAGCGTTCCTCCGATTGGCAACTGAGAAATTGTGTCAGCCCTCGGTCAGGCAAGTCTATCAAGACACACTGCATACCGAACTGTCTCGTTCTAATGACAAGGAGGTTCACTGGAATAGGATCTCGGCCACCATGCTCGACACAAGAACATTTGCTTGTGGCATTATCCATCGTCACCGCACCAGTCACTGGATATCCGAAAGGTCGGTGAACCTGTTGGAATCTAGAAGAAACTTCCCGCTGGCTCTGAGCACAATGTGACCAGACGGGCTATTAGGCGTGAACTAAAGCAGAGCCTGCGTGCTGACAAGGAAGCGTGGTGGACCAGCAGGGCTCAAGAAATGGAGGAGGCAGTAGCAGTAGGCAATTACCGCAAGCTCTTCCAGCTAATCCGCACCACTGGTCCCAGGAAACCAGGCGTCAGTGAGACAATTAGAGACAGCGCGGATGCACTGATACACAATAAGGAGCGCGGTGTGGCTTGTTGGGCTGAACACTTTAAAGATTAGTTCGGCTTGCTCCCTGCTCCCGGACCTCTTCCTACTCAGGTGATGCAGGACGAGCCATGAGCGGTTAGTTTAGAGCCTTCGTCGGAGGCCGAGATCCGAAACGCGATCACAGCCCTTAAACGCTTTCATGCCGCTGGCCCGGATTCCCTCCCACTTGCAATGTTTAAGGATGGAGGTGAGGTCCTCTGCAAAGCACTGACCTCCCTATTCGAACTTATCTGGAAGGGAGCGAGTGTACCGGATAGTTGGAGCGAATCGATTATAGTCGCAATATACAAGGAGGGCAGTCGCACAGATTGTTCAAACCACAGGGGTATTAGCTTAACGCCAGTTGTGACAAAATTACTGGCCTCGATTCTCATTCGTCGCCTCACTGTGGGACGGGAATCTCGGATTAGGGAAGAGCAGGCCGGTTTTCGCCCAGGACGTGGCTGTATAGTCCATACGTTTAGTTTGCGGCGTGTGGTAGAGCAACTCCCGCATACCACAGACCAACAATAGCTGTGTTCCTTGACTTCAGAAGTGCGTTCGATTCAGTCGATCGATCGATTCTGTTCGAAATACTTGCGCGGAAAGGTGTTCCCACATAAGGTGTGAACATCCTACGTGCTCTATACTCGAACACTACAGGCCGCGTCAGGGTCTACGTTGGCCTATCGGATAGCTCTCCGACTCATTGTTGTTTAATTTCATCGTATATTCTATCATGGAGTGTTCCCTTGGGGAATGTCACGATGTATGCGTTGAAGTGCTGCCTGGTAAAAGATTAGTTGATCTAGATTATGCGGACGATATGGTCTTGCTTTTCGACGATGCTGCGGCGGCCTAATCAACCCTGAATAGCCTATCTGGAGTGGTCCCATTATTTGGTATGCACTTCGCACCTTCAAAGTGCAATGTGTTGCTGCAGCACCACCAGCCACTTTATGAACCCTTGACCCTTGCTAACGAGGAACTCGAGGTGGTTGATCAATTCACTTATCTTGGCACCTGCATCAGCAACGATGGGCGCATAGAAACTGACGTCCGTTCACGCATTGTGAAGGCCAGAGCTGCCTTCTTGAATCTGCGGCATCTTTGGCGACAGAATGGAGTTCCCCTTCGTCTGAAAGGCCGAGTATACAAGGCCACAGTGAGGGTCGTTCTGCTATGTGTATGGTAGTGAGACTTGGCCGCTTCGGTCTGAAGATCTGAGGTGCCTTCAAGTGTTTGATCATTTGTTGTCTGCGAAGCATTGCTGGTGTTGGATGGCACCAGGGTGTCCGCAACGATGATGTGCTTAGGCGAGTACTAGATAGCGATAATCATGCTAGCTCCCTAGAAGAACAAATAGCACTCAATAAGTTGCGTTGGCTGGGGCACATGCTACGTATTCCTGGTCACCGCTTACCTAGGAGGGCCTTTTTCAGTGTACCAGGTGTAGGTTGGTGGAAGGCTCGAGGTGGACAGAAGTTGACTTGGCATCGGGAAATGAAGTCATTGACGACCAAACTGGGTGCCGTTGGTCCGTCTCGCTTTCCGAGCTGGAGTCCACGTGACGCGCATTGTGCTTGGCTTGAGACTTTACCATCCATGGTTTGCAACTGATACCAGTGGCGCGTCTGCTGCCGTCCCCTAATCGGATTGCCTGTTTGAAGTGTGTTTGGTGCTTCCATCTGCAGGGTACTGTTTGATTATGACGCGTGGCAGTGAAAGCCGCAAGGAAGCTGTCTCGCTGATGCCGCCTTATGTTTGCACGATAGCGAGCTGTTTGTGACGGCGCCTTGACGCTGAATGTTTGGTTAGGGTATTAAGGCTTTCAGGTAATTCCCCCTTCTTGCCCTGTTCTTATTCTTTATTTCATAGGTCCTCATGATTATCTGACAGCGAAGCATCAGTTGAAATGGCGCATATACTGTTGTTGGTGACAATGTATGAGAGGTTGCGCATTCCAGTGGCGTACTGGGATACCCGACTTTGAGGCTCCTTCAGTGCATTCAAGTCATGTTTCAGCAGTTGGTACCAGGCTCGAATGGGGATGTACATACGCACCAAGTATCGATCGAAAAATATAGTTATTTGTCCGAACTATCGTCGCAACTTCCCGACTTGTTTGTTTCCATCCTTCGAGACTGTTGAGTATGCTGCTTAGTCGAACCAAGAACGCTTGCCAGTGTCGTTCCCCGCGCGTCGAGTAGCTGCACGAAATCTAGACCGCTTACGCCCCTCAGTTCCTAGCCGCGATTATTCCACGCGCGAGACGAGTACAATCCCAGAACTGCACCGCTAGACCGAGATGGAGAGTGAAGACAGTCCTTCTACAAGAGCGCCTCTACTGACCCAGAAGGAAGGCGAACATGAGCTCTACACCTTCGTATTTACAGCACCTTGTTGCCGCTATGACGGGAGTAAAACGGCATTTACACTGGTGGACATCAATGTATGATAGTTGTCACCCAGCAGCGGTGTTACTGAGAGAATCACGGGCTGAGTGCAACCGGTTAATTGTCGTCTGATAAGATATGATGAGTGTCGTAATAGTAGCTAACGGTGACACCGAAGGGGCATCGGTGTATTTGGCACCTATGTGAGTTGCCATGCGGAACCGGTGGGGACGGGGTCAGCGAGAGGGAAACGGCTCGGCGTGGAACTACTGTGGACTAATGTGGCTCCACAGCAGAAGCCTTTTCGGATTGCTTGGAGCAACGTATTTCATCCTGAACCAGCATACCCAACTCACGTCCGACGGAAGCTCGTTGCAGTACATGCGTTTGGCGCCTGTATACGTGGCCGGTCCTGTGTCGTATGGAGAGTACCTTGCATTTACTCTCCTTGTACTACATTAAATTTCGGATTGAATACCTATTTACCGTGTCTAGGTCACTCTGTAGCAGATGCGTCAAATCTTTAAATCGTCGGCAAACAGTTTGAAGTTTGAAGTGATTGCCTGTGCGCGCTCATTACTAAAAACTAAAAACAATCGTGGACCTAGAACTGAGCCTTGCGGCACACCACGCTCGACTTGTATTGAATCAACTGAAGAGCTAGTGATCTTTTTCCGCTCATCGCACTAACTTCATGAACGGAGCAGCCTTCGATGTCATCATCCCCAATGCTCGTAACCTGAGTAATCGCACCATTTGGTCTGGATGTAATGTCTCATGTGCTTTGCCTCTAAGGTTTCTCAATCTACTTCTGGCACTGACCACAATCGTCACAGTTCTAAAGATCCACTGTTCAGCTATGTTAAGCAAACACGTGCTAAGCCATCACGTAGGGCATGTAGCTGCTGTACGAGTGAACGACAAGAAGTGGTAGTGTTAGCGTATTGCTTTCCTCGGTTCACTTTCATGGTAATGTACTCATTTACCGTTAACGTCCGCCTCAGTGTCAACTTTTTCTAATTAAACGAATTCAGTACAGTTCCCTGACGTGTAGACATTTATGTGTGGGCCTTTCACCTTGGTCATTCTTTAATACATTTCACACTATTCGTTCATATGCTACTTCTTTACTCATTTTGAGACTACTTGTTTCTAATCTTCTGCTGGACCCTTCTCTTTTTCGTTCATTGTGACCCACTGACACATTTGGAGGCCTAGCCGGACCACTGCTTGGTTACACCCGCCTTCCAATGCAATTGCTTGCTTCGATTCCACCAGTATTTAGTCCATCGCTGGTTATGTACAGTACAAATTACGTTATTCACCTGCTATCATCGATGCTTCTGAAACATCCGTTCACTAATGTATCCACTGTTGGCGCTACCAGCCACTAGTCCTTATCTGCGCCGTCCACTGAGTTCCGATTTCGTTACTACTTCATGTCTACATAAATTGGTGCAAGCCTTTAAGCTGTCACTTGTTATCGTTAAATAAATACAGACGTTTTTATGTTCTATTGTTACACTGGCAAATCTAGACTTTGCAACGAGAATGCAATTCAAGATGACGCGACGGTCTGAGCACTTCCACCCATTGAGCTACACTAAATGGTGTCCCCGAGCCCCATGAGAGGTACTCCTACCATGTTGATCAGTGGTTAGAAGTCAGACCAACTCAGCTTGCTGGTCCTCCAGATTGGGGGTTGGAAATGGGACGGCGTCCAGTTTTGTAAAACGAAATCGTTGCCACTTCCCTGATACCTTGCGAACACTTTTGAGTCAAAGGCTTTGGTTGAGGACCCTAATCGTTCTTCTCTTTAGGTGTGGGCGCTATGGCACTTTCACAGCCCATGGCTATTTCACAAAATTTCAGCCACATCCTGCATTGGTCGTTGCGCAACATTTAAAGTATTGCCTTATTTGCTGCATACCGCAGGTATGTTATAGCTGGTGCCTCATTTCTTTTCCGCATGTTTCACGCACTAACCTCTCGACCCCCATTACTAACCATTTTGCTGTACTTTCAAGTTTCCTTGACAACAGTTGAAATTCTGTCACCTGCAGTTGCATTCCCGTATCATCCGCTGGGCTTCCATCACCAGCAGCCCATTATAAGCCTAGGCTGGTCCGTCTCCCTGGTGACGCTCAACATTTGCACTCTACGACAAATATGTCCACGCGATGCATTTGCACGTACATTGGACACCTTGGGTATTGATGTGTGTTGTGGGTATCGCATCAGAAGCAATGACCCTCACGACGTTGTTGAACTAATTGCGTCCGGTTTGTCCTTTCGCTATTGGTGACACGCATCCGGAGACGTTGATGCACCAGCCACTGGTCAAACTGAGGTGGGCATCGCTCTCAAGTCCAAGGCTGAATTATCATTGGTTGATTGCATTCCCGTGAGCAGTCGTTTGTGGACAACCCTTTGACGACATCAACTAAGTTTTATTATTTAAGTAGTAGTGGACGCTGTTTGCCTATGGTTTCCACTTATGCCCTCACCGATTGCCTTCCTTATCCTGCCACCGACATCTACCGTGATCTAAACACACCGCAGTGTTGCCAGTTCAAATAACCTGGTTGTTGCAGGGGATATGAATGCGCGGGTAGGCCGCCTCGGCTCCTCAGCTACATGGTTCATATGGACTTAACTCGGACCGGACAGGCAACGGCGAGCGTCGGTTGCAACTGCGTAGGTAGCATCGGCTATTTCTTAGTAGCACAGTTTTTAGCCACTGTGGGCACTGAACTGCCAGCTCGTATCCTACTATAGTTGATCAGCGGTGGACCAAAATGGTTCACTTTGTCACAAGTTACAGGTGGCGTGGTTCCATCCTAGATTGTCGTTCGCGTTGCAATACGTGCTTCGATTCTAATCAAGCGCTGGTGCATTGTCCTTGTTCCATGAACTTTAACGTTAGGTGTACCAAGCATTTCCCTCAATTGCTAACCTATGTTATCCCATCTCTGGGCCATGCAAGCCTGCCAGGTTGCGCTTCGTACCGAACATTCGATCGCTTGCCCTAAGGATACTGAGTTTCAGTGAATAGAATCTCGGTCGCCAACAATTGTCACCACGCCAGTCCCTGGATAACCGAGTGGTCGGTGAAACTGGAATCTAGACGAAACCTTCCGGCTGGCTCTAAGCAATATGTACCCAGATGGACTGTTAGGTGCCAAATAAAGCCGAGCCTGCGTGCTAACAACGAAGCCTGGTGGACAAGTGCGGTTCAAGGAATGGAGGAGGCTGACGCAGTAGGCACTTATCACTGCTCTTCCAACTAATCCACACCACTGGTCCCAGGAGCTCTGGGTTCAGTGAGACAATCAGTGACAGCATGGACACTGCAATTCATAATAAGGAGCGCGGCTGGCCTATTAAGCGGAGTACTTTCAGGAGCAGTTCGGTTGAGCACTTGTTCGCAAGCTGCTTCTTGATCATCTGTTAAAGGCCGTTGGTCTGTCATAAAAGCGGATGTGCAGTCGTTAGTCGCACGTTTCGTACTCTTCAACTATAGGAAAGCTAGACCATTGAAACCACATTGGTTCGACAGGGAGTAGGGCCACGGCTCGTCGGCGATGCTTATTGTGGAATAACTTCCTCGTCTGGCTCTGCCGATTATTATGAGGCGTATAAAAGACTGCGGATTCTTTGCAACAGCGCAAAAGCGCGAAAGCGTCGGCAGTTCGAATAGGAGCTTGCGATTTCAGCGAAGACGACCCCCAAGAAGATTATTACTTACGCGAAGCTGCGCCTGAGTCCCGCAAGTAACAGCTGTGTTAGAGGGCAGCCTCTGACCTTCAGCACTGAACGTGAGTCCGCATTGGTGGAGCACTTCGCTTCCGTATTTACAAGTGGGCATGCGCCTATGTTGAGCTCGACGTGCGCAGCCCGTACGGAATTCAATGACCAGGATTATGGTGTAGATGTCCGCAATCTACTCGACAGTCTTGACGGCATGAAACCTGATGGACCCCATGGAATTCCGCCTATTCTTAAGTCCATATCGGCCATCACCTCGCCTGCCGTGACGGATCTGTTGAACAGACCGCTGTCCGAGGGTGCATTACCGCGCGATTGGAAATACTCGGTACTGAAGCCGATTCCAAAAGGCGGTGACCTACACAATGTGGATACCTATTGACCGATTTGTCTCACCTCTGTTTTGGCGAAGGTGCTCAAAAAGATTGTGCAAAATGGTCTTCTCCATCTGTCCGAGTCGAAACATCTACTAACGCCGGCACAGCACGGCTTCATGAAGGGTCGCTCGTGCATCACCAACCTGCTATTGACGCGGCACAGCTTAGCCGCCTGGAATGCCGGCGGAATTATTTTTCTATTCGGGTTTGCCAACACCGGAACTCTCCCCCAAACTTCGCTGTTACCTCCCCGAACCTGGACATTTTCAAAAAACGATTACATTTTGCCCTTGGTCCCCATCACTTCGTTCCATAAACTGTGCAACTTTAGAATCTGTTAATTATCCCTCCAAACCGGATTAGCATGTTACATAAACCTGTGGATGCGGGACAGAAGTGAGTATTCTCGTTTTAACTTCCTACGTTGCTTACGCAGTGCAACAACTATAACTGTCCCCATTTTGTTTCCTCGTTCGTATTCAATTCCCACTTACACTACTATTATTCAGCAGTGTATTTGCTGCATAAACGCTCAAACAAACAACGCACCTATCTTTTGATAACTGTAGTTTCACCCCCACCATCCCGCGGGACTTGTCAAGCAACTGCACTTTTACCCGACATAAATCATTGTTCATTGTTCAAGCGTTGAACCTGGAGAAGTCAGTGAATGTTATCTACATTGATTTCAGTAAAGCTTTCGATAAATTAAACTCCACAAGCTGAGGATGTGTGGTGTTGGGGGCGTACTGCATCAGCGGATTAGTGACTTCCTTATTTGGAGAAGATGGCGGGTACAGGCGGATGATCACCTTATCCTGGAAAGGGTAACAACATAAAGGAAAACCATTATTTTAGCAATTAATCGATCATCTTCAATCGTGCATTGATTTCTAAGATTCCGGAACCTTCCATTCCTTCATGTGATCACCAGCATGCGGAACGCGGGAATGGGTACGGCATGCAAACCAACTGCGACCAACAATGTGTCAGCCACAAGCAATAGAATCCGCCAAGCTTCCATTTGACATGTTGACGGACAGCTTCAACTTGACTAAAGAGTCCGTAGAAGAATCCTGTCATCAGACGAATGATACCAGACCACGGCATTTCAATCCAGAACACTACAACTAAGGCTATTTACCGATAGGCGTAGAGTCCCTTCCAGGAGGCTTCAATTCAATTCCAAGCTATCCGCATATACCGCAGGAACCGTTTCAGGAGGGGAGGTATCCGGGAAAAGGTAAAACATAAAGGAAAACCATTATTTTGGCAATTAATCGATTATCTTCCATCGTGCACTGATTTCGAAGACTCCGGAACCTTCCATTCCTTCACCTGATCGCCAGCATACGGGGTTTTGGCAGGGAGGCTACTACTTTTACCAGTTGACCTTCGTTTTCTGGAAGCCGAAGATCATTGAGCCCCCAACATATTTGGCGTAGGTCTGGCATATTGGTACAGCGTTTTGGCGGGATTTTGGCTACATTGGCAGTGTTTTTTGTTAACACATTTTCCAATGTCAAGGTCGTTGGACTTGGATATATTCGGGTGTTGCTCTTCCCAACCCTGACACCCCACGACCGCGGTTTCGTCTTGGTTTAGACTCGTCAGGTGGAGATAGCCTGAGCTGGGGTGGAACTCAGAGCTTAGTAGCTCATGGCTGACGCCCTGAACACTATACTACTGAGATCCGCGAGCAATGCTTGGCACAGCGGAAAGTAATTCAAGTTGAATTTGGAAGCACGCTGTGTGGCTGGGTTGCGACTCGCAACCTCTATTGAGACCTCGGCTCACTTTGAGGTAAACCTCGGTCATTCCGATCTCAAGGACCGTTGGACTTGCTTTTTCTTCGGCTTAACTAGAATTTTTGCGGAGAAATTCTTGGGTGTTTAACTCGGAATGGCGGCAAAACGTGCAGATCTAACACACCTAACGGACTGGGATCCCTCCACTAGCGGTGTACCCCAAGGCACAGTGCTGAGGCCCATTTTATTTCTGATCCGCATAAACGAAGTGCCTCAGCTTCTTCGGTCGCCTTGCGCATTGTTTGCGGATGACTCTAAAATTTCTGGGTTATTGATTCTCCAGACGACTGTGACATCCAACAACAGGACCACGACCGC
Organism: Dicrocoelium dendriticum; assembly: GCA_944474145.2. Classification (NCBI taxonomy): domain Eukaryota; kingdom Metazoa; phylum Platyhelminthes; class Trematoda; order Plagiorchiida; family Dicrocoeliidae; genus Dicrocoelium; species Dicrocoelium dendriticum. The sequence continues at coordinate 202,776,097 of OX104064.1, read as the reverse complement.
TTATCCCGGTGGTCTGCACTTAACCTACCGGTCCACCCGGCCAACTCCTCGTTTGTGAGCCTGGGGAGGGGTGGTAATGGGCGTCCGTACACTCTGGCCGGCCAACCGCTACATCCCACCAGCTCCGTAAAGGATCTAGGTATACCCTCACGCGGTTATCTAGAGTCTGTCGACAACAGCAACAGACTGTACGTAAACAGATTACGCCTGCTTTGGGCACTTAGACGCAGTTTCTGCACTTGGTTTGAAGAGATTGCCCCTCATCTTTTCTCTCGCATGATAAGACCTGCGCTTGAATACAGCTCACCCGCCTATTGTCCGATCACAATAGGTGAGGTGCAGAGACTGGAACGTGTCTGTTGCAACTGTGCGCGGAGCACCGACTGTTTGTTAGAAGCAGCTTTTAAGCACAGTGGAGGCCATAGTGCCACTTGTTGTCCTTGTATAGTTGGCCAACAGTGGACCCAAATAGATCAGGTTGCCATAAGACTTACAGGTAGGGCTGTTACGTCCTGATATGTCGTGCGCACTGCAATACGTGCTTCAATTCTGATCATGCTCTGGTGCGCTGTAATTTTTCCATGAATCCTTTCAGGAAGTGCATCAAGTGTTTCCGTCAATTGGCAACTGAGAAGTTATCTTAGCACTCGGTCAAACAGGAGTACTATGGTGTCCTACGTACATAGAAATCACTCCCTCGGCCGAAGTATATCGAATCTCAGTTGAATAGGACCTCAGCCGCCATACACAACGCGGGAGCCTATGCTCGCGACCCCATCGATTGCCACCGCACCAGTCCCTGGATAACCGAGAGGACGATGAAACTGTTGGAATCCAGAAGAAAACTCCCGACTGGCTCTAAACACAGTGTGCGCAGACGGACTATTAGGTGCCAAGTAAAGCGGAGACTGCGTGCTGACAACGAGGCCTGGTCGACAAGTAGGGATCGAAAAATGGAAGAGCCTGGAGCAGTAGGCAATTATCGTACCTTTTCCAACCAATCCGCACTACTGGTCCCAGAAACCCGGGGTTCAGTGACACTACCAGCGACAGCATGGACACCGCAATTCATAACAACGTGCACCGGTAGGCCTATTAGGCGGAGCATTTTCGTGAGCAGTCCAGTTGGGTAGTTTCGGCTACTGTTCCAATGGTTGTGGGTTCGAGGCCTGCTATCACCTGATGAGATCAAATCAGATCGAAACGCGTCGTGGTTGTGCAGTGTTTTCGAGCGGGTAACACTCAAAGTCCATCTGTTTCGGCTACAGCCCCACGGACCGCAGTGACGACGATTCATTTCAATGTGAAACGCAGTCCACATTGGGATTGTGCGTTGCAATCCAATCACACAACGCGTAATCCAAAATGACTCTCCAATCAGTTGGGTAGTTGTTTGCAGATTGCTTCCTGCTCAGGTGGTGCAGGCTGAGCCATGGCCGGTTGGTTTGAGGCTCCATCGGAGTCTGAGGACCGAAACGGATCACAGCTTTTAATCCTTTTGGAGCTGCGGGTCCGAATTCCCTCCCATTCGCACTATACAACGATGTTTATGAGGTTCTCTGTAAAGCACTGACCTGCCTATTCAAACAGGTTTGGAATGAACTGGCCAACTCAGCTAACTGGAGTGAACCGATCGTAGTGGCAATCTGCAAGAAAGACAGTCGCACTGATTGCGCTTACCACAGGGGTGTTAGACCTACACCGGTGCTGATAATGCCGCTGGCATGAACTCGCGTTCGCCGCCTCACTGAGGAACGGAAATCTCCGATTAAAAGAGAACAAGCAGGTTTCCTCCCCCGAAGGAGATGTACAGACAATCAGTTTCCTACGCGGCAGGTGCTAGAGCAGCGTCCCATGAACAGTAGACCGACAATAGTTGTGTTCCTGCATTCATTTCCGTCGGTCGATGCATTCTGTTCTAAATACTTACGCGGATAGGTATCTCCATGAATTATGTGAACGTTTTACCTGCCATGTACTCGAACGCCACAGGCCGCGTCACAGCATACGGTGACTTGTCTTATGCCTGTCCGACAACAAGCGGCGTTCATCAGAGCTGCTCAATTTCCCACTTTCGTTCAACTTCGTCTTCGAATTCGTCATGGAATGTTCCATTGTGGAATCTCACGATGCCTGCGTTTGGGAGACGGCTAGTGAAAGCTAGCTGATCATGCTTATGTGGACGATACTATGTTGCTGTTTACCGATGTTGGGGTGGCCTAGTCAACCATGAATTGCTCTCTAGAGTGGTCCCACCATTTGGCATGCGATGCACACCATCATAGTGTTGGCGCAGTATCACCAGTCACTTGATGACTGATTGAGCTTTGCTAATGAGTAAGTTGAGGTAGCTTTTCATGTCTTATCCTGGTAGTTGAATAAGTACAAATGGACCGAATAAGCACTGAATTCATTTCACATATTTCAAAAGCTAGATCAGTCATTCTTGAGTTAGGAACATTTGTGACGTTAGGTTTCTTTCGGTCTGAAAGACCGTGTTTACAAGGCAATAGTGAAGGTTATCCCACTCTATGGTAGTATGAGTTGGTTTCTTCGATCTGAGGTGCATTTAACTCTTTGCTCATCGCTGGCTGTGAAGCATTGGTGGTGTCGGATGACACCATCATGTCCGCAACGATGATGTGCATAGGCGAGTGCTATGCAGTGATAATCCGTTTAATTCCTTAGAATACCAGATAGCACTGAATAAGTTGCGTTGGCTCGGGTACGTAATACGTATGCTTGGTCAACGCTTGTCGTGGGGGGTCTGGTATGGTTCACCAGATGTAGGGTGGTGCCATCCTCCAGGTGAGCGCACATCAACTTGGTAGTGGGAAATGAAGTCACTTGCGATTATGAATGCTGTTGTTCCGTTTCGCCTTTCAGAATGGAGTCGGTGTGACTCGCCTTGTCCTTGGCTCGAGCCTTTACAGAACACAGATTATGATCAGCACTATTGGGTGTCTCTGCTGTCCTGTCTTAGTCGGACTGCGTGTTTAAAGTTTCTTTGATGCTGTGTTACCTTCGGAGTAAAGGCTAATTTTGACGCGGAGCAGTGAAGGCCGCAAGAAAGTTGTCTCACTGATGCCACCGTATCCTTGCACGATGTCTGTTTGTTTGTGGCAGTTTGTTGACAAGGTGTAGGCGTCTTAAGCTTGATTGTTTGCTTTGGTCACTAAGGTTTTATGCTGTGTCCCCCTTCGTTACTGTAGGGTGTTTTGGTTGTACGGCAGCTGTTTATCAGTTCAAATGGTTAACTTGGGACTGTTGTTGCTACCTGCTGGTGTTAATGGCTGTGATGCTGGTGCTGATGATGCTTTGTTATTATTTTAATCTTTTTAGCGGAGTGGGCTGACTGAACACGTTCTACAACTTGATTTACATTATTGCATCCTTTTTGGGTCCTAGATGGTCCATCTGCTACGGTTTACTAGTAATGTTCACGTGTTCCCTCTGGTAATTTTAGCAGTTTCCGTCCTTTTTGCGTCTCTTATTAGATGTTAATATAACCACAAATCCCTAATATATTTAGCGTCTGCGGAGTCCATCACCTGTAGTCTCATATCGGCTCATTAGTACAATTTTCGGTGGTTAAATTCATGTACTGATCCATTTGTCCGTACCTTAGGTGCTTTGTTCAATATGTTCTTTCAATATGAAAACATGGACAAGTCATTCGGCATGCGGTCTTTTGTACGCCTTATGTGCCTTCTCTCTGGTTAAGCGCATTCACATTCCTGAAATTGTTTGCTGCTTACACATGCACAAATCTGGTATGCTTGCTGGAACTGCGGTGCAGTGGGTCTGTGTTTTTTGCTTCTTATCTTTACCCTCCAGGGTCCATGTGCCGTCGAGTTATTTGCAACACGCCTGTCATCTGTCTGCAACTTTTTCTTATCCTGATGCCGGTAGCCCCACCGCATGTATTCGCTTTAGAACACTCATCCAGAGTCTGTCGTCATACCTTAAGCTATCACATGATGAATACATCCTTCTGCATCGAAGCAAATAGATCGGGCTTCTCTACCACTATTTCAGTACGGCTTATGTATACATGTGCGCAGCCCTTACATTTAATTTTGGAGATGCAGTTAGTTGTGCTATCCTTGGAAAGGAGGTCCTTCAGGCGTGCCAGCGCTGAACGTAGTGTTTGACTTCGCTGGAAGGTCACCCTTACATTTTCCCTGTTTGGGACACTCAAGATGGCTTCCAAAGGGCCTTCACTGCGAATTTCTACCGTCCCTATCCACCGTTGTGAGTCTTGATTGTTGCTTTGGCACTTTTTGTAACGCGCTTGAATACCTGACGTGGGTAACCACTAGCTAACCGTTTGTCAATTGCCTCTTTCTGCACGACCTTTTTGTCCTCTTCCATCGTGCACAGGGTTTGTGCCTTATAGAACAGCGCTGATGCTATCCCAGCGCAAACGTGTTTCGGATAACCCTATTTATAGTGGACTACCCAATTAGTATCGTTCGGCTTGTGATATTTAGTCGTCTTTAATTTTCTCCCCTTCCGGTGAACTAGACAGTCAGCAAATGGTATTGTACCGCTACAAGATTCCAACTCAACAGTAAAATGTATCCTCTGGTCAATGAGGTTTTAAACGTTAAGCAACTCATCCTCCTTTTCATGCTTAACAATTACAGTGGTGTCGTCTATATAGCGCCACCAAACTTTCGGTGAGCTAGGGAGCTTGTTAACCCTGTTCTCGAAGTCTTCTGTATACAAGTTCGCCACTATAGAGGATATTGGTGGTCCCATAATGAGGTCTTTTCCTGACTGTACAGCTTCCCTGAAAAACAAATCACATGTTAAGACACACTGTCATACCCTATCTGGTCAACTGTAAATTTCGTTCGGTCACCCAGATTTTCATTTAGACAACGTTAGCTATTCTTAGCGCATCTCCTCTGGGTAAATTGGTGAAAATTATGGTCACATCGAAGTTTACCATTAAATCATCTGACTGTATGTTGAGACTTGCCTGGGTGAATCCGTAGATTCTTCACGATGTACTCGTTGTTGCAATAGCCCTGCCAAATGTCTAACGAGTTCATGGGTCGGGGAACCTACACCGTCCGCTATTCGCAGTACGGGAACGTCGGGTTTGTGAACCTCGCAGATTATAAACGATTCCAGGTATAGACTATACCACATACCTACACCTAAATCCTCCATGGTTCAGAGCACAAAGGGCGCATATCTTGGCCATCGACGAACTAGTTTGAGTAGCGGATAGCATTGATTCCGACGTAGCTGTGCACGCAATATACGCCGACCACATAAGAACCCGAGGTGCAAGAGGGATTGTCTACTGCGCAAACACAGCAGATACTAAGTGTATTCATTCCGATAAACATTACATCCACCCATCTTCGTCATCCCGGTTGGAGATTGCATGGTGGGAGTTTCTTTCTGTGTCTAGTAGTTGTGTGATGTACATTACTTATGCGTTCATTCCTCGTGCGCATATAACTGCGGTTCCAAAGTGTTCCTTTCATTTGAGGGAGTCATTACGGCCTGCTGTTTACTGGATGCTTTCCGCATCCTTGCACTACACTACTGATAACTGGCGCAGTACAATGAACAATGATTCATGTCGGGTACAAATGCAGTTGCTTAACATGTCCCGCAATAACCCACGAAATCTTCGTCGTCCGCAAACAATGCACAAGGCGACCGAAGAAGCTGAGGCACTTCGTTTATGCGGATCAGGAATAAAATTGGCCTCAGCACTGTGCCTTGGGGTACACCGCTAGTGGAGGAATACCAGTCCGTTAGGTGTGTTAGATCTTCACGTTTTGCCGCCATTCCGAGTTAAACACCCAAGAATTTCTCCGCAAAAATTCTAGTTAAGCCGAAGAAAAAGCAAGTCCAACGACCTTGACATTGGAAAATGTGTTAACAAAAAACACTGCCAATGTAGCCAAAATCCCGCCAAAACGCTGTACCAATATGCCAGACCTACGCCAAATATGTTGGGGGCTCAATGATCTTCGGCATCCAGAAAACGAAGGTCAACTGGTAAAAGTAGTAGCCTCCCTGCCAAAACCCCGTATGCTGGCGATCAGGTGAAGGAATGGAAGGTTCCGGAGTCTTCGAAATCAGTGCACGATGGAAGATAATCGATTAATTGCCAAAATAATGGTTTTCCTTTATGTTTTACCTTTTCCCGGATACCTCCCCTCCTGAAACGGTTCCTGCGGTATATGCGGATAGCTTGGAATTGAATTGAAGCCTCCTGGAAGGGACTCTACGCCTATCGGTAAATAGCCTTAGTTGTAGTGTTCTGGATTGAAATGCCGTGGTCTGGTATCATTCGTCTGATGACAGGATTCTTCTACGGACTCTTTAGTCAAGTTGAAGCTGTCCGTCAACATGTCAAATGGAAGCTTGGCGGATTCTATTGCTTGTGGCTGACACATTGTTGGTCGCAGTTGGTTTGCATGCCGTACCCATTCCCGCGTTCCGCATGCTGGTGATCACGTGAAGGAATGGAAGGTTCCGGAATCTTAGAAATCAATGCACGATTGAAGATGATCGATTAATTGCTAAAATAATGGTTTTCCTTTATGTTGTTACCCTTTCCAGGATAAGGTGATCATCCGCCTGTACCCGCCATCTTCTCCAAATAAGGAAGTCACTAATCCGCTGATGCAGTACGCCCCCAACACCACACATCCTCAGCTTGTGGAGTTTAATTTATCGAAAGCTTTACTGAAATCAATGTAGATAACATTCACTGACTTCTCCAGGTTCAACGCTTGAACAATGAACAATGATTTATGTCGGGTAAAAGTGCAGTTGCTTGACAAGTCCCGCGGGATGGTGGGGGTGAAACTACAGTTATCAAAAGATAGGTGCGTTGTTTGTTTGAGCGTTTATGCAGCAAATACACTGCTGAATAATAGTAGTATAAGTGGGAATTGAATACGAACGAGGAAACAAAATGGGGACAGTTATAGTTGTTGCACTGCGTAAGCAACGTAGGAAGTTAAAACGAGAATACTCACTTCTGTCCCGCATCCACAGGTTTATGTAACATGCTAATCCGGTTTGGAGGGATAATTAACAGATTCTAAAGTTGCACAGTTTATGGAACGAAGTGCTGGGGACCAATTGTTTTTTGTAAAGGTCCAGGTTCGGGAAGGTAACAGCGAAGTTTGGGGGAGAGTTCCGAATAGAAAAATAATTCTGCCGGCGTTCCAGACGGCTAATCTGTACTCCCAATTTCAGATTATTGCCTCTGAGATCGGTGTTATGACTGAGTTTCAGCAAGTCACAGCATTCATAATTGGGATCACTCAGTAGTTGGTAGACATATATCAGATCGCCTCGCAGCCTTCGGTAGGGGCCACTGAAAACTTCCAGTGACTTCTGCCTTTGATGGTAGGACAGTTTTCCTAGGCCCTTGACGTTCTTTGTGTCCCTGCGTTGGGTTTCGCTATTGCTTATAAGTCGCGCTTCAGCCCAGATTGCCAAACTTGAATGGCTTATTCAACGTGAGGGCGTACGTTAGAATTGTGCTGAATGGGGAAGATGGATGGGTCGAATCTTCCGAATGCTCTCCGCAGCAACCCGACATGCTGGTTGGCTTCGTTGCAGCTGCCTCTGACTGCTTTGAATAGTAAAGGTCACTTAAAATGAGCACACCAAGGTGGCTCTTTTAGGAAGTTTTTTGCGATAAATTTGACCCAAGCCAATGCACGTAGTCGTGTCTATGGCACAATGGAGCAGGTTGACATTTTTTCGCAGTGAACGATAGGATGTTCAAAACTTCACAGATTGAAATCATGTTGAGGTCACGCTGGGGCTTTTCGTGGTCGTACGGTTATTTGACCGCTCGCCATAACTTGATATCATCCGCGAAGAATAGGAAATCGGAAGTAATTTCCCTCGTCAGAGTGTTTATGAAAATCAAGAATTGACAGGTCCTGAGCACCGAGCATTGTGGTACGCCGCACTCCATCTCAGTGGCGTCGGACAGCGACTCTCGTTCTCTCACTTCCAAGCGACGTTCGTGCAACAAATTGCCTATCCAACGCAGCAGTGGATCGCCAATGCCATAGAGTTGAAGTTTATAGAGGAGCATTTGGTGGTCTAAGCGATTAAACGCTTTTGCGAAGTCCAGGTAAATGACTTGAGCTCATGCCTTACCATCAACTGCTTCAGTCCAGCTGTTGCGCACAGTTAAGAAGTTCGTAGTGCATGAACGCTTTTGTCGGAAGCCATGTTGCTCTGGTGCTATCATCTTGTGATTTTCCAGCTACTGCATGGGTGCATCAGCGATGATAGACTCCATAACCTTGGAAAGCACAGAGAGTAGCGTTATAAGAGGGTAATTGTTTGGGTCAGTGCGGCTACCTCCCTTATGAATAGGAGTGATTATCCCATGCTTCCATATTGTTGTAATATGGTTCTCCTCCATACAGCGCTAATAGAATATAGTCAGAGGTTCCGCCAGATCACTGGCTGCTGTCTGTAAAGCCGTCGGACGAATGTTGTCGACACCAGGAGAGCTGTGGATACATAGGGACAACAGTTTCTTTGACACACTTTCAGCAGTAAAAGTAATGTTGTATAAAGCTGATGGTGGGCCAATAGAAACAGAGATAACCGTTGGGCCTGTTACTCTCTAGAACGTGTGTGAGTAATGAAATCGTAAGAGAACGGCTACCTTTATTGCTGATCGCGTGCACATGTCAGTCGTGATCATTGTTGGAATTCCGCATAGCACCTTACGAATTCCATTAACGTGCCTGTAGAAGCGTTTGCGGTTCGTGCAGAATCTTCCTTAACTCTTGCTGATGCGTCAGCTTGTACTCACGGATCAAACGCACACAGAAGTTATGCTGTGCCACATAGGCAGTCCAGGTTCCTTAAGTCGGGGAGTCCTCTCCTTGCTAAGTCCCTCAAGGACATGCATTTGCGTGTACTGCTCCTCAGAAATGACTTCCTTCTCCTTTGACAGTGGAAGGATTTCTGCTCTGACGCGCACGTTACCAGTGGGGTGGATGTCCTTATAAAATTGTCCCAGGCGATTTCTGGGGGGGGCTTTCCTTTAAGAAGGTCCAAGATACCTCAAAAACAAGCGCGGGCAACACGTTGTAGTGCGACCGTATGTACTTTATCGTCCTCTTCCTCAAAATATTCCGCATAACATAGTTAAACAGTAGAGCCACATGGTAAATGAGACCCAGGGGTGTGCTTGTAATTATTCCATCTAAGCATGAGTTCTTCATTGGTGAGCAAAAGATCAAGCATCGACGGCTTGTTAGCACTTCGAAATCTGGTGGGAGAGGTTACGTGGTTGTATAGAGGGTAGCTAGAAATTACCTCTTGTAAGCAGGTTTTGAATTGCATGCTATCGATCGCCGCTATTTCCAGATCGTGCACGTTAAAGTCGCGTGCGATGAAAATATGATTGTATGTTATGCTCAAAGCAAACTAAAGGACGTGGTTTAGTTCGGAGTCCATTTCACACGTTGAGTTTGGTGGACGGTAAATCACAGCTATAAGAATGTGTCTGCCTTTCGTCCACAAAACCAGATCGACTTGGTTGACGTAATCATTAGGAGGGGCATGCGAGCAACCTCCTACCAGTTGATTGCCAAAGTTTTTAAATTTGACAAGGCTTTCATCCCAACAGTTCACAAGCTACATAGTAGAGCCTAGTCCGGAAAAGCGCCAGACGCGTTTCGCCCTATTGGGGCTCGTCAGTGGCGCGCATTCCCTCGGACCTCTAAGGAGGATCGAACCCATGACCGCTAGAGGCAGATGCCAACTAACCAGCAGCTTAAGCCACTGAGCCATGGGGGACGTTGGCTGGGCTACATAATTTGCAAACTAGCGGTGATATTGCACCACCTATCTACCACTATCACTGACAGCGGTTAGCCTTCAAGGTGATGACGTCCTCTCACTAGACGCTATGTCTATAGCATTTGAAACTAGAGGCTTTTGATTTTATAGTTCTCATTAGTATCGCTTTTCCGGACTGGGCTCTGCTATGTAGCTTGTGAACTGTTGGGATGAAATCTTGTCATATTTACAACTTAAATCCTGCTACTTATGAGTACCATAAAATCAAAAGCCTCTCCTAGTTTCAAATGCTATAGATATAGCGGCTAATGAGAGGACGTCATCACCTTGAAGGCTAACCGCTGTCAGTGATAGTGGTAGATAGGTGGTGCAATATCACCGCTAGTTTGCAAATTATGTAACCCAGCCGACGTCCCCCATGGCTCAGTGGCTTAAGCTGCTGGTTAGTTGGCATCTGCCTCTAGCGGTCATGGGTTCGATCCTCCTTAGAGGACCGAGGGAATGCGCGCCACTGACGAGCCCCAATAGGGCGAAACGCGTCTGGCGCTTTTCCGGACTAGGCTCTACTATGTACCTTGTGAACTGTTGGGATGAAAGCCTTATCAGATTTACAACTAAAATCCTGCTACTAATGAATGCTTTCTAAATAGTCAAATCTGACAGTTGTGTGAATAGAGTGGAGAGCGTAGAATTCTAAAGTGCGTGGCGAGCGATTTTAATCCGCCAAGTCTGACGAGCGTCGATGGGCGTATCAGATTGCAAAGCGCAATAGGCTGTCCATTTTCATCATTGTTGGCCTATATGTCAATGGCATGAGGCGCAAAGAAACACCTGGTCTATTCCTACTGGCTGAAGCACATGAAGTGACACCCTGTAATGTGACTGCTATAAGGCCTCTGCCCATTTCTCTTCTATCGCGACTAACGTCCCTGTTCGCTATTAATTGCTGCTCCGAATGCTTACTGACTCACCTGGCCTGACAAAGTTTTTGTATCAAAAGCGAAACGTCGCCCAACAACTACACCAACCTATTGTTTCCAAACTTCAATGAACGCACGACTTCTCGATCAATCCCTAGTCTCTTCCAAGACACCGAAATCACTCGCATTTTCCAGCGTTCTTTCATTTACCGGTTGGACAACAACCACTCTACTTGAGTTTCTGTCCTTCCTCATGAGTCAACGAAGTTCCGCTCGTTCAATGGGACAACTCGTGACGGTACCAGTTCGTTTCATTCGACTCCAACCGCATTTCCAAAGCCATATATGGAACCTCCATATTCCTAACTCGTTCCATTGTCAAAGAGTACGATAGGTTCCTGAGCTTCTCTTTTCAAACACCACTCCACGACCGACCGGTTTCGTCCTGCCTTGGATTTGTCAGGTAGAGATAGCTTGAGTTGAGAGTGGAACCCGACAAAGTGGTTGACGGCTTTCGTCTCGATCACTAAGCCAGAGCTCCACAGCAACGTTTGGGTTTCTATGCTGAACCCAGTAACGATAATAAATATCTCTAGTGAAGTGACGACCTCGCTTCTGATGTCTTCCGGTTCGTTTTTGAACGCGAACGCCCATATCGCGAAAGTAGCAAATTTTCCAAATACCTCAATTACGCAATCTCTTGTCAGACCTGCTCACGTGAAAATCTAAGTTTAGTACTTTATTCCCTCCAAGTGACCACATCTTGACCCTCGCCCGACTTGCCAATGCGTTCCCAGACGTCATTCCGCGCCCAAACGCCCCACCCTTTCTCTTACCGTTTCACCATTGCTGCGTCGCTGTCTATTTGACTCAAGTTAGAGCAGCAATGTGACTCTTCGATTTCTTAGCGTGGTTTCGGCATCACAACCGTCGACTACATTTGCCTTGACCTTTCGTCAACTATCCAGCCTAACCCGCTCGTGTTTGAACCCATTTCAGCTAAATTACCACCCGATTCGACGTCTTTCCGTTTCGAAGTCAAGGCGAATGGTAATCACTCTAGGTATTTCAGCTGTTTCTTACCATCTCTAACTCGACTTCTCACACTTGCGTTGCAATGGGTCGTTTTATCTTAGTTGCAGCAACCGTTTCATGTTCATTTCTGTTGTTTCTCCACTATGAATGAAACAGCCGTGACAACTGAGTCAGTCCTAGTCTAAATTCTCACAACCTATTTCCTCTTATTGACTATCGGCTACAGCGTTTAATCTGTTTGTTTGTATTTATTCGAATTAGTATCTCTTCCCATCATCCTTTGGTTGGAATGGTCCCCGCCGCCAGGGAAACTTGGAACCGGCGTTTCTGCGCTGGCCCCCGCGCTGTTCAGCGTATACGATTGTGGTCGTCTGACTGACTGCCGCTCCTGCACTCTCAGCCGCTTTAATTGTACTTGGTGCCTCATGGATGACCGATGTGTTCCAGCTCACTTCGCCTCCACTCCATCTGGCTGTCCAAAAGTCAAATTTGTCCCTCCGAATATAATGCAGCAGCGCTCTAAAACAAACGCTGTGTTTTCAGGTCAGGTACGCGGTTTGTTCGATGGACCGAAATTGTGTTTGCATGCATGCTGTCAGGCTGCTTTTTATACCTTTTAATTTGTTAGCCATCTCAGCGATCCACGCTACGCTGCCTTTGTCAACTGACCCGTCAAGCCAATGTTCGAGAACTACTAATGTATTTATCATCTCCAGAAGGTTGTTCGATTAGTTTGCCTGGTGCGCTTGCTCTTTTTACTGCATTATTTGTCCTGTTTTGTATACAGTCAGTTGTATGCCAAAACAGACATCGATTCTATGGGTTTTCCTAATTGCATTCACCTATAGCGATTCAACAGGCGAAGGACCAGTGCTTACTCGGTTACTAAGTCTCCAGTGTCAATCTATTAAGTAACCACAAACGCTGTCTGCAAGTGACACTAAACAATCGTCAGTTTCCATCTGGTCTTATTTGCAACCCACCAGCGCTTCTTAACATTATTGCCACAAAAGCGGAGACATGAATCCCCAATCAGCTTCGGGTAGACAGTTCAGTACAACTCCGTCAAAAATCCATGATCCGAACACCGAAGAGCATTGGATCAACTTTTCACGGCTGACATCGCAAGAATGACAACAAATAACGACGACCAAATGTGTTGCTAACTGGAAACAGAATGGAACAAGAATTATCAACTAGATGCAAATGAAACCGAATGCAGGAACGCCGCTGACTGCGCCACTGCACCATATCTGATACGGTCTCCAATTATTGGTGTGGACCATTCCGAGGTCCCCACCTAGCCTGACCAAGTCCCTCAGTCAAATTTTCATGCGTTTATGCCAAGTCATGGACCGGCCACCTCGCGATTTCGCCCAATTCGGTGCAGCCACGATGTATAGTACCCGCCGAGGAAGTCGGTTGTCCGGCATACGGATGACATGGCCTAACCAGCGTAAGCGATTAAGATTCAGCAAACGAGTGAGACACAAGAAGGCTTGTTGCCAAAAGTCAACTGGCACACTTCATTATCGCTCACTTGGTGTTCTCACCACACGTGAGCAATACTCCGCAAGCACCCGTGGTCAAACTTGACCAAGTTTTTTAACTGTTCACCGCGAAATCCCCAGGTCTCCGATCCATACAGTAAGACCAGCCTTGCCCTAGCGTTATGTACCCAACCACATAGCCATAAGTCGCAGGTGGCATGGCAGCGTACGCGACTTCCAGTCTGCCACTGGCTCTTTTCAAAGATGGCCGAAAAGCATCAGCAGTATGTCGGCACGCAGTACCGACGCTTCGTTGCCGCGCAACCACCACCGGTCGTACGTAGGCTAAGGATACTACGAGGGTCGCCCTGCCCATACGCAGGCTCGAATCCTCGGCGCAAGCCTACGAGACAAACTCGTTACCTCTGGCCTACTGGTCGTGTTTCACTCAGGCAGCAGACATCGACTGCAAAGGTCTTCAGCGTGTATGCACGTCCAGCTTGCTGCTCTATCTGCAGTAATGTGCGCATTTTAAAGGTTGCCAGTTTAGATTGCATTCCCGATTTCAGTCGCAAAAATGTTAGACTTCGAGGAAGGCAGCTGCCTGCCGAGAACCGTGTTGTTGAGCTGACGGACGGTAAGAGAATAACTTCATCCGCAGCGGTCGGGTTGTTCACCGTTGAAGAATCAAGTAACAATGGGGGGTGCATGATACAAGGGAAAGGTAGGTAAATTGATTGCGAGGGTTTGTAAAGCTGGCGTAGTGGTATGGCGGTGGATGGTCATGAGGACGGAAGACAGTGAACCAAGTCGTGTGGTTCCATGGCTCGTCAGTGGGCTAGATACTACCCGGTTGCCTAGACCGAAGTAAGTAGCTTGTCCTAGGAGACCACAGCCCCGAGCCTTTGACCAAATGGCTTGACGTACAAGGAAGCGTGGCGATAAGGGTTTCACACCCGTTGGTAGCCGCTGACTGAACATTCAGTTCATATGCCTTTCGGATGGCGAAATGCCATATCAAAGTCGAAACCCTCCCGAAGTCAAAGGCAGAATCCGATGCTCAGATTGCTTGCCGTTATACAATGTCGAATCCGCGTAGGGGCGGGCGTCCTCGTGGTGTACTCAGCCCACGCGCAACTAGTGGTGGTCGCTCGACAGCGAAGCGCCGTTACGGCGTACAGCCAACAATGTTCATACAATGTCTCGGAGGAGAACAAGGGCAGTGACTATTTGGTGGCTTGTCACACCTTCCACGTCGCAGGGTTGCTAAGCAGACACTTGTGACATTTTTATGGGGAGAACGCTTGTTAGGCGTAAACCCACCATGTCCTGGAACACTGCCGCCAAACCATTCGTCGGAACAGGAAATGCTCGAACTGCCCAACTGGCACTACGAGGAGGTTGTTCGACAAGCAAGCCCTATCGAAGCTTACCCACCAGCGACAAGCTTTTTTAATGAACCCCTTCACATTTGTCATCAAAGCTCATCGGTTTTATTTCTTCGTGTCAAAGTCACTTTCTGATTCACGAATGGAAGTGCTTTCTGTGATGTTTCGGTTGGGATCAGTATGCTCAAAGTGTGCTTACACTTCGCAGGGTGCATGATTAGGACCCTATCGGTCTCTTCCGCAGTGTGGGAAAAGTATACCTTCCATTATCATTCCTTTTTCATTCTCCCAAAACGATGTATCGGAGCTTGTTTGTGCTGATGCACAGAAATGTACCTCATAATTGCTGTGTTAGTCATGCATCCGACTGTTTTTGCAGACTCGATTTCTTCCGAGTAACTCGTTTGTCTGAAAGACCGGCTTTTGCGACAAGGCTTTTTTGGCTCACCTGGTTGTTCAATATAACTGGTTCTTTGGCTCCCATACCGTGCACTTCTTGCTTTGCCTCGGGTTTGTCGTGAAGGCACAGCAAAGTATTGTGTACTGCTTGGTTGCGATGACGAACAACTTTTATTCTATCGACTGCACCGCAGATCCCTTACAGCTTGAGATATGTAGCTCCACAAATAATGTGTTTTCTCACATAGCCTGACGGCTGCTTTGGAGACTTTACGTCACTAACTCTTGTCAACTTCCCGTTCATTTCGACTCCATTTCATCTGCCATCTCACTCACACTATTTTGACACTGTTCTGACGTGCTTGCTCACCTTAATCGCGGTTGGTTTTCAAATTTTAATCGTTACATCTTTCTTTTTTAATACCGCACAATACAAGAGGCTCTCCACTGGACCAACCTGTTCTACAGGTATATGAGCTAGTACAACCTATAAATGTTTGAAACTTCTGTACCCGTTTGATGTGTCTACTATCTGTGAATTCCGCATCGGAAATGACACTGTTGTACTCACTACATTATTGTCATACTTAGAATTTGTCCCCTTTGCCGTCCCATATACGTCATTCTTCCTCCTTCCATATAGGCTGTTTGTTATTGCGTTGTGGGACAATCTATTCGGGAACTCGTTGTTCACTTAACCCAGCGATCCGGTCAAGCAGCTATGAGAATTTGTATTCCGTAGTCGCAGTTAGTTTACGCAATGTACTGAATTAAGCGTGTCACTGCCTTCTTCCACTCACGTCCCATCATTATCTCATCGTATTAAAGTAGCCCCCATTTCCCCTAATTCGGCCGACCTTAATCCGTGCTGATCACATTTACATGTCACCATAATGCCACATGCACTGCCATAGCCTCCCGCCAGTTAGCCGCAACTAGGGTAAACCGGCTACATTTTTTGCATATAAAGTCGATCTCTTTCAGACGGATGCCTTTTATCATCCACGACTGCACCATTCTCTTTAGATACGAAACCATCTCATTCGGAATATTAAATTTTACTGGTTCACTTTAGTAGCTCACAAGTGCGATAATCTACAGTGCTTGTCCGAAAGTTATGTCAGTGAATGCACTGTTAAGTGAATACGCGTCACAACGCGCTCGGGTTGGTTGGGATCGGTGGAGGGTGGAGTCAGTTTACAGACGCGCAATCGCTAAGTCGTATGCAACCATCCGCAAAGTAAGGACGGTCAATTTTTGAAGCGCTAAAGGACATTCCAGAAAGGGTCTACCGTGACGCCGATGCCTGGAAATCTCGCTGGAAGTGATGTATCAACACAAGTGCAGCCCATTTTGAAATCTTTCAGTGTGTTGTACTGATCAGATCAATACATGTTTTTTAATGGACTTACTGACATTACTTTTCTGACAAACCATGTAACCACCAATCTGGAAAAGCACCAGCCAATTGTTTCGCTTTATTTGGGCTCGTCAGTGGTGCGCATTCCTTCGGTCCCTTTTAGGAGACCGAACCCATGACCACTAGCAGCCTGAGCCATGGCGGTGGTCTAGTGCTTTTCCGGATTGCTGCTTAAAGTATTTGGCTTGTGAGCTTCTGGGAGGTATCGGTAAAATTTCAAATAAAAATCCTCCCAATCATAAGTAATCATAACCTGTTGCGCTTTATTGGGACAAGCCACTAAATCGTGTTAGCCATGGTGGCACAGCGGACCTAACCACTTTCTCAGGATAGTGGTATTACTCTTTCAAACCTCTCACTTGGCCCGAGGCGTACGCGTTTGCGATCTTCCAAAGAATAGAAGTATCATCCGACATTTTTCCTGGTTTTCAACGACCATTTCCTCAGACCAATTTATGATGCGTTTTAGCCAAGAATAGCCTTCCATCGGTCCAACACTGGATCTCCCTTTGCCACCCACAACCATCTGTGGATGCGGTCCATTTGCCCCGGATCTCTTCTTGTCTGATCTTGACAGAGAAAATCGGCCCTTTCGAGCTGAGCCAAGGGGTTACTGCATGTGTGGGTTACTAGACACGTCTATTAACTTATTTTCGCAACGTAACCCAATGGGTTGTGCTGAATGCAGCTAGTTTTCAAGTATAGATTTTGTGAACTGGAGCAAAATACATGTATTGTCCCTGTTCTGCCGCAGGAATTTTTCCAGCTTGCTGCGATCACGTCCATTGAAACAAAATCCGTGAATCGGCGTCATTGCGAAAAAACAACATTACTAAAACTTTCTTGGGGGATTCTGAAGACGAAAGTTTAGCATTTTAACATTTCCGCTTTTGTTTTTACGCATCAGTGTGCTAGAAATGAGGGGCAATGCTCACTTTACTAGGTATAGGTAGCCCAATTGATCTTTCCCGCCCCACGGTGTTGAAATTCCTCATTCGCAGAACACAGCCCCTATGGTCGGCTATGAAACCGGTCTCTCAAGTGATTCACCGCGTGCTATTACTCCTTGTTCGCAGTGTTTCAAATTCGCCTTCTGTCAACTGCTCTGTTTCCATCAGCCCCACATTTTCCCACGTTTTGCCTCGTTTCTGACGCTTCCCAAGCTTCTCTGAAGACACTATGCTATACCACGCCTGATGCCCTATCTTCTTTCAGTACTAAGGTTTCCTATGTCCCGACGATCTAGCTTACCTCCTCGCTAGAGGAGTGTCCTAAACTCGCATCGCACTGTGTTCGATGGAGATGCATATTGTGAATGAGTTTTGCACCTTCCCAAATGCGAATGTTTGTTTAGATAGGTTCATCTGCAATGAACATGTTTGTAGCTATGTGACTAATCCACTCTCCACTTGACTAGGTGTATCTTTGTATGCGCTCCCTTGTCTCCTCAACTTGGTCAACTTACTCGTTTCATGAGGCCTCGATCTGACCACGAATCTTTTTTATAAACACAATGCCTGTATGAGTGAGCTTCTGGTGCACACCAAGTGGCAAACCCCTCTATCCGCACAGATACTTTTTCATTGATACTTACCTTTTTCCCCATTTTCCATATCACTCACTTAAACCTATTTATTCATCATTAAAAGCTTGTCTACCACTACTGAGCACCTTCCCAATCAACTGGCTGCTATGCGTCCGTAATCCAACTTACCATCTTGATCACCGCATCTAATCACCATTTTTTTCTTGCACAGAGTGAACATTGTCCCAGCTTCCAGGTAGATGGTGAACCGACCACTTTGATGAGTGGTTCAACTCTGGTGGTGAGGCTGACCGTCTTCAACGTTCCAGTACGTCTTAATGTTACAAGTTGACCGTTAATCGGTGTTTTCCTTCGCACTGCTCCAAACTAATTTTCCCATTCTTCCCAACCTTTGGTGTATATCAGGATATGTAACGTATAGAATGAGCTGTGGTTATGCAACGCCAGTTACCCATGGTCCAGCCGTAGGAAGTAAACTAAAAGAAAGACATCAACCTCGTTACATCGGACCGACTCTTCGGTGCCACGCGACCCCCATCGGTTGCGCTTTTGCTGGGTATACCCAGAGGTCTCCCGCCTAGGCGCAGGCGTGATTGTTCGCAGTACCAGTGGCAGGCAAGTCCGGAAACGACTGGCGCTTATATATACCTCTGGTCTGGTTATCACCTGCTTCATCCCACACTTCAGCAAGTTACACTTCAGCAACATTATCCTCCTTGTTATTTGTAGACTTGAACGCGGTAATCAAACGTTGCAGTTGCCCAATTAGGTTGCCTCTATACCTATTATGCCTACTATTTTCACGACCAGCCATCAGTATAAGCCCAGGTACTCGATTGGAGCATTTATTTAGAATGGTTGTCCACTTTTGTCGTTGTGTCCACACGTCCGATGAGCTCGCATTGTCTGCACTAGCCTGCTTTTGTCTTTCCCTAACACCTTGGTCTCTTGTCGGCTGGTGTTTACTTTTAGTTGCCTTATGAGTAGAGGTTTCATAACTGTCCGTCAGTGGTTTGACAACTTTCATACTGGAACTAAAAGGAGCTTCAAACGTCTTTTGGCGAAAAGCATCTGAGTGTTTTGGTCAAGGCCGACCTTGAATGTTTAGACCAGGCTGAAGAAGCGTCAAAATGGGGCACCGAAACGTGGGCCCCCTGAAGCGTTCATCCGAAGAATTCGATCCGTCGAATTTCCAGCAGCTTAATGGCTCCTACCTATACGTCCACACGCGGTGTACGCAGTACAGGTCTGGCAACCATGGTTGAGAAGAGATCTCACCACTTTGAACTTACCTCAAATCCGGGCAACCAAGAATCTCAAAGGCTGGTATCATTCGCCGCCAGAACAAAGGCTGCGGACTATACGAGAGCCTGCGTGGGAACCTTATTTTGACTTATTAGCTTTTGATGGATCCCAACCCCAGTGCCACCATTTGCTGGATCTCAGTCACAACAGCAATCTGAGAGACCACCATCACAAGCTGGGAGAGCAGGACAGTCGTTTGGAATGCCATCGAAACTTCTTTTCTGTACGTGTTTGCCAAGGGTAAAACACCCTCCCGGAACCTTTCGTCCGTGCTCCAACGCTGGTGGGTTTCCAAACCCGAGTTGTCCGTGCACTCATTCCGCTTCACTATCTCACATGGCTGTCGGCCGGTGGCCGAGTGGTTTGCACGCCTGACTTGCAATCATAAGGTCACCAGTTCGAATCCGCGTAAAGGCGAGTGTCCTCGCGGTATACTCAACCCACGCGCGACTAGCGGTGATTGCACGGCAGCGAAGCGCTGTTACGGCGTCCAGCTAACGAACTTACATGACTCACTGTCCATGGCCAAACACGAGTAGCTGTTAGAAGCTCACCGGTCTCAGAATACGTTCCACCTTTTTCATCTCTTGCATGTGTTTAGTAGGAGATGCCACGATTTTTACAAGCGCCGCATTTGTCACGATTACTTATAAACGTACAGTGGATTTGTAGTTTTAATGCGTATTCCTCCGTGAGTCCACCGGACTGAACTTACTTTCGCTGGCAACACCATATTTTGAATCATACACCGTGACCATCCTGCGGGACTTGTCAAGCCTTAGCTTTTTTACCAGTATTAAACCATTGTTCCATCATTTGCAACGGACACAACAATGCTATTTTCTTCGTGCTTGCTTTTACCCCTTGCTGACGAGACAGTCATTTGTTCTCCAATGCTCTTTCCCTCCCATACGTTGGATCTGCGTTCAGGGGGCTCGACATTTGGTGACACCTGTCAGAACCCTTTGATCTCACAAATGCGCCGGCGTGCTTTTTGCTGGGATCGTAGCATGCGTATCTTTGCATGTCTAGGTAGCCGTCCGTATGATACATTCGCCGACTGTTGCACAGCACATTGATTGGTTATCACTACTCTTCTTTTCGTTTATATTGAGTTCATCCACTGTGATTTCCGTATATGATCGTTTCTTGGCACGCCTGTTTTGCTAACTTGCTCATCCTCCCGTTTCAACCGGACGGCGGCCGAGTGGATAAGGCATCTGGCTTTCGATCCACCAGTCGGCGTTTCGATGCTACTTAGTTACGGGCCAGCTCGCGGTATTCGTAGGCCACACACGACTGATGATTATAATTTGGCCGCGAAGCGTCTGTATGATCTACCGGGATAGGACTGTAGTGTTACATTTGTCTATCGCGATTGTTGCCTCAACAGGCTCAGTGGTTTTGGTACTTGTTACGATTTTTGTCTCCGTGATAGTGTACAGCAACTCTAAGGTTAACTCTAAGCAAATCGAATCCACTCCTACTTAGCTGGGGCTGTTATCCATTTTTCATACATTTCATATAGAGCTATTTTACGGGGCTGTGCCAGTATCATTACCATACGGCGAAACTGCCTCGTGGACGAGCCAACTAATCCTGGTAGGCGGCTTAGTGAGACCCCAACGTTAAAGCCAGCTGACATGGGCATCCAAAATTCAGCGCCAGCGAGAACCATAATTTCCCACTTTAACACATTAAACTATCCCGCACCCAGAAGACTGTGTTCGCATCATCAACTGTCAACCCGTCAATACGCGAGTGATTTGTTGTGCAATTTTGGACAATACCACTCAGCCATGTAGGTTTCTTTGCCAGAGTTACTCTGTTCAGTGTGATCGAACACGCCCAAATACTTGGCGGTATATGTTTCCCAACTCGCCTGCCACCACTGCTTTGGGCAGCTCTGAGTGTCAGAGCCCTTAGGGTTTGTCGGTAATTTACGCTGCACTATCCACATCCATTGTGAATCCGAGGTGTGTAGGACCCACACACATGTGGTTTAGAGTCACGATTGGTTCTTGCCCCGCCCAAGCTTCTTCATCGCTGACTACTCTGCGTAGCAGTCCCTCAAGGTTGTGAAATTTCCTAAGACTTAATGTGAGATGTGTGCCCGTATAGGATCGCCGCTTCTATTTGCCTGCTCTGTATAGTTCGAACTGGGGTTGTACCCAATCCGGAAACTCGCATTGCGGTGGAATTTCCAGTTTCTTCCACCTTGGAGCGACGGCGCTGCTTTTCTTCACTTACAAGTGTTATCCGTCCACTGCGTTCACTAACCGGGTTGTCTATATCGGGCAGGTGGACATTTGTCAATATTCACTCTGTTCAAACTCAACCACGTTCGAGCATACCATTGCGACTCTGCTGTGCCCACATCACGCCATATATGCAAGTTCAGCGCCTGCACTTTCTATGATCATCATCCCCATGATAGTTGAAAAGTTGGTGCCTCTTATTTGCGCTTCGCTATCATGGGACTAAAAAATATCACTAATGGTTCCACTAACAAGGAATGTGGGAAGGACGAAAAGCGGCATAATATGATGGTTGAACGCATTAAACAAGCATTCGGGATTAAAGTGCACACTGCCACATAACAACGTAACTGACAGTTTTTAGTAGGTTTTTAGTACAAATCGGTTTTTGTGGGTTTTTATTATGGCGATGTTTCGCCCTTGACGCAAGAGCTTCTTCAGGCCAGATGAATCGGTGCACAAATGACTTAGCTTTTTATGGGAAAGTAAGGTGAATATTGCAATAGATAACATGAACCATTGGATAATAGTGTTACAGGTCAAGTGGCCATTCTGGTGAAACAACAAGCATCGAGCGTTGCTCATTGATCCACGTCACTGGTCGTTCACATGTTGTGTGAAGAAAGACGGTGTTGAAGAAGCACTTCCTTGCGGCCGTCGCTAATCTTCGTCCTGCTCAACCTTGCTCTATCGTCATCTGCACATCCTTAAAAAGGATTTCGAGTGTGAGGTTTCAGTAAACATCTCATTGGCGGTTTGCCGTGGCCTGTCATATTTGTAGTTGATCATGATCTCTCAGTTTCAAATGTTATGGATGTAGCGTCTAATGAGAGGATGTCATGACCTTCGGAGGCTGGCCACTGTTATCTGTTAAGGTAGTAACCTGCGTGGCAGTGGAAGATAGGTCATGCTATATTCCAGTTAGCTTGCGAATTATGTAGCCCGGCCGAAATCCCCCATAACTCAGTGGCTTAAGCTGCTGGCTAGTTGGCATCTGCCTCTAGCGGTCATGAGTTCGACTTCCATTAGGGGGCCGATAGAATGCACACAACTGACGAGCCGTAATAAGGCTAAACACGTCTAGTGCTTTTCGGGACTAGGCTGTGCTATGTAGCTTGTGAACTATTGGAATGAAAAACCTTGAAAATTAAGATTAAAAATCTTTCTACTCATTAGAAATATGTAAATATTATCTGCGCACTATACGCGCATATTTCGAGCTGAGTGAGAGCTTACTGCAAGCTGTCACCGCCCTTCAGTATCACCAGCGATGTGAGACAAGGATGCCTGCTGTCACCTTTCCTCTTCAACTTTGCTATTGGCGAATTCCTGGTGGTTGCTTTCACAGGACACGACTTAAATGGCATGGAGCTACAATGAGAACGACTTCTTGACTTGGAGTACGCTGACGGCATTGCCTTCATTGGTGATAGCTCCCAGACGTACCAAGCTCCACTGGACAGATTAGCACTGCCTGTCAGCCGCTTCGGGCTTTGCTTTGCAACATCGAAATGCAAAGCTTTCCTCAAAGATTGGGATGAACCGCATCCTGCTCTGACCCTTGGTGGGGATCAGCTAGAAGTCGTCCAGAAATTTAACTACCTGGGAAGTTGTATCAGCGCACTTAGGATCGAAGATGAGATCACGAACCGTATAGCAAAAGCTCGAGGCAATTTTGCTAACCTTCGCCACCTATGACGCCGACGCGACATCACTCTCGCCCTGAAGGGTAGAGTGTACAATGCAGCGGTACGTCCGACCCTACTGTACGGTTTGCGAAACCTGGCCCCCTTAGATCAGCCGACATAAACAGGCCAGTTACCTTTGACCACCGGTGCCTTCGTAGTTTGTTTCAAGTCTGGTGGGAACACCACGTGACCAACGAGCTTGTTCGGCGCCTTGTTTACGGTACAGGAATAGGAAATGAACCGCTCAGCACCGACATTTCACGCACCAGGCTTCGATGGCTCGGCCACGTGTTACGCATGCCAGTCCACCGACTCCCGCGACGTGCGTTGTTTGCACGCCGCGGGTGTGGCTGGAAGAAGAGAAGAAGTGGCCAAGCAATGAGGAATAAAAGCTCTCCCTTCGAAGTTGGCCTCAGTTGGAGCTTCTCGGCTCCTTGGTTGGGGTCCAAAATACAATGAACACGTTTGGCTGGATACACTTGCTGATATGGCAAGGAGAAGACCTCAGTGGCATCCGTGTTATGTTTCCTTGTCCCTCCCCATCCATTTTAGCCTCACCCTCCTGCAACCACGATCTCGTTTTTTAACATACTGTTATTTTAGGTAAAAAAAACTTTGTTGCCTAGTAGCCTGCTGGTAGGTTTCCGGAACGATGCCCATCCGTTACTGCTAGCTCAGCTGGCTTGCAACTGTTGTCTTTTTTATATATTGCGGCACAGTAGCTGAGGTGTTTTCCACCTCTAGCTAACGTGTGTAATGCTGGCGAGTATACGTGAGTTTGTGAGTGCTTATCGGATCTGCGGTTTTCAGCTATCTGCTCTGCAGAGCAAAGACTTTCACATAGGACTCTTACAGATATCATTCTCCAAAGTCTGTCTACGCATGTACAGCAAGGTTGTTGAGCAAAGCGTTCACATCTCCGCAGATGTGGACAATAAAACCGGTGTCAGCATTTCTACTTGTCACGGCGACGTTAATGCACACGTCCAACGTTATACGTGTTTGCTTACTCCATATAAAATACGTTCACTAACCGTTGTTTGTAAGTGTATACTGGTTGAGTTCTTACATGTGTCCGTTACCGAATCGTTAAGTGAGAATCGAACCAAAAAATAAGGTTGTGGCGAATCACTGCGATCTAACAAATTATGCGGCTGAGTGGGTGTAGTCGGCTCAGTTACATGCACATGAGCCACCTCATGTGGATACCATGGACTTGTGGCCCCACCGCAGTCGCCATAGGCCCCTCTGCTACACTCGTTTGCCTGAAAGCTATCGTATCTCCTTTGTCTTGCATCATCTTCGAGGCTATTACAGAACTTATTTTCGTCGTCTCCTGGAAATATGGAATGCATATTTACTTATTTCTCTAACCTCCTCCTCGACTGCTTCTATCCCTTTTCCACTGTTAACTTTTCCCATTTTATTCTTCAATACAGCAACCACTACGACATTTTTCGTGCTTAGAAGGCTGTACCAATCAACGAGCAATTGCTGCCTACAGCCCTTCCGATTCGACAGTCCTCTGTCGTATTGACAAAGTAAGTTTTTGATCTGGCTTTTCTCCCGGCACCTTCGCGTTTGTTTTATGTTTAGGATTATCGATCACTTTTGGTGTCTCGCAGTCCTAAACACCTTAACAATCGCATCGCTTATCCTCTAATATAGGTTTACGCATCTGGATCCTGGAAATGAGCTCAAGCAGACTATTGTTGCTGTTTTCCAAGTGCATCTACTTAAAATCCTCTTCGAGTATGACTTACCTTGCTGCTTTGTGGCTAATTGAAAAGGTGCACATTTGTAGATCGCGCACTGTTCCTTGTATTTGCTGAGTCAGCGTCCACGAATGGCGCCGGATGAAAATCGCCAACCATTTAAATACCTCATCTTCCTGTTTTGTTTTGCCATTCAATGCCCACGAATTGTGAACCACACATTTGAAGTGCGGTCACCAGTATTGATTTCAAAGTGTCCATTGGTCAGCGTCGCTTCAAAGACACCCAAGTTGGTCTGTTGTGCAGTGGCTCAGACGTCTGACATTCAAACTTTTCACCTCCCTTTCGATTCTTAAGTCTGGCACCGGTTTGAGCATCCCTGCATTCCCCAAGCCAGTGTATAGCCACTTTGAGCTGCATGACAAGGAACCAGCAGAGCAAAGTACCGGTGTGCCATTGACGCCTTTCCTTATCATCACATAGCTGTACACCACCCACTAATTTTCCTGTACTCTCCAACATGCAGTTTCTTTATTTTCCATTTAACACGGTTGTCATTCAGGGTATCGTTTACAGTCTGTCAGTAGGCCTACACCGGCTAATGACACAGTCCTCCTGAGCTCACCTTCCGTTTTTGCACGTGGTTGTCTTCAACTCCATGCTCTGTGGTCATCATAATCTGTTTGTTCTTAATGTTCCGTCTTACCAGATCGACCTGGGTAGCAACTTACACTCCCTTCAGAGCAACAAGGAAATGCTAATTGTGTCTGAAACTTCTGCCGCGGTCAACTGCAGCCTGGATCTGTACTGGCACGATGACGGTGTTCACAGCGAAGACGGACATAGACTTGTGAATATAAACAACTTTCAAGGTGGGTCCCAGGTTTTTTTTTTGAATTTCTCGAAGCACGGAACCAATCTAATAGATCTTCGCTTCATATTAACGAGACTCATAGTTCTGCGTCGAATCTGTTTTAGAATGTTTCATCTGAAGCGGCTAGGTTGGAATTCATCCATAGCAGGGTATTTGCTTATGTGACGATCCTGTGTGTATGTCGGGCAACACCCGCCAGGGCGACGTCCGTCGAAGCAACAAATAGGCAGAACATACACAGACACTTACAGTAACCCTTATAGAGGCTTAATGGGCCTCGTGTGAGGCTATGTTGCATACATCACGCTTCTTCATCGCAGTTGGGCTACATCGACTTACACACAAAGTAAATCTTCCTAGTCTGAATATAAAGTATTCCACTTTATTTGATCTGCCCAGTTTTGTTACTGTTGCGTATTCATTGTCAATTTTGCTTGTATATTTTCCTTCTAATTCTATGTTGGTTGCTTTAGGTCCCCGATGCGACAACGCCTGATAGAAATGTTGACAAGGTGCCTAACTGTCTATTATACTCCACTTCGATTACTAACTCCAGGAGACTGGATCGTTGCTGGGGGGACGAGGAGCACGGTCTTCGTGGCTGGGCCAGGCTCAAATGGTGGTTTCACACATCCAGTGTAGAGCGGGCGGCGGCCCAGCCACCGCCTTGTGTACGTCTGATACACTTGGATCTCAAATTGAACAGACAAGAATGCTGCTGCTGTGCATGTTGAAGGAGTGTGGGCCGACTCTGTTGTTGAAACTTGGCTCTCATCCACATGCCTCCCGGTCTAATTCCTTCGCGTTTACGCTGGATATGGGGTGTGTGGATGGAGTTGTGTTTAGTGCAACGTAAGCCACCCATGGTCCCTGGGTAGGCGCAGGCCTCCTGTAACTGTCCCTATGCCATCGCAATGAGGCTAGACCTTAGCGTGGAGCGATGGTTTGCGTGCACCCGTGACCCATTGAGCTATGCTAACTGGCACTTTCCAAGTGCCTTCAGAATCACTCGTACCAGACAGGTCAATGGCTAGAGGTCAGACTACCTCACTCTCACAATCCAATGTTCTTTGGAGGTTGTGGAGAGGTCGATGGCCCTGTTCCTTTGGAACTTGACCAGGGGTGACAACAGGTATACGGGTTATAAGCTCACAGCTTGATTGGCGTAGAGCGCGAGCACCACGCACGGTGGGGAGGGGACACCTCCGGGTGCTCATTGGTTTGCTACCGCCCGCTCCATGCGAGGCAATACCTGGGTACATTGGTGCAAACCGCCTACCCCTACTGCTGGAAGTGATCGCAGTTGCGTAACATAATACAGCCGTAAAACACATGTATCTTGTTCTAAATTTTCAAGGGCTGCGTGTGACAGGCCTCAAGCAAATTCCATTGGGTCTCTGCAATCACACTGCCGAGCTGAACTTGCTCCCTACTGCTTTGAGGGTCAAGCTATTGAGCCCAAAGCTCTGGGTGGAGTCCCTTAACGTAACCATGTGCCCCATTGCATGGTGCGTCAGACTGTTGCATCAAAGGCTAGAGGCAAGGTACCTAGAACAAAACCCTACTCTCAGAATGGATAGCCTGAGTGACTCATCTGTCTACTCGACCACATCTACAATACTCTCTCTTCTTCTTGTTATTCTCTCCCCTCTCTACTCCCTTCTTCCCTTTTCATTGAGCCAGAGACTGCTGCTGACCTCGCATCTGCTGTCATCGTTACACGTAGCTCTCCTGTCAAACCTAGTGTTTCATTTACATTAGCTCTTGTAACCTCCGCACTCTATATCAGATCGGCCAACAGGCAGCACTAACTCCCACTCTTCATTCCCTTGGTGTTGATTTGTGCTGTGTCTCCGCAACACGCATACACCATAACAGCGTTGTGACGAATCTTCGATTAACTGATTCTGAATTTGACCACAATGGCTACACGCTTCGCGTTTCTGGCAATACTGAGTCAATGTCTTGAAGTAGTTAGCGTGTTAATATCACCCTCAGTAAACATGCCGAAAGCAATCTACTCGACTGGATGCCGTTGAACAGCCTCATGTGCGTGGTTCGACTTCGAACCTCTACTGGGGTTAACAAACAACGTCTGAAGAAAAGCTGCCTTTTCACCGCTTTCGTTTATGCCTCTACTGAATGCAGTTCAGAGGATATCAAACACGACTTCTATCAACAGCTCCCATCGCTACCACAATGATGAAGAATATTGACATCGGAATAATTGCTAGTGGCAGAAATACGCAAGTGGGTCGTCTTTCTGATACTGAGTAACACTTAGGAGGCCGCTTCGGAGTGGAGTCCTGAAACTGTGTGCCGACCACAACTACCTCGACAGCATTGCTTTCCAGCACGAACGTTCACACCGCGTCACTTGGGGCCCACCCGATTCCTCTATGATCTGAATCAAAATTGACCATATTGCCATCATCTACAGATGACGCACATCAGTCCGAGACTGTCGGTCAATTTGGAGCATGTGCCTAGATTCCAACCATGTTATAATGAGCACATGCTTGGCGCTCATTCTTCTCGCTTCAAAAAAGTGCCTATCTTCTAATCTTCTTAGCTGTAAGTGGAACTCGCAATCCGCAGTTAAACAATACGATTGACGAACTGACCCACCAGTTGTCAATGATGAATGAGGTTGCTGAGTTGAATGTTGGCTGGGATCGTCTCAAATATGTCGTGAAGAAAAATGCCTTTGACGACTACTGTGCACCGAACTAGAGACGCCGTAGCAGTGAATGGATCTGTGAGTCATTGATCAGTTTGATCGGAGAATGAAAACAAGTTCCGATGGGCACTGAGTTTCAGCGTATCCGTAGCTCTCTAGAACGGCGTCTGACAAGGCGACTTCGAATCGATCAGGAACGTTGGTGAATGGCAAGGGTCCGTGTGATGGAGAAAGCCAGTACTGTTGGGAACAGCCTAGTGCTGTTCCAACTCACCCGGAACAATGGTTCGAGAAAGCCATCAAGTATCGAGGCAATAGCTGAGAAAGATGGACAGTTGCTCCATCCTCTGCGTCGTCGACTAGACCATTAGGCGGAACATTTTGAAGAGTAGTTCAGCAGGCCTGCTGTGACAGCCGCTTGCCCATTCTCATGGGCCGACATGGCGATTAGATGTCACACCTCACACTTTGGAAGAGATTCGACATAGGCTATCCGTGTTGAAACGAAACTGGCTTTTAGACCCGACGAAGTTCTTCCATGTTCGCTGAAATACGGAGGTAAGTTCGTTTGTTGTACTGGCTTTTCTAGTTAACTCTATTTCGGACAATGAAGAGGTGGCTTCCGACCGATGACTGTCAACTGTCGTGCCTATCTTCAGAAAGAGTCAGCATACTTTGTGCTAAAATCATCGAGGCGGTAGCCTTGTTTCTATTGCCTCCAAACTTCTCACAGGTATCACTCTTCGACGACTTACTGGTCCCTGTGAGAACCGTATTAATGAAAACCTGGCTGGCTTCCGCCTTGGTCGTCTTTGTGTCGACCACACAGATACTGTTTTAAAGCGGAGACAAATACACATGACCGATTGAGGTGGCTTTTCTTCACTAGAAAGTCACCTTCCATTATGTTGTCTGCTTGTGCTTATCTATAAAAGGCTTGTCGGCTAATTGTTTTTCCATTCTGAAGTCTATCTATAGTTTCACTCGAGGCCGTGTAAGGGTCTGTGGGAAATTGTCTCCTGAGTTGCCCACGACAAGTGGGGTTCGCCAGAGTTGCCGTATATCTTCTTTCCTCTTTAACTTTGCAATCGAGAGGATCATGAATGACTCGGTTCTCACAAGTCCTACCGGAATGGAAGTTTTGCCAGGCGACAGACTGAAGAACCTGGAGTTTGAGGACGTGATAGCTGTCCTTGGGTTTGATACAGTGGCTATGTAAACACTGCTGGCTAGACTGACGCGTAGCGCTTCTTACTTCTGCATGTGCTTTGTACCTTCAAAGTGCAAAGCATTGTTGGGGAACTGAATCGACACACCTCCCTTTCTAGGTATCACCGAACAGCCACTGGAAGTGGTGGATCGGTTCACTTACCTTGGTAGCGGTATAACCTCTGCTTGTCACATCACTGAGGAAGTTACTTCGTGTGGCCTTCCGGTGACTCAACCTTTTATGGAGACGGTGGGATGTCAGCCTCTTAGTGGAAGAATGGTTGTATAACGCTGGGTTATGGCCGGTCTTGCTGTATGAATCGGAGACCTGGGGATTTTGTAGCGAAGGCATCAAACGCTCGGCTGTGTTTGACCACCGGTGCTTGTGGAGTATTGCTCACGTTTGGTGAGAACACCGGGTGGATGATACTGAGGTCCGCCAATTAGGTTTGGGCAAGAAACCTGGTACTCTCGGTTTCCCGAACAGGTAGGCACTAACTGGTTACTGGTCAGCCGAAAGATCTCTGCTCTGTTTTCATAATTGTGTTGCGTCGCGTTAGTCTCTGCATCCGTCGGTTCGTCCTGGCTGTCGCGATGTGCCGGGCGAAACCGACGATGTTCTTTCGAAAATGATTGCTTATAGGCCTCATTCTATTCGGGATGTTGGGGGCAGCTTCCTATTTGTTATTTTGTACATCTTGCATGTTTAGTCTCACTCACTGTTAACTAACCATATTCTATCGCTTACTTCTAATGATACACGATAATATAAAATTCATGGAGCCACTAGTTTTCTTCTTCTTACCTTACTTTATACAGAAAGTTGGCTTGGTAGCCTGCGCTACGAGCTCTTGAGTCCTCTGTTGACCAACAAGGCGATCTGGAGCGTGTCCGTTTCACTCGCACTATTGGGAGATCTAGAAGTGTTTACGCATTCATTTACCCGATGTAGACAATGCGTTTGAGCACAGCGAACTGTACTTGATCTAGCGAGTTTATACCTCTTTTTCAAGAAGCTACACACCACGTATGCCCGGTCATCGCTTACAAAGAGGGTCTTGTTTTGTCTACCAGTTGGACGTTGGTGCGACGCTCGAGATGTGTAAAAATTAACGGTATCGGGAACTGAAGTTCGTGACTACCAAACTGGGTTCTGTTGGTCCGTCTCGCATCCCAGCCTGGAGTCCACATTACAAGACATGGTTCGCATTAGCGTGCTATGTTCCCCCTCTACCCGTGTTATTATTCTTTGTTCTTTTGATCACCGTGGTTGTACGGCAGCGAAGCATCAGTCAGTTTGTAGCATTTTCTGATTAACTTGTGGGCAATTACTTGTTATTGCGGTTTCATTGCAAACCAACTTACTTAATTTAGCGAAGAGTTGTGTCTGCAAAACCGTCTGCTTTTACAGATATAATTTGTTTGATAGTTATTTCAACTGATCGGTCGTTAGTTGGTATCCCCGGTGTGGCTGCGCTTGATGTGCATGTTGACTAGGTGCCTACCTATTTGTTACCCACCACCTCGTACATACTGGCTTCAGCAGACAGTTGGTCGTTGCTGGAGGGGACGAGGTGCACAATCCTTGTGGCCGTGCTAGGCTCGAAGAATGGTTTCATGCACTCAGTGAGGAGCAGATTACAGTCCAGCCACCGCCTTGTGTGCACTTGATTCCCAAATACAGCGTGCTTGTGTTTGCCTGTGAAGGAGTGTGGGCCGGCTCCGTTGATGAAACGTGGTTCCCATCCACATGCCTCCCGGTCTTATTCCTTCGGGTTTACACTGGATATGGGGTGTGTGGATGGAGCTGTGGGTGGTGCAGCGCTAGCCATCCATGGTCGCTCTGTAGGCACAGGCGTCCTGTGGCTGGCCACAGTGACATGCAAATCCGTAACCTGGATGCCGCCAACCGCATGTGTTCTTGGGCACTGTGAGAGCACTTGTGAAGTGTGACTGGATTCGTGCGTTTGTTTGCTGTGTTCGCCATCGTCTGAAGGGATCGAAAGAACTCTTCGAACTGGATGACGTTTATGTAGTGGGGAAGATTCTCCGGAAGGGGAAGAGGCAGTGACTTCATTTACTGGCGAGTCACATCCGCCACTTCGCAGTGTTGTTAAACGGAACTTTATAGCTTTTTCTGGGGAGAGCGCTTGCCATGCGAAAACCCACCACCTCCTGAAATACTGTCGCCGAATTATTCTTTGGAACAGGATTAGCCCCAATAACCCAGCTGGCACTTCGTGGAGGTTGTTCGGCTAGCCACTTCAACAGGTGTATTTGTGCTTCATGCGTCACTCACAGATGAACTAATCACATATCGATTGACTCCAAGTCTAATATATGCATTCTAATGCGCGAGCCATCCCGAACAATTATACTACCCTGCCATGACAAACACGCCTCTTTCCGCCACGGCTAGTGTGTAGTAGTCAAATCTTAATGCTCCGCCAACTTCTTGAACACCGTCACCCCCACTATGGGTTTTCTATCATCTGATTTCCGAACGACATTTGAGTCGATCATTCAGCAGTTCCTGTCAGTGACGTTGCATGACATAGCTTCACTTTATCCTCGTTTTCTTCAATTTTGCGTTTACGAATGTTCTTACTTTGCTTGTGCGTCTTCTGTTAGGTACCATCGCATTTCGGTCAACAAAAGAATTTCCTTTCAACCTACGTTGTAAATATGTTCTTTGCTTTCTTTACCATGTATCCGAACCCATCACTCCGGCTGTCATGTGTCTAATCGTTTCGACCTCCATTTGAGTTCAGTTATCTCATTCCATGTACTCTTAATCACGCCAAGCCAATGCCACAGCTATAACCAGATTGCTCTTATTTCACAAGACACATTAGTTTGTTTACCGCCATGTTCCGGACCGAGAATTCACGCGGCTTGCCATACACACTTGAACTTTTTGCTCTTTTGTTTTTTCCACTTGTCATCGGCTCTCTCTTTTCCAACTGTTGATGTGTTCATTTTCTCGATGACCACATACATCTGCACACCTTGGTTAAACTGTTTTACTTCATACATTTGCTTTTCGTCTAGTTGAAGTGTACGATTGTGGATGGCTCGTGGAGTATTGTGACGTCTGTCTACGCCTGCCGGCGCGGTTCGGGTGCGGCTGGTGCATTCTTTCTGAGACGCCCGATGTGTCGCAACCAAACACAGGAATGTGTACCACACGCTCTCAGTGTGCAGCCTCATCGCATGGTGAGGAAGCGGTGGAGGTAAACTCAAGGACTTGGCTTCTATCCCACGCTATCTGCCCGGACCCACAGATACTCTCGGTAGGTACCGCTTTACAAGCTTTCCAACGTCTGCATGCACGAGAATATGTATGAGGAACCGATGTGTCACCTTCACTCACATATTCGTCACGCACATAACGAGTACAAAGTGTCCAGCTTGCATATTTAGCCCATCTGCTTTTATGTCTATGTTAAGTCAAATCCAGTCGAAGTGGCATTTGTGCACCCGGGTAGGTGCATTTTCAGCATAATGCTGATGTTTTGACGGTATGATACATTGGCCTCTAACTCGCAGCCTAATTGGCAACCTTCGATTTCCTCAAACGCAACGGGCTAATTTTGCCCATTACCAGGTCTCAGTAGCTCAATTTGCCATTTTTATCATCTGCAGAGGGCATCATGAGAATGGCTGCCTTTTACTAGCGTTCCTTGCGCCCTATTAGCACTTCCGTACATCTTCACAAAGCGGTATAACGAACCTGCGTACCCTGTTCTGGGAGTTTTAACTTTATCTTAGAGGTTGTGGCTCTTGAAAGCAATCAAAGCGCTCAAGAGATCCTCTGAGCAACATTGCTGATTTGCAAATCACCATGAAGTCCACCTCCTTGAGTTTGCTTTGATGCCAGATTTTTATTGTGAAGCGGAAATGTTGCATTGCTTCGTCCGAATCACAGGCAGTGTTCTCGAATATCCACCTGTGTATGCGTCATTCCATTGATTATCTCCGCGTGTCGAGCTTGACTAGCGATTGACCAACGGTTTGTCTCCGAAGCTCTAATCGGTCACTTGGCAACATTACATCCACACGGAACAGCCGGAAGGCTCACGTCGATCGCCTTCATATAAAAGCTGGATTCGCGTAGAATTTGGTGGTGTGCCAAGGCTCAATTCAACTTGACGCTTACGTCATAAGTTTGATCCACGAGAGTGCTTGCCCGGCCAAACACCCTTACTTGCGAATCCAAGTGAAACGCGTTGTAGCTCGCAATCACTCATATGGACGTGTCACCTTGATGAAGCCGCTGAATTGTTACGTATAGATAATAGATCTTACTAAACATCGACACCGTACATTGATAATTTCACCCTGAATAACTTGAACACCAGTGGATGTTGGATGTTGCCCGCCCGAAAATCCTGCTCTTCACGACCGGTTTCGAACTTATCTGATCTCATGTGGTAGAGATAGCATGTATCGAACTCTGGGTTATTGGGGTGTTAGTTAGAAACTCTTCTCCTTTAGTCACCCAGCCACAATGGGCGACGATTGTCACAACGATTAATCACTGACTGGAGTGGCCATTTTGAAACACTCGTTGCTGTCCAAGTAATCGATTTGACCAAGATTCATTTCAATGCGAATCGCTGTTCTCATTGAGATTGCGCATCGTAATCCATTCACACAACGGGTGCTTTAGAATGACCCCTTTCCAGTAGGCGTTCTTTCTAGACGTTTAGATGTGCCTCTTATTCGTTGAATGAAAATGGTCGGGTTTTTTAACACAGTACTCGAAAATAAGTGCAAAAATGCAAGAACAGTAATAGCATCTGGGTAGGACGACTCATGAAACCCACCGCAGAAGTAGCTGAAAATGGCTCAACAAGCAGAAATCGCCATTGTTTCCGAAAGATGTGAGAGCGATCGACTGACGTAAACCTCGGGTAAAGTTTCGCCTGTGACAGGAAGGCTCCGTCAGGTCGGGTGCTTCGGTGCGTAATCAAGGTGACCTTTTATCGAGAACGAGAGATAGTAGGGATAACAGAGACATGGCCCAAGGGGCTGTTACACACACACGTTCAGATGTCATCTCGAATGGTCTGTTCGCAATGGAAATATCACAGATTTCCCCACAGTTCACTTTCCCAATTAGGTTCTTGGTGATGACAGTGGGGGTCTCGATCTTCGCTATCCCACTTTATCCGCGCATCGAATGCTCAACCTGACCGGATTGAGATTACTCACCATGGACTTCCGAGCTCCAGCTCCTCCATTCTATTTACGCAGCTGTCAGTTTTGGTGGTTTCCGCCGCCTCTGCAATCGACCCCTCGTGTGTTGATTTCAAAATCCTTCCTCAATGATCTTGACATTTTCTAAATCGACTTCACACCCTGCATGCAGATCATACACCTCTACGACCGAGTCTCTTGACTATACTCCGTATTCATACTCGTTCCTCGACGATCGTGAGACGCACCTTTCGGGTACTAAGATTCATGTTCGTAATCCTCCCGCAGTCTCATCAATGCATATGAGTCCTATCTTTACAGTTTGTTTTATATACATTGTTGGCTTTCCTGCCTGTGGGGACGAGAACACTCAAAATGTATTATTGTTGTAGGTAGAATATGGCCCCACTGAAGGCCATCCTAATTCCCTCACTGTTCATTACTTTCCAAACTGCATCCCAGTTTCCTTCTTTGTATGGAGTTCCAACTAGTTCTATTCACTGTGTGGTTGATCATGTCTGTAGGTTTAGAATCCTTTACAATGGTGGTTCCACTTAGCGCCGCAGATAGCCAGTTTGACAGTTTACTTGTCGCCCTATTCAGTGTGACCCTCCTAGTATCCGCTTTTGTGCACTTAATCTGTGCTTGTGGGACAGCGTTCCGGATATTCTGGCGTACTCCAGGTGGTGAAATTAAGTCTTGTCACTGGAGTTCGATTCGTTTGGCAACTCATTACCTACCCCCTTTTATTATCCCAATGTATCGTCTACGTAGCAATACGGAACCAGCGAGCTGCTGAGGTTTGCTACCGCCTTCTCCTCGGAGTTTTCCGTATAAAAATTTCGCTAGTAAAGGGGTGTTGGCGATCCCATGCTCAGTCCTGGTTCCTAGGTGTACAGCTTCGACTTGAAAGCGAAGTATGACATCTTAATACTTGATACTGGTTGGAAGCAGCTAGAGGCGCGGTTCCTGTGTAGCTGGATCTAAAATCCTTCAGGCGCAAGACTTTCTATGTTAGAGAGCATTCGCGAAATTTCATATCCGTTAAATGTTTGCCCAGAAATTACTTAACTTCCGACACCGACTTTGCCTCTACTACATGTAAAAAAGGGGCACCACCAATCAAAATGTCACAGTCAAGACCATGGCAACCGAATTGATTGCCTCAAGTTTCTGTGCACATAGCACAAGTTGATAAGCCTTAATTAACAACGCCTCACTAATTGCTAGCATTATCGGGTTTTTGTTACGTAATAACACTTTGAACGCTGTCTCCGGGGTTCACGTGATGACGGGTTGTCATGAGGTGCTTGGTGATAGACGATGCAGGGCTCCGATTGATTCTCAGATACGTCCCATGTTGTTGCGTAATCACTTGTCCCAACCACTTTGGCAAGTGTTCAGCTACCCTCTGAGCTAACTGACGGTTTGTTCTGCCTATGTAAATGTCACCGCAACCGCAGGTGAACTGATAAACAACGTGAGAGGCTGAACTAACCGACGAGATGCTCTGACGTTTATGAAGAACAAGTGCTCGCGTGATATGCCTGAGTCGCAACTGGGCTGTCGTGTAGGTTCGCGTTAGGGCGGACCGGATCTTGCGTCCGATGTCATTTGCTACATGTTCCCCCTTGAACGGCAAGAACAAATAAACATTCTTCTTCTCAGACGTCAACACCGGTGTTTTCACGCTGGGAGGTCTGCTGTGTACCTGAATAAACTTCTCAGGATATCCACTAGAAATTAAGGTCTTGCGTAGAAATTCTTCTTCGGCTTGTAACGTTTCGGGGCTACAAATACGTCTAGCCCGGTAGAAGATAGTTCTCACTAACCCGCGTTTGTATGCGGTCGGGGCGAAGTTTGAAAAATGAAGGTACTGTCCAGTCCAAGTCGATTTGCGATGAACAGTGCGATGCAACGTACCTTCAGCCTGTCTCCTAATGAGTATATCCAAAAACGGCAGGCAATGATGCTGTTCCACTTCATGGGGTACCGACAGATTAGGGTGAATCGAATTTAGGATGGTCAGCAGCCGATTAAAATGTTCTCCGCTGGTGAAGACTAAAATGTCATCCACATTTCATCTGTACAATTTCGCTTCACCAATGCTCTCAGCAAGTTGTCTTTCTATCAGGCCGAGGAAGATGTCAGCTAAAACTGGTCCCAACGGGCTGCCCATAGCGACCCCGTCGATCTGTTTGTATGCGGTCCCCTCAAATTCAAACCGTATGTTCTCGGTGCACAATAGAATCATATCCTTTAAATACTCCACTGGCAGGCCAACAGACATATTTTGACTCAGGATAAAATCACATGGATTATCAACCGTCTCACGTAAAGGCACATTGGTGAATAAGGAGTCCACATCTATTGAGTACATAAGCCCT
Organism: Dicrocoelium dendriticum; assembly: GCA_944474145.2. NCBI lineage: Eukaryota > Metazoa > Platyhelminthes > Trematoda > Plagiorchiida > Dicrocoeliidae > Dicrocoelium > Dicrocoelium dendriticum. The sequence goes on along the minus strand of OX104064.1, from coordinate 202,738,756 downwards.
GCACTCAGTGACAATTGTTCTAGTGTCTCAGCCAGTTCAAAGGAGTCTTTCAGGCAATAGGTAGCGAGGAGTTTGCGCACTGGATCTAATAGTTTGGCCAGCCACCGCGCGACATTGTGATAAGGTGAATTGTTCATGCACATAATCGGATGTAGCGGAAATCCTGCTTTGTGTAACTTGGGTGCGCCTCGCATTCTAGGTGTCTGTGTCCCGGTCGGTTTTAAGTGCCTGTACTGTGATTCATTGGTGTAACCATGTAGCAGGAGGATCTGGAGCTTCCGTGCCACCTGCTTCTCCACCAGGATGTTGTTTTCCGGTGTATTATCTAGCTGGAACTTCCGAGTGTCTCCCAGAATGGACTCCATCTTCGAAATGTAGTCTGTCTTCTCTCTGCCTTAACGAAATGGCTGAAGGAAACCCACTGTGTTACTTTTCTGAAAAGAAGACTCCCCGCTACCGTTACGAGAGCACTTGACCGATTGTTGTCTCTGCGCCGCAAGTTAGCTGTTGAACGCGTCCGTGTGAGGTTTTTTGAGGAATGTATCCGCTCAGGTTCCTTCCCGCCGCAATTCGCCAAGACCTTGTCTAGGAACAGGTTGCCAATAAACAACACCAACCTGACCAGGATGGCGTCGGCGCATATCGACGCCTGTCTGGAACGAGAACGGAAATTTCTCGAGACGCAGAGGCGATTCGCTTGCACACTCAATGAGTTGCCGTTGGTTTGTCGATTAAAATTTGAGGCCTTTTCCGCTGAAGTTCTCCGTCGCACAAGAGCAAAAACAGTGCGCAGTCTGCAAGGTTCTCTTGCTAAAACCACCAACGCTTACTTTCCTACTGATTGCTTGAAGCACGTATACAATTTATCCTCTGCTCAGTTCACACGCACTCAATTGGAAGTTCTCTCGCTTGGAATGAAATACCGACTGCCGCCAAAAGCGCTAGACAAGATCATCACGTAAGTGCATTTTGAGTATCTGAATGAACAACTCAGTGACCTCACGCCAAGATCGACAGAAGATGCGGGTTGGTTTCGGGCGAAATTGGTAGATATTGCGAACCAGTTTCTGTGTACGCCGATAAGTCAGAGGTGTTGTCTACAATCTGAACACTATACGGCGATCAAGGAGTTAAAACAAATGAAGCACGTAATGTTCCTGCAGCCGGATAAGGGATCGGGTATTGTAGTAATGGACAGGCCTGACTACATTTCAAAGATGTAGTCCATTCTGGGAGACACTCGGAAGTTCCAGCTAGATAATACACCGGAAAACAACATCCTGGTGGAGAAGCAGGTGGCACGGAAGCTCCAGATCCTCCTGCTACATGGTTACACCAATGAATCACAGTACAGGCACTTAAAACCGACCGGGACACAGACACCTAGAATGCGAGGCGCACCCAAGTTACACAAAGCAGGATTTCCGCTACATCCGATTATGTGCATGAACAATTCACCTTATCACAATGTCGCGCGGTGGCTGGCCAAACTATTAGATCCAGTGCGCAAACTCCTCGCTACCTATTGCCTGAAAGACTCCTTTGAACTGGCTGAGACACTAGAACAATTGTCACTGAGTGCAGGGCTTATGTACTCAATAGATGTGGACTCCTTATTCACCAATGTGCCTTTACGTGAGACGGTTGATAATCCATGTGATTTTATCCTGAGTCAAAATATGTCTGTTGGCCTGCCAGTGGAGTATTTAAAGGATATGATTCTATTGTGCACCGAGAACATACGGTTTGAATTTGAGGGGACCGCATACAAACAGATCGACGGGGTCGCTATGGGCAGCCCGTTGGGACCAGTTTTAGCTGACATCTTCCTCGGCCTGATAGAAAGACAACTTGCTGAGAGCATTGGTGAAGCGAAATTGTACAGATGAAATGTGGATGACATTTTAGTCTTCACCAGCGGAGAACATTTTAATCGGCTGCTGACCATCCTAAATTCGATTCACCCTAATCTGTCGGTATCCCATGAAGTGGAACAGCATCATTGCCTGCCGTTTTTGGATATACTCATTAGGAGACAGGCTGAAGGTACGTTGCATCGCACTGTTCATCGCAAATCGACTTGGACTGGACAGTACCTTCATTTTTCAAACTTCGCCCCGACCGCATACAAACGCGGGTTAGTGAGAACTCTCTTCTACCGGGCTAGACGTATTTGTAGCCCCGAAACGTTACAAGCCGAAGAAGAATTTCTACGCAAGACCTTAATTTCTAATGGATATCCTGAGAAGTTTATTCAGGTACACAGCAGACCTCCCAGCGTGAAAACACCGGTGTTGACGTCTGAGAAGAAGAATGTTTATTTGTTCTTGCCGTTCAAGGGGGAACATGTGGCAAATGACATCGGACGCAAGATCCGGTCCGCCCTAACGCGAACCTACACGACAGCCCAGTTGCGACTCAGGCATATCACGCGAGCACTTGTTCTTCATAAACGTCAGAGCATCTCGTCGGTTAGTTCAGCCTCTCACGTTGTTTTTCAGTTCACCTGCGGTTGCGGTGACATTTACATAGGCAGAACAAACCGTCAGTTAGCTCAGAGGGTAGCTGAACACTTGCCAAAGTGGTTGGGACAAGTGATTACGCAACAACATGGGACGTATCTGAGAATCAATCGGAGCCCTGCATCGTCTATCACCAAGCACCTCATGACAACCCGTCATCACGTGAACCCCGGAGACAGCGTTCAAAGTGTTATTACGTAACAAAAACCCGATAATGCTAGCAATTAGTGAGGCGTTGTTAATTAAGGCTTATCAACTTGTGCTATGTGCACAGAAACTTGAGGCAATCAATTCGGTTGCCATGGTCTTGACTGTGACATTTTGATTGGTGGTGCGCGTTTTTCCATGTATAACATCCCTTATGTGTTTCTACTACATGTGGCGGTAGGTTGTTCCATTTTATCACCACTCTCCGTTCGAAACAGAGTTGGTGGGCGACCCGCTTAAAATCAGGCACTACAATCTTGTACCGGTGTCCTCGTGTGCTGCTTGGTTTGCACATGTGAAGCAGAGGCTCCAACATATGGTAATCTTTCAGCTGTAATATCCGTTAGGATGTTCTTAACTCGCAATCGAGGATAAGACATGGTCTAAAGCCATAGTCTCTTGCACCGGTCTTCGTGCGGCTCACGATTAAAGTCTGGATGAGGCTGCTGACATGTGCTGTACCCCCTTAATCCTTTCTAACTCGCCCCGGATGATAGGAGAGTATGCGGGTGAACCGTACTCTGGCGTTGGTCGTATGATTAAAATGAAGAGGCCTGGCAGTTTCCTCAGACCAGGTGCACATTCATCGCCATCGTCATCATTTTCATCATCCTTACACACTAGCTAAATTTGAGAAGCACCTCAGCTATTGTGCGGCAACACGGAAAGATAACATATACAAAAAGCGAGACACTAAACATTACAGATTACAAAAACTATAGATACTACTACTATAATTCTAAGTATCAACTTTTCAGTCGAGTATGAGATCGCAGTTGATGAGGAAAGCTGAACGGATGGCGAGGGACTAGGAAACTCGTAAAACAAATACCATTGAGGTCGGCTCTTCGCCATGTCAACTAGTGTATGCAACTAAGCGTTTTCATCGTCCGTGGGATCCCAGATCGACGGTCGGGAAACACCAAACGACGCCAACTTCGAAGTGAGGGACTTCCTTCCTCTTGACCAAGTCATCGCTTGGCCTGGCCTTCGCTTCTTCCATCCACACTCCAGTCGTGCAAACAACGCACCTCACGAGAGTCGGTATGCTGGCATTCGCAACACGTGGCCCAGCCATCGGAGCCTGGTGCGTGATGTAACAATGCTGAACGATTCACTCGCTCTTGCTACATCAAATACCCGACACCGAACAAGCTCATTACTCACGCTTTGTTCCACCAGATGTGTGTTGTGCTGCGAACGCAACGGTAATCTAACATAACTAGCCTCCTTACATATGTCATCTGATGGGCAATATTTCACAACCGTACAGGAAGGTTGAACGGACGGCTGCATTGTAAACTCTGCCTTACTTGGAGGTCATGAACAAAATGCCTCGAAAGTTTACTATACGTTTCGTCACTTTCCATTGGAGCTAATATAATATAGCTGCCAAGGTATTTGAAGTTATGGAGAACTTTTAGCTGATCATCACTATTGGTCAACGCAGAGGTGGATCCCCGCCAATCTTTGTGGAGGACTTTGCATTTCGAGTGTGTAAAGCATAGCCCGAAACCACTGTCAGCCAGTGCTGATCAGTCCAATGCAGCTGTCACAAATTAGGACAATGTCTTTGGCGTACTCCAAGTAGGGAAATCAATCACCTGAGAACAGCTTCACCGTTACCATGGCTTCGTCAACGAGGAAGTTAAAAAGAGAGGGTGACGGAGGGCATCCTTGTTTCATACCGCTGGGGATATTGCTGAACAGCGAAAGTTTGCCTAAGACCTCACTCTGCCTAAACGATGCGTATACTGCGTTTTCATGACGTTTACTTAATTTTAATTAAGCGTTCGTCTCAGCAGATTCCAAATCAGATAGTCGTCCACTTGCCAGGAAAAACACTAGACTGCAGTTTCAACCTGTGTGTATCATCAGTAGTGCGCATCCATCGGATCCTTCAGATTTCGAACCCATGACCACCAGCTGCTTTCATCACCAGTCATCAGATTATGCCACTGCGCAACGGGGGACAGTGTCGGACCGTCATGATTTACAATCCAACTAAGCAGACAGTTCCAAAGAACACATCAATCCACCGCATCGAAAGCATCTTTGATGTCAAGCAACATGACTACGGTGGGTCGCCAATGAATATGGCGGTGTTCCTACAATTGACGTAATCTGAAGATGTCTTAGATACTGCTTCGATTTCAACGAAACCCGGCTTGCTTCTCGCTTATCTGACATTCACGGGTGTCATTCAGGTAGTTTAGAGACAGTTGTGATCAGACTGGTCCCCTCTCTTTGACTCATTCCCTAGAAAACTGGTACCATAACGGAGTGGTTTCATTCTCTTGGTACAGCCTCCTGCTCCCACATCTTCACTAGTAATTTGTGTAAATAAGGCACAAAAGCTGTTCCTCAGAATTTGTATAGTGCAGTAGGAAACCCATCTGCTCCTGCTGCCTTGTCCAGGTTTAACTATCTGATCCCATGCTCGACTTCCGCTCATGAGCGTGGACCCAAGAGTACGGCCCAGAGCGCAGGGTGGTCAATAGCTGGTAGCTAATGTAGTAGTTCCAGCTGATTAACTTGCTTCTCAAAGTGATAAACCCAACGCTTCAATCGTTTTGACAGCCTGTGTTTAGGTTGTTCATTCACTCCTCATAAATTTTCGCTAACACCAGCCCCCTGCTGCCTCTTTTCCGTATCAGACGGAATAACTCCCGATGGTTACCACTGTCAGCACCATTTCCATCTCCGATGCTCGATGAGATCACCAGCTTTCGCGGTCTCTTCTCAAAATCGCACGCAGTTTTGCCTTGAGGTCTTCGCTAATCTCGTTGTGTTCGCTTCCAACCATAACACGTCGGCGAGCATCCCAAAGTTCCAGAAACTGCGTAGCCACCCATTGTCTAGGTTGTCAATCAGATTTACTACATAAAGACATGCCTGCTGTTTGTAACGTCTAGCGGGCATGCAATCAGTGATCTACAACTGTATTCATTAAGCGCTTACTCAATCCTCGTGTCAGCGTACTCCGATATACATAAAAACACGTGGCTTCGCCAGTTGGTAAGTGTCTATGCGCTCATGGCGTCGTCGCGGACGTCCGCCGAAGTGCACCCGTGGGTCGGCAAATACAGGTTTGGGATCGGTGTCCACGCTCGCGCTCTAAATTTAGCGGCTGGTTTAAACACCTCTCCTCCAATGGTAACTGATCTCCATGTGATCGACTTGTGCACACGGCTGGTCCGAAGCTATTGGCCGCCGTGTCGCTCTTCTACGGCTTTTTTGTCGGAGGTTGGTGCTCGTGGGTAATAAACAAGCATCTTCACATAAGTGTACCAATCGCTCACCATCATAGTTACAGGAGCCTACACTGTGTTGGGAGCGCAGATGCAACACATTAGTGTATCGTTGTCCAACTTGGGCATTTGGTTTACCAGCTGCTAAATGCAAGGTATTTTCCATCCGGTATCATAACAGCTACTCATCCCGGCTCGAAACGAATGTACTGCAACGATCAATTGTCGAACGTGACTTGGGTGTGCTAGTTCAAGGTGACTTGAGTTACTACAGACAGTCCGGAAAGGCCTCGAAGACTAGAAACCAACACGTCGAGCTGTTGCGACGGGCGGTTGGACAAATGAACAGCTCCATATTTCGCCAAGTGCTCAGTGCGTATGTTCCTCTGGATATCGAATACGCAATTCAAGCCTGGAATCCATGGTTGAAACACGACCTTAATGCACTGGAGCAGCTTCAACGTCAGGCATTTAAGAACCTAATTAGAATTCGCAATCTTTCCTACTAGGAGAGGTTGTAACGATTGGGGGTATTCGGTGAAAGCTATCGCATACTTGATTCTGCCAGACGTACATAATGTGTGCCGCCCTTTACTGCGACTCAGCACCAATACAACCCTGAGGAGCCACTCATTGCAACTCACAGAACAGTATAGCCGTCTGGAATACCACAGAAATTTCTTTTCAATCCGTGTCTGTCATCCATGGAATGCTCTCCCAGAATCGGTCGTCTGCACTGACACTAACAGTATTTAAAAGGCGGTTGGATGATGCACTCATCCACTTCACTTTGTCACTTAGCACTACGTCTCCACCCTGAACCTGGAGTTTACTATGGAATTATTTGATGTTAACTATGGGTGCTGTGAATCTAAGTGTATTGCAGAACTACGGCGGAGCAACCGATAAGTCCTTATTTTCATATTTAAAGTACTAATTGTTTTACTATTATTATTATTATTATTATTTCTATATCCCCACTAACTATCCAACGGGACTTGTAAAGCAACGCATCATAGTCCGTATAAATTCATAGTTCATTATAGTCTCACAATATCCGTGCTTTATCTATAACTAAGAGCTATTTCAATAGATGATAGAAGTCCTTTTTCACCGAGTCAGTTCTACGGTTTGTGTGGGCATCAACAGCGTGGCAAACATGATATATATATATATATATATATATATATATATATATTTCGGGTGTCCAAAAAGAAACCGAACTTTTGAATTAGCTCGGCAACCAACAGAGCAAGCGTGCTGCGGCTACTGAGCGCATGTGGTGGCGTGCTTAGACAACTAACTGTCATTTGCTGCATTTCGCTCTCACTGTTGGCAAGCTACAGCCGCCGAATTGAGAACGTCCACAAGCTGTTTGTCGGATTAGTGCCAAAGAGACAATGAAAACGTTGGAAGAACAACGCGGGTGTGTAAATTTTTTTGCTACAAACTTGGTAAAACTTTTACAGAGACATTTCACTTGTTTAGCCAAGCATACGGGGAGGACCGTAGGAGTCGCACGCAGTGCTTTGAGCAGTTTAAGTGTTTTGGACACGGTAGAATGTCGGTCGGTGACGATCCCAAGCCTAGACAACCTACCACATCAACAGAGGATGAGCATAGACAGAGAGTTTTTGCTGTGATCCATGGAAATCGTCGTTTAACTCTTGCGGAAGTTGCAGACGAAGCGGACGTCAGCGTACAATCATGCCCTCAAATTGTAGCGCGGTTGTGGGATGCTGTTCGCAGGAAGAGGCCTGAACTGTGGGAAAACCAGACTTGGATGTTGCATCATGAGAATGCGCCGGTTCGCGCATCACTTCTGGTCTGCAGCTATCTAGCAAAATATCACCCTCCCGTTGTGCCTCATCCACTGTATTCTTCAAACCTAGTCCCAGCAGACTTTTTCTCATTTCCCAAACTTAACACCAAGTTCAAATTACATCATTTCCAAACCAAAGAGCAGATTCAGGACAATGCGACAAGAGACCTGCGCACTATCCCAGAAAGTGCGTTCCAGGGGGCGTCCCAACGATGGAAGCATCCGTGGGAACGGTGTATTGCTGGTACAGGTGGCTACTTTGAGGGAGAAAGTGTTTGAAACGCTGTGCAATGGACAATCAAAGCGGTTACTTTTTGAATACCTCACGTATATATATATATATATATATATGTATATGTATATATTCACGAGCTGGTTACATTCAATGTGCCATCAGGACCATGGCAGAACAAGAAAACAGTGAAATGTAGTACCGAAAAAGTGACGTCCTTTGTTTTTTCCCACACTTTTCTGTTCGAGAATTTTTGTGTTCGATTAGCGATTCATTAGTACATTATACGGTAGAACAACCCTGACGCCACTGATATTTATTGCGGGCCATACCATCCAACGTTGCAAACCACTGCGATTATAGTCACCTGGTCGCCCGCCTGGAAGCCGCACCGGTCCGACTGATGCCAAGTTTGCGGTTACGTTCCTCATGTCGTCATGTCTACGGGCCGTCCTCCATTTTTGTATTAGTAGAACTATTGCTTTATATATTGTCATCGTTAATCCCTCAAATAACCATCTCAAATGCAGCGTATCACATTTCGAGGAGTTCTCCATATGCACATTCATCAGATAACTACTCGCGTTCCCCTCTGCAGATGGAGCTTTCTTAATCAAATCTCGACAACCTACCATGTTCACTTAAGGCAGCAAGTCAGCTTGAGCGGCAACAACAGTGGGGCTCGGCAGTCAGATCGACAGACATGTTTTTCTATCGCTCAATTTTCTTCATTACTCCTCAGCTTACTCCTCTCAACGGCACGCTGACCGGGCAAGCTGTGCTGACAGTGAGTGGCAGAAATTTGGGGAGAAACGTCACGGATCTCGTGGGCCGCGTCTACTTAGAAAGCGTACATCTGATCCCGTGCATCGTGTTGACCGAAACTTACCAGCCATCACGATCGTTTCGATGTCGGCTTTCCCCCGCTAAGTACCTCAGTTTACCTGTCAGTGGTCGTCTCAAGGTCGCCATTGGTGAGCGTGCATATCAGGTAGGTTCAGAGTGTGTTCATACCATTAGTTTCATCTACACGTTCTTATCTGTTATGTTGACGATACAACAAACCACTCGCTTTCCTCTGTGCTTTTGTGTCTCCCTACCGGACTCCTGTTTTATTTATCTACATATTGGCAATTTTATCGAACGACTTTTGTCGTCCGTGTTTGTCCATGAGCGATCGCTTGCCTAGTTAGGGTTCATGTTAATCACAAGATTTCTTCCGCACGTGCTGTTCAATTGTTGGTTCTGCGTTCCGTGTTTTGATGCGAAGGACTCTCGATCACTTTTGCGCGACTTCGCGATCCACGAAAGCACGTTAGATGACCATTCGCAAGCCACATCAGGAGCACTTGTCCCAGGCAAGTCAGATGTTAAGGACCACGTAAGCTGGAGCTTACCATTCCTTTCATAGGACGTTGGGGAAAATGAACGAACCAGACATTATTATTGGTTAAAAAGCCACTTGCTTTGGCGCAGTGCACGCACCCCACGAGTTATTTTTGTTTGTGTGGAAGCACAACTCTTGTTGTCAGATGTATTAGCACACGCGTCAGACTAAGCTGCCTGTGATCACTTAGGTGCCTACCCAGAAGAACTCATCTGTAGTTGCACACAATACAAACACGAATACTGCTTATTCTTGCAACCTGCTGGGGCTACTATGTTAGCAGGCCACTTGAGGATTGGAAAGAGATTGGCACCTATGACTGCGGCCGTCTTCAAAAGGACCTCAACTACCTCTCCATCTGGTATACAGAATTCTATCTCCCTGTCAACCCAGACAAGCCACTTTCCATGAGTCTGGGAAGGAAGGTGACTGCCGAACCTATACCCTCGACGGCCGACCGCCACATCCCACACCTTCCGCGAAGTGCCTATGCGTATTCTTACACTGCAATTTTAAGTCCATGCACAACACGAACAGAGTATAGCTAAACGGACTACGCATACTTCGGCGCTCAAACGCAGCTCATGCACTTAGACTGAAGACTTATCCACTCGCTGCTTCTCTTCCATCGTGAAACCAATGCTAAAGTACAGCTCGCCCTCTTATTGTCAAAACACTCGCAACGTGGCACAGCTGATCGAACGTGTCCAATACGTTGCTATCAGGCTCATCCACAGTTTACGTGTTATGTCTTACGAAGACCAATGCATAAAACTAGGGCTGTACACCCTGCGTATCGTCGGTTTAGAATTGACCTCAGTATGACGCGCCGGATATTGCTTCTGGGCCACTTCTTATGCTGAGACCACTGCTGCACATGCGCGCACCAAGCAGCACTCCTGGGCACCAGTGCAAGCTCCTAGTGCCGGATCAGAAACGTGTAGCTCACCCTTTATGCTTAGAGGGACAACCGGGGAATTATTGGAACGGTTTTCACCGGAGAATATTTGAAACGAAATCGATGTCGGAAATCTAGTTATGCCTAGATGCACAACTTGCGGATAACAGATTTCGAGAGCGCATCGCACTAGAATAGGATATGGCGCAACTGTACTATGCTGTAAACGAGCAGGAGTCGACGACATGCTGCCATGCATATGCCCATCTAACTAGGATGCAACAACACAAGTGTGGATCTCTCAGGTCCGCTTTTTTGTAGTCAGCATTCTCCCTTCAAAGTACAGGGAACGGGGAAATCGCCTAATATTCGGCACCACAAGCTTGTACTGGTGTGATCATGGTTGCATAACCTTCGCAAGTGAAGCAGCGACCTCAACATGGAGAACTCACCGATGTACAATATACGGTAGGCCATGCTGAGATCGACTCGCAACCGACGATAGGGTAATGTGTACAGTCCTAGTTTCTCTTAGCAGTCTACGAACGGCAATCTCCGTAAACCGGGAATGAGCATCGTAACGATGTGTTGTACAGGTTTGATCATCTCTGCCTCGTCTCGAATGATTTGACAGTAAGAATGTACATACGCCCATCACCACCAGTCACCAGGCTTATAAATGACGACTTTGACTAGGTTGACCCGTAGATCCACATCCCCAGACTACATGAACAGGCAGTCGAGACTAGGCTGATATACACCGTAGTCGCCGGGAGTATCAATTATTTTTTACGTCTTCACGCTCTATGCAAATAACTCACAGGGTCGCCGAAGAAGCTGAGATGAATCGTCTATGTGGATCAGGAACAAAATCGGCCTTAGCACTGTGTTTTGGCGTACGCCAAAGTGGAAGGACACCAGTCAGCTAAACGATCATTCACCCGTAAACTACACTTCCGCCCAATTAGGAAGTCGCTGGTCCATTGGCGCAGTGAGCCATCAACACCACACACTCGCAGTTTGTGGAGGACGACCACGTGGTTAGGCTTTACTGAAAACTATGTTGATCACGTTGATTGACTTCCCCCTGTTCAGCGCTTGTAATCGTTCGTGCCGCGAGACGAGCAAGTTAGTGATGCAGGAGCGGTATTTAATGAAGCCGTACTTTGCCTGCATCAGGAGTTTTTTCGAACACAGCAGCCGCAACAAAACCTCATCCAAGATCTTTTCGAGTAATTCGGCCACAACTGCGATCAGATATGTTGGTCAGTAATTGTCCACCTCGCTTCGGTCACCTCCCTTCCCACTTGGCTTCACTTCCCAGCGTTTTCAGTAGAGCGACAATGCGCCCTCGGACAGCGGCCTGTTGAACAAATCAGTCACGAAGGGGAGATGATGCCCGATGGGGACTTGAGATTCAGCGAGTGGAGTTCGTCAGCACCCCATCGAAACGAGACTGGACCTAAACGTGGTTCGAAATTTTACGCACCTCTTCAACCAATAGAGCTATACTGGGTGGTTTCCCGGGCCCCTTGAGAGCTAGTCATACCAGGTAAATCAATCGTTTGAGGTAAGACGAATTCAGTCTCCTTGTCATCCAGCTTTGGATGCTGTCCATTTCTGTAAAACTAAATCACTACCGCCTTCTGCCGTCTTACGGACAGACTTGAGCCAAAAGCTTTCGTTGAGGACCCTAACCGTTCTCCTATCTAGATCTGGGCGCCCTGGAAGTAATCCAACCCACCTGCAACTATGATTAATTCCTCATTCTTCAACCTATTCTGCATTGGCCTTCACCCAACTTATTAGTGGTCACCTTATCTGCTTCAAAGTGGATACAAAAAACGCAGCAGTACGCCGGTCCGCAGTAACGATGCTTCGCTGCCCCGCAACCACCACCGGTCACACGTGGACTTAGGATACCACCAGGATCACCCTGCCGCTGCGCAGGCTCGAACCCGCACCGCAAGATTGCGAGACAAACTCATTACTTCTAGGCCACGGGCCGGCTGCAAAGTGGACAAGCGAAAATTTGCTACTGCTGGCGCCTCCTTCCCTTCTCACCCGTTTCTCTTACTTTACTCCCAACTCCCATTACTAACCTTTCTTCTATAACCCTCAGCTTAGTCGACAACAGCCGCAATGCAACCGCAGTTCTGCTATCTGCAGCTGTCCTCCCGCACCACTCACTGGATGGACATTGCCAACAGTCCCTTATGGGACCACGTTGTCCCGTTTCCCTGGCGGCGTTCAACGTGCGCACTCTGCCAAATCGACAGGCTGTACTCGCACGCACGTTGAGCACACTGAGTATTGACGTTGTGTGTACGAAATTAAGATCAATGACTCGCAGGGTTGTTGAAGTAACCACACTCGGCTTGTCGTCTCGCTATGGGTTGCACGCATCCAGAGACGCTGATGCTGCAGTCCCTGGTCAAGCTGCGGTGGGTATCGTTCTCAACTCCAAGGCTGAGTCATCGTTGGTTGATTGGATTCCCGTGAGCAGCGTTTAACAATATCAACTATGTTTGATTCGCGAAGTAGTACTGGACCAGGAGTTCTCAACCTGGGGGTAATTACCCCCGAAAGTGATAGAATGGCATTTTATGGGGGTAAATATTAGTAAGAGGATTGGGTCAGCAATCAGTCGCAAAACAAGATTAATAACAAAATCTTCTGCATTAAGACATGTAACCAAATATCTCATCACTATTGATTAGCCATCAATGTCTAGTCATTATTCACTGTGACTAGATGATGCCTTTATCGGCTCCCGCGTCTATCGTTGTTATTTTGAGTCAGGCCGCCCTTTCCCTGGGTCGAATTACAGAATCGATTGAACACTAATATTGGAGCATAGGTCAGCGGACCAGGTAAGGTAATGAGCGAATTTTCGCAATTTAGAATGGTCAGATGGGGCGATTAGTGCTCACAGAGTGGTGGTGGTAAGCTGCCGTGCAGGAATGGTTTGGAATGGAGGAGGAAATATACTAGAAGCCACTGACATCTGTTCATGTTTGATACGGAATCACACACGAAAGGGTCATATCTTGAATCGGGATAAAAGCACGCGTTTCGATGTGTGCAAAGCATTGAGTTCGGGGCCACACAATCAATGCAGATAGAACAGATTGGACGCGAATGATTATTCGGTGTTGGGTTGATCACATTCATCTACAGTTGTTTTTGAGACGAAGCCATAGTAGGTGAGTGTATTAATTCGATGCTTTTTAATATTGTTAATAATGAGTTCATCTGCAAGGTGTCGTATATAGCTGTATGACACCTACCTGCTTAATTTTTACAGGAACCATTTCCTTTAGGAATAAGCGGTCCTATAGAGAAGCTTCTTTACACTAGGGCTTCACTGACTTTGTCGATAAAAATGTTGAGAAACCGTGATAGGTTTTATGTAGCAAAGTGCTCGCGGTGGAGAGCATGAAACCTAGCAAATTAAAAGAACGCTTTGAACGAAGTCATTCTCAGTTCGTATGAAAATAGATTACCTTCTTTAAACGGAAGGAAATTGCCCTAAAAGTTCGCGCCTGGATACATCGGGCGCCTTTTTTTAGTCACTTTAACCAAGGTAGTGAAAATGGTACATAACATCCGCGGTAGTGCGAGAGATAAAAGTGTTGTGCCATGCATTTAGGGGCGTAGGTTATCAAGAGGCAAGGTGTTGCACCGAGTGCTCGGGCTTCGAGAGGAAGCAGCTGTTTTTTGGAAGGAAGGAACTGTGTAAGGGTAAGGAGAACGGATTACACGCAGTAGTAACCGACAATGTGTTTATTTCTAAAGTGGGAGGTCGTGCGGATTTCTTCGGGGAAATAAATGCGCTGGACCTCACAATGCAAGGAAATATAACAAATATTCTAACTGCTCATAATGAGTTGCCAGTTTTTTTCCACAAATTGCAGCTTTAGCAGCGCAGAACTGGTGTTGACGACGTTTCGATGTACCCAGAACTAACAATGATGCTCATTGGAAGAAATGAAATGACACATTCGTAGGTTAACTAACTCTCCACTTATCCTCAATCATATATTCTATCAGCAAATCTTTTCTTGATTTGGAAAATCACCAAGTAAATGTATGGGTGCTAAAACCCTTTTCAATGGATTAACTACTATTCCCAGATACTAAAATCGAATCGAAAGCATAATTCCTAAGAATTCGCGAAGATAATGCATTAAAAATGGATTTTCAAAACACACTAAACACAGTACTAACAGACTTCAACTGTTGAATCCTGCTGATCCGACAAATGCATCTGACTATCGGCTCGAGTGAGACCATCGAAGTCAGTCTTCCAGTAGTTGTAGGCTTGCTCCAGCGGACGCGTGTATGATAGCGAAAGCTAAAGGCTTGCGATTACCACTGAGTGATCCTTCGCTGCTAGACGTTTCACTCACAGGCTGTTCGCAGCTAGTCAACATCAGGTCCACGCACGACGGATTTGAGGGCGGTGTAATGCGCGTCTCCCGGTAGATGTGTTGTGATGTTACATGTTTGGAACAGTCTATCAGAACTTGTCGCGTTTACCAGATGTGTGCAGAAGTACGAAACCTTTCTGGATTCGTATTTTGCCACTATTTGATTCAGAGAGCGAATGCACATTGACAAGGACATCTCACATTTTTAAGCTCAGTAATACTGTGAGTTAGGTATTTATAAATGTTACATAAAAAATTGAAGAGCAATTAGGAACTCGACGGATGACAACTACTTATAACTTTTTTATCATATTCTTATGGAGTTGTACACAATTAAATTTCTTTTTGTTCCCACAATACAGTATTCACTTAGCATTACACAGCGAACTAAAGTATTCTTTTTGGAGCTTTAACGTCACAACTCTCAGCATTGATGCTCCTGCCTCTTGTGACCATCTCTGCCAAAACACTTTGACGTCTCACCTGTGAATGGTCTGCTCACTTTTGTGTCATGAACAGTGGATATGGGGCTCCAATCTTCTGTTGGTCACCAGTGCCTACAAACTTATGCCCTTCATCGTCGCGGTCACTTTTCTGTTTCCATCCAGTACGGTTCTCCAAGTTGTCTACTAGCTTGGTATCCCTGTGCATCCTTTGGGAACAGATTACTCGCATATCCCTGCTGCCAGTTTAATCGAAGTACTTCGATCAGTGCTTGAGGTACTTGCCCTTTGACATAGCTGTTAATTCACCTAGGTCCTGACTTTGTATTACCGTATTTGCTCAATTAGGCTCACCTTCATTCTTCCTTGAATATTAACATCCGTTTTGACTTCATTCTGCTTCAACCTCTCACGTTCTCTTGGCGCACTTGAAACGTGCATCCTTTTTGCACGCTCACACGGCTTACATATTCGATCTCAGCTATCACGAACTCGCCTATCTATATACCCCATTATACCTAATGCTCTTATACCTACTTCGGTTGCTACCCCTGATCCACGGATTTCTGAGTATGGTATCCGCCTGAACCACTAATGATTATCAGTGTTGGCTACCACCACTCTGTTTGGCTCTACAACTAGACGGACCCACCTCATCTTGATATCCGCACCACAACATTTTCTGACAGCTGCTGTAGCTTCCAACAATCGGTCAGGTTTCTTTCCCTGCTACTTTAACCTTTCCAGAGCATTTTGTCTCAATCTGCTGCCAGCCTATATGACGTTTGAGAATGGCAAACTTACACACGCTGCCTCTTCTCATTTGCTCAATTCGCACGCGTCTGGATTGGTGCCAGCCCTTATGTCTAACCTATTGTGACATTGGTACTCTCTGACACGTGCTTACAACTTTCAAAATGCAAAGCAATGGCTCTCATCATTACTGAATGACAGCTCGATGCGATCGATCGATTTAACTATCTGGGTAGCTGTACCATCCTTTGGATCACATCACTAAAGGGATACCGCGCACATTACGAAGGCTGATGTAGCCGTTCCAAGCCTCAATCATTTATGATGATAGCTTCACTTAAGCCTGTTAGTGAAGGGGAATCATAACGCTGCGGTGCGACCAGTACTGCTAAGCGCATGAGGGCGCTGGGCTAGAGTACGTTGAAAGCATTAGTAGTTCAGCCGTTTTCATCCACCAATGCACACTAAATCTTCTCATTTTCGGTGGGATCATCAAATGAGTACTACTAACTTTCGGCAAAGGATGTTTGACATACTTCATCGTAATGTCTGTGAGAACTCCGATCGCTTACACTTATCTTCTCCGCACCTCGACCGGCTGGCTTCGTAGGCTTGTATTGTTTGCCAACACTGCGTTAAATTGGGTGGAACCACTAGATGGCCAACCAACGGCATTTCAGCAGGGCATGAAGAAATCCACGGAGCAGCTAAACTTGGTTGATGAATGTCGTCGTCCTGTGTGTGAGCCTCTGGATTAGCCACCTTGTGATTGCATACCGTATAGGATACAGAGTCGCCTCGTTCTTGCGTTCCTTCATCCGCTCCATCATTTCTTACCTCCAACTATTCCATCCGATGATCATAATTCCGGTTCACTCCCTTTGCGTCGGCGTTATTAATATCATTTTTAGTACTATTGCTGTTATTATTATTATTACAACGTGTTGCACCAATGAAACCAGATCCACTGTACTGCGGTGCACTGATAATGGCTGATAAAGTGAGCTGAATTAATTGATGTATCTCATTACATCACTGACTCACTAATTATACACAAGTAGTCGTTGGATCCAGACAACATCTTGGCTTTATCACATCGCAACTGTTGCGAAATTATTTGGTAACTAAGATCCTCTACATTATCGCTGACTGGGCTCCTGTCCCTTCTCTCAGATTCAGTCTGTTACGTTATGCGGTCCTGAATTGTTCACGATGTCCTCAGCAACGCTCTCGAATTTTCGGTTTACCTGTTCCACCCTAGGCTTTCTCTCCGATTTTTCAATTCTTGAACCCATACTTGATGAAAATTGCTCCGGAACGAGGTCCAATGGCTGGGGGCACTATCTTGCGTCTTACAGGCTCCAATTTGAACATCGGCTCACAACGATCTGTGCTTCTCCTGTCGACTTCCACTTTGGTCGCAAATTTCTCCATTCCATGCGATATCCAAAGGTATCTTGACACTTTATCTCTGTGTTTTTATGTTTCAGTTCCACTTGACTATGTCGATAGTGATCCACATTTTTTTCACTCTGGCTTTCGTTTTTATTCTCCTCACCTGCAGCCATTTTCCTTAGGCCGATTTCAAAAGTGACCCACGAATTCGACCAATGGCTGAATGGGTTACGTAGTCGCCTTGTAACCTGGAGGTCACCGGTTCGGATCCGCGTAGGTGCAGACGACCTCGTGGTGCACCCAGGCCACGCACGACTAATGATGACCGCGTGGCAGCGAAGCGTCAGCACGGTGTGCCGGCGTATTGTTGATGCCATTTTTCACAAAGTGCTCCATTACACCACAGTCATGCTCACCCAAATTGTGCTCCACACTCCTCTCTACTACACTTGTCAGTCCACTAACCTGTTTGAGATTGGTGTAAGCGGAGTCTCACGCATGAACTCATGTTCACGAGATACCAACTCGATCAAAGCCTCTGTTCCCGGCACCTAATCATCCTCATTTCTATTAGTTCCCCTTAGTGGCACTTCTGAGCCCGTGAGTATTTGCCTTACCACCTTGGCGACCATTATGTTCGCTTCCCATCCTTATCTGAACTGCAATCTTAAACTATGCTGTCATCGAACAGGATAACAGGGAAGTGCATTGGTTAACAATGCATAGCGCAGCTGATTTCATTGAAAGCGTGCTGGACCCATGTTCAATTTTGCCATCCATCCGGCCAGAACCTATGCGGTCCACGTCAAAGGTAGGGTACATCTTCATCGCTTTTCCAGTTGCTAGCTTGCGGCCATGCACTGTGTGATCCACTAGGTAAATGAACAATGAATTCATACGGGATGTGGAGCACTGCTTTACAAATCCACTTGGGTGGTTTGGTAAGACTATCTAATGATGAAAACACTTAGTACTTTAAGTATGAACAGAAGGAATTATCTTTTCTTGTTCTGTAGTCCTGCAATCTGCGTGGTTTCACAGCACTCACAGTTAACAGCAAAGAAATCCAAACTACACTTCAGAAGTAGAATTGGGATATAATGCTAAGTAATAAAGGGTAAATGGATGAGTGTGTCATCCAACAATTTTCCAAACATTACTAGTTTCGTCGTATAGACGACTGATTCAGGAAGAGCCTTCTACGGATGACATACGCGAATGGAATAAGTATCCCTGCGGCACTCCAGTCGGCTACACTGTTCTGCGACTTTCATTGGGTGACCTCCAAGGTTTGTATTACTGCTGAGTTGCCGTAAGGTGCGGCGCACATAATGTGGATCGGGCAGCATCAAGTAGGCCATTATCACGTCGCCTCATAATCTGCGATTCCGTTCGCTGAACGTCCCTAATCGTTTCAGCCTCCGCTCGTATGAGAGATTTCGCACTGTGGTGGCATATTTAGATGCCCGACGTTGGGGGCTACTGCAATGCATTAAGATCGTGTTTCAGCAATGGATGTCAGGTTTGATTTGTGTATTCGACATGGGGATGGACATACGCATTGTGCGTTGGTCGGAAAATCGATATGTCTGTTTGTCCAATCAACGGTGACAACAACCCGATGTGTCGGTTATCAGCTTTCGAGGCCTTTTCGGATTGCGTGGAGCAACCCAAGTCATCCTGCAACAGCACACCGACCAACCTTCTCGTGGTGCCAACTGGATGGTTGGGGATTATCCCATTCCTGCCGAAGGTTCGGCTGCAGTTTTTCAGGAAGTGATGGGTTTTCGCCTGGCAAAGATCCTCTCTGTAAAAGTCATGTGTCCGGTTAACAACACTGTCGTGGCGGATGTGATTCGCCACTAAATAAAGTTACTGCTCCCTATTTCAATCTGGTGGGCCATTGTATTCATGCAATCCAATGCTGTAAATGTAAGGAGAACTTGGCCCCTATCTTTTAAGTATCCAAACAAAAAGCGTATGAACTGAGTAATCGGTCACCAGCTCCCAATGGGCGCGATTCCCTGAATTCGCTCCGCTTCCTTGCGGGTAGGTTGTTCAACCAAAGGCTCGGGGTGGTGTCCTCTAACACGATTCCCTACCTCGCCTGGGGTAACCGGGTAGTATCTTGCCCAATGACTGAACCATGGATCCTGTATGCACTACTGCTACCTTGTTCTCTCACTACTGTCCTTCTCACTGCCTACGCATCTTTATCACACGCTAATCCCACCTAGTCACTAATTTCTTTAGTTTTACTTCTGATGACAGTCTTGCCCATGTCCAAGTGGCCTTTCTTCGACGTCGATCTACATTTAAGCTGGCATCCTTCAATGTTAGAACTTTTTGCAGATCGAACAACAAGCCGGCCTAGCGCGCACCCTGAAGTCAAACGCTATTGATGTCTGCTGCCTTTCTGAGACTCGATTACAGAACTCCAGCACCGGAGATAAGTTGACGTCCACTGTGGATCTCGCATTTGTTTGGCGAAACAGAAACTGCTGCAGCTATCTAGCTGGCTGGCTGGTATTGGCACCGCATTAAGGGACAAAGCTGAAGACCCCCCTACTGTTGGTTCGCTATTGACAACCGATTGTGTGCAGTTCGACTTCAAGGCTCATGCATGATTAATAGGCATTGTACAGAGGGAGGCAATTTGTTTGTGCTTTCCGCCTACGCCTCAACCGACTACAGTTGTGCATCGGTTAAAGACGACTTGTATCATGGACTCTACTAACTTTTGAATAAGGCCGAAAAATCCAAGGTGGTCGTCCTTACCGGAGCTTTCAATGCACGAACATCCTCTTGGTGGCCGTCATGCTCTTGCTGATGGTCGATTTAATAACGGAGAGAAGCTTCTCACGTTAAGTAAGGACAACCGACTCTTTGTCGTGAGTACGAAGGAGACGCGGCCACTTGACGTCCCCCTTCGCCAACAAAATCGCGGACACGACTTGAACACATTGCAATTAGCTTCAAATGGCTGAGCAGCATACAAGATTACACATCGATTTCATTCACCTACTTCTACTCAGATTACGCTCTAGTCTGTGCAGACATCTACATGCGGTTGGAGGTTCCTCGAAGTCAAAGTACCGTAGGTTGGATGCCAACAGGCTAGCTAACCCCTCTGTTCAACTGGCCTAGCAATCCTTCTTATCATATTCGCTCGCTGGGGCTCCGCCTAGATGTCTAACATCAACGTTTCTGGTAGACGGCGCTGCTTTCTTCCGGTCAGTCATTCTGTGGAATTGTTGGGCCTCATCTAAGAGGTTGGTCTCTGCTCGCTCTGTGGAATTGTTTGACGGTCATCCAGCTACCCCAGCTGATTCAATCTGCTAGGAAGTCCGCCGTAACCTCGACCAACTACTCAAGCAAAGCTGGCATAACGGTCATAAAACCTGTTTCTCGCAGCGCGCTTTGGAGATGGGGACAACAACTCACTCTGATAATTTTCGTAAGCTTTTCCAGGTCATTCGGACCACTGGCCACAGAAGACTTGGTGTACGTGAAGCTTTTTGCGTGGCTGCTGCATCACCAATCCTTAATTTGCGTAGGCGCATGGACCACTGCGCTGAGCACTTTCACGCTCAGTTCAGTTGACCTCCTGCTTCGGGTTGTTTAACAAATGCACCTAATTGCGTACCTTGGAACCCATCATTGGAACTACCTACCGAAGTGGAGGCCTGTCTTGAGCTTCGTCACCCGAAGCGATTCAAAGCTGCTGGCTCGGACGGACTTCCTCCGGAGCTGTTCAAATTCGGTGGCAAAGCAATTGTCAGCCAGTTGACAACTCTGTTCTCCATGATCTGGTGTGAAGGTAAGGTTTTATCCTCACGATAATCGTACCCATCTTCCAAAAGTGTGCTCGTACACGTTTGGCTGGATCCGCTTGTTGATATGGCTAGGAGCCAACCTCAGCGGCGTTCGTGTTGTCAGTTTCTTTGTCCCACTTCCTCCCGCTTAGCCTCCTCGTCCAACCACAATCGCAATTCATATGCATAATAAAATACTTCTTTTTGCGGCACAATAGCCGGCTGCTAGCTCTCCGGAATGATGTCCATCCGTCACCGGTGACTCAGTGGGCGTGCCATTGCATTTTTTCTTTCCTCATGTTTTGCGGCACAATAGCTGAGCTGTTTTCCACTTGTAGCTAACGTGTATAATGATGAGGATGGTGACTCGTACTTCATGCGCCAACCACAGAAGAATCAGTATAATCTCCGTCGCTTCCAAATTGCTAATATACATTCTACTGCGCAGACTAACATCGATTCGTGAACTACACCCTGGTTTTTTTGCTGCGGTCGACGGTATGTGGACCACATGTCTACTCTCCGCCAACTTCTTGAGCAGCGCCAGCTTTATCGCCAGTCTAACATTTTCGTCTTTTTGGACATCCGAGCTAAATTCAACTTGGTCGATCTGCCTGCTTGATGGCGTTGTCTGCAAAGTAAGTGGGTACTTGATAAGTATAACACCATCCTTTTTCTCTTGATACAGCTATGTCTCTGGCAGAGTAAGAGCTTACGGTAAGCTCACTTCACCTTTCACCGTCACTAGCGGTGTGAGACAGGAATGTCAAATGTCCTCGTTTCCCTACAACTTTGCGATTGTGAATGTCTTATCAAACGCGCTGGAAGGGCTCCAGAACACACACACACACTATACGCGTTAGCTAATGGTGGGAAACACCTCAGCCACTGTACCGCAATATGAAAACGAAAAAAGAGGAGTCAAATGCAACAGGTACAAGCCAGCTGAGCTACCGCTAACGGATGGGCATCGTTCCGATAAGCTATCTGCCGGCTACTATGCAGTAGAAAAAATTGCCTATGCAAAATTATAAAATGCTAAATAATGAGATCGTGGTTGGAGGGGGAGGCTAAGAAGGATGGGGTGGGACAATGAAACACAGCACGAACGGCACTGAGGTCTGCTCCTAGCCATATCAACAAGTGTATCCAGCCAAACGTGTTCATCGTCTTTCGGACCCCAACCAGGGAGCCGAGACGATCCAACTGAGGCCAGCTTCGTAGTGAGGGCCTTCATTCCTCTCGACCAAATCATCGCTTGGACACCCCTCCTCTTCTTCCATCCACACTCGCGGCGCACAAACGACGCACTTCGCGGGAATCGCTGGGCTGGCATGCGTAACACGTGGCCGAGCCATCGGAGTCTGGTGTTTGAAATAACGGTGCTGAGCGGTTCATTTCCTTTTCCTGTGCCGTAAACAAGGCGTCGAACACGCTCGTTGGTCACGCGGAGTTCCTACCAGATGTGAAACAAACTACGAAGGCACCGGTGGTCAAAGGTAACTGGCCTGTTTATGTCGGCCTGTTTATGTCGGGGACCAGGTTTCGCAACCGTACAGTAGGATCAAACGTACCGTTGCATTGTACACTCTGCTCTTCAGGGTGAGAGTGATGTCGCGCCGGTCCCATACTTAGCGAAGTTTAGCAAAAGCGCACTGACATTTTGCTATACGGGCACTGCTACAACTGTCGGCCGGTTGCCGAGTGGTCTACACGTTTGGTTTGCAACCATAAGGTCACCAGTTCGAATCCGCGTAGGGGTGGGCGTCCTCGCGGTATACTCAGCCCGCGCGCGACTGGTGGTGGTCGCGCGGCAGCGAAGCGCCGTTACGGCGTACTGCTGACACATTATTTTTATTATTTATTACTGATAACTTCCCAGGTAGTTGAATTTTCGAACGACGTCTAGCTGATCCTCACCAAGGGTCAGCGAAGGAGGCGGTCCAGACCAATCTTGGAGGAACGCTTTGCACATCGATGGTGCAAAGCAAAGCCCGAAGCGGCTGACAGGAAGTGCTTATCTGTCCAGTGCAGCTTGGCACGTCTGGGAGCTGTCACAGATGAGGGCAATGTGGTCTGCAAACTCCAAGTCAAGAAGTCGTTCTCCTGGGAGCAGATCAACACCTTCTAACTCGTGTCCTGTGAACGCGAGTTCCATGAGTTCGTTACTAGCGAAGTTGAAGAGGAAAGGTGACAACGGGCATCCTTGTCTCACACCGCCGGAGATATTAAAGGACGATGACAGCTTGCCGTATGCCCTCACGCTGCAGGAGCTACGCGCGAAGTGTTCCAGGGTTCTGGCTTATAGCTTTGCCAAGGCAGCCGTGCAACTAACTTTTACTATGCTGATGATATTGCCTTGCTCAATGTCTATCCACAGACCATACAAGTCGTCCTAAACCGTTTGATGATTGAAGCTACCAAGTATGACATGACTTTCGCCCCACCGAAATGCAATCTCCTAGTCCAGGATTAGCACCCAGCTGCCGTCTTGCTGATTCTTGAGGACGCGCAGCTTTAACCCGTGGATTGGGTTAACCTACTTTGCGAGCTGCAGCTCCCCTAATGGCACGATTGGAAGAGGGATTTCTGTCCCTATTGCCAAAGCCTGATCATCTTTCGCTGGTCTGTGGCGTCGTCGTTATGTTTCTCTCTCGGTAAAGAGGAGAGTCTACAATGCTTGTGTTCGCGCGGTCATGTTGTACGGAAGTGTGTCCTGCTTACTTTACTTTACTGTGGATAGCTCCTGCGACAGGATGAGCCGGCTTCATGAATATCGCGAATTGCGGCGGTCGGCGGCAAGCTCCACGCAGATACCGATCGAATGATTTCTCCAGTGACGAGTACCATGCACAACATGGAGTCCCAGAGGATCGACATCCGATTTCACTTCAGTGAGCCATGTTTTCAATCGTCCACCACGTCGACGACACCAATCCTGGCAAGGCGAGGGTGAAACCACGACCCTCGTGAACTCAGTGTCCGGTCTGCGGATAAGGTGACCGAACCACTGAAGTCTGCATCGTTGGATGAGCGTTGGGAGCTTCGGAAGACCTTAACAGAGCTTACGGATTTCGTCATTGGTGATACGCTCATGTCACTGTGTTTTCAAGATAAACGTTAGACACCAGTGGTCGAAGACTTCCAGCTTCCGGGTGTCTTCGGATCGCAGCAGCCATGTTTCGCAACCATAGAATAAAAATGGCACGAATGGTTGCTGAGAATACTCGGATCTCCGTTCTCAGACTAATTTCGTCTTTAGCCACTTTTAAAATTGAGAGACGCCTCTGATAACCATTTGAGCCTGATGCGATTGTCACTGGCACGGTTTGAGCACGCCTATGATAACGGCTTGTGACGCTGGCCGATCGAACGGATTCGCGCTGACGTGAGGGCGTTAGCTTAGCCCGGGATACGCGCTGGTGAGGCGGAAAATCGCGCTAAAGTGAAAACGTTCACAGCCACACGTATTCGGGTAGACGCTGAGCCCTTGTAACGGAGGAGGCTACGCACACGAGAGGGGATGACGGTAGACGCCCGCTAGTGGTTTAGACGCGAACGCTGCCCGGCTATCAACCCACAGGAAACTCACGTGACTGAACCAACTCCCAACTAACGGCGAAGAGAAAGCAAGCAAGTGATCCTATGAAGGCTCTTTTACGACCAACAAAAGGCGAGTAACAGCCAATATTATGGGTTATTATGTTAGTGAAAATAGCTACCGCGACGGGTGTTAGTTTGTGGAAGAACATTGTCGAACTGTGCGCAGTTTGGCCACGTCTCGGAGTGACTGAAATCTGCTACGTTGGGGGAGGCGTTGAACTCCGCTTTCTACAGCCATTACACAGGAGTTTGTGGCGCGTTTTTGCGGGGATATTTGACGAGTCCGAAACAGCCGCAATGTGTTTCTCAGTTGTAAGAAGGCTGTGCAAACGCTGTCAATACGATTCCTGATTTCGGATTTAGTCTGATCATTAGGGAGTATATTGGATCCAAGATACTTGAACTCAGGAACAGGTTCGATGAGTTGTCTATGTAAGGATAGCGACCAGTTGGGCTGGGTGGCTAACGATGAGAAGCACTTCGTCTTGCTGATGTTAATTTCGTGTCCGATCATAGAGGCTGATTGGTCGACCCGATTTAGCAGTGACTGTAGTGATATAGCATCTTCCGCAAGCATAGCGATATCGTCAACAAATTCTAGATCTGACTGCCAGAAGTCAGGGCTAACTTGAACACCACGATAGCTCTCAAGGGCTGATGCATCACCCAGTCGACTGCGAAGTTGAACAGCACTGGAGAAAGTGGGCAACCCTGCCGGACTCCAGTATGTCAAATTCCTCTGCTTCTTCTCCATAAACCCGAATACGGGCGTTCATGCAATGGTAGTATTATCCCATCAAGTTAACAAGTTTAACCGGCATGCCATCGGCAAGTAGGATTCTCCAGAGTGCTTCGCGGTCAACTGAGTCAAAGGCAGCTCTAAAATCAACGAAGCACACAAACTTTGGCTGTTGGAACTGGTAGCGGTGTTCGAGTACTCGACATAGAGTGAAGATTTGGTCAGTGCAGCCTTTGCTTGGACGAAACCCACTTTGTTTATGGCGATTTCACAGATTCCTCTCATTAGCAAAACGGGAAAGCAAGATTCGTGCGAAGGTTTTGGCAGCCACATCGATTGGGCTGATCCCGCGATAATTACTGCGCACAGTTCGGTCACCTTTCTTGGGAAATGGCAGTAGTACTGAGGTATTCCACGAGGAAGGGCAGATTTCGGTCTCCCATATCGAGCAGAAGCGCTCATGCAAATGATCAAGGAGAGCTGGTAGACAAACTTTGTAGGTTTCCGCTGGAATCCGGTCCGCTCCCGGGGCTTTCTTTGGCTTCAGTTGGCAAACGATTTCTGCAATTTCTGTGGGAGATGGCGATGATCAATCCGCGTCATATCCTGGTTGGGTTAATGCTGAAATAGGTGCGGTGGTGTGTAGTGGGCGGTTTAGGATGTTAGTAACATACTCTACCCATCTGGAAAGTTTTCCTTTCCTATCGGGGATGATTTGGCCTTCCGAATTGCGCAAAATCAGCTGTGGTGAATAGCGCTTGCCGGAAGCTAAACGGACGAGACAAAAGAGATGACCCAACTTTGCAGAATTTGATGCAGCTTCCATGTTGCTTGCGATATTAGACTAGTAGCGGTTGCGATCATTCCGTGCTGAGCGGGTTGGCTCACCTCTCAAGCGATGGTAGTCTGGGGAATTCATGAGACGTGCTTCTCGCGTTTTAACGGACAAGCGGATAGTATCTTCAGTGATCCAATCCTTTACAGGCTTAGAGGTAGAGCCCAGGGTAGATAAAACGGCGCGTTGAACTGACAAATTAGCCTAGACCAACGAGCGTCTACAGATTCATCTTCTGCAATTACGAGACGTGATGCACTGGCAAAAATTTCTGCTTCTTTTGATGCCTCAATGGATTTGCCGTCGTTAGTATTTTCCAGGGGAGCAGTGTTGCTGATCTTTGGTTGTAGGGTCTTTCGGCGCGTTGTCAAGCGGAGTCTGAATTTGGCACGCAAGAGTACGTGGTCCGAACCACCTTTATTGCCTATTTCAGACCTTCTGTACGCTCAACTGTCATCAATGGAGGACATCCACCTCAATCGGACTAGGATGTAATCTCTATGGCTTGCTGCATGACTATCGTTGGCGTACCACCTCAGAAGATGCTTCCTAGGATGCTGAAAGCGAGTATTGGTTTCGCACAACCGGTTAAGGTCAGCAAAGCTGTGCAAGCGGTCTCCATTATCACAGTGCTCTCCAAGGGCGTATCTCCCAAGTATGTGACGGGTTTGATCGTTCCTACAACCGGTTCGTGCATTCTAGTCCCCAGAAATAACGAGGATGTCGCGTTTCGGAACATGGTTCACCACTGTCTGTTGAGTATCATATAATTCGTCTTTGTCACTTTCCGCTGAAGGTAGGGTTGGTGCGTAGACAGAGATTATAATCAGATTCATCGGGTGACTTTTGTAGTGTGCAACTGCTATTCTAGCTGCTACTGGCTTCCATGAAAGGAGATCGTAGTGTGCCTGGTAACTGAAAGCCATGGCGACCCCTTGCTTACCAACATTATCTTCCGGCCCACTGTGGTAAAGCCAATATGAAGCGTCTGCACCAGGGACTTTGATTTGTCAAGAGCCATAGCCGGGTATTCGAGATTCGGATAGGCATGCTATATCGATCTGGTAGTCATGTAATGTGCGCATCGTCAACCGTTGGCTGCTGACATCCAACGGGGTTCTGATATTCCAGCATCCAGTGAATAGTGGCTTCCGGGAATTGATAGACCCAACCAGCTTACTTGTCACTCTGGCAACTGGGTTAGCGCAGAGCGCGTCGCCTACCGGGAACGCCGTAACATGAGAAGAATCGCGGGTAACGGACATGTCACGAAGTTTCGTGTTGATTATGGATAGGTGTGAGAACCCCAACCTCTTCCGGCTTTTGTTCGAGGGTTCACCTCTAGCCTTTGCACAGCTAAGTGCTACCTGCAAGGCAGCAGGGATCTGGGAAATTGTCTTAACTTCTGGTCGTTGGATCAAGGGTCGATCTCGTCCGCCCAGTTGTCAGGTCTGAGGTTGCACACGAATGAGTTCTAAAGGATCAGTGTAAATGATTTATGTCGGACTTCGGCCTTTTACAACGGTTGTCTGCGGAGGATAGCCCGTATGTGATGGGAACGCCAAGTTTGCGACGACGACGTTAGACCTCGCGTCCTAGGTAATACAGGCCCTGGTTTCGACAAACTAATACAACTGCGCCAACTAATGTGGCTAGCTCATATATATATATATATATATATATATATATATATATATATATATACTATTCCTTGTTTCCACATGGTCGGAACCTGCGTTTCCTCAAGGCTTCGTTGGAAGAACCTGGCTAGTGGTCCGGCAAGGTTCACGGCGACTGTTTTTAATGACTTCGGTCTAATATTGTCCACAGCAGGAGAGCTGTGCATGCGTAAGCATAGTAGCTTTTTCAACACATTTACAGTGGTAAAGAATACGCGGCTTAATCCTGGGGGCGGAATCAGCTGTGTCATGAACTGATGAGATGGCGATTCACTTTGAAAAGTGCGGATAAGCAGTTGCCGAAGCGCGTTCACCGTATCTTGTGTAGTGAGCGCCAGACAATCTACTGCACATAGAACTGGGATCCAGCGCTGCACTCACCGGAGCTCGTTTATGTTCCTGTAGTGCATCTTCAGATTAGCATTGGTGTTGGCGTTTAAATTTGTCGTAGTGAACTAATTTGACAGGGTAATTTTAATGAAGTAAATAGGCATCCCAGGCCTGTGCATCCGGAAAGGCTTTGTAAGAGTGCCAGACCGAATACCTTAGGGACATCATACATTTTCGTGTCCGGCTTCTAATTTAGCACTTCATTTGCTTCGGGCGAATGACTTTGGTTTCAGACGCGTTTGCCACTAGCCCGCTGCGCAGGGTGGCAAATTCCTTCCAGGCGACGTCAGGAAGCTTCTCCAACAGGAAAGACCAGTTAGTTTCTTGAACGACGTCAGAGAGTGTACTTTAATAGGTGACAACCTGTTTTTGCAGGTGTATTCCGCGTAACAGATGTAGCGGTAGAGGAGCGTCGCGTGATCGCTACGGCCAAGCAGTTACTCTTGTTTACGTCATCATTAGTTCCCCGTTGGTGAATACAAGCTCTAAGACAGATGATTCTTCGCTAGTTCTGAACCTCGTGGGAGCAGTGATGTGGTTGTATAGCGCTTTATCGGCGATTACCTCCGTTAAGCTCGCTTTGAATTGTTCGCAAAGCAAAGCTGGGATTTCGATTGCGTGTATGTTAAAGTCTCCCACCAAATGAATGTAACTGTGTGAGCGCAGCTTACTTGCCATGAATAAGACGTATTGTACATCGGCAGAGGATTCTAGTGTTACCCTTCTTAAAGATGCCGCCATTAGTATTCATCAGCATGAGGCTGCCAGTGCGCTTTTCTATGAACGAATTATCCTGCAAGCGATCATCTCTAATCCATCGGTGCTGAGATAGGAAGTATGTTGTTGCATTCCAGTTAACTGCTCATCAAAGATCAGCATACGTTGGCAATGTGGCTTGCACTAATTGCACCGTGTACGGTTCGAAGTATGATTCCAGTTGAGTACCATAACACCTTATTAAACAATCAATAACTAAAGAATACGAATTGCATGTCCTCCCGGGGACGCCGGCCCGTGGGCTAAAGGATCCCAAACCTATCTGTAATCCGAGGGTGAAGATTCTAGCCTACCTAGGTGACCGGGCGACTCTCGAAGTGTCCTTAGCCCACACGCAACTGTTGGTGGTTGTGCGGCAGCGATGCGTCGGTGCTGCGTACCGATGTACTGCTGATATCTTGCCTCATCATCTAACCGATAGGTGGGTACATATCCTTGGCTCTTACCTTTTCTTAGATTATCCATCACCATTGTGCTTGCATTCATTCTACTCGGATTTATCAGTTCCACAAGGTGGGCAGTACTTTATTGGATTTTCTGTTCGCTTCAACGTTCCATTTACATCTGCATTTTAGACGGATTTGTCGCTAATATCTATTCGAGAGACACCTCGGTTTTCAAGTATACCTTGGATTGTTTTACACTTGTTCGAAAACGCCTCCTGAAGGCGATTGGGTTAAATGAAAATCGTGCTTCTACCATACCATTTGCTGTCGCTGTCTTTCGTTTTGCGGTACTTTGATGCTCCCACTCACTCGCCATTCTTCGTGACCTTGTCAGCCAGTGCGCCTGTATGACCTGTCACACTTACTGGTTAGCCACGCCCTACCGCTCATTCGACTTTGGTAACCACAACGTTCGCCTGACCGATGTGTGCCGCTACCAAGGCTGGAAAAGTACAGAACATCAACCAACTCAATGGGACAAATAAAGACACCATGCAGAATGGCAGAAATCAAGCAAAAGCGAATCCGAAAGGGCTCCAGGCAAAAAATATCTACGGGTTAGGAGAATCTCATCGATTAGTTAAATTAGGTTTATCTTGTTGTTCTTGTTTCACATGGTTAGCGGCATCCCATTCCAGATTTGCTTGTCAATGTATCCTCCATAGGACAGCCACAGGACGCCGGCGCCTACAGAGGGACCATGGTTGGCTTGTGCTGCATCACCCACAGCTCCATCCACACACCCATATCCAGTGTAAGCCCGAAGAAATAAGACTGGGAGGAATGTGAATGGGAGCCAGCTTTCATCAACGGAGCTGGTCCACACTACTTCACAGGCAAACACAAGCACGCTGTATTTCGGGAAATCAAGCGCACACAATGCGGTGGCTGGACCGTAGTCCGCTCCACACTGAGTGCATGGAACCACTCTTCGAACCTAACACGGCCACAAGGGCTGTGCACCCCGTCCCCTCCAACAGCGATTCACAGTCTCCTGGATCCAGTAGTCGAGATGGAGGATGTTAGACAGGTTTGCACCTTGTGGACATTCACATCAAGTGCTGCCACACTGGGAATCTCATATAACCAACATTCTTGAGAGAAAGCAAACTTGCGAACTTGAACAGAACATGCAGCAGAATAACAGAATTGAAAAAAACCAAATAAACTGGATTGACTTTTATTCAGATTTAAAACAATCTGGTTTATGTGTACGTTGGTTTAGCCCAACTTCTCTGAAGAAGCATCATGATTGCAACATCAACCTCAGCATGAGGCAGGTTTCAAATGGTATCAAACGAAAAGGACAAAGTTATCCCAGCGACTGGTACGAGATCGTAATAGCTCCCTTTGGTTCTGTACTGCATGCTCGACCATCCCATTCTTTAAGTGTATGTTAATCCTAGTCCAGAATTTCTACCGGTTAACTGTAGAGACCGAGCAGCGGATGAATGAGCAGACTATTATATTGGAAGGGAGTCTGCACCAGGGAAGCATAGTGGTCTCTAAGCAACGGAATGCTGCACAAGTTGCTTTGTCTGAACCGCAATCAGCCAAGTCTCCATCACCATTGTCTTCTCCAACTTTGGCGGAACATCGGGCGAAACTTGCCCGTAGCTAGGAGAGTCAAGCAGTGCACATGGCAACGAAAATCAGGCACCATCCGAAGCGTCTAGTTAAGTAAATTCCACTATACTTGCCTTATGACATTAACAAGAATGAAGCAGCCCAAAACCAGCGCTCTGCATCTGCAGCTCAAAGAGCTATTATCGAGCGAAAGTTCACCGGGACATTAGTTCCATATGCATAGGCTTCCTCAAAGATCAGCCGGGTGGCCGCCCTTGCGGTCTGTTGCTAACACCACCAACGTGAATAGAGAGACAAACAGCAGACAAACGCCACTTGTTAGCAGTTAAAGACAAACGATTACCCTCCCTTGTAGCTCAACGAAAAATGAATCTAACAATAGTTCCCTGACTGTTATGTGCTCAAATTCCCCCGAACCTACCGCCATCACATTGCATGGCAAGTTGTAGGACAACCATCATCACTGGGACTGATATGTGTTCTGATGGGCGTCAAAGCCAAGCCCATAAAATTATTATCGATTGCTCATCATCTGAACTCTGCACACTATGGAGAACTCAGATTTATTCGAGCAATACTAGAACTCCCACTGATGTAGAAAGCGTTTTACTGTCTTCAGTTGCACAACAACACGGATCCTGCGGGGTACACATCTAACCTAATGTTCCATGGAGCGTGCGACAATCAAAACAAACACGGAATAAGGACACGGCATACCAGAGCTTCATTCCAGCGATATTCGAGAGACCGGAAATCGCTTAGACAGTGGTGGTTTATTCGTGAAACACTTTCCTTGGATAATGTTGTGACGCTATCGCTCGAAAGGTTACCCCTCTCAAGAAATTATAGAGGGTGTGGCCCGAGATTCCTAAGACTTGTGGTGCAATCAAATCAAACAGCAAAGGATGTTTCGCAACAATGTCGGAAAAATAGGGGAAAACCACCCATCTGTACTGCGGTTAAAGACTGCAGAGGCTTTGCAAATTTAAATATGAAATCATCTGTAATAGCAAAGGTACCGACGATGACACAGTAGATCCACTTGCTTGCTCCTTAACTCTGACGTAACTCTAAAAGAGGCTTAGGACGCGCTTTGGCTGAATCATGTTACAAACGAGGTATTCGTAGCCCATCAACAAAGCAAGTAACAGCCGACATTCCATTGGTCGGCATTCTCCCACACTTGGCTCACTTAACCCTCTGTAGTTTCGTAGAAACCGGAAAACTAGCTTGCTTACATACGAATGCACAGGGCGTTTTCAATAAGCTGACCGAAATGAAAGATCGCAGGATTTCCGAGACAT
Organism: Dicrocoelium dendriticum; assembly: GCA_944474145.2. Lineage (NCBI taxonomy): Eukaryota > Metazoa > Platyhelminthes > Trematoda > Plagiorchiida > Dicrocoeliidae > Dicrocoelium > Dicrocoelium dendriticum. The sequence goes on along the minus strand of OX104064.1, from coordinate 202,706,238 downwards.
ACGATATTATCGGTATCACTGAGGCCTGGTTACACGCTGGGATGACGGAGGCTGAAGTTTCGCTACCGGACCTGTCGGTCATCCGGAACGATAAACTCATAAAAATAGGATGCGTACTTATGTATTACCGAGGCGAATTACAGTGCAATGCCTTGGAGGATTTAGACTCGTTCCGCGCCGTCTGCAGTTAAAAGGCAGAGAGGCTTGCCTTATTGTCTTGCTTTACCGCCCCCCCCCTAACTCTACACCCCAAACCGACTGCCACCTTGCGGCTGCTTTAAGATGCACCCTAGATACACTCACCTCCTTAGCATGGGTGATTTCAACCTACATTTTTTTAGAAACCCCTGTCACGATCAGAGAATAATTCAAAACCGATCTACAGGAGCTCGTTACTACTGTTCTATCTTACAATCGCATCACTTTGGCCACTCGGTTCAGAACAGGTAACAGGGCACTGTGCTGGATATTGTGCTTACCAACGAAGAGCATATGATTGATGTGTTGTCTGTAAACTGCTCGTTGGGTCGCAGTAATCACTCAGTCATCAGTTACAACTTCGTTTTCTAGGTGGAATGTCGGAATGGGAACTATGAGACTTTGCTAACCATCGATTAGTCCAACTCGCCAGTGCTACAACCTGGTCGTTCCTTGCCGAAAAAAACCCCGGAAGTCGCCTGGCTCGAGTTCGTCAACAAATGCAGTCAGCTGATTGCAGATGCTTCAAAGCTGCGTTTGAAATAAGTATATATCCGTTTCTTTCGTTAGGAACAGAATTCGAAAATGGATGGCAGTGCGCAACGTAGTATGGCGGGTGTACAGAGAAACTCCGACACCAGAGACTTGGGAGAATTACGTAGCCCAACGTAAACACTGCACTCAAGTGCTCCAGGGGATCCCGCTAACAAAGATAGGTACAGAATAAGTCAAGCTAAGAAAACTGTGATTGCTCACGGTGTTCCTGAGCTTACTGACTCCTCTTCCGACGATGCCCAGATGCATGACCGCGAGCAGCGGCACTACATCCGGGAGGTTCTTTCTCTCGAAAATGTGGTGGTCACCTCGTTGACAAGGATCCCCATATCACCAAACTATAAAGGATGCGGTCCCAGGCTCTTAAAACTTGTGTTACAGTCAGAACAAATGGCACAAACCCTACTAGCGAACTGGATTAAATTCCGTTGCAGATTGCCAACGGAAATTCGTCTGAAAGCAGCAAGAACACCAACACCTTTTAATGACAATGCAGTAGAGGCACAACTCTTAGTGAAAACACCAGCTGCAGGACCCGACTCGGGGACGGTTTCAAGAGTAGCCATACTATCCGGAGAGGCACAGCAGAGCACAAGCAAACACCGGGATTCGGAGCATCTGATACCCGCTTATATATCAAATACTTCTCGAGAGTATGCAACCCATCCAAAAAGCGATTAGTCGCCGACCCTTTAATGGTCGGCGTAAACTCATTTGCTTCATCCACCCATCCAGTCGCCGGCCACTCACTGGTCGGCGAAACTTCACGTATGAGCTGTACAACTTCTGAAACATTGATTAAATCTGAGAAACTTTCATGTATGTACACCAACGCCCAAGGGCTTCTCAGTAAAATTAACGAACTTTGACTACGTCAAGTTACGAATGCTTGGGACCTAATTTCTATTACCGAAACTTGGTTACACGAAGAGGTGACTGATGCTGAGGTTGAGATAGCGGGAATGTCACTTATCCGGAACGACCGCCCCAGCGGAGGAGATGGGGTCCTACTCTACTACCGCAGCGATCTACAATGTACAATAGTTGAGGACCTGGAAACACACGTTACCGACTCACTCTGGTGCCGTCTCCGACTGAGACACAACGATACATGTCTCATAGCTATCATTTACCGCCCCCCAACGTCCACTCTGGAAATGGATTCCTGCTTGATCCGTGGCCTAAACAGAGTAACACGCACTAGTACAGCCACACTCTCATCTCCGGGGACTTCAATCTGCATAATCTGGAGGTTTCGGCATCGCCCAGTGAGCAGTACAAAGCAGACTTGCAGGAACTGATCGCTAATATTCCTTTGTACAATCATGTCACCACGCCCACTAGATTCAGGACAGCAAACAAACCGTCCATATTGGACCTTGTGCTCACAAATGAAGAGCTCATGATTGACAAGTTATTGATGGATAGTCCATTGGGTCTCAGTGACCACGTAGTAATAACTTTTGACTATGTGTGTTATGCAGAGTATCCATATGAACACTCGGAACTAACTCATACAATCACACGCTACCACGTATTGAAAGAACTCGCCGACGCAGCTGCTTGGGAATTCTCAAACAAAAGTCCCCTTGACAACGTTTGGGCAGAGTTCGTTAATAAACTCAACGACATCGTCAACAAAGCATCAGAGACCAAACCCCTTTTTCCCGCGAAAATGCCTTCAATTATAAGGAGTAGGACTCGCAAATGCCTGGCGATAAGGGATGCGGCATGGCGTGCCTACAAGATTAACCCCGACTCAGAGACTTGGGGAAATTTCCTGGCCCATCGCAACCATTGCACCGCACTTGTCCGTGAGAGCAAAATAACTTATCAACAGTGCCTAGCCAAAAAGTTCATGGCAAACAACGGACTGCTATATAAGCATGTCAATAAACTTCGTAAAGTGAAGCATGGAATACCCCCACTATTTACGACAGGCGGTAGAGTACAAAGCGTCGAAGAAGCAGCTAATGTCCTGCGGCTGCAATACGCCCCAATTTTTGAACTCGCAACATCTACCTGTCTCATAATATCAAGCTCATTACCGACACCTTTGTTTACAAATGTTATTTTCAACCCATCGATTGTGCTAAGGAAGTTACTCTCACTGCGTGAACATAGTTCTCCTTATGTACAGTAGTCGATATCGGCTTTTGCGGGGGGATCTCATAATGGTTTACCAGATTCTGAAGAACCCAAACCACATCTGCCGTCCGCTGCTGGAATTGAACCACAACACTAAACTAAGAGGTCACCCTCTGAAACTGACAATTCATTATAGCCGGCTTGAATGCCGTAGAAATTTCTTTTCTCTCCGCGTGTGTGAGCCTTGGAATGCCCTCCCTAATTATATCGTCTCTGCTCCCAATCTGGCGATATTTAAAAAACGTGTTGACGATGCATTGTCACACTTACATTTCATTTTATGACTTGTTAGCCAGGGGCTACGAAACGCAATCAAACGGTTTCTTGCCAAACGCCTAACCAATGGATTTATGGATTTATACGTTTGATATGCGAACATCTCCGCTATTCCACATAAGTCTATGGTGAGTCCACCACAACGCTTTTCACTTTATTATGCAATTTATTTTCGCAATAATTTCCATCCCACGGGACTTGTTAAGCGATGCTTTTTTACCCGTAATAAACCATTGTCCATTGTCCAAGCCACATATCAGCAGGACATGGCAACAACCTTCAGCGCTAACCACATACCGCTGTACGAGCACTTCAATGGCCTACGGAAGGTTAGGCAAAAAATTCCCTCCACTCAGAACGGCTGATGGCCCAACAAGAACGGCTGCTGAAGCAGCAAATGCGCTGCAGATGCAATATACCCGTGTTTCAAAGCGTATGGCCCTCAAGTAATCTGCCAGCTTTTGTCGTCCCGCCGCCAGGACTCACCCACACCACTTTTATTGCTGAAGCTATATTTCAGAAGCTAACGTCTTTTCGCAACCAAGGTTCCCTGGGTGTCCATACCATTCGTCCAGGCACTGTGAGCAGCAACATTAGAACTAGCGGTACCTTTGGCTCAGTTTTCCCAACGCTGCTTAGACCAGAATAAGGTATCTACTATGTGGAAGCTTGTAATAACAACTCCGATTCACAAAAGCGGAAGCAGAATTGAACCTTTAAACTACCGCCTATTATCTCTTCTCTCTGTATGGTCCAAGGTCATGGAATCCATCCTTGCCAATACGCTGGTGTGTTAGCTGGAAAACTGTACCGTTCTTACTCCTTATCAGCACGGCTCCCGTCGACATCGATCGTGCACAACGAAGTTACTAACCGCGCGGAGTACTTGGACCGAGTCAGTTGAGGCTGGAGAAAACGTTAATGTGCTGTATATAGTATTTTTGAGGGCATTCGATCGTCTGCATCATCGGATACTCCTTTCCATGCTCTAGTAGTAAGGGATCGGTGACCCTCTTCTAAGCTGGAGCACCAGCTTTCTCCTTCAACGGCAATTGGTGTGGTGCGGTGTGCCGCAACGCTCAGTTCTAGATCCACTATTGTTTTGGGTGTTTATTGGTGACCTTGCACAGGTAATCACCTCAAATCTCCTACTGTTTTCTGACCACATCATGGTTTGGTACATGATTCCGGTAAGTACCGACCAGCGTCTGCTTCAGTGATCTATACACCATATCTCAATGGTCAATCCAAAATTTACTGCCTTTCAACGTGAGTCAATGCAAGGTACTCTACATACGACATCAGATCAATTACTTATATGGGCTCGAAACGCATGTACTGCAACATTCGTCGGGTGAACGTGAAGTTGGTGTGCTGGTTCAAGACGATTGCTCCAGGCATTTCGGAAAGGCCTCGGATACTGGAAACCAACACATTAGGCTGTTGCCACGGTCGTTCGAACAAGTAGACATCACCATTTTTCGACAGATGTTCAGTGTATGTGTTCGGCTTCGTATCGAATTCACAATTTATTCCCGGCATCCCTGGCTGAAACACGACCTCACTGCACTGCGGCCGCCTCAACTTCGGGCATCCAACTACGTCTTTGGAATGCGCGATCTCCCATACGAGCGGGGGCTGAGACTATCGGGGACATACAGCTGACGCTATCACCGATTACAAGAGAGGTGATATGACTTACTTGATGCTACACGACCCACATCATGTGTGCCGTTCCTTACGACAACTCAGCAGTAGTACAAATCTGAGATCAGTCATTGAAACGCGCAGAACAGTATAGCCATTTGGAGTGCCGCAGTGATTTCTTTTCCATTCCTGTGTCACCAGTGAAATTCTCTCACTGTAGCGGTCATCGCTGCACCGGCACTAGCAATATAAGAAATGGTTGGATGATGCACCCATCTACTTATACTCTGTTACATAGCAGTATATATCAATTCTACTCCTGAAATATACCTTGGATTTATTTGCTGTTACCTGCTAGTGCTGGGAAACCACGCGGATTGCAGGATTACAGCATAAGAAACGACAAGTCCTTTTCGTACTTAAAGTACTTACTCTATTTTTTGATAGCCCTACCAAACTACCCAACGGGACTTGTACAGCAGTGCTTACCTGCCCGTATAAATTGATTGTTCGTTCTCTATTGTACTTCGGGGACACAGACTAGATGCAATTCCTGCAGAGACGCGTTTACACCTGGAGGTAGCCACATTGAGGCGAAGGAGTGGAAAGCTACTACATATCTTCTGCTTACTTACTCAGGTCCTCCAGGTGTAATTATTAACATGATCTACAACCCTTTTACGAACTACCTCATCTCGTGCCCCTCTGATTCCACCCGCCATATAAGCTATGACGTCGACAATCCTTATCCGTTATCAGCTTGGTCCGATCCTCCCTGTTCTCCTTCCTTAGGAACGACATATTAGTTGTAGTCGCTGGACGGAGTTTCCTACCGGCACATTTTGATGGTAGCAGCTAAACAAAATGAGCGTACGTAATGCGAAAGACAGGCCAAACAGCCAACCACATGCTATCCTATCGGATTATATAATTGGAGGTCCCGAAATTAATCTCCGTCTTTGCGACTTCACTATGTTTGTTTTTGCTACCTTGCTTCCTCTGTCCTTTGATTTATCGGATCAAATTCAGATGTGCGGCTATTTTGATGCCACACAGCGCCCTTGTTCCTTAATGCAGTGAAGTGATGCATCCCCAAACCCTCCGAACACAGTCGTAATCGTCCGTTTCCTTAACTGACATTTGCCAAATGGGCAGTTACTTCTTGGATAACCGGTTTTTATGACATTGATGTAGTTGCTCAACAATTTCACTGTGTCGAGTCGGCATCACATCACGTGTGGTGCCGCATTTCAGGGACACCTCTCCTACAGCATCCGTCTTCCAGAGGTCACCGCAATTTATGTCAGTCGACTCCTTCGAGACATTGCGTCTGGTAAATACTTTCTCAGATTTAACACCTCTCGATCTTAGAGTCCCTTTACACTACTGCATAAAAAGGGGTCCTGGCATGTCTGAACCAAAGATCTCTAGTGTGCTCGTGCATTTTCTGTAGGATCGTCCAGTACTCCTACGAGCCGGTTCTCTATTGCGGCTGGGCTCTCAGATGTTCCGCTTTTTATTTACTCACTTCTCTACGGTTTTTGCTTCACGTTGAATATCCTCAACTGGTATTTATGTGTAGGTTTTGATTTCTTAAACAATTCGTTTAATGAATTCATGAAACGAACTGGTTCATTCCATTGAAAATACGGGTCACAGGAGTAAAGAAGAGAGCTTGTATTTATTTATTTATTTATCCTACTAAAACTACTGTAACCCCACCATCTGCTGAGTCCGGAGGCTTCACGGCGCTACATCATGGATCATCCGGCCCCCATTGCTTGAGCCGATCAATTTTACCTTTTTTATTGGCCTGTCTTTTCTACTTTACGTTCTTCCTCATTTCCCAGTCATGATTATTTGCTATTGCTGTAGACGTGCACATCATAATGATTATATCCATTTATTTGACTAGACTGTGATTAAGTCCAACTAGCGTTTATGTACTCGGATTTGGGGTATTTTCAACATTGTGCACCATCCACTGCAAGCAAACCATACCGGCATTATTAAATGGACAAAATTTCACAAATGGAAACGCAAAACGAGAACATGGTGCACAGATGTCACTCGAGTGAAACAGTCCCGCAACTTTCTGCAGCGATCGCATATCACCTCGGGGAATTAACAGAACTTTATCTGATTGACGCAGTTAAGCTTTAGGGAAGCATTTATTGACGATTGGTTTCATCTTACCGTAAGTAATAAACTGCGAAATGTGTGCAGTATCTCAACGCAAGTTTTCAAAGAATAAGCGATTTAGACGATCTCGGTGATGTGCAATAGTTTGACCAAATAATTCTTCAAAATTTTCCTATCCACATTGGATTGCGTGCAACCGACCTTTCAACAGCAACGGCAAATTTAACGGTCCCGCCTGAAACGACCCTCTGCATTAACTATGCACCTACAAAGCGCAAAGTGCAGTAGCACCCAACAGTAGAATGATCTAACTTTACGCTGATTCCTGGATAAACCTTCGTATTGCCTACTAACTCTCGTGTATGCTTTCACACCTCTCCGTTTACGCTGCTAAGTCGAACCCTTATCCAGACTGCGTACGGCCATCGTTCCCATTCACTGCCATGTCGAGCGCGATAGCCTTGCCTCATGCCTCGGTAATCTCTCATCTTGGTTCTTTCTAGCACCACCTTGACGTTCGTGCGCAGTTGAGTGAGGCTGCTATCTCGCATATGGCTCACCACGCGTGTCAGCTTGTTGTATCTAACCGCTTTACTTGCTCTCGAAACACATAGGATGTCCATCACTTACTCTACTCTGACTAGGTCGCCCAGAGCATGCCATATGGTAAAGATGGATTGGATGAATTGGCGGCATCCGTATCCGGATTTACTTGTCACTGTGGCCTCCATGGGGACAGCCACAGGACGCTTGTGCCTACAGTGTGAACATGAGTGGCTTGCTCTGCACCACCCAAAATTCCACCCACACACCCCATATCCGATGCAAACCCGAAGGAATAAGACCGGAAGACATGTGGATAGGAGTCACGTTTCATCAACGGAGCCGGCCATACTCCTTCAACAAGCAGAACAGAAGCATTCCGGCCTAATTGGAAAATCATACACACCAGCCGTACACAAGGATGTGGCTAGGCCCTGGCCGCTTCCACACTGAGCGCATGGAACCACTCTTGGAGGCTAGCACCATCACGAGGACGGTGCACCCTGTCCCCTCCAGTAACTGCCAACTGTCTCCTGGAGCCAGCAATCGAGGTGGAGAGTATTAGACAGGTTTGCACTTTGTCAACCTTCACATCAGGTGCAGCCACCCTGGGGAGCTCAAACAACATCTACTTCTGAAATGTAACATTACTCATCACGCAGGCAAACGTACCATATACGCCGCCTTATTAGCCTGGATTATTAAATCGAATAGGAGCGTACGTATCGTGCTTCTATTCCGCGTGCAATAGTACCTTATGCACTTGGGTAACCGCCCTTTTGATCATTTCACGGATTTTGCGTCGATCAAATTTGCCTTGGATTCACAACGTCTGAAACCAACATTTTGTCATGAACTCACCTTCTTCATGTCCTGGTAATGTTATTTTCCCTTTGCTCCAGTGCTTCATTCCTGCACTAAGTTGGCCGTGCAAAAGCGGTAGGAGTATCCTCATCGAATTCATTCGGTATGCGTATATACAAGGATTGGCGTCATTCGTGTCCAGTGGCAGTTCGAATACAACATATGCACATGCGTTTGTCCAAACTTAAGTATGAATTGCCACAAACGGGATAGGACACATTAGACCTCATGAACAATAGTACTACAAAGGTGTATGGGTTTCGTTTAAAGGTCAGGCAAACAGCTACTTGCACAGGTATGAGAATAAGTACCAACTACGGACTGTTGGTATTCGCCGCTGTGTGTTCGCCGCTTACGGCCTCGTTGGCACGACGACTACCACAGTACTACATCAACTAAGTCCCACTGCCCAATGTCAAACATGCGGCTTTCAAAACAGTGTTCGCACTGTTTTACAAATGTCCAAGACGTAGCAAGTCTGTCATCCAAGTACCCAACCGTTTGTGCATGCCACTGTGTATCCTGCTGTGACCATAGGCTATTTGCTAACGATCTGCATTCTATCTGTCGGGTGCAGCAGTTCGGTTCTCCTAACATAAACAATTGCCGCTATGCACCGATTCCTTTCCGATGTAACATACTAAGACACTGACGTACCATTACCGTTGGTACTAGCTTTTTCTTAGTCTACCCAGAAGATTGCCCCCATGTAATACAACTTCTAGTAGGTGCCCTTTAGATAGGTGCAATAATGATACTGCATTGCACCAACTCAGTAGTTAATCATTCTAGATAGCAACTGGGCCCAAGCATTACTTACATTAGCGATGGAATAAGGATGACATAAAGAAGATGACGGAGCGTGAGCAGTCAACTGTTCAGGTTTGCAGGGAAATGGTGCGCTGGAGTCAGCTGATTTTCATAACCTCATCTAAGTTAAGGTTGGCGGATGAAAAACGGGAATTACAGCTCTAATCATTCTAACAGATAAGATGCGAAACAGAGCATGAAACATCAACATTAGCAGGTTAATCGATAGTCAGTTACTTGCCGGGACTGTTCAGTTTCCACGGATGAACCGGGGCGATTTATGCATGGTCCAACTTGGACATGTCCATCAGATTGCCAATTTGCCACCAAAGCTAGGAAGCATTGCTTTTGCATACTCCGTTCTGGCCGACTGTTCTAGTTAATTGCATTAGCGATCTCAGTTGCTACGTGCAATCGGTCGCTCACCGGCGTCAGCTAAGCGGTTTTGCAATCTTAGTAGAACTTATGAGACAGCATTTAGCGACACGTTCTCTGCCTACAAGTACTTTCAACTTCCGTTGACATCAAAGGAACAAGCACAACCAGGAGATATAGCTGGAGCAACTCATTTGGAAGCATAGTATCGATAACCTACACCAAACCCTGGAATCGTTGAGTTCAGGAAACAATAACTCAGCCTACGAGTTCGGTTTAACGCTTCCAGTTTGCATTTGGGGACTACTTCTACTGCGAAAGAGTCGCACCTGGCGTTGCATAGTACTCACCATCAACAACGCAGAGTGAACTGTTGTGTGCTTGATTGAACGGCACACCATTGCTGTCAGTCCGGTTCCGTACGTTGCTCTGAGGACATCGGCCGTATTGGACCACCGGTGCTCACGAAACATCCCATGTCTGTTGGTAGCACTGGGTGGGAAGTACTGCATTTCCAGATTTTATGTTTGGTAGCAGACCCTCCGGTCACCTTTAAGAGTGCCCGTTGAACGTGAACTGTCTGCACTGGCTCGGTCGTGTAACCCGCATACCTGCAATTTGGTTGTACCAACCAGTGTACCGACCAAGTTGGATGAAAATCAGAGGTGGCCAAACAATGGCACAGCCAACAAACATGGTAGAACTCACCGAAATGCCACGAACGGTGGGTGAATAGAGTCATCAGGATGGGCCACATCGGTGGTTGTGCACCCTATCCAGTGTAGCAAAGCCCCGTGGCACAGGTGTTCTTGCATTTATTCCTTTACTTACGACCCCAATTTCCCACATTTGATGACTTCCATTATCGTTTACTTCCACTGGTTTGTCAATAGTCTTATTAATATGGTTATTTTGACAATGTGAGTAAGGAAACTGAATCCATTGCACTTCGGCACCCAGCTCATCGTTGTCCAAATAAACTGAGCCCTAGCTCTAGCAAAATGGCACAGCTTGTAGCATTCCATCTGCTATTTGAATAAGCACTGTCATATGTTTTCGCATGTTTGACGCCTTCGAGTTTCATGCGGTTTCTGTTTTGGCGCTAGACCCCGGACTATCTAAAACTAATCGGTTAACGAATTGTATCTACTAGGATTAGTTTACAAAGCCTTTCACTCGGTTGGTTCACCAGAAAACACACATTACTCCATTGCATCTCTCCGTTTCCACACTGCTTAGCGATTTGCTGTAGGTCATCCATGCAACTGATCATTTGTCCTCCCATCATTTGCTATTTGGGAATAGATGTCTTCCTTAAGCTCAGTACCACTCCGTTGTTTACTGCTCCGACGCACTTCATGGTCACCAAAGCATGAGGCCATGTTAGCCCCGAACTCTCGCGTTACTTTATCACTCCCTGCATTCTTTCAGCCCGGTGACCGCGTTACTCTGGGCGAAGCTCTGTTCAAACCTACTTCAACTGTACTTCCTTTCTGACTTGTGCCTTCCGCTCCTTACACTGTGATGTCATGCCCTGTAGTGCTTCCCTAAGTTACGGAACAACATATGATTGTAATCCGCAATTCTCCGCGCCGTGTCAAGTAATACTTCTTCTTCCATCCCCACAAAGGCCTGCGTAACACTATACATTGGATTATGCGCAAAAGCTTGCTAAATGTGCCGAAATAACGCTTTATTGCACCCAGCTGCTAATCTCTTTCTTTCACCCCGTATCAGTGAATTGCAACACATGATCACATGTCGCACACGTGCCTTCCCACCCGACATATTTCACTCGATGACCTCTCAGCAGCACCCAATGCGTCGGAAACGTTCACCCGCTGCGGATGACACTGAGCCAGCTTCGTACCCATCATCTTCCCAGTCCAGTCGAATGACCATGACTGTGGTACTTATGAATGACCTCACCGCGACGAAACCCGCTCTACCTTTCACGTTTTTCTACTCTGCCAATCCTCGCATAACTGCAGTGAGGAGGAGAAATGTGTTAGCGAGGTGAGAACCGTCATTGACCACTGCTGTCTTTTGCAAAAGGCCATCACAAATTCCATTCACCTGCCGGTTGTAAACCACTTAGTAGTTCTCGTGCATTCAATACCTCTTAATACTGTTTGGTTGCATGCCTCATCGCGATATAGTCTCTTGGGTACGATCTGTTGCCTCCTTAATGTCTAATTTAATGTCCCATAGATATTTCTGGCCGCGTCATCAAGGGAAATCACTCGCTTTCGACATTCGCCACCGTCTGGCCTCAGTCCACTCATCTGTATAATCACCCGTGTTGTGAGGAGTTTAATCTCACACACATCCACACATCAGTCTCCGTGTATCATTGGGGGTGTAAGCAAACACGCTAGTTATTTTTCATTTTCCGAACGCTCAGATTAGTCTGGAAGGTCAACAGCTGTCTGCACATCAATCATCGGATTCTCTTATATCTTCCAACATCAAACGTTATAGCATTGGGTTTGATAATGAACCTCACTATGATGTGGAGCATGCACTGCATTGTGCTCATCCATGAGTGACTTTGTGGGACTTCCATGTTAAAATGATGCTGCTGGTTACATAATCAAGTCTGATCATTTTCCTTCGTGTGTGCTATTTTAATGCACTACAGACATTTAAGCGATACTTGTTTTACCCTGGTTTGTACAACATTCTCTGTTATGTAGTCACCACGAACACAACCTGTGTACATCCGCGTTTTCATTTTTCTTCACAATGCAGTTTCGGGAGTTGTAGCCGGTTTCTGAGCCTCCGTTGGGCTATCGCACCAAACTATTGTTGGTCTTCTCAAACACGACACTTTTATTCAACACCGACTCAACCAGTGAGCCAGTCCAGTTTCATCTTCGTGAATGAGAATTAGCATCGAAGTCTTGATTCTACTAGTGGACACGTGCTGCCTTCAGCTGATCCGGCTTAGTCTAAGAGTCAAATAATGCATGAACCTGCGGCCACAGTCACAGTAACCACTAGTTCTCGAGTGAACTTAATTAATGAGGACAACGTACGTACCCTCCAGCCCTCTGCGACTGTTTCCGTGTGCGAAGAGATTCCAGGATGCCGCCCTTGCCTTAGTAAGACAACCTATTTGTTATGCTACCACGATAAGTCCACCATTCGGGTATCCACCGCTTTAACCGTGTGTACTTCCACTCGTTCTTCCATCACGCTCTATCCTGCAGCTATTTCTATTTCAATCGACAGGAATCTTATTTGATGGTTGCCTTTATTATTTACGTTGGTTTTAATATCCCTTTCTCCTTTTCAGCGGCGGTACACTTATTCGCGTGAGCGGTGAACATCTTTACGCAACTGAATCACCGCGTGTTGTGATCTACTTCAACTCTTCCGTATTCAGCGCTGTATGTCCGGCATCTTTTGGGTTTTACCTTTTGAATTTCATCGTAACCGTTAGACCCCAAACTTGAGTGTCTTCGTTAGCCAAATTCAGCTATTTTATGCTTTGAGTACTTCGTAGAGTTACTGTAGCACCGAATTGGAAGGAGTCAGTGACCGAATTATTCTGTTCACACTCAACTAAGGCTCAACCGGTGAAACTCTCCTCATTTTTTCATACGTGTATCCGAAACTTTAAGGCAGATCGTTGATACCCATGTATATTAAGAATACCGTTTTTTTCTTGTGATGCTGGTTTGGAACCCTGAAACTACATGTGTTCATTTCATTCTACACAGACCAACCGATAGCTTTGTCGTCGACGGTTCTCGGACCAAAATGTCACCTGATAAGTGCTCGGTCAACTCTGGGAACCCATCTTCCTTCTGTGCCAAGGTTTAGTATTTGTAGCCAAATCATGCATACGAGGGATGTTCAAAAAGAAACCGAACTTTTACTATAGCATCTTTATTGTTTATTGCACCACATTTTAATCACTGCCCCCTCAAACTAGTCCCCTCTACTGGTAATACACATTCCCAACGGTGCTTCCATTTTTGGATAGTCTTCTGGAACGCATTTTCTGAGATGTCGCGCAGGTCGCTTCTCGCATTGTCCTGAATCTCCTCTATGGTTTTCGAATGACGTCATTTCAACTTGGCTTTAACTTTCTTAGACAGGAAAATGTCTGCAGGGTCTAGGTCCGGAGAATACAGTGGATGAGGCACAACAGGAGTGCGTTGTTTTGCTAGATAACTGCGGACAAGAAGCGATGCGTGAACCGATGCATTATCATGATGCAACAACCAAGTCTGGTTTTCTCACAGTTCAGATCTCTTCCTGCGCACAGCATCCCTCAAACGCGCTAGCATTTGAAGCCATGAGCTTACGCTGATGCCCACTTCGTCAGCAACTTCTCGAACAGTTAAACGACGATTTTCAAGGGGAACACAACACAAACTCTCCATGGTCATGGTTTGCTGATGTGGAAGGTAGACCAGGCTTGGGTTCGTGACCGACCGACATTCCGCCGTTCAAAACACTTAAACCACTCATAATACTGCTTGCGACTCATGCAATTCTCTCCGTATGCTCGTCTAATCAACTGAAATGTTTGTCAAAGTTTTGCCGTCTTGTAGCAGAATTTCACACCCACGCTTTGTTCTTCAAGTTCTTTCATTGTCTCTTTGGCACTTCTCCGACGGGCAGCTTGTGCACATGCTCTCTCTAGCGGCTGTAGCTCCGCAAGCATCAGCCATAGCGAAATGCGGCAAATGACAATTTGTTTTCTAAGCAAGCCTCCACATGCCTTCAGTATCCGCAGCGCGCTGCGATATTTCAAATGTTGGGTTTCTTTTTGAACACCCCTCGTACACTGACATCAAGTTTCACTTCTAACTTGTAGTTGAGGTGAGCCGAGCTCGACAAGTCCCTCCTCTCATCTTTATTTCTATCTGTGGTTGTTTCAACGCAGCTGACATCTTTGCTTCTGATGTTCATGCTTGACTGTTCTTCGATCCTATTTGTTTGCCTTCGTCTGCGCGCGTTCACTCCAGGAGACTGTAATGGTTGTTCTTTCCTCTTTCCTCTTCTCTTCATGACCATGCAGTTGCTTCCGGCTCCCTCGCTCCACGATAATCGATTTAATACAACGTTGGTGTTTATCTAACGACATCACACAGAACATCTACTCCATCAAAAGCTTGGGTTTTACACACTGAACATATCATGCAAAGTGCCACACATGTTTCTAACATGGCGGTAGCTGTCTCGTTTTTCTTCTTTATGTATCCACAGTCGATCATCCCTCATGCGGGGATCGCCTGTGCGTTTCTGGTTTGCCTCTCATGACGCGCCCATTTCGGTTGGAGCCATCTCACCGAATGTACATTTTCGTTCCGACTGGCACGAATCAACAAATTTGCTTTGTATCCAGAAGGTGTAAATTTTCAGCCAGAAAATTTCATTCTGCTACTTATCGACTCCCCGAACACCATTCTCCCTTAACCCTTTTTCCATAGAAGCTTTCTGGTTAACGTGCAATTTTTTAAATAACATATGTATGAGTTTAATATGTTTCGCGATTCCTTTTAGCTCAGCGGTAGCTCTGAAAGTCGCTTTACCTATATGAATACAGTACAGTCCGTTAGCGCAGGCGTGGCCAGTTCAATGCCCTAGCACAGCTGTCTCCCTGTTCACCACTTGTTCTACTCGAGCTCTCAACTGCTTCCTTCCACCCTCAGCATTTGGCGCCATGCATGCACCAGTCGGATTCCCACGTCACATATAGCGCTTCACTTATATTTGCTTTCCTAATATGCTACCTTCATTATTTCAATCGCGTCCAGACAATCCGAGCATCCTTGTTATGGCCCTGTTCATCTGTACTTGCGTCTTTTTCACAGCCATGTTCCTACCATACTGGGGAACTGGAATGCCTCAGTCCAGCCATGATCGACAACTTCAGTGAACAAGTACAGACTTTCCAATCTGTTCCATTACTAGCAACAAGCACCACGCTCAATCCATCATCGGGTCATTTTGAGGTGATCAAGCTTGACACCCTAACATATTTCCTGGAACACGTTGATTTGAAACTCAGGGAACTTGTGCGATCTTCTCTGTTGAAACACATACCAGTTTGGCCCATGGACCTCGCTTTCGGCTTTATTATGGATGGGGTCACAACTACTAGAGCTCAAGGGACACTTATGGTAAGTAAATAAATAAATAGTTTATTCTCATCACTGCGAGGCACACCATCAAGGGCGTGATCATGGTATTACAGATATGTGTGATCAGCAGTTGCACAAACTAGTACATTTGGACCAATAACATGGGAATTATGTGTGTGTTGAGATGTAAAACTATGTTTAACTGTGTATTTGGAAGGGGACATGTTGTGTGAGTAGGTAAATGTGACTGTGTGTGCTTTTGTTCGTTGTGTTCGCCATCAAAAAGGGAATCAATGGAACGCTTTGAATCAGATGACGTTCGTGATGTGTGAATGATCCTCCGGAAAAGGGAAGAGGCAGTGACTTTATTTAGTGGCGAGTCACATCCGCCATGTCACAGTGTTGTTAAACGGATACTTGTGGCTTTTTATAGAGAGAACGCTTGCCAGGCGAAATCCCACCACATCCTGGAACACTGCCGCCGAACCATTTGCTGGAACGGGATTTACCCGAACCACCCAGCTGGCACCACGAGGAGGTTGTTCGGCTAGCCAGCCAGCCAGTAGTTGAGAACAACTAAATTCTGGTCCTCCTGTTATAGCTTGTCATCTTCAGCTATTTCAGAAAATGATCGTTCCACAAAGTGAACTTATCCTGTCCGTCTAGCAATGTACCCATTTATTTATGTACTTAGTTGTTCATATTGACTATTTTCACTGAATGACCAGCAAACTGGGGAGCCACGTAATATGTAATTTCTGTTATTTTGTAGGTTCACTCTGACCCAACTGTGGATCACTTTGTCGGTGGTTTGCGAGAGGAGGAGTTAGATTCTTTTACTCCAGGCGTCCAAAATAGATCACCTGAACCGGTTGTTGAGATCTTCACGGATTCATACACTGTGACCACTGCTCATAATAAAAATATGTCATTTGATGATAATGAACCATTCATGCCTCCTTCGGTTCGCGCTCGGCAACTTTTACGACTTTTCGGCCAGTTTGATTCGTTGGTTGCAGCCCCCGAGTTGGCCGCTCCTGATGAGCTTTCTATTCAATTGGGCGACTCATTAGCTTGTGAAATTAGCTCAGTGATCACTACAGAGATCCGATGCGACTTGGACCTGGCTTCGTTGAAACCTGGGTTGAATTACCCCGTGATTGTTCAGGTAAGCGTTCACAGAGCTGTGCATCAGTTTTTCGCATACGATTAAATGGAGGGGTAAGCTGACTACTTTTCTAACCAATCACGCCTTGTGGCCACACATTAACATACCCAGAATTTCTGCCCGTTCAAACCTTGTGCAATCTGACGGAAGATACGTGGTAATTCGGGGCTCATGCAGGACACAACCGCAGTCATTTACGCGAATTTTTCCCGAAAATGCCACAGCTTGGAATTCTTATTGCTGTGTTGTTATCTCCAGACCCTCCTACGCTTAATCTCTTGTGCAGCTTAACAAATCCATTCTGCTTTCACACACTGTTCAGTCCATTAAACCTGTTATCTTCAATGATGCTATCTATCACACTGTCCCCTTACCATAATCGGCTAAATTCACCCATTTGCCCCTCATTAGTGAGGGATGGCCACCATTTCACTTAATGCGGTTGATACATATCCTGCAACCCCTCGATTTTTAGCATAGTCATCATTCAGCATTCTTACTATCGTTAAAGATAAAAAGTATTTTGAAGTATCGCCAGTGTCGTCATTCTACTATCGGGTACGCACCTCCGGCCAGCTTTTTGCATGCGAATCATTGTGTCTCTTTTCTTTACGAGTGACACTCCTAAAACTATTTCTATTCACTCCGCTGTATTTCTCTTAATCCTGATTCTCTAGTTTGGTCGCTCACTGGTGTTCCGACCGGGCGTCATCCGCTTCATAGTACCTAGTCAAGTTGCCCTGAGGAATCAGCTGATCCTGATCGTCACCATTATGGTTTTGTTCATGATAGTGGTTGGGATCATTGCCTTCATGATTTGGCGTCGTTTCGACCAGCGTCAGCGTGACTATCAGGCGAGGTTGGACAAAAAATGCGCCGAACATGAAAGTCGCGTTGTGCGGATATTCAAAGAAGGTATATCTGACTGTGCTTACAATGTTCCGTCCTGATTCCTTTCATACATTTATACATCGTTAGACACATATGAGCCTCCGGTCCACGTTCATTGTGGACCGAAGCGTTCAGGGCTCCTTAACTCTCGATCAACCGGCTTCACCATACCCCAGGCAGTGCTGCCCATGTCAACGTTCAAACGTCAGATGCCTCCTCCTCAGCACACAGGTGCAAACTACCACAGTACGCAGTTGCTGTGCGTTAAACTGCGTTTTTACACGATTATTTCCCCCACTGAATGCTACACCTAGTGCGACGTGTATGCGTGCCTTCCAAGACCTATTCGTTTAGTTCATCTCATAGTCCGTTTCATTGGCTTCAGCTTTCATCGTTTCTGACTATTCATCAAATTGTACTTCTTCCCACACAGAAACGTATTTTGAGCGACTCAACTTCTCTCAAATCTGATACTGAGTAAAAAATTTATGCATTAATTACTGTGAACGAACACGATATCTGATGGAAAGACTATCCTAGTCACTTGGCCATTTTATCACTATCTGGATCGTCCCGGTGCTGAACATATTCAATTTTATTATCACATTCAAGAGATCATTGTACCCACAATCCTTGAAGTCGATTAGTTCACCGTTTGTGCTTCTGCACGTTCCATTCGACTGTTACCACCCGTCCACCATAATCACACTAGTAGTCTCCCGATTATCACTATCTTCTTCTCCAGACTACTTCCGTATCGGAAAGTTTTCTTTTTAACTACCTTTCCCTCATCGAAAGTCATATCCTATGAAGTTTTACACCATTAAAAACGAAGCAGTCTCACCTCTCTTTGGTGGGGCCTCTCTTTTCGTGGTTATTTTCCTATGTGTGCTCTACTTCTTCAATCAAGATGTGTCTATCAAATTGTGCTACATCTAACTGTCCTGGGATAGGTATGATTAAAAAGAGAGCGGCAAGAAATCAATTCTTTACTGTCGGTCCAAAACTAATGCATCAAACGTGCCAAAATTGATCGAGTGGAAGAGTTTAGAGTCAGACCTAAGAGTGAGACTGCAAGGGATTGACAGACTTCACGACTTTAAGATGTGGGAAATCATTTCTAGTCGCTTTACGACTTGTTTACCTTCTCTCAAGGTAGATCAAGGCTGTTGGCATAAGTGTCAGATTAACCCACGCAAGGACGGTACTGATTTCAGCACCGTGAAAAATTCAGGTGTTATTTGGTTATCTCGCTTTGATCCGTATTCAGTCTATGTAACCGTTGCATAGTTACCCTTGTCCACTCCTATCTTTTCTGACCTTTTGATCTCGTATTATCTCGCGCTTTCGTTATTTGCCTAGCACTGCTACTGATCTTTTGATGTCACTTTATGTGTAGATTTCATGGAATTACAGACCAAAATGCAGGAGTTTTCGCAAGGCCTAAAGAAACACAGTTTGCCTTATCGGGATTATCGAACATTCTGTTTGTTCTCACTGTTCCCTGAGTATCACTGTGAGGTTATGGCACCAATCGATCCCCATTCCTGTGTTAACACAACCGACGCAACCCCGTTCCTTCAAATTCATCCTCTCTTATCCCCATTCACCGTAAGTCCGTTTCTCTTACTGTATTCATTTTTCATGTTAGTCAATAGCTTCCTTTTTCTCAGGTAAATCATCCACTCTATTTGTTTTTTGCTTAAATATAACGTCACAATCGTTAGCGAAAGACCTCGCAATTTGCAGCACAGCCAATATTTGCAATTTGATTATCTGCCAAGGTGCACCTTAGTCCCAGTGCGTGCTCACGCGGTTGGCTCTGAGCGATGTAGCTTTACTCAAACCCCTTTCATTTACTCAGTGTGAAAACTTTGCTGAACTCTTGTATGCGAACCTCAGCACAAACATCAGCCATCAGCTCCAGAACGTCTTGCAGGACAAAGTATCTCTTGTATTTGTCCTTGCCGGCCCTTTACCTTAAGTATCACAAGCCTGCCCTGTAAAATGAGATCTCGGGTTCGAGCCTGCGTAGGGGATCGGGCGATCCTTGCAGTATCTTTAGCCAATGCGCGACTGGTGGTGGTTGCGCGGCAGCACAGTGTCGGTACTGCGTGCCGACCTACTGATTAATGCCCCTCTTTCTCGTAGTTATCTTTGAATCGAATGATCTAGCCGGTGGAATCCAGTCCACGTCCTCGTGATATCTACCTGCACCATTCAACTTAAGGCACCACAGTTCGTTTTGCCATTTTCATTTATCGCGTTTTGCTCTCACGTGGAAGCAATCTGATAGTGACAACAACCGAGGGCTATGATGTTGTGTGCTACAGCAAGTCGCAATCACATCTTTCTCAAACGTAGTGCAGATTCCCTTAGGTGTTAACAGAGTACCTTGCTTACACGTTACTGATGTATCACGTCGAGATTCTATCTTAACGTGTAGCGGTGGTTTGCCTACCTCACTCAAGCAAACCCCCGTGTACCCTACTTACCTTATGTGTCAAATTGTCGAGCCAAGCGACAAAAGCATGACGCATCGGACCAAACTTCTGTCTCGAAACGGACAATCGGAGAATTTCATCAGCCCTCTAGACATCGTCTTCAATACTCTTTCTTCTTGTTTATCACACACTGCGCCTCTCTTTTCCCCCGTCTATTGAGTAAAAGACTACCACTGACTTCTCGTCTGGTGTTATCTATACATGTATCCCGCCCTTCAAACCACAAATCTCATTTCACTTTGGTTCCTTTAACGTCCACGCTCTGAATTCCATCAACCAACAAGCACCACTAACTTGGAATTAATCTGTGCAGTGTACCCGAAACTCACATGCAAGATAGCAGCATCGTGACGAATTTCCAAATCTGTGGTCTCACTTCTGTTGGCTACCACTGTCTATCATCACCCGGCTGCGAGTAGCACTCGCTGGTTCAGCTTCCAAACTCCATTTCCAGGCCATTTTGTTCAGCTTATGACAGTATTTTACTTTTTTCGTATTCAGTCGCTTTCCAGATCCTTTATATATGTCTCGTGTTTACATGCCAGCTGTGCATTTGATTGTGTACTTTTCTATTTCTCTTATTGGTCGATCAGTTCACCACGTCTATCATCTTTGGTACACCATTATTAACGACTAGCAAACTCCCTGTGGTATTTGTTTCAAAGTTATCGGTCATAGAACAACTATGGTTCCCTACTTTATGTGTCATGTGAACTTATTTCTTGCAATGGTTCATCCATTGGCTAATTTAAATTTCCTCATTATATTCAGCACGATTTTTCTCACTATTTTGCAAGAATTGCCAAAGTAAAATGCGGCCGGAAAGATTTGTTAACCTCACGAGCCAACAAGAAGGATAAAACGTTCCATAGCAAGGAGCTCGGTGTGTTCAGTACAACCGAACAGACGGACACGCAGCCACTCTTATGTTCGAGTAAACCCACTTGTCAGCCAGTTGTAAGCTCTCCGGAACTTATGTGACTGTGTTGCGTCGTACGGGCATCCATGTCCCGGGGTGCGATAACGTAAGCGATGATAGTCATTGGAAAACACAATGGAAGACGAACGTGAGGTCATCTGCCGCTAACCAGAGGCTTTGCAACCGCACGATATTTCATGCACCACGGTGTCGTTTTTGTGGAGCGCGATTGATAGACTTCTCGAGGTGGGTAACCAGGGGCTTAGGCTGTAACGCATCTTCCGTCTTGAGAAGAGAGATGGAGAGAAGCCTCAGTCCATACGAGTCACTTTTGTTATTGAACGTAATCTTAGATTGATATTATCCCGCTTCGGTATGCTAAGGGATTTTAAAATCCATATTCATCCAGATATGGATCTGTCATTCCAGGAGCGAAAGCAGAGTACAGATGGTTGGGGAAAAATCTTCGCATTTAAAATTTCCCGGTAGTTCTTCAGGTTCGCTGAAGCCGGATCAAAAGGTCGATGACGCTTCCTACGCGCCCGGCGGTTACTGCCGCCGACCGCGCATAGCATTCGCTCATGTTTTCAGTATAATGAACAAACGTGACGAGCGGTGTCACTTCGTCGCCTGTCGCCAGCCGGGCATTCCTGGACTTCATGAGAACTGGTTGTGTCTTGAGCTAACTGCCCAGGAAGTTCGGCTCATTTACTACTCGGGATTCCGGTGCAACCGAATACTAAATAACCGCGGCGATGTCTTGATCTACATTCGCTCTAACTTGTGCACGAGGTTCGTAAACTCATACCGAAGTGAAGATGGCCCATACAAGCAGTTGTGCTGCTCGACCCACCTGAGATGTGATAAACTGTCCGCGATGTCGCTGTGTGAACTCGTTTCCGCATGTCTGAGATCCCATGAGTCGTCCTTCCTTCCTGCTCATGGGTGATTTCTGCTTGCCTCCAATACTCCGGCTTGATGTTCAGCTTCTCCCGGACAGAGTTCGCGAAGGTAATATCTGGACACGTGCCATGGTATAAAGTCCTGTCTGGCTCTGTCGATGATTACGTGGTGTACAAGAGACAGCGGAATTTATGCGACAGCACGAAAGCACAGAAGCATCAACAGTTCATAGGGCGCATTGCAGTCGCACTGAAGACGGCCTCAAAGTTATAGTCCTCAAAATGATCTTTGGTTGCATGTAACGGCGCCTAAAGGCGGTAAGTTATGTACCAGTGATAGAGAGCTCCAAGAGACAGCCCCTAACTGCGAGCACTGAGCGTACGTCCGCAATTTCGGCGCACCGCTTCCGTATTTGAAAATGACCGTACGTGTATACCGTGTTCGATCTGAGCCGCACAAAACGAACTCCACAGCCTGGATTGCGGTTTGAACTAGGTGCACAATCTACTCGCCGCTCTTGGCAGCACGACGCCGTCGTTTCTTCTCAGGTCGTTATCGGCCAACATCTCGTCTTCTGTGACTCATCTGTACTGCAGGTCAATAGCGACTACATGACACCTAGACTAAGTAACCGCACGAGACGGGATTGGAAAACGGTAGACCAGTGAACCTACACTCTACGCACGGTCTGGGCAGAGGTAATGAAACGTAAATTCCTGTTACTCTGATGCCATAATTTAAATTAAAAACACTAATCAACTTACGAATAGCTTTGCAGTCTTAATGAAAAAGTGATGATACTGAAAGACGTGCGACGGTGTGCGAAAATGGTACAGTGTAGCAGTTTGCTAATCGCTAGTCTGTCAAAGGTGACATTTGACCTTGAAAGGTCAAGGATATGCCAATGGTACAAAATGAAAAAAGTGTTTCATAATGCATGTATTCGAAGCAAACATGTGTATATTCCCATATGAAAGTAAGTGAGGGGTTTGAGGATAAGGAGGTCATGTCCTCAAATAGGTAATCCAGTTTGGCCACATGAGCAAAGTCCTTTTTGGACTTTGCAACGTCGTTTCCCGAGCGTGCATTACCGAGCGACTGGAAATTTTTCATCATTAAAACGGATTTCAAAGGACTGTGACCTAAGCAAGATGGCAATTAAAGGCCCACTTTGTCTGAACGTTTTTTGGCCATGGTACTCGAGAAGGCCGTGGAGAATGATGTACAGTTGCTGGAATCGAAGAACCTGGTTTAGGTACAGCATGACTTCATGAAAGCCCCCTCATACATCGGCTACTTGCTTGTACTGCGGCATGAATGATTTTAAGCTGAATACTGTATTGTGGGAGAAAGTAGCAATTAAGATGTGCACAACTTCACAGGAATATTAGCAAACATATATTGATTCTCTAAGCGTTCTCCAATTTCTTACGTAGCAGTTAAAGATGTCTGACCTAAGGTATCATTAGGCTCACAAATGTTAAAGGTCATTGTCAGTGTGCAATCGTTCTCTGAATGGAATGGTCTCCACGACTTATTTTGGCAGACTGTTCCAAACATTTGCCACTCTCCGTTCAAAGCACAGGATGTGAGGTAATCGTTTTATATCCGGCACCACAAGATTGTATCCGTGCCCGCGTGTGGTGCATAGCGTTTTCAAGTGAATCAGCGGCCTCAAAATAGGGAAGTCACCGACATGTAATACGCGGTAAATCATGATGAGATCGACTCGCAAGCGACGATAGGACAAATTATACGCTACTAGTTTTTCGCAGCGATCTTCGTAAATTAGGAATGAGCCTGGTAGCGAAGTGTCGGACCCATTCGACCTTCTGCGCCTCGCCTCGGTTGATTGGACTTTAAGTGGGCGAACTGTACTCTAGTATTAGTCTTATGATGGAAGAGGAGAGGCGAATGGCGACCTCTTCGAACTATTTACAAAGCTGCGTCTGATAGCCCATAGCATGTGCAGTTCGTTATGATATATTCTGTTCATGTTATCCGCGAACTTCAAGTTTCAGCACAAGAGTACGTCTGGGTCCTTTAAGGAAGGTGTGGGATGTAACGTTTGACAGACAGTGGTATAAGTTCGGTCGTCACCACCCTTTCCGAGGTCTATGCATACCGAATTCATTGGATTGATTGGAAGGCAAACCTCTGCAGACCACATGCAGAGGCAGCTGAGGTAGGCTCCAGTCTTCGGGGGTGCTAATCTTTTTCCGAATGTTCCGGTCATTCACGAACAGGGCACATGGCGACTGAATAATCTGAAGCAGGTCGTTGATGTGGATTAGGGGCACAGTTGGCCACAGCACTGTGCTTTGGGTCACTCCACACCCCTCGACCTGTACCTTCCACTTTCGCCCAACGAGAAAGTCCTGGATCCACTGGGGCAATGTTCCACCGACCCGGTCGATTCACAGTTCGTCGAACGCTTTGTTAAGTCCGATCTCGACAGATTTCCTCTGGTTCACTACCTTCAACTATTCATGCCTCGTCACCAGCAGGTTAGTAATACATGAGCGGTCTAGCATAAAACTACAATGTGCGGGTTAATAAATTGTTCTGACTGGAGCAGATGTAGTAGACCCTTCTTCATGATCTTCTCGGCAACGTTGGCCACAATGCTTGTCAGTCACATTGGTCTGTATTTGTGTATTTTGCTGAGGTCATCGCCTTTCGGAATCTACTTTACCACTGAGCATTTCCAGTCACTCGGTAAGAAGCCTTCAGACAACGACCTGTTGAATAGATCATTCACGGCAGGCGAGATGGTAGCCGATGGAGAATTGAGAATCAATTCGTGGATTCTTTCAGGGCCAACAGATTTGTTGCCGTCCAGATTGGCGAGTAGTTGAAACACCTGTTCGGTACCCGGTAACTAGGCTATCGTATTCGATAAGCGCGGTACATGTCGAACTCACTATGGGCATCTGGTCATTTGTAAACAAGGAAGTCTGGTGCACCACCAACGCGGACGCACGCTTTATGCTAGAGGTTAGACAATGTCCATTGGAGCCCTCTACCACTGGTAGATCACCAACTGGCTTAAGGCGCCGCTTCACTAAATCAAATATTCTTTTCTGAGCGGACTTTGCACTAGTTGTGAGCTTCTGTTCGAAATACCGGCGCTTGCTCGTTTTGACACTGTTGCAAATATTACGGTGCCTCTTATACACCACTTAGTCGCTTAGAGAGTCGGAGAGGAGGTTTTTTGTTTCACCGTTTGCGCCGCCGTCGAGCCATTTTGCCATGCTCTTTGTCGAACCAATGTGACTTTACTGGTCCAACTCTCCGACACTCCAGTGGTACAAACCGGGAACGCAGTTATGCCACTCCCTCATCTATAACAATTAAGCAGTCTTTCACAGGTGCTGCTTGTACTAGAGAGCAATCCACGTGGCTCGTACCTCGAGTTAGACTGTCGAAATCAGTTTCCAAATACTTGTAAGCTGGCTCCATCAGACGAAACTACGCTCAAAGTATATCCATGCTAAGTGGTCACTTGCTACTAAGCGCTTTAAGATCTGAACGTCATACACATTTTGTTCACAATTTGTTAACATCAAGTCTAGTCACGACGGAGTTGACTACGGCTTTATGGGTATTGGTTGGCATATGTGTTGGGTCGCTCCACTCTCAAGTACCAAGTCCGCGATTTTTGCTTTGGCCTCACAATATCGTGACTTCTACTTTCTACGAACCTTACGCTACTCACAAACACCTTTCAAGTAATCCGAGCATAAGTTGAACTTCAGACCACTGTACTCGGGGACAATTAAAATTACCCATGAGTAGGAACTATGGACGACCCATGTGGAGATGTGGCAGCCAATTTAATCCACGGATCAGGAGACTGCAATAAGTTGCACCCACGAGCAGTTCTCCGCGTCTGAGCGGAATCGGGCACTACAAATGCTTCCATAGGCCATCGTCACTTATTTTAACACTGACAAGTCTTCCACACAAAGATAACTGGATGTAAAGCAAGATGCCACCTCGGGCAGTCGGAAATCTATCGCAGCGGAAGCATGCGTAGCCACTTAGCTTGATTTCCTAGGGATTCAGCCATGTCTGCGAGTCCCACTACGTCCAGTCGCTTAGACATAGCGAAATGACATGGTTCATCGCGCTTGTTTATAAGACAGCAAAGCTTGATAAAGATTTGCACATATGCCGGAGCAGGACGTCCGGGTGTGTATGAATTGTAAGCAACCTGTTTATCCTGCTCCGTGGAATTTAAGATATGACCCGAGATGTTCTTTATCCACGATATCCTGGTCTGGACGAACATGAGTCTTCTAGCTCTCCAGCCTATTCTGGCGGGACAAGATCAACCTCGTCCTGGCTTCGTCATCAAAGGTGATTTCCACTGACACACTTTGTTGATCACCTTTCTTTCCAAGACAGGTAATTTGCCTCACTTTTAACCCGTCCTGATCCACGTCGAGGATCTTATTAACTATGCTCTGCGAAAACTCGACATTATGATCGTAGCGTATCTGAGGAGTTGGACCACTGGACTCGGGCGCGTGTAAGTTCACCAGGTTAAAATGCCCCTGGTCGGCCATGGTTGCTCTTGAAGGATTTTTCCAAACTTTACGTTGTTTGACCTGCCTTTAATTTACAGTGGCTAAGTTCTTTTCATCCTTTCTCTTTTTTCTTACCTGCATTTTCCACTTGTCTTCAGTACACTGGCTTTAGCACACCAGGACATGTGTGCCCGTAGGGTACAACAAAGACACAAGGTTCATGTCAGATGAAACTGGGCTGCCGACAACCGCGCGACTTCGTATTGATGAGTTTGCACGGGAGGAGCAAGAAAACTTAACTGGAATCTAGAGGCGCTTCTGGCTAACTTGTTCGACCAAACACACGGAGTTGCTCGCAGCGGAATAATTCAGCCTACGAAGCCATTTGTGTTTCTTCTCTACTTTCACGATAATGCTGAAAATGCTCAATCGATACTCCAATGCATGAAACGTGGAATTCAATATGACATATAACACATATGATTTCAATTGCTCGATTTCCGACAACCTTGAAGAGGTACCGCTAGGTAATTATTTCGGCATTATGAAAATATCCGAGTCCGAAATGCACGGAGCAATCCAACAATAATCTTCACGCAGCCAGTAACGGACCAACCGGGGAAAGTCAGTCGATGTGCTCTACATTGGTTTCAGTAAAACATTGGACAAAGTGAATCATGAGGTCCAACACAAGCTGATGATGTGCGCTGTTAGTGGCTCATTGCATTAGGAGCTCAGCAAGTTCTTCATTGGGTGATGGTGGAGGACGCGGCTGGATGATTATCTAACTGACTGGTATCCTTTGACGTAGTAGCTACTTTTGCTGCCCGGGGCGCTGACAACATTTTCGCCCTGAGTGAAGGTAGAATAGGCGCATGCAGACCACACAATCGGCTCAAGATAAAGTGCACCTTAGTTTTCTTTTAAATGTATGATCATTTGGGACACTGAGGTAACTGTGGTAAAACTAATCACAATGGGACAACTAAGGGGATCGCTCGAAAGAACGTTCTCACAGGTGTGACACATGACGCAAATGTCTTGTTGCTCATACAAAGTAACCTTAAAATGTTCAACCCTCAGTTTCTCCGGCTGTTTTGCTTTTTATATTTGGTACTGAAAAATCAACGGGACAAAAAATCCCACTCCATGTCACATGCCGCTCGAGTCGGATCGCCCCACAGAAGCACATCAGCCATTTGTACTGATACTTCGCTGCCATACAACCATGTTACATGTGGCATGAAAAATAATTAGAGGGAGACAAGAGGACTTAGTTTAAAACCCTAATAAAACATTCAGGATAAAGGCAGCTACACCTTGTATTAACAACATGCCGTCACAAACAGTTGGCTATCGTGCAAAGATAAGGCGGCTTCATCGAGACAGCTTCCTTACGGCTTTCACTTCCCCGCGTAATAATCAGCCATTACCCCACAGAGAACTCAGCACCAAACACACTTTAGACAGGCCGCCGACTCGGAGACGGTAGCAGACGCGCCACTGGGGTCGACTGCGAGTCATGCCCCTTAAAGTCTGGACGTGGACTCCAGCCCGGAAGCCGAGACAGACCGACGGCACTCACTTTGGTCGTCATTGACCTCATTTCGCGCTGTTAAGTCAACTTTTGTCCACCTCGAGCCTTGCGCCACCCTATATCTAGCAGACTAAGCAAGGCTTTCCTAGGTAAGCGGTGACCAGGTATACGTAGTTCATACCCATCCATCGCAACTTATTCAGTGCTATCTGTTGTTCTAAGGAGCTAGCTTGGTTATCACTGCCTAGCACTCACCCACACACATCATGCTTGCGGACACGCTGGTGCCATCCGACACCAGCAATGCTTCGCAGACAACGATGACCAAAGACTTGGAGGCGCCCCAGATCATCAGTCTCACTCCCATAGAGCAGGACGGCTCTCACTGTGACCTTGTAAACACGGCCTTTCAGCGGAGGGAAACTCTCTTCTGTCGCCAAAGATGCCGCAGGTTCAAGAAGGCTGCTCTGGCTTTTGCAATGCTTGAACTGACTTCAGTTTCTGTTCCCCCATTGTTACTGATGCAGCTGTCAAAGTAAGTCAATCGATTAATCACCTCGAGTTCCTCGTTAGCAAGGGCCAGGGGGTCATCAAGTGACTGGTGGTCCTGCAGCAACACTTTGCATTTTGAAAGTGCGAAGCGCATACCAACTAATGAGACCACTCTAGAGCGACTATACAGTATTGATTGTACCGCCCCAAACTCGTCAAAAAGCAAAACGATATCGTCCGCATAACCAAGAGCAACTAACCTTTCACCAACCAAGAACTCAACGCCTACATCGTGAGATTCCGTGAGGGCACACTCCAAGCTGAAGTCCACGACGAAATTGAACAAAACCGGGGAAATAGGGCAACCATGGTGAATGACACTTGTTGTCGGAAAGATATCCGACAGGTCACTCTAGACGTGGCCTGTGATGTTTGAGTATAGAGCACGTAGGGTGTTCACACATTTCGTGGGAACACGTTTTCGTGCAAGTATTTCGAACAGAATGCATCGATCAACTGAATCGAACGCACGCTTGAAATCAAGGAACACAGCTATTGTTGGTCTGCGGTATGCGTGGCGCTGCTCTAGCACCCGCCGCAAGTTGAATATCTGGTCTATACAGCCACATCCTGGGCAGAAACCTGCCTGCTCTTCCCTAATCCGAGGTTCCCGTTCCACAGTGAGGCGACGAACGATAATCGAGGCCAGTAATTTTGTCACAACTGGTGTTAAGCTAATACCCCTGCGGTTCGAACAGTCTGTGCGACTGCCCTTCTTTTATACTGCCACTATAATCGATTCGCTCCAACTATCCGGTACACTCGCTCCCTTGCAGATAAGTTCGAATAGCGAAGTCAGTGGTTTGCAGCGGACCTCATCCCCATCCTTGAATAGTGCAGGTGGGTGGGAATCCGGGCCAGTAGCACGAAAACGAAGAGGGTCTTGATCGCGTTTCGGACCTCAGCCTCCGATGGAGGCTCTAAACTAAATGCCCATGGCTCGTCCTGCTTCATCTGAGCAGGAAGAGGTCCGGGAACAGGGGGCCAACTGAATTGATCTTGAAAGTCTTCCGCCCAACGAGCCATACGGCGTTCCTTATTGTGTATCAATACACCTGCGCTGTCTCTGATTGTCTCACTGATGCCTGGTTTCCCAAGACCAGTGGTACGGATGAGGTGGAAGAGCTTGCGGTAATTACCTGCTGCTCTTGCCTCCTCCATTTCTTGAACCCGGCTGATCCACCAGGCTTCCTTGTCAGCACGCAGGCTGCGATTTTGTTCGCGCCTAATAGTCCGTCTAGTCAGAGCCAGCCGGGAGGTTTCTTCTGGATTCTAACATCTTCACCGACCTTTCGGATATGCAGTGACTGGTGTGGTGACGATTGATTGTACCATAAACAGATGCGGCTGCGTCGTGCATGGTGGCCGAGATCCTATTCCACTGAGGCTCAGCGTCATTAGGACAAGCGAGCGAAAGTTCAGTGCGCCGTGCATCCTGGTTGGCTTATCTGACCGAGGGCTGAGACAGTTTCTCAGCTGCCATTCGGGGGAGACGCTTGGTGCGCCTCCCGGTGAAGTTCCTAGAGTAACGACAGCGTACCAAGACATGAGCAGAGTCGACGCCACTGCTGATATCCTTCCACCAGTGGGGTTCTCCAAGACAGGGTGCTTGTCCCATTTTGCTCCTGATCTACATCAACGAAGGACCTCAGCTTCTTCGATCACCCTGTACGTTATTTGTGGATAACCTGATGACAGCAAGTAATTGGTGCTCCTGGCAACTATGGCATACTTCAGTAGGATCTCAGTTGCCTCTCCATGAGGTCTGCGGATGTCGAATCTGCCAGACAATCCAGTCAAGTGGTTATTTATGCACCGATGGAATCGTGGTGTTGGGTGTACGCTGTATCCAACATCTTCCCTGAAGGACTTAGGCATATCCCCATGGAAACATCAGCAGTGTGCCGGTACGCAGTATCGACACCTCGCTGCCACGCAACCACCAACAGTCGTGCGTGGGCTAAGGATACCGCAAGGGTCCCCCTGTTCCCTACCCAGACTAGGCGAACTCCAGTGCTGCAATTTGCAGCCTGTGGACAGAACGAACAAGCTATGTAAAAACGGACTGCATATGCTGTAGGCACTCAAACGCAGCTTCTTCACTCGGTCTGAACAGTTTGTCATTCATCTCATCTCTTCCATCATATGAACAACGCTCGCGTGTGGCTCACTCAATTGCTGCCTGATCACTCGTATTGAGGTGCATAGATGGGAATGTGTAGCTACGCGGCTCATTCCCATTTAATGGGGTGTCGTACGAAGACCGATGCAGGAGACTGGGACTGTATAAGCTGTCATATTTTGGTTTTGAGTGAGACTTATGGTGACACACCGGATATTCTATCTGGGTGACTTTCCTAGAGCTTGGTCGCTTCTGCACGTGCGAGCACCAAGCAGCGATCGCGGGCATCGGTACAAGATTGTTGTACCGGATGTGAAGCGGAGAGCTCACTCTTTATACTTCGAGTGGTGAGTGGTAAAATATTGGGACAGTTTACTCAAGACAGTCATCATCATTATTGCATATTATCTGTAGGTGTGATACACACTTCAGCTAAATGTGCCACAATCCAAAAGATAAGATACAGGAAATGCGAGATACTATACATAACAGAATACTAAAATTAAATATCATGTTAATTTCATATTACTCAGATGATGTAAGATCGTTGTTGGAGGGGGGAACATGAGCGAAAAGGGGATGGACAAAGAGACTCCCAACACAAACTTTATTGAGGTCGGCTCTTCACCATGTTAACTAGTGTATCCAAACAAACGTGTTACATCGTTGTTGTGACCGTAGCCTGGCAGTCAAGATACGCTAACCGAAGCCTTGTTCGAAGTGAAGGACTTCACTCCTCTTGACCAAGTCATCACTTGGCCTCCCCTTCCATCCACACCCCAGTCGCGCAAACATTGCAATTCACTGGGGTCGGTGGGCTGGCATGCGCAACACCTGATCTCTGCCATCGGAGCTTGGTGCGTGATATAACTTTGCTGAGCGGTTCCCTCGGCCTTACTGCACCAAATACGCTACGTCGAATGCGCTCATTGCTCACGCGGTTCTCCCACCAGATATGAGCTCAGCTGCGAAGGCCGCGGTAAACGTACGTTACTAGC
Organism: Dicrocoelium dendriticum; assembly: GCA_944474145.2. Taxonomy (NCBI): domain Eukaryota; kingdom Metazoa; phylum Platyhelminthes; class Trematoda; order Plagiorchiida; family Dicrocoeliidae; genus Dicrocoelium; species Dicrocoelium dendriticum. The sequence goes on along the minus strand of OX104064.1, from coordinate 202,674,453 downwards.
CTCTGTGTCAGTCGATCTCATAGGCCAAATTCCACAACCGTACAAGAAGGTTGAACGCACGGACGCGTTGTAAATTCTGTCTTTCTTGATGAGAGTGGTCTCGCGCCGACGCCACAAGTGGTGGAGATATGGTAAAAGCACCTCCGGCTTTTACTATACGGTTTGTGGTCACATCTTCTATACCACTGGCGCTAATATAACTGCCATGGTACTTGAATTTTTGGACGACTTCTAGCTGATCCCCACCATGGGTCAGCGCAGGAGTTGGTCCCTGCTGATCTTCGAGGAGGGCTTTGCATCTCGTGTGCGTTAAACAGAGCCCGAAACGGCTGACAGTATGTGATAATCTGTGCAGTGCTTCTTAGCACGTTTGGGAGCTCTCATCGATTGGGACAATGTTGTTGCCGTGCTCCAAGTCAAGAAGTCGATCACCTAGAAGCAATTCCACACCTAAGTCGTGTCCAGTGTATGGTATTTTTACGCCTTCGTCGATGGCGAATTTAAAGAAGAAAAGCGACCGCGCGCAACTCTGTCTCAAACCGCTGGAGCTATTGCATTGTAGCACTAGTTTGCCGTAAGCCATTACTCTGTCTGAACTATGCACGTACGACGCTTTGATAATATTTACATATTTATAGGGCCCTCTTTCCTGAGCAGACAGTCTCTAAGGGCGCATCGATCCGGCGAATTTAAGTCACTTTTGATGTTCAGGAACGAACGAAACGAACCCATCAGCAGTACGCCGGTACGCAGTAACGACGCTTCACTGCGGCGCAACCCCCATCGGTCGCACGTGGACTGAGGATGCTTCGAAAGTCGCCCTGCCCATACTCAGTCTCGAACCCGCGCCGTCAGATTACTAGACGTACTTGTTACTTTTAAGCTACGGGCCAAACACGAATACTGTGGGTCGCTACTAGATATGACAGTGTTCCAACAATTGGCATAGAATGTAGATATGGTAAATACAGCCTCGATCTCGACGAACTTTGGCTTACTGTTCACGAAACTGTCTTTCACGAATGCCAGTCAGAGGAAAGCTCATTAAAGGCAGTTGCGATCAGAATGATCCCTCTGTGATTGCTGCAGTCTGACCGTGAGCCTCCCTTGAAAATTGGAACTGTGTCAGAGCGGCTCCAGTCCGCTAGGGCAGTCTCCCGTTCCCGCAGCGTCATAGGTAAGCTGCGAAACCCATCTGCAGGAGCAGGCCCCCGAATTTGAATCACGCTAGAGGATGTATATCTGCTCCTGCGGCCTTGTTCAATTTCGAAAGCCGGATCTCACGTTCGACTTCCACACGTGAGGGCGGATCTATGGCGACGACCCAGTTGGTAAGGCGATCATTGACCGATAAGAAAGATAGTAATTAGTTGAGTAAACTGCTTTTCAAAGTGTTTGGCTTAACGCTTCAAGCGTTTCGACAAATTGTGGATTGGCTGTCCACTCTAGTCGTACATAGTTTCGCTAATATCAGCTATCCTGCCGCCAGTTTCGCTTATCAGACGGGATCACTTCCGATGGTTACTAAGGGCAGCCGCTGTCTCCATTTCCGATGCACGATGAGACGATCAGGCTTCGCGGTATCTCTTCATGCTAGCAAGCATATTTACCCTGAGGCTTTTGCGAGTCTCGTTTTGTTCGCTTCCAGCCGCATTGTGTCAACACGCGTCTGACAATTCCCGTGTCTTCGTATAGACCCTATGTCCTGGTTGGCGATTTGATTTACAACATGCTAATAACGTCTGGCGGATTTGCGACCATTAATCTTCAACTGTATTTAGTGGGCTCTTACACAGGTCGGATGCCAGCGTACTTCGATACGCATTCAAAACATTGATTTCACCAGTTGGCAAGTATCTATGCACTCACATCGTCGTTGCGGTCGCGCACCAAAACCTATCCGCAGGTCAGCACATACAAGTGCTTGATCGGAGTCCACGCACGCGCTACAAATTGAGCGACCGTTTTGGACACAGCCTCTCCAAGTGTAACTGATCTCGATGCGATCGATTTGCGTCCATGGCTGGTTTGAAGCGTGTGGGCGCCAAGTCACTCCTCTGTGGGTGCTGTGTCAAAAGTTAGTGTTCGTGAGTACTAGACGAGCATCTTCATACAGTTGTATCATTAAGGGAACGCGAACCGTGTTGGCCACTCACATGCAGCTCACTCGAGACAATTGTCGGGGCGCAATCGATGTCGAAATTCCATGGCTTCCTAGGCGCATACTTTGCGGATTGCATATTACAAGAGCGCATCACACCTAAGTAAGAAGTCGCACAAATGAACTGTGTTGGCAACGAGCGATAATAAATAATGTTATTCTGTTTGGTGTAGATTCGTCGCAGTTAGACACAGGCAGACAGTCACCACACATCCAGGAAAGCGCTGAACGGCAGTTTCGTCTTATTGGGACTCATCAGTTGCGCGCACTTGGATTCGAACCCACGACCTTACTCTTACGAGTCAGCGACGTATGCAAGACAGTGTAGGATGAGCCGCGCTATATCGCAGTCATGGCGGTCCGCTGGCATCGGCCATGGCTCAGTGGCATAAGTCGCTGACTCGCAAGAGTAAGGTCGTGGGTTCGGATTCAGCGGGTGCGCGCTACTGATGAGTCCCATTAGGACGAAACGGCCGTCTAGCGCTTTCCTGGATGTGTGGTGACTGTCTGCCTGTCTAACTGCGACCAATCTACACAACCCTAATAAATCCCCCTACTACTTACGAAGGACGTTATTCCGTGTGCATTCTCTGTACCATAACTATGGAGCAACGCAGATGTACGTCTCCTAGGTTTTTGTTTTCTATATATGATATTCGCATCTCTGGTGATACCATATCAAGGAATCAAGCATTTCTGGTGTTGATAAATCCCGAGAAGACATGCTGAAAGCACTTTACCCTACTGTATACCTGTTGCGGGCTCATCAAATATCCCCGCAAAGATACGCCACAAACACTAGTGTGTGGGCTGTGCTATGTAGGGTTCAATTCCTCCCCACAAGGTAGCAGGATCCAGCCACTCCGAGTAACGGGCGCAACTGAACTAAAGTGGACAATGTTCTTTCATAAACCACCAGTCCTACGTGGTGATTCATTCACCCACAAACTGAAGCATTGTTCCAACTGTGATCCGGTCTTTGTGCGTCGTAAAACAGCTCCCAGAGGTCCGCTCCGTCTTCGCTTTTCTCCTCGGTGGTTCGGATCCGCGTTCTTACGTGATCGTGTGCGCAGCTCTTCTCGTGTGTTCCGCGTTCGTCTAAGCCTCGGGCGTCTGAGTTCCCCGGTCGTGTGCGTGTCGTTGTCCATTTACGAGGAGTCAGAGTGCCATCCGAATACGTATGTGACTAGGGTCCGTGCTCAGTTTACGTCGTAACTCTCGTCGAAGCTAATGCATCCATGCTGCCTAAATCCGTTACAATTCCAAAGTGGCATTTCTTACAGGCACTCAACGGATGGGGAAGTGTAGACGACATTTCACTCCTTCAGTCAGGTTCACTTGCTACGTAGGCATTACTGAGTAGGCTGACGTGTGACGCTGTACACACAGGCATGTACTGTGCGCCTTCAAGCTTCGATTTACTGTTGCAGGACCAAGCAGACACGCTATCGGTAGTAGTTTCGCCGAACAGCCACTGGAGGTGGCCGATCGGCACTTACTGTTTTTGCTACGCATTGTGGTCACATCACTAAGTATTTTACTTCACCTATTAGCAAAGCCCCTGCGGCTTTTCTGTGGCTCAGTCGTCAATGAACAGTGTGGAATAGTACTCTGTCAACGCTGCGTTATAGCCCACGTTACTGTATAAATGGGGGGCATTGTCACTTTACGCTGAAGACCTTAAGAGAGTGATCGTCTTTAATCACAAAGTGTTGCTCATATTTGTTGAGAACACCGAGTTCGCCGATTGGTATTCAGCAGGAAACCCTCTGGTGCCTGAGGTGTCTGTAAACTTGCACCGCTCTCATTGGCTAGGCCATGCGCTCTGTATGCCCCTCGATACCAAACTTTTAGCTACCGAACGATCTGTCATTTATAGCATACAGTTCGTTACGATCTTTCCTCCTGAATGTGGTTTGCGATTTATTCACCGTAGCCTAAAGGTTGTCTTGTAATTTACTGGCGCGGGCTCGAGCCTGCTTAGGGGCAGGGCGACCTTCGCAGTATCCCTGGCCCACGTGCGACCGGTGGTGGTTGCACGGCAGTGAAGTGTCGATACTGCGTACCGGAGTACTGCTGATGCCTTCTTTCTCTCTTCATTCACACCACTCTTACTCAAATTCGCAAGGGATTCCATCCTGTAGGAGTGATTTTGTTCTGGGTTTCCTCTCTCCGATCTTTTGTTTAAATGAAGAGAAAGTGTTCCACAACCTGTTTATTACGCTTCGAGCAATAACTTGCGCGGTTCTCCTTTTGAGTTATCTTGCCATAGCTGAAACCATTCCTTCTCTGCTTTATTTCAGGTCCCGGTCGAATCTCTTGACTTTGCTTCGAAAGGCATTTCTCTTTTTCACGCCCTCCTTTGCAACAGGGACTTTCTTTGTCTGTTGGTGCGCGTACTTGAGGAAGACGAGCGCACCACTGCGCAAGATCGGTCCCGTGTGGCTTCATTGTTGTGTGCCGCTTTGCAGCCAAAGATGGATTACCTCACTCGGTGAGTTTCCAACCCATTTGTTTTACTTACTTGCATTCCATAAATGAATAAATGGTTTATTCTTGTCATGACGCTGCACACCAGTGAAGACATGAAGGGATTCAACCCCTGATATGCATTCAACCCGGTGGCCTGTTTCGATACATCTTATTCTGTTAATTTACCGTGACCTTATTGAATATCACTCAGTCATGAGAATATCGGTGCAGTGTCCGACTGTTTTATGCTAACAGGCTCGGTATGCAAAGAAATGAGTTCAGTGAAAAAAGATTTATATTGGCGTGTGCTTAAAGTGTCAAAATACCCCATGTCGGTTGAACTTTGTTGCAAACGTTTCGTCACCAATAGAGGTGGCATCATCAGTGCGTAGTTGAGTAGCGTGGAGTAGCGTCAGTGAGAGGGCCGAGGCTCCTCTACGCTACTGCACGCCACTCATCTACGCACTGATGATGTCACCTCGATTGATGACGAAACATTTGCGACAAAATAGCCAAGCTCAGCGAACAGTTCAACCGCCATCTGAACAACCTGAGCTACCAGTCTTCAATTCTATACACCACGTCGCCCAAATGATAAGAATCCCCGTCTGACCTTCGTCTTTTTCAGCGGTATATTGACGGACAGGTGTATGCTAGATTCCGACACAGCCGGTGATACCACTTCTTGTCTCTCAAGTTGTCCGGCCAAAGGCAATGATCGCCAGTCTTTCCATCGACCGTAGGTACTCTGTGCGATTTTACCCGCGTGCGTTGCAGTATTGTGGTGATCATAGTTGTAATAAGACACCATTTTACTGGGTTTTTTTCTCGGTTTTCTAGGTTACATACGAATCTCTGTCTACACCGATTAAATTCCGTAAGTTGAGCAAACGTCCAGCATTCATCAGGTTAAAATATGCTTGGAATCGATCGAAAACTCACGATTTCAGACTGGCTTGAAAGTAATGGTCTATCACATTTCTGTAGGTAAGGTTTCTTTTCTGACACAATAGTTACTACATTCCAGGTGAACTAGCACCTAGTTGCTATGGCACTTAAAGCAAACTGGGAGGATGATCGCGAAAAATTAGAGATGAGTCTACAGGTGGCTGTGTTACAACTCATGTCATTTCAAGTAATATATCAAGAATTGGAAGGTCCCAAGTGATCCATATTACGGAGACTCACACGCAAGACCTTGACAGTGAAGGGGTGGTATTTTGATGTTCATTCTCTTCCACCCCATCCGTCCACTAACGTTCCTTAGACTGACTCGGTCCAAACAGCCCGCCACGCTATTGACTGATTCACCCCGTCCATACTATACACGTGGCTGTTGCCTTCGGCAACTTCCACTGCCTCAACAATAACCACTTGGCGTGTTGCTCTCCATTCTTTCTCAATGCTTTCGACAGTATGTAGGTCGATTTGGTACCCTGTGTCTAGCGCATGCACACGGCTGCCGAATCTCTTCGTATGGCCCTGTATTCCGACGCGTTCCTTGGTGGCCCCGACGTGTCTCTTGTGTTCTACTAGTTTCGTACTCAGCTCTCCTGGTTTATCCTATGTGCACAGGCGCGGTCTTTGTAACTGATTATACTGACGCACTTCTGCGAGTAGATACTCCATCAAACGCACAAGCGTGGAATGAATATGTGACCATTCTGGCAAACACCTTTCCAAATGAAACTGAACTTTTGCTCTAACATCATTAGTGCTCATTGTACATTTTAAACACTGCCCCCCCCCCAAAGTAATCCGCTGTACTGGCAGTATACCGTTCCCAACTGTGTTTCCGTTTTGGGAAAGCCTTCGGAAACGCACTTTCTGGGGTGTCGCGCAGGTTTTTTGTTACATTGTCCTAAACCTATATGGTTTGGAAACGACCTCCTTTCAACGTGCTTTTACGTTTAAGAAATAGAAGAAAGTCTTCTGGGACAAGGTCCGGAAAATTCAGTGCATGCGGCACAGTGGTAGCTTGGTGTTGTGCTAGATAGCTATGGACAAAAGGTGATGTTTGAGCCAGCGCATTGTTATGATGTAACATCCATGTCTTGTATTCCCACAGTTCAGACCTCTTCCTACGCACAAGATCCCTCAAACGCACTATAATTCCCTGATAAACTTCATTGTTTGCCAGCTGACCACATGGTACAAATTCCTTATGGACATTGTTTTTGCAGTTAACCCTTTGTGTCCTGGCGGTATTTATAAGTACCACTTTATCTAAATTGTATTACAGCTTCAGAGCAAGCGTCATTCCTGCCGGTACTCGCGAGAATACGTACAATAGCTTTCTGTCAACAATTAAGTAAGGTATAGGTAAAATTCGTCACATCTAGACTTACTCAGGCAGCCGGCACACGCCCGGAGAAGCACTGTACGCGCGTTTCATCCTTTCGGGAATCGTCAGCAGTGCGCATTCCATCGGACCCTGGTAGGGCTCGAATCCGCAACTCCACTGTTGCCAGTCCGTGGTCGAGACCACTGAACTACAGGGGACGGCAATGACAATCTTGAATAAGTTACTATAGATGTAATATAGCGCCGCTCACTATCCACTGACTTACAGAGGAGGACAGGGTAGCTCCCCGTGGTCTCAACCACGGACTGGTAACAGTCGAGTTGCGGATTCCAGCCCAACCAGCGTCCGATGGAATGCGTACTGCTGACGAGTCTCGAAAGGATGAAACGCGCGTACAGTGCTTTTCCGGGCGTGTGACGGCTGTCTGAGTGAGTCTAGATGTGACGAATTTCTGCCTATACCACGCAATTCCCCCTACTACTCCTTTGTAATTAAGTAAGGGCCAGAACTCCTATACTTTGCTCTACAGTATGTGGAGTAAACTTTTGTGGTTCATGTTGAGCTATAGGTAAATTACTTAAGGATTCAACGGGTTAAAAAACACCACCAACTTTGACCGACTCATACGTGCTTTTGTTAAACGAGGAGAACTTTTCCCCATCCACTGCGAAGACTGCACCTTTGTTTCAATAACCTAGCCACAAACCATCGTCTCATCGCCTGTTACAGTCCTACCTGCCATTGTGACCACCTGTCGATGACGACCAGTCAAAAATATCCCCAACGTTTTTTACTATATTTTCTCATTGGTCTTAACCTGCCTATGGCGTCCGCCTGTCCAACGCAACTGCGACCACGCTTCTGTGGTTCCCGTGTGTTCTACCAGCTGCTCAAGGCGACCACCACTAGCACGACTAGCCGAGATTGTGAGTAGGGGTGTTTTGAAAGATTTCGTTTCAACGTGTCCTAATTGCCCTAGAAACCACACCATATGGTCTGCACTGACGCATTATCGCCCGGGTTCACGCATCCTGTGTCCCCAAATTCTATTCCCTATAGGCTTGTTAATACCCTTGCTGTCGCAATTGACCAGTTCACGTTGGGTAACCCCGCCCCCAATACCACTGGTTAATTCTCACCACAGGGATCACACTGCCTTCACACCAGACTTTACCAGTGACACATAACCCCCTCCGTGGATATCACCCTATGTAACTACCGCATGTATCCCGTACAGTGAACCAATCGGATAGAGCCGGTACCCAACAAATAAGCAATGGGACTACCCCCGCGCACTCTGGGTTTTGTGATATGTTGTACAGTCGCAAATACTGTGACTATCAGTTTTTGTGTCTACCTGTTTACTGTGTAACCAGTCGGTTGTCAGCATTAAGCCGGTACTGTTGAGTTACATCTTAGGGAATATTCATGTTCCTTTTTATAGTTCTTTTTGACGATTCTTACGAAGGACAAATGGCTAGTTCCAAATCAGCAAAGCCTAAGGCGGTGACACTTGAAGAAAAGATATCAGTGATTCGACAAAGACAAGAAGGAAAAATTTCGCGAACATTGACGAAAAGTTTAGGAGTAAGAAAGACACAAATCCTTCTAACTTTAAAGAGGAAAGCCAAGTTTTTGAATGATTGAGAACAACGCACCAAGACTGAAAATGAAGAATATGTGGAAATACGGGTAACGAAGACATAAACGCACCTTGCTGGAAATGGTATCAGACAGCACTGGCGAGAAAAATCCCATGATCTGGACCCATGATTCAACAACGAACGTTACACTTTGCAAAAGAGTTGCAACACCCATACTTTAAAGTGTCGAACGGTTGGCTACAATCTTTCATCAGTAGACACAACTTTGTGTTTGGTAATCAATCGAGCTAAAGCGATGACTCATATATGTGTGTTGCATCCGACTGGACAACAACATTACCCGAAATATGTTCGGCACGAATTTCGCACTGATATGACGCATCTCCAGTTTGTTACTCAAAAGTTGGTGTTATGATCCTATGCTGATACCCTCGAAGGGTTAAACAATGATCACGGATCACTTCACCAGATCTCCCAAAATGGTCATCGTCTGTTGATGTGGAAAGTCATTGAGGCTTGAGATCGTCACCGAACGACATTCTGCCGCGTTCAAAACCTTCAAATCACAGCCCTGTGTGCGGCTCATGCTTCCCCCCCCCCATATGCTTGGCTAAACAATATAACTCTCTAGAAACTTCTTGCCGAGATTTTAGCGAAATTCCTCCCCCACCCCATGCACACACCTTGTTCTTTTGACACTGATCCGATTAACAGCATATCCTCCTGCTCACTTCAGTGGCCGTACTCGCCAATTAACGGTCAGAACGAAACGCAGCAAACGGCAGCTTGTGGTTTAAACAAGCCTCTACAGGGGCTCAGTGGTCGCAGCGCGCGCCTTTTGCCAGTTGGCGCGTTATCACATAGTTCGGTTTCTTTTTGAAGGTAATATTAGTTCCCGTTCACTTCGAATGGCCCCTAAAATTCCTTGTTAACTAATTTCTGCCGTTCTTCTCCACTTCGTGCTACATCGTGAATATGAACTCCGAGTCTTCTGCAACTGGTATTCCACTAGCCATCCCGGATATCTATTATCTTGTTATTTGTTTGTTGCTCTTTCCGAACTATTTTTTTATGCTCCTCTGTTATATGAATGGGTTCCGTAAAATAATTCTGTTTCAATCTCATCATACACACAAATTTGGGTAACTTAGGCTACAATGCAGTACCCTATTTATGTCACTAGATTTCAGAAATATCGTAAATTTTCAGCTTCATTGCTGTGAATTATGCCTTAACGAAGTGACATTATGTCACTCCAATCGTATCCTTGAAATCCGAAAAGGGCACATCCAAAGAACAGCAATGTTGCAACAGAATTTATTTCCCATTTGCGATAAGGTTCTTTTCGGAAAAGTTATACCGAAGATTAATGTGCAGCGGGATTTGAATCTAAACATTTTGAACCACCAGTCCAGCATCACACGAACTCTCGTGGTACACGAAATGTTAAATGCAGCTTCATTCGTGCAATTGCGACTTGTTGGTGGATGCACCGTTTGGCACCTCTTTCGCTGAACCCTTGTTGAAATGATTTGGATGAATACTAGAATTCATAACCATTGTGGATGATTCCTTGCTTACGAGTGAGCTGTGAGAGCCCATCTTTAGATCCGAACACTACTTGCTCTTACAGCGGCTGCTCAGTTACTTGCGAGCGCAATCTTATTGTTGTCCATTTGGCCCATCCTATCGGTCCTAGATCTCCGTAGGTCGTATTTGGTTTTCTTCTTGTCGGTCGCCCTACATTTGTCTCTTCTAAGATTACTAATGAGTATGATTTTTGATGAGATTGCTGATTCATCTCAGTATCTCACAAGCCAGATATCATAACCAGCACTCTGAAAAAGCACCAAACAGTCGTCCCCTATGGTTCAGTGGCACAAGCCGCTGGCGGTCGGTCATGGGTTCGGGTCCCTGAAGGGGACCGAGGGGATGCACATTAATGACGGGTCCCAATGGGGCGAAACGGCTGTCTGTCGCTTTCCGGAGTGGCCCTCAGGGTTCTCCGATGAAGTCCACCTGAAACTTGCGTACAGTGAAACCCGCACAGAAGTATACCCACACGAAAGCGCACCCACACTGAAGAATGGCCATATGGAAAATGTCCACTGAAAAAAGTTGTAACACTGGAGATTTCCACGGTTTGCCGGAGCGCAACTTATGAAACCTTAGCCATAAGTACTTCTTCCATTGTTCACTTCGGCGACCCATACGAAATGTGGACTGCATGCTGAATCGAAGAAACCCCCTACGGTCGGATCCCTCGCACAACGGCGGTGCGCACTGCTGCTCTCGCTTTCCTAGGTAGCAAGGTTTATTTGTGTCGTTTTTTCGTGGAACACTTATTCGAAGAACAAAACGTGTCATTTCACTAATCCGTTTTTCTGGACTGCTCTCTGGGCCTAACTATATAAAATGCGCACCTAGCTAACAGCTCACTTTCATATTAATATGTCAGGTAAATAACCGTTAATAAAGCATACGTATTGGAATAATTCGGTAGCACACTGGCGATTAAACTGCACCGTTACTGTCCAAACACTGGCGATCAAAGGTCTTTTGATGCCGGCCAGCGTCGCGCTCAGCAGGACGCGGTCACCAAGGCAAGGCTAGCCTCGAACTCCGTCTGTTAACACAAAGTGGATTTCAGCCGCCGATTCGCTGAGGCTTCGGTAAACTACAGTAGGCGAGTAGTGCTCTGTCTCTTTAGTATTCTAAATGAGTCACGCTGGTTGTGGCACGTAAGGCAGCCCAGTATGCGCCTGGTGATCGAACTAGTGGCAACTCGGCTGTTGTAACAATCTGTGGCTACAAGGTAAGTTTCCTCAGGTGTTTGGGGTGAATCTCAAAACTAACATCTTTGTGGTGCCACAACTTAATAAACAAATATCGACTTGCCCAAAATGCTGAAATGTCAGAACTTTAAGTGGGCACTTCGGTGCGAATATATTTCGGTTGCTAAAGTATACAGTAGAAGTAGTAACTTTGATTAAAGCCTCTCACATCGTACTCAGGCATACCGGGAAATTCTCCTGACTACTACATTTTTTCTGTGGGCATTTTCCATGTGAGCGTTCTTCCGTGTGGGTGCATTTCGTTGTAGTCATTTCTAACTGCGGGATTTTGCTGTACGTAATCTTTGTGTGAAGTTTCCTCCGATCACCGGCGGTTAGTACCTCGCTTGTGAGCCGCTGGGACGAAGTAGTAACATTTCATCTCAGTTTGACTAAAAAGAATCCAGCTCTGGCTTTTCCACTTCACCCTAATTATGAAACTAGGCTAGCTGTCAAAGTTGGTGTTTCACTTCACATTGCGTCTTTCTAACTTCAACTCCTCTATCAGTTCGTTTTGCGGTTATCTGTAGCTCTGAGTGCTTTCTCTCGGAGTTGATTTGTGCCGTGCCTTTCAAGCACGTGCAAGAATGCAGTACCATGACGCGCCTTCGACTACCGAACTCGGGTTCCACTGGCCCACTTTACGTGCGTTACATCTCCGGTAATGCCGAGTCAATGGTTCGCCATGTTGACGTTATCAATGTCACACTTTAGGGACCAATGAAGCTGTATCCACCTCGAATGGACGCAAGTGAATTGCTGCATGCTTTAATTGTGCTTAGAAGCAAATACACTGTGCATCATTTCTCTTCTCATTATATAAGTTCATTCGTTATCCGTTGATAGCACGGGTTCTCCTAATACAGTGCTAGCGATGAGTATGTACGGTACACGTTCTACCCTTTTGGCTTCGAAGAACCTGGTGTTCCACACGTGTTTGATCAATGAAATAGCCACATCGCACTTTGAGTAGTACCAGGTTCTTTGCAAGGGCACTTGACGTTCGCATTTGTTAGTTGGTTTGATTACCGTAATAAGGTCTTTCGACCCAGCTGTTAGGCCAGGTGTTACGTTTTGTTTCAACGGTGCGGAAAAACCGTTTCTCGCCTAACTCTTCTAGCATAAGTAGCTACAACGGATTGTCTGCATTATTACCGATGGTATTACTCTGTGAGTTGGGCGTATGTCGTGCCTCTTTTCATGGTCCTACTGATAACCCTATGTCACCTATTCGGCCCTTTTCGAATTACAAACTATTCCATCATACTTGTATTATCCATAGTCTCTCGAATGTTCATTCACGATACTTTTGTTCTGAACAATTGAAAAGCTGCTAGTTCTCCGTGGTTTGCTACATTGCGTCGTCCGAATCAAGCCAGATTTATACAAAGCCATGTTCCACTTCTCCTAATAGCTGTGTGCCGTTCGATTGTCGAGTTGCTGCCGGATTGTGTTTAGGGCACCCATGTTCTTCGTTTACTTCTTGTGTGTAACAAAGTTGCCGCCTCAGTCCAATCCACGTGGACTGCGGTCATTTAGATAGTATCGCATACGACTGGAATAGATCATCGTACTTGTGTTTGACACTTTCATTTACGCTCATTTCAAGTGCAATTTTCACTTCTCAACCTCGTTCGCGCAATTAAGGGATACTGAATTAGTTCCATCAGAGTATTCATGTTTTGCTACAAGAGCAGACGTTACCCTTAAATTGAGCCAAAAATTGTTGCTGCCACTATTGGGTATCTGTGTTACGTCTGACGCGATAGAGCAATTCGGTTTTCCAAGCAACTACCTCATAGGTTCTTACCACTTCCGTTTGCCGAACATAATGACTTTAGCTCGCATCTCTGGATACCAACCAGCTGAATTTCGATGTGATAAAACGGATACGTCCAATGCGCAAATGGCAACCAGCTCAGTTTCACCAACTACCGAGTCCCATTCGGAAACCATTCCATCATCTTAGCAATCTTTCGGAATTTTCGTCTCTGTCTAATTATCAAAAGGTCGAGGTGGCTCCTGATTTTTATAGTCCAGAACTTCACCAGTAAGCCTACTACTCAAGCTGCTCCGTAAGAATTATCAACATTCGTAAGATGAAAAAGGAATTCACACTTCCTCTAACAACGGACGGACCAAAATGGACCGCTAGAGTAGCGGATCTGTCGTGACATTACCAACAACTTTGTCAGTGTGTTTCCCTTTTCCACTGGAATGTACTGGGTCATCACCATAACTCACCTATATCCATCCCCCTTATGACAGACGCCATGTAGAAAACCTACTATCCATGTGCACACAGTTTTCCCGAAGGAGCGTATCATGATAGTTGTAGTCTTCGCTTACCCGTTGATTGTTTCTCCGAGCTCGATAAAGGGATTGCATACGTTTCACCACCATGCGAGGTGGCATCTTCGGTGCGGTGATATGCAGTGTACAATCCCGCTTATTGAATCATCAGTCCGTGATCGACGGGCATTTGACTTTTGAAGGTAGCAATTTCGATTTGAGCCACGTGATCTTTGCCCATTTACTTCCGCGCCTGAACCATGTCTTTCTATTCGTCGGAGATCTGTCTTTCTGAGCTGATGGTACACGGGGTCGACGTCGATGCGCGTGTTGATGAAATTATTAGAGGAGTGCCATGCCTCTAGGAATTCTCTTCCTTGCTGTGTTGTTGTTTGAGCTAGCATCTCCGTTTTGGTCGTGCGGCAGCGAAGCGCCGTTACGGCGTACAGCTGACGCATTATTATTATATTATTATGTCCCTCCACATCCACATGCGCTGAGACAAGAGACGATGCATAATGTTTTTACAAGTCCTCTGATGTTCTTGTATTCTTGTGGATAGTTTCCTTCCTGTCTGTCCCACATAGTTCATTTCACAATTATTGCAATTTATCTTATACACGACCTTTGTTCGTTCTTGTGCTTTCCGAATGTGTTTCTCAAACTAGCGGATGGCTCGTGAGCGACCACGATGCGGTGTTGTTTGAGCAATCTAGCAGTCATTTCAGATATGTTCTTCATATGCGGCAAAATGACTCTCTTGCTTGCATTTGGTATCGGCTCGATGTTCATAGGTTTGTGGTTTCAACATCTGCGTATAACGGTGCGTGGGTATCCACTGCGCTCAAACGAATCGGTGTTTACATTCTTTCCGTTTGGCTTCCGCCGTACTGCTGTGTGTTTCAATCCTGCGAAATAGTGTCCGCACGCAGCTTATTTTGTGGCACTGGGTGGTTGCTGTCGAAATTCAAAATTTGGTCAGTATGTGTGTCTTTTCTGTGAACGGATCTTTGAAATTCACCATCCTTTGTTCTGGCCACCAACACATCCAAGAATGGGAGCATGTTTTCTGCCTCTAACTCCATTCTATACTGAATCCCATCCAATGCATTGTTGAGCAGTTGGTGTGCGAGTGCTACTTCACTGCGTTTCAGTATTACAAACGTATCGTCGACATAGCGTACCCACAACTTCAGGTTAATAGCTGGTAGTAGATCTTCTTCCAACTTTTGCATGACGATATCAGCGATCAGACCTGATACTGGTGATCCCATCGGTGTCCCCTTCACTTGCTCATAGATCTCTCCGTTGAACGACAAATAATTTGTGAGGCATAGTTGGAGGAGCTTGCAAATGCTTCCGGTCGTCATACTCTCAATTTTTTCTCCTCTGTGTGATACGATGCGCAGAAGCCTCAATCTGAATCTTCGTGTATCGTCGCAAATTCCGAGAATTAACATGCAGATGTTCATTCCTCAGTGCTTTGACAAACCGACGCGGATACATCGACACCCTTATGCATTCCTTATAAGCATCAATACGTGCGGCTTCTCGCGAAATGGCACAACGTAAAGACACTACTTTAGCCACGATCACGTGTACTATCACGTGTTAAACCTCAGTCATAATAGCAACTTGAGCCACCCTTACTCAAACTGGTGTACTCCAAAGCACAGTGTCGGGACCCATTTCGTTCCTGATCCACCTCAGCTTCTTCGATCACCCTGTACGTTATTTGCGAATAACCTGACGACATAGCAACTAATTGGTACTCCTGGCGACTACGGCATACTTCAGTAGGACCTCAGTCGCCTCTCCATGAGGTCTGCGGATGTCGAATCTGCCAGGCAATCCAGTCAGGTGGTTATTTATGCACCTGCGGAAGCGTGGTGTTGGGTGTACGCTGTATCCCACATCTTCCCTGAAGGACTTAGGCATATCCCCATGAAGACATCAGCAGTGGGCCGGTACGCAGTACCGACACCTTGCTGCCACGTAACCACCACAAGTCGTGCGTGGGCTAAGGATACCGCAAGGGTCCCCCTGTCCTCTACCCAGACTAGGCGAACTCCCGTGCTGCAATTGGCCGCCCGTGGACAGCACGAACAAGCTATTGTAATAACGGACTGCGTATGCTGTAGGCACTCAAACGCAGCTTCTTCACTCGGTCTGAAGAGTTTGCCTTCCATCTCATATCTTCCATCATATGAACAACGCTCGTGTGTGGCTCACTCAATTGCTGCCTGATCACTCGTATTGAGGTGCATAGATGGGAATGTGTAGCTACGCGGCTCATTCCCATTTAACGGGGTGTCGTACGAAGACCGATGCAGGAGACTGGGACTGTATAAGCTGTCATATTTTGGTTTTGAGTGAGACTTATGGTGACGCACCTGATATTCTATCTGGATGACTTCCCTAGAGCTTGGTCGCTTCTGCACGTGCGCGCACTAAGCCTCGATCACGGGCATCGGTACAAGATTGTTGTACCGGATTTGAAGCGGATAAGAAGATTGTCAGATCCGAGTGACATTGGTTTGCGAGACCGCGAATCAGGACCGAATAGCCGCACTGAAGATGTTGCCTAGCTTTGTAACGAAACGTCTGCAAGCGAAATGCCCGAGTCGGAGAACAGGGAAATCCTCTCATCCGCACCCCGAGCTACAGGTATTCTCAATAATGAAGCGGATAGCTCACTCTTTATCCTTCGTGCGGTGAGTGGCGAAATATTGGGACAGTTTACTCAAGCTAATAGTCGAGGCGAAATCAACGTCTCAATTCGGGAATTCCCTAGGCGCCTACTTTGCGATTTACAGATTCCGAGAGCGCATCGCACCTGAGTAGGACATTGCACAACTGGACTAAATTGACAACGAGGTGGGATAAATACCGTTATTCCGCTTGCGTTCTCGATACTATGTCGATGGAGTAAAGTAAATATATATCTGCGGACTCTGTAACTTCTGTAATACGGCCGCCTAAACATCCTCAGGATCTCTTCTTGCTACTTCTGCGTCACACCTGGTATGGTCTCCCAGAATCCGTTATTTATACCTCTCCACTAGCTGTGACCAAACACTGCTTTGACTGTGCATTTATCTTATTATACCACCTCATAT
Source organism: Dicrocoelium dendriticum (assembly GCA_944474145.2). Classification (NCBI taxonomy): domain Eukaryota; kingdom Metazoa; phylum Platyhelminthes; class Trematoda; order Plagiorchiida; family Dicrocoeliidae; genus Dicrocoelium; species Dicrocoelium dendriticum. The sequence continues at coordinate 202,657,666 of OX104064.1, read as the reverse complement.
AAGTCTTATTACCCACGAGAACATCAAGAGGTCAAAACGCAATAACTCACACCTGTTTTGCTGGGAAAGCCAAAGGTGGTATCCTAGCCCACTACATCAAGCCTTGTGCGAACCATTCAGTCGAACAAAAGCTTGATAGTTAATCTCTCATTTGATTGTCATTTGAGGTTTTCTTTTAGAACCCCCCCCCAACCGACCATCCTGCGGGCATACACAGCTCCCTAGTTTTTATCTGCAATACATCAGTTGCCATTTGCCTGTGAAGTGACCTGTGGGCTTCATGTACCCCTCACAGATGTTTTTGTTTGCCTCCTTAACCTATCTAGAGCCACCGCAAGATTGCACTTTCCCATCTCGTTAGTATACTGCTGTTCTTGGGTTCAAAATCGATAGATATCATGAGTACAACAATCTCTATCTCTCTCTTTTCTCAGTATAATGTGTGATTTAATGAGCGAAATGCTAAACCGACTTCATAGTCAAGGGGAAAATCGACTGCCAACTGCGTTTAGACGGGCCGAAACTGTCGTGGACAAGATCATTTCCAACTGGCTCTCCTGCTTGCTCTACACTTTCATCAAAGTGAGTGTCCTCTTGATTTCTTTCTTCTCTCCCTTACTTTGCCTTTAATGCATTACGTCTTCAGCTGCGCGTGGGTGGGTACGACTGCTCTGTTGTTCTCCATTTGGAAATATTTGATGATTTGCTTTGCATACTACCTCTGATTGTCTTTTTCCCATTGCCTAAGTAAAGCTTCATCAATTGTATAGGACTGCTATAGCGCTTGTGCGAGCCTTGGGATATCATGTGTCGCTGCTCTCAAGCTTCAAATTACCGTTGGTGCGCGCTTACTTATCAACCATTATATAAATTCATTCGTGGGGATTGTATACTAACCTGCAGTAAAAGGCCTACGCACCGTAGCGCTTAGTACGATCTTTGATCTTCTGTTCGCGTAACATCTCATTTTTTCTATTTCAATCAATTTTCCGCTGTGAAGCTCCCGGTGTTGTGTTTACTTTCATTTGCTCCAATGAGCTGACACAATTTACCCTGTCACTTCAAACTGAATTTCTGTCACCGAAGTACATCCCAGCCTTCATAGAGACGAGCCGTTGACTGTAGTCTGTTTTGTTGCACATGCGCTTTCTACACTGTCGCTTTTGATATGCGCAGGCATAGAACATTCACTGATGTTATCGCTGCACAACAGCAGCTTTATACTGTGCTAAACGAAGATGAAGCAGCACCATCCGATGCACCTGTTTTCTGTTTGTCTGTTTTTCGGGAGAGGCAACCCGACGGTTCCAATTAGCAATTTTCTACTTGAGCTTGCTTAGGAAGTATTTAAACAACCACTTAATATGATCATTCGGATGTCCAGGCCACAATGGAAACCCACTGGGAATATCAAACTTCCTCTTGAATGCACTGTGGTCAGGGGCCACCCACCATAGGTGCGCCAACCCCCACTTTACGGCGGCAGGCACAAGCACATTAGGCCTGGCCTCCACACTATTGTGTCCCTATGTAAACGCTCCTAGACAATCTTCGCTTCAACATTCCATAGAACTCTAGTTTATGTTGTATACCGAACGTAACACACGTTCCTTTGTATTATTTTCCTATTCTTCCGCCTCACCAAATGTGGCGCAGGGAAATTTAATCAATTGTTGGGTCAGCAATTCTTGATTCCTAAACGCAGTGGAGTACAATATTGAGCTACCCCATCGTATGTTAAGGAACGTGCTTCTACCCAATTTGTTCTGTTGTGCGCTCAATGCATGTCACCACTATCCCACTACTTCGCTGCTGCGACCAGTTCGCCATTCAAAACATATCCTACTTCAAAGCGTTAACATCGCGGACAAATCCCACCGTTGCGCAACAATTTTAGGCACTTGTGACCGGGCTACGACTCCCAGCATTTACCCGCCTCACCATTGATCCGGCGACAGTACTCAAGTATCATCCATCGTTACGCACTCATAGCTCCTTCGGAGTTGATGACATCCACCTGATAGTGCTGGAACTGGCCGCTACAAGGTTAGTCAAACCATTATCGCGATTCTTTCAAAATTGTTTAGATGAACAAGAGGTCCGTTCAGAACCCGCGATAACTACCACCTCGTTGTCCTCATCCCAATACTCTTGAAAGTGATGTATGCGATCATTGCTGCGGCACTAGTGGGTTATTTAGAAAGCAAACATTATAGCGCTAATGCAAACTTTCTTCCGTCAAAACCTATCATGTACTGCAAGTGTGCACGGAGTAGTTGGACCGAAGTACCAATTAGTGTGACTGGAACCGATGCCATCTATCGAGACTTTTCCGGGGTCTCCGAACGCCTGGATCACCACCTCCCTCATAAGCTGCAAGTCTGTGGGATTGTGAACCATATTCTTATTTGGATCAGCAATTTTCTTTCTCAACGGGTTTGTAAATGCCAATTCGGGGCTCATGGTCTGATGCGGCTGAAGTGGAATGCGGTGTTCCCCAAGGATCATTACTGGTACCGCGTTTATTCCTGCTTTTCGTTAACGAGATGGCGTGTGTACGTGTCTCCAATTTCTTGTCTTTCGCCCATAATATCAAAATATCGCGAACGATCGGTAATCAAGAAAATCATGGTATTGTGCTACGACGATTGGAGGATGGCTCTGAATGGGAGAGTACATCTTGCAGACAACTCCACAGGAGGCCGCTCTTGCGGGGGTGGGAGCCTTTTTAGATGACATTGGCTGCTTGAAGCGATTTCTGTGAACCAACTCATTGGTATCCTGGAGAGAGCGTTCAAACAGTTCGACCTTTACACCTCCCCGCAGCTGCTCAACGCGTAGATGTAATCCAATGAGAGGTACGCAATACATGCCTGGCAATCCTGGAAGCAACAAGATGCGACCGTAGGGTAAGGATCTAAGAATATACAAAGCTTGTTCTATACCCCACACCAACTACGACTGAAGGCACCAAGAGTGTACATTGGAACCTATAGTCATCTCCGAGGTGACCTCATCCTGACAAGTCTCGAAAAACCCAAGTACTCTTTAGCACCAGCTCCTTAGACCATAACACCAAACTGTCCACACAACGCGCAATCAGTTGCAATGTCGCCGGAATCTTTCCAAATTTATCAGCCATAAAACGCTTCTCCTGCTTCTGTTATTTCAACGCTGACGTTATCTATTCCAAAGACGACTCGATGATGCATTACACCATTTGCATCGCGTGAAATGATCCGCGTTTATCAGGTGACAGCACAACGCAAACAGATTCTGCTCACCGGCCCCTCTATGAAATCAGAGTTACGAAGTTATATTTGTGTTAGACTAGCATGATGGAACAATGAACAATGAATTTATACGGGTTAAGAAGCGTTGCTTTACAGGTCCCGTTGGATAGTTGCAGGGGATATCAACATAATAATGATGATAAGGATAGTAAAATAGTTAATACTTTAAATATGATAATAAGGACTTATCGTTTGCTTCGCTGCAATCCTGCGATCCTCTTAGATTCACAGCATCCACAGTTAACAACAAATAATTCCATGGTAAACTCCAGGTGTAGGATGGAGACGTAGTGTTAAGTAACAAAGTGTAAGTGGATGAGTGCATCGTCCAACCGTCTTTTAAATACTGTTAATGTCGGTGCAGAGACGAGCGATTCTGGGAGAGCATTCCACGGGTGACAGACACGGATGGAAAAGAAATTTCTGCGGCACTCCAGACGACTGTATTGTTCTGCGAGTTTTAATGAGTGGCCCCTCAGATTTGTATTGCTGCTGAGTTGCAGTAAAGGACGGCACACATGATGTGGGCCTCACAGAATCAAGTATGCCATAATCACGTCGCCTCGTAATCTGCGATAGCTTCCACTGAACAATCCCAGTCGTTGCAGCCTCTCCTGGTAAGAAAGATTGCGCATTCCAGTTACGTTCTTAGATGCCCGGCGTTGTGGCTGCTCCAGTGCATTAAGGTCGTATTTCAGCCATGGATGCCAGGCTTGAATTGCATATTCGACATGGGGGCGAACACACGCACTGAGCATTTGTCAGAATATGGAGCTGTTTATTTGTTCAAACGCCGAGCGTAATAGCCCGACGTGTTGGTTCCTGGTCTTCGAGGCCTTTTCGCATTGCTTGGAGCAACCCAAGTCATCTTGAACCAGGACACCCAAGTCACGTTCGAGAGTTGATTGTTGCAGTACATCCGTTCCGAGTCGGTATGAGTAGCTGCTTTGATGTCGGATGGAAAGCACCTTGCATTTACTGGCGTTGAAATGCAATAAGTTTTGGGTCGACCATTGATACACTGTATCTAAGTCACTCTGAAGCACATGTTGGTCGGCGTTCGCCTGGATCGTGCGCCAGATCTTGATATCGTCGGCAAACATTAGGAAGTTTGAAGCGATTCCCTGTGCAAGGTCATTAATAAACACCAAAAACAAACGTAAACCTAGAACCGAGCCTTACGGCACACCACACTCCACTTGTATGGGGTCCGATAAAGAGCTCCGAACTCTGACCACTGATTGCCGTTGACGTGGAAAGTTGGCGATCCAGCTTAAAAGAGGGTCTCCGATCCCGTAATGCTGCAGCTTGGATAGTAGTATCCGATGGTCTAGACGATCGAAAGCCTTGGAAAAATCCAGGTATATCACATCAACACCTTCTCCAGCGTCGGCTGCCTCGGTCCAACTACTGCGTGCAATTAGTAAATTAGTTGTACATGACCGCTGTCGACGGAAACCGTGCTGTTCAGGGGTGATGTGTTTGCAGTTTTCCAGATAGCACACCAGTGCATCGGCAACTATGGATTTCATGACCTTGGAGAGTATAGGAAGAAGGGTTACTGGGCGGTAGTTGGATGGATCAGTTCTGACTCCACCTTTGTGAAGCGGGCTTATTATTTCAAGCTTCCACATGGCGGGAACTTGGTTCTGGTCTAAGCAGTGCTGGAAAAACTGAGCTGAAGATCCTGCCAGTTGGTTTGCTGCTGCTCCCAATGCCTCTGGACGAATGGTGTCGACACCCGGCGAGCTGTGTTTGCGTAGAGAAGTCAGCTTTTGCAATACAGCTTCTGCGGTAAAATTGATGTGGCTTAGTCCTGGTGAGCAGAATACAAGGCTTGGTAGATCGCTTGGTGGCAAGACTCTTTGAAACGTGGGGGCGTATTGCATCTGCAGCGCGTTTGCTGCTTCCATAGACGTTCTTGTTGGGCCATCAGCCGTCTTGAGTGGAGGAAATCCTTGCCTCACCTTTGGTAGGCTCTTAACGTGCTTGCACAACAGTTTGTGGTTAGCACTGAAGGTTGTTACGATGTTCTGCTGATAGGCGGCTTTGTCTTCTCTTAACAGTTGAGTGCAGTGGTTACGTTGGGCTACGTAGTTGTCCCAAGTTTCTGGTGCTGGAGCTTCTCTGTACACTCGCCATGCTGTGTTGCGTACTGTCATCCATTTTCGAGTTCTGCTCCTAACGAAAGAAACTGATTTGCACTTATTGCAAGCTTTTATCTCTGAAGCCTGTGCAATCAGCTGACTGAATTTGTTGCCGAACTCTAGCCAGGCGACTTCCGGGGGTTCTTCTTCGAGGAAAGACCATGTTGTGACGCTGACTAGCTGGGCGAGTCGGTCGTACCTTGTGATGGTTCGCACAGTATCATCGTTATCATTCAGATATTCTGCATAGCAGACGAAGTTGAAACTGATGACTGCGTGATCACTGCGACCCAATGGGCAGTCTAAAACCAACGCATCAATCATATGCTCCTCGTTGGTAAGCACAAGATCTAGCACAGATGGCCTGTTACCAGTTCTGAACCGAGTGGGCAAAGTGATGTGGTTGTAAAGAGGAACAGTAGTTACTAGACCTTGTAGATCGGTTTTGAATTGTTTTCCGATCGTGGCAGGGGCTTCTAAACAATGTACGTTGAAATCACCCATGATAAGAATGTGAGTGTACTTTTGTTGTAAACTGCACCTTAAAGCAGCCATTAGGTGGTAGTCGGTTTCGGGTGTTGAGTTAGGGGCGCGGTACACCAAGACAATAAGGCAAGCGTCCCTGCCTTTTAACTGCAACCGGCACCAAAGAGAGTCAGGGAACTGCGAATCTGAATCCTCCACTGCTTCGCACTGTAAGTCGTTTCATTAGTACAGGATTACCCCTCCTCCTTTTGTGAGCCTGTCGTTCCGGATCAGCGACATGCCGGGTAGCGAAAATTCAGCGTCCGTCATTCCCGTGTGCAACCATGTCTCGGTGATACCAATGACATCATACGAGCCGGAAGCTTGGCGATCTTTCAGTTCAGCCAGTTTGTTAGAAAGTCCCTGAGCATTTGTATACAAGCAGACCAGTTTCTCGGTCTCTAGGAGCCCGCAGAGAGGTGAAGCTGTCAAGTGTGGGAGAATGCCGACCGATGGGAGGTCGGCAGTTACTCGTTCTTTTTGATGGGTCAATGATACCTCGTTTGCAACTTGATTCGGCCAAGGTGCGTCCCAGCCTTCGTTTAGACCTACGTCAGAGTCAATTAAAGCAGCAGTCAAGTTACACTTCTGTACATTCGTCAGTATGCTTGCTGCTTCAGTTGCTTTAATATTTGAGCTGTGCAAAGTGTTTGCGACCTTCAACCGAATTTCGGAAGGAAGATGTTTCCGATTTCTCCGCCATCGATCCAAAACATCTTTTGCTTATTGCTCTGACTGAACCACAAGTTTTAGGATTCTAGGGCCGCATCCTCTGTAATTCGATGAGAGAGGTATCCTGGTGAGCGATAGTGGCACAACATTATCCAAAGAAATTGTTTCGCGAATGAACCGCCACTATTCTAAATCGTGCTTTCCGGTCTCTTGAACATCGTTCGAAGGACGTTCTGGCACACCAGGTATGAAGATTGTGTTTAGGCGGTCTTGCTTGCTGTGCCCCTCTTCGGTGTTTCGTTTTGGTTGTCGCGCGCTCCAAGGGACATCAGGATAGATACGTATCCCACAGAATTCGTGTTTTAGCGCGCTTGCGGAGAGCAAAACGTTTTCTACGTCGGTGGAGGATTCTAGAGTTACTCGAATAAGTCTGGGTTCACCATAGTGTGGCGAGTTCGGATGACGAGTAATTCGTAATAAGTTTATGGGCTTGGCTTTGATACTCATCTGCATACAAAATGAGTTCCATTGGTCTTGGTCGTCTGATAACTTATCCCGCAATGTGATGGCGGTAGATTCAAGGACATTTGAGCATACAACAGTCCGGGCACTGTTGTTGGATCCCTTTTTAATCGATCTACAAGGTATGATCCTCATTTGTCTTGACTTGTTGACAAGTGATTGCTCTTTTTCTCTCTATTTGCGTTAACGGTATTTACAATGGCAGAGGACGCAACGGTGGCCTCTCGGTGAACCCTTGCAGCAATCTCTGCATATGTAACCGATGTTCTGGGAGGCTTAATCTCGACAAGAGATATTTGAGCTACAGGTACCAAGGGTTGGTGTTTGGCTGCTTCATCCTTGTTAATACTAGATGTCAAGTCTAGTGGAATTTGCTTAATCAGACGTTTTGAATGGTGCCTGATTTTCGTTGCTGTGAGTACTGTTTGATTCACGTAGGTACAGTCTGTTTTCGCCCGGCGTTCTACCAAAGTTGGAGAAGACAACGGAGATGGAGACATGGCTGATTGCGGTGCAGGGGAAGCGGATTGTTCAGCATTCCGTTGCTTAGCAGCCGCTACGCTTCTGTGGTCCATACTCGCTTTCATTGAAGTAAGCTTATTGTTGATCCTCTGCTCTGCTTCTGCGATTAACCGGTCGCATTTCTCAGCTAGTATAAGCAAGCACTTAACGAGGGGATGGTGGAACACGCAGTACAGAACCAAAATGCATCTTGGGAGCTATTTCGCTCCCGTAACTGTTGTTGGGACACATTTGCACATTTCGTATGGTACCAAACCAAACAGTGCGAACAAGCCAGACCGATTTTTACTACCCGATGACATTCTCCTAACCCGCAAATGCCTTTCGATGGGAGTCTCTTCGGTTTCGCCTTTCTGCCATTCAATTTGGTGTCGTTACCTGACCCAGTGGGTTGGTTAGCGTTCTGTACTTTTACAGCTTTGAGAGCGGCGCACATCGGTCAAGCGAGCGTGGTGGTTGTCAAGGTCAAATGAGCGGTCGGCGTGGTCGCGCGGTCCGTGTGATGGGTAATGCAGCCGCACTGGCTGACAAGGTCACAAGGAATGGCGAGTGACTGGAACCTGAACAGAGCGCTGAACACAGATTTTTTCACAGCTGTGTTGAGAAACACTGGATCGGAGTAAGCTTAGGCTTTTCGGCCTGCCTCGAGAATTCTGTATCGAATGGTGTCACACAGAAAGGCAATCGGCTCAATACGATTGAATTAAACGCTTGCGCTTAATCACAGATGCCAGTGAAAACGGTTAGTGATGGCACAGCCTCTAATCGTAGGTATTTCCACGTATGATAGATCACTTTGTAGCGCTGGTAAATCCGGTTCGAATGAGCGTACAGTGACAACGCTGCGAGAAGATGGAGAGAGGGTACTCAAATCCACGGTTTAACATGTTGTCCAGGTCCTTTCTTATCATCTGTGTGTTTCACCCAGATTATGCTACTAAATTCGCCAAATGTTCAGCTTTTGTGCCCTTGTTGTGTTACCGTCCCATGTGCTATGTCACGTAAGTATGCACTACTGTGCCAGGAACCAGTAGTATCGTAATACTGGGCAAATTGGGCTGGGGCTGGCTAGCTATAAACCAACGTTCTAACACAAGGCGAACGCCCGGAGGTCGCAGATGAAACGGTACGAAGAAGAAACGCGGATGCAGCGACATTCACGAGTGACAGTTATACATGAGTGGTCAAACGTAATGTACCATATAGATCCTCGCACCACTTACTTTCTTGCAATTGGTGCCTGCCAAAGAAGTCAAGTCAAGGAAAGCTTTATGCACCCAAATGGGTGCATTTCAGCATTTTACACTATCTAGCACAAATCTGATGATATAAACATCATCAGTAAAGATGAGGATTTTACAATTGTGACAACATAATGGATAAAGAGTGCACAGATGTCACTTAAGTAAACAGCCAAATATTTGAGAAACGACCGCACATTGAATGAACAAATTATAAGGTTCTTCTTCCAGTTGACGAGGCCAACGTTTGTTAAAACGTTTCTTGATAGTTCGTTTCAGCTGGATAAAAGCAGCAAACCGCGAGTTTTTTCGCGGTGTCTCGGATACTTTTCAAAGAATTGGTGGTGTTGAGCGACCTCAGTTACCTTGAAATTGTCTAGCCAAACAATTCGTCAAAAGATTCAAATAAAATTGATACATTTGCGGTAAATAGAGCAAAAAACGATGTTTTGGGGAGAGCGGCAACGGTCAAATTAAAGGTCCCAGGCAGACACCTTTTAAATGAAACGATATGTGAAATCTACTGGGGGGGGGGCTTCGAGGACGTCACGAAGACCATCTTGTTGTAGACCTACGGGCAAACGCTGTCAATCTCTCTGAGTTACCCCAACGGCCGGGCGAAGGTCGTCCTAGAGGCTGGGCATAGAAACCCTGTCAATACAGAATGGGCTGCCTCACAGGCAACATTCACCCGATTAAAAATCCCGGCCGGCTATCAGGAGGCAGTGCGGCTATTCAAGACCTTTGTATCGGGGGCGGATCCAATCGCCTTGCGGTTCACATCCGAGGCTTATTGAACCACCCATTACCCGTACTAGGCAACGATTCGAGGCAACATCTACTGGACTGTCTCTCACAGATGACGACGGGACAAGTCCTAGTGGTTGCGTGTAGAAGGGCCTACTCAGCTTTCCTGTGAGCTGGGCGATGCGACACTTGTTTCTCTAAAAGGGGAGTATCAAAATGGGGTGATCGGGATGGAGCAGTTTGCGCAAGGCCTCGATGTGCCTCGCATTTATCATTCAGATGAACGATCGAGATAATGTTGTTTCCTCTGCAGAAAATCGGGTTAGAATCAACGGCACGTA
>OX104064.1:202625872-202644665 GCA_944474145.2 Dicrocoelium dendriticum | reverse complement strand
CTGGCCGTGCAGACTGGATATGCTTGCTTTGATCCAAATGATTGCGACCACAGGGACTAGGTGGTCCAGTGCATCAGCGTGTATCGTTCGACCACAGAGCAGTTTGGGGTGGGGCGGGGGGGGGGAAATTTTTTTCCGCCCGACTGCAAACAATATACCAAAGCTTCTTTCTCGATCTGCCCATAGTTGCGTTCCGCTGGGGTGAGTGATCTGGCTGCATGTGCACAGCTTTCTCCGAACCATTGGGGAAAATGTAGGAGTATGACTGCTCCAATTCCGTAGTCTGACGCGTCAGCAGCAACTATGATCTTCCAGCTCTGGATTGAAATGCGTTAGCAATAGGTCAGAACACAATAGAGACTTGACATTATCAAATGCGGCTTGACATTCAGGAGACCACACAAATTGTCGATCCTTTACCAAGAGTTTCATTGAGCGGTCTTCGTAGCCGATCGAATTTCTGGCACAAAGGAGCTGTAATGACTGATCACCGCAAGAGTGATCTGAGCTTCGCGCATATGTCAGGGGAGGGATTTGTTTATGGCACTATGTTGGAAGGATTCGGATGACGGCTATCCTTATCGATGATGAAGCCAAGATACTTTACACACTTCATGCCGGTATTACACATTTCTGCTTTCAAGTGGAACCCTTAGTCATTAACGCGGTGGATAACTGCTTCCAGTCTTTCCATCAGCTCTCCATGTGTAGACCCTTTGATTATTTTGTCGTCAAAATAAGCTGCGACCCCTGATAACCCAGCTAACACCGTTTTCATAATTTGTTGAAAAATCGCAGAAGCTGATTTGACACCAATCGGCAAACGATTGAACTGGTAAAGACTTCGGTACGTATTGTTTGCTCAAAACCTCCTTTGAAGATCGTCGACTTCAATTTGAAAAGTAAGCATTGATAAATCTAGCTTTGCAAAGTAAGCGCCACCACATGAGCTTAGGCAAATAAATCTTCTGGGACTGGCAAATGCAAAGATTACTGTTGAGTTTTTCATAAGCATCATTCAATCCCGTAGAGTAGTCAGCACAGATACGAACCGGTTTCTATTGGTCTATCCTTGACGACAACAATAGGTGCTGCCACGCTGAATAGTTCACAGGTTGGCGATGACGGCGGCACGCTCCAACATCAATCATTCCGCAATCAACAATCGGAAACGCAGCGATAGGGTACCGGTCTTTTGGGTCGGAATACGGGTTTGGCACCGCCTTTTGAGAGTAAGGCTTGCTTGGTTTTTGGGCTATCTTCCCTAAGTCATTGCAAAACACAGACGTGAATTCTTCGTAGCTGCTCGATCATAGTTGTTGTTTGGTTATCGTCACCTTCCGAAGAGGAGGCATCGTATATCCGAGCGAGGGGATTGACAGACTGTGACTCAGAGGAATGATGAACAGTGGAGCTTCTGGATCAGTCGAGTCAAAGCAGATTCAAATGTGACAGCTCCGTAATGTACATCGAACCGTTTGCCCGAGCAGCGCCGAAAAAACCATTTCACAACTGCAGCTCACCAATAGAGTATTAAGTTTGACCTCCTGAAGCCGTTAAGTGCAACAGGTGTCGTTTCGGCTGATGTGCGAGCACCAATATACTGCCAATTTTGCTGGAGTTAATTGTGATGTCCAGAGGGTGTACTAGCTGAAGACGCACTTGTTGCCCGTTCAAGGGACTCTGATGGAGTTTCTGCCGAGCCACAGTTTCATCCAGAGTAGACCGCTTGAACCCTACGTATAGATGCTGAATCTTTTGGAAACATTTGAATTCGGTCGCGTAAGTGTTGCACGCTTGAACTGCATTCATCATCGGCAGCGCGTTTCTTTATGGCCCCGTTCATGACACTTGGGGCAAACGTGTTTCAGGAATGGACACACTCAAACGAAATGCCAAGCACCAAAACTCTAACAGGCCATCGGGGGCATGGGATTCCCTATAGGCTTTTCATGGCCTGTTTCACTTGGAAACGGTTAATTTGAGGTTGTTTTTAATAAACTTGGAATTGATTGTTGATTTTGCAGCATAAGCGTGTCATGCTTGAGGTTCAGCAGTCGTTGGCATTCAGTAGTCACGGTTTGTAGAGTCATTTGCTTGTCTTGTTCAAGTTTACTCAGCAGCCTGGTGCGAATCTCTTCATCCCTTAAGGAATGTAGGTCGCAGATAAAAATCAGGCGTTTGAACTGATCTACCGCGATGGATTTGATGTCGAATTTTTCGCACTCACGATTGACGATACCAGCGTAAGTGACGTAGTCATCATCGTCCACCTTGGTGATCTTCAGGCATTGAAGATGGATGACTGCTATCCAAATATTTGACCCAAGCATTTGGCAGTCTGCTCAAAAGTGTAGTCTCGAGCGTTCTTCGGCAAAATAAAGTAGACATACCTGGAGTGCTCTGCTGTTCCAAGTTTCCTTGACAGCAATCGGACTTTCCAATCGTGATCATGGTCTCCAAGGTCAAAGTGGAACACATCTTCATAACGCTTGAACCATGATTCAAACGTGAGGCCAGCATCAGGGTCGTAAGAAAATTCGGTAATGTTGTTAGTGATGGCGTCTACCGATGAAGACGGCTTGAAGGTTGTAGACAGTGACCCGGTCTGGATTGAGAGTTGGCGCGTAAGCGTTTCGATCAGCCTGAGTTGGGATTCATCCACAAATTAGGTCGCTAATGTTGCTGAAAGTACGATTCCGTCCCCGCGTTGTGAAGGGGACGGCCTTGATTCGCCAATCAAGACAGCCCCGCACGTCCATCAGGACGACGAGGAGAAGAGCTGGAATTCGCAGACGAGCAGAGCACATCAGGGATGTCGAATAAGCAGAATCACGCGTGGGTCATTTAGAAAGGTAGAAATAGAGAAAAGTTTTTCGACGTGAATGGAATATTCAAGCGCACATGGCGAAAAGCTCCTGGAAACGGTCAACCTAGCAGACAAATCAGATGAAGCGTCTGCGACGCGTCGCGTATTAACGGTGGCCCGGACTTTCTCCCCGGTGCCTCCTCTGTAGCGCCCCAATCCAGGGTGTGGTGAGGTCTGTGAGAATGGCCTGTCGCGGCGATGGGGTTCTGGTTGTTCGCATCGCGGTATTCCCTTCCTAACATGTTTGAACCACCAGCCAAAAAGATGGACAGTATCGACGATAGCTTTGACGTTTAGCAGTCCATGTGGTAAGCTGACTACCGTGAAATTTCTTCCAGTGCAGTTTATGTACGAGATAATAATGCGGTCGCGGCAGTCGCTCGCACGCGCAAAACATAATACGTCCCAATTGGCGCAGCAGTGGCGACGTGTCGAGAGAAGACCCGCAGCATTTAAGACGTCTAACATCTAGGTTGCAAACGTCGTTGTATAAGACTGAGTTTCTGATGCCATTCGGTTTATATGAACCGGTAAAAGCTTATTCCGGCAACAACAGCAACGCCGCGAACACAGGTATTGTAGACCCACCTTTCACCGAGAGTGAAACGTTGCGAGGACGCTACAGCTGCCGTCAGATCTGGTGATCAATGATCCGAGCTTTGGGCAAGGTAAAGAGAAATCAGCCTTCCAAAGGTGCAGTTACGCAGAAATGCAGTTATGCAGTGCGGATGAGCTGCGCTCACTTGGTAAAGTCCGAACTTTAAGAGTGAGCAATGGACAGCAGGTGGTGACAATCCAGAAGCAGTACAGAATTTTGAGGAGGCAAAGATCATGTAATACTTAGTTGCTTCAAACTGGCAACGCAAGGGACGAATATTTTTACGGGATAATTTGAATTAAGTTATTTCGCGTAATATCGTCAACCGCTTACATACAATTAGTGGAGTGGATGGGTTGCATACAGAGACAATCAAGCTCTAATGCCATCAGTGGATCGGCCGACATTCCCGCTTAGAGGAATGTGGCCTACAGCGTCAACCAAAGCAAGGCGAGACTGGCGACGAACTCGGTCTTTTTAACAAAAAGTGGGTTTCAGCTGCTTAATTGCCACAGCGTCTTAGTAAACTGAAGCAGGCGGACAGGCTCTGTCGGTTAACCATACAAAATTGTTTACACTGCGGTTCTCACATATGGGGCAGTCAAGTGTGCGTCGGGTGTTCAAATTGGAGGGCAGTTTATGGGCCACTAGCGCCCCAAACAAACCTCCTCACACGGCATGGGCAGCCAGAGAGCATCATTGTATCCTCTCGACCCCCGTTGACAATACAACCTCATCTTCTTTTTACGCCCTCTCAACTTCTTTCTCGGCTAATGAGCAAGCGAATGCCGCTGACCTCGCAACTGCTACCATAGATACATGTTAACTATTCCCTCAGACCAAGGGTCTCATTTCACATTGGTTCTTCTAACGTCCACACTTTGGGTCAGATAGGTCAACAGGCATCACGGACTCTTACGCCTTGGCAATGGATGTGTGCTGTGTCAGCTAAACACGCAGACGGCATAATGGCGTCAGGACGAATCTCCGACTCCCTGATTCCGAATCTGTCGACAATGACTACACGTCATCAACATCCATCACCATTAATACACCTCAGCTAATGTGCCGCAATACCAAAAAGAAAAGAAACTAAACACTACAAAAAATTTCAAAGACAAGTAATATGAATGTAAAATATTATATTATGCATTTCGTATGAGATCGATATTAGAGGGGGAATCTAAAGGAGAGGGTGATGGACAAAAAGCTCACAACACAAAAGCCATTGGGGTCAGCTCCTTTGCCATATCAAACAAGTATGCCCACACCAAATGTGTCCATCGTCCTTAGAACCCCAGTCAGGCAGTCGGGATGCACCAACCGACGCCAGTTTCCAAGTGGAGGATTTTCATTTCTCTCGACCAAGTCATCGCTTGGCCCTCCTCTCCTCCTCTTCCAACCGAAACCCTGGTGCGCAGACAATGCACGTCGCAGGAGTCGGGTGTGCTGGCATGCGCACCACATGCCCTAGCCATCGGAGCCTGGTGCATGTTTGAATGGTGCTGGGGACTGCACTCTTCGCCTCTTTGGCGAAACTGAAAGTCAGTTGGCTCAAGGCATTTACAACGACGCTATCGCTTCAGCAAAACAAGCTGAAGGCAATCATCTCGATTTGATACCAGTGAACAGGCGCATGTGTGCTGTTCGACTATCGGACCTCTATTGGGGTTAATAAGTATCCTCGGATAGGAAGACATTGTATCTTTTCATCGCCTCCGTTTATGACACTACTGAATGCAAGTTGGAGGTTATCTAAGCCCATTTCTATCTTTAGCTCTCATCGCCTCTTGGTATGGCAAAAAATATCGATATCGAGATTGTTTCTGGTGGCCTGAAAGTTACAGGTGGTTCGAACTTCAAACTATAAACAACACTTATGAGGTCGCTTCGGAGCCAATGCACACTAGACTGATAATGGCGATCGTTTCCTGCAACTGTGCACCGACCACTATATATATATATATATATATATATTATATATATATATATATATATATTATATTAGCAGTACCGCTTTCCAGCACAAACGTTCACACCGCCGGTCATCTGGCGCCCATCCAATAATTCAGTGACTTTTTATTAAGGTGGTCGGTCCCCGTTACGTTCCAGGTTTTTTGCGTTCGTGTTCGAGTGCCGTGTAATGAAAATGTGTTCAGGATATCCATTTTTGCGCGTTGGAGCGCATATTTTGATTGTTCCTACAGAGCAGATCTGACAAGGCTTCGCAAGAGTGACACGAACCAGAGCTCGATTGTAATCTAGAGAACGGAGACTGTTGAAATTAAGGTACTTTATGTCCACACACAGATCGAATGAGTGTACCATTTGGGTTTTCACTTTAAGTTAACCTCCAAAAAAAATGGAAGGCATCAGAAGATTCGTTTTTCAATTGTGAATTCGATCGCGGAGGTAGCGGTTGTAGGTGTTCTGCTTACTCAGTCAGTGTCTACAACGACGAGTGTCTTCTATATAGTGACCATGAGAGAAAGCACATTTTTAATGTGAGGATGTAGTTCAGTGTTTTTCAAATGGCTCATGAAGATATCAGCCACTGTTATGATCAAGTGGACTGGCTATTGCTACCCAATCAGTCTGTCGATACAGGGTCTCCTTGAATCTAAACTGGACGTCCTTCGTGTGACCTAATCATTCCAATGAACCGAATGGAAACGGCTGACGAGAACATGTGAACTAGCTGAAATTCGGATTATCCTGCCGAATATCTTGTTGCTTCTTGTCATTTTGAAGGTTGCGTGGGAAATATCTCGCATGATATTTCTAAAGAAACGTCTTCTACCGCACATATTTCGTTCCCTGATTAATCGAGTGCAATTAGCTGCTACAAATTGGGGTGAAACGGTTTAAAATGTCCTGTATAATCTGGCGGTCGTTACCGAATAAAGCAATATCATTTGCACACTTATTCTTGTGCATAGTGTTCTCTATGTTCATTGTGCAACCTTATTAAGTGTTGACTTTTTATGAAGTATTTACCTTTGTTACTCTACCTGCGCGCATTCAAATCGGACTCCAGCCCGCAACTTGACTGTTACCAGCCTGTGGTTGAGACTACTGAGCTACGGAGGACGACAACGACCGTCGTGAATAGGTTACTAAAAGTGACATAGCACAGTTCACTAGCTATTAATTTGCACCTTACTACCATGCAGAGGGACAGGGTAGCCACTTCGCCAAGCGATGAACTTACCAAACGTAAACAGCCAATTCACTCATGGCGTGTATAAGCAGTTTGGTCTGCGTACCGATTACAAGGAAGTGATCTCAGCCACAAACTGGCAGCAGTCAAGTGACGGGTTCGAGTCCCGCAGGAGTCAGATGGAATTACGTACTGCTGACGAGTTTCGAAAGGCTGAAACGGCCCGACTGCAGTGACTAGTGCACGGGCCCGTGTGATAGATAGTACCTGACTGAGTCTAGATGTGATAACATTTCCCTACCTATGCCATTCAACTGCTCCTGCTCCCTACTCCTTTGCTAACTCCAACTATGTTGCTGTAAATATGGGCCATAGCTGTCTTGTGAAATCGAAAGTGGGATGCACAAACCACACTGGAGACCTATGGACAGGATCTATAGAAAGAAATACCCACTGTTAAATTGGAGATCTCCGATTAGCAAGTCCCAATCGCTATCCTGGCTCTGAGATTCGAGGGAAGCGGCTAAGATAAGGAGGTAATGTAGGTGACAGGAGGCGTTCGCAAATACAACCATAAGCTTACCGTGTATTCAGATATTTTTACAAGGGACTCAACAGCTCAACGGAACCCCCATACCCGGTGGCTTCGCAGCCACCGTAGCCCCCAAACACTCGACGTCATCTGAACCCATTACAGATTTGAACTGTTGAATGGCGGATTGCCAACTAGACACCTGTACCAGTTCAGACACAGATTGTCGGTGTAGCGCGAAGCATACACGGATGTCAGCAGTATCAGAAGTACGCCAGTAGGCCATAATGCAACTTCGTTGCCACAGCAATCGCGCATGGATAGGGATACTGTGGGGGGTTCGTCTGGTCCCCCTACGCCAGGTTCGAACCGGTGATGTCGGGGATTGCAAGGCAGATACATTGACATTTTAATCGTCGGGCGGCCGGAAGCATACATAGGACAAGTGGAATTTAAATGCAAGTGTCACAATGGCGAACGCATTAAAAAACAGTCGGTAAGTTGCGAGCATGAAGATTTTTCCATCACTGAGTCTGTATAATGCAAGGAACTTGATAGCGGATGCGTTCGATATACCCAGTTAGCACTCAACTACACTAAATGAGTAAAGAATGCTGGGTTATGAGAAAAATAATCACCCCCCAATGTGTGAAAGTGGAACAGGACAGGTCATTGGCATCTCTAGTGCTGCTGATAGAGAAGTCGGATATGAAAGACTTGGGGCCCGGAAACCCAGGAAAAGAACCTGGTAGGGAAGTGTGATGATAACGCCGTACACCAGGCGCGTCATCACAACTACGTATTGTAGCAGAACATACAGTCTAATAATGCAGAAACAGCATCCCGGTAAAGATCGCTCCCACTATATAGGGCGCCAGTGCATCGTCCTGGTCTGATAAATTAATACCAAATTTAGTTATTTATTTACCTATTTATTCGAGTTGACCCAATTTGAAACCGTATTTGTACTGCGCGATCAAGTTCACGGGTATTCACGCAAAGGAAGTCATCCAAGATGTGATATCGTCCAGTGAGTGCATACACTGCTGGGAATAAGGAAAAATGGCGTTTCAACAAATCGTGACTCACCGAAATATATCGCGCGCAAACAACCGTTTTCACCAACGGACGAATCAAGAGACGTGAGTTCTTTCCCGAGTAGGTGCGCATGCGTAGAGTCATTGCCACTGAGTGAGTGCATGGAAAGAACGTTCAAAAGCGGTGTGCCGAGGAAGGGGTATGTCGAATATGTAGTCGAGATTGGTGATGATTTGATTCCAAAAGCGCATCTGCAAGCTATCGCACGATGAAAGGAAGGTGGAGAGGGAAGTTAGGGTGTGCAAATAAGCACGCAGAGGAATCGAAAAGCGCTGTGCCCATGAACGTTATTGAGTATACAGACAAAGGGGAAAGATGGAAGTTCCACAGTCAGCTTAGAAAACCGAGCAGATTTTTTCGATGAATGAGAAGTGGAATATTGTTGTTGCCAAGCATACACATTTATGTGTTTGATTAAAGACAAGCGCTGTGAAAACAGGAGAACGGCGTTTTAACTTGTCCATTCCGAGTGAAAAGAATGGGAGTTATAAATTCGAGAAACGAAATGCTCCAAACTGCCCTCAGTTCAGTTACAAGCCCATAATAGAGATAGAATCGTCAGGCAGTGCGTTCAGCACACGGTACGGATCGAAAATGTTTGGTTCTCACATCATAGGGCTTCGTTGAGTGCTGTAGGTGTGCACGTGTGGGCAACGCACGGTCACGCCACATAACCGTGTAACTTATCTACTTCGGAGCACCCACGCTCGCGAGGGCACGGATCTGACAATAGCCTAACAGCTAAGTAGTTTTGTTATGACAATAATGTGGGACAGTCGAAAGGGTAAACGGTGAGCCACACTATCGAGCGCCTATGATCATGGAAGTGTGCAAGTCAGCGGAGCGAGTCACATTATGACTGACGCTTTGAGTCCCTCCAGCAACGTATTGAGCACTGAGCCACCAGAAGTTAACAGCCAGCGCAATACTACATATAACGGTCATTTAAGGTAATCTGATACTAAACCCATAGGATTAAGGCTTTTATCTGTCCCTTGTGAAATGCCCATGTAAGGATGTATGGTTTAATGAAATCGTAGGTAAATTGAAGCTGTTCATCTCTGGGGGAAACGATAATTGTGCATTCTGGGATTAGCGCCTAGCTCCCCATACACACTTCGTCAGCAGTTACCGGGAGAGCTATTAATGCACACAATGATGATGATAAGATGTAGGCACAGGTACGTGGCTGTAGCTAATGATTAGGCACGGAACGCTTTGCAGGGGATTCGGCGCGGGCAGTTCCCGGTCATACAGCCCTCACACATTCGCTAAAGCGTTGGACAGCCGTTTCGTCCAATTTGAACTTGTCAGAAACGCTCATTCTCCAGACTCCACCTGGAGCCGAACCCATGACCTGTGTGCTTTGAAGTAGCGGGCTAAGACAATAAGTCGTGGATCACAGGAACGAATAGTTAAGACTGCATTTTAACTGCGCTTTAATGGGTCTTATTCTCCATTGTTAAGCAATTTATGAATGTACGGAGAACATGGTTGACCGC
This sequence comes from Dicrocoelium dendriticum, assembly GCA_944474145.2. Classification (NCBI taxonomy): domain Eukaryota; kingdom Metazoa; phylum Platyhelminthes; class Trematoda; order Plagiorchiida; family Dicrocoeliidae; genus Dicrocoelium; species Dicrocoelium dendriticum. Next base: position 202,634,906 of record OX104064.1, on the reverse strand, counting down.
AGGGCAACAATTTTCCTTGCAAGCTGCTGTCACGCAAGATGGTTTGTGGGCGGCTGGAGCAACTATAGTAAAAAAACCCGAGGTTGACAATCATCGTATCTGGATCACCACTCTAAGTTGACCAGTTTTTATCATTACTTGAATGTTCACCATGGAAACCGCATGGATCCAGCTCCCTGAGTGGTCAAGTTACGGAGGTTTCACTTTAATAATTGTTGAAGGCAGTGAACGGCATCCGAAATAAACACTGTGAAATGTCTCCGGACCAACGCACTCGTGGCGATTTCTTGAGACGCCATGGCAACTGATGCATATAAAACTACTTTGATAGTCTGTGGAAAGAAGCATCTACTCTAGATCGATTTGTGGATTGATTTCTAACTCGTTTCAAAAGATATTTCGGAGGCAAAGGCCGCAAAGGGGGTGCAGATTTAGTCATCCTCGGCATCCCAAAGACCGTTTGCACCGGTAACAATACACCATTTAGCGGCTGGGAAATTTAAGTGTTCTCGAAGAACGACGGGAATAATTTCCTTGCATTGACCTCACAAAAATCCCGTAGCGGAAGAAGTAGCAGATCAGGTGGTACAGAATGCCGAAGAAGTGCATTATAGTCATACCTCTGAAACTATGTGAAGTAACCAGATGGTCCCTTGATGAACTGGAAGCTCGGGTTGATCGTTCCTGGGTTCACTTGTTCGCAGAGCTTCGTGACTGGTATACAAACGTCATATCACCAGACGAGTTGACTAACTCAGTGCGCTGCTGGGTCAAATGAAATCCGTTGAGGTCAATTCAAAAGTCACTAACTGATCGATCCACAATAGACGACCGGGGTGGATATGCACGCGGGCACGAATCCGCAGCCAACATGGAACAGTACGAGTCAGATAATACAAGCATATGTCTGGAGTAGGTGATCGGTACCATCGCAGTCAGGCATGGGTAGGCACATTTAGAAGAAATCCGAAAATTCAGCATATAAGCTGACCGAAAGAATGCAATCGTCTTCTTTCATCCACTATGTCATAAAACGACGCTGGTGTATTATTTTCAAAAATATCAGAAACGCAAATCGCGATTCTCAAAGCCAATACCGAATGGCATTCGAAGCCCCAAGGAATTAGCAAAGAATCCGGAAGTTTCAGGCTGGATAAATTACGTGACATTTTGAGCGACTGTAGCGAAGTTCCCATCGGTGTGATAGAAAAAAGAGTACATCTAAACGGATGAGATTGGGCCCGCCAATTTTAAATATCCACGTGCTCATCGAACGCGCATTAGGGAACGCTTCAATGTCACTCATGTATATATATATATATATATATATATATATATATATATATACTGTATGTTTCAAAAGAACGGTTTATTTTTACTCAGTTGCTCGTTGAACAAGGTACACGCCTTATGGTGACACGAGCGCGCACTAAATAGCCAACTGTTCAATCGTAGATGTTGGTATCTCAGAATTTCGCTCACCCGTCACATGGGTATGACTGGCTGCAGAAATGACAGAATGCCATGCCAGTGGGCCTACATCCTCCGTACTGGTGTCCTGACGCTGGGTGGACAAACAGACCAACACCGACACGAGTTGCCACACCGATTTTTAATGCCAGACCAGCATACCAGCATCGTCCATCGTCACAACAATGGATGGTCAGACAGAACAACCCGTACGACATGAAAGAGAAATGCATTCGCCGCAGTAATTGGTCCTGGCACTACGGATGGATACCCGCTGTTAGGCAGGTTAATAAGTTGGCCACAACGATCCCTATCTGTTCGCTATGTGTGTCGCTTGAATTAATAACAAGGACAGCCTCAAGGAAGCTACAGCGCACCGCGCTCTCTGTGTGAACTAGAAGGCCGCGTTGGCCACATGCAGACTAACATCCAAAGGCTACCGACCTTGCCATACGAAGTGCGAAATGGCGGTGGTAGCGGTCGCGGTACTGGGTTACACGTTGAGTATTACTCAACTGTCGAAACTGCTAAGCGACATATGGTGGCCAAATATAGTTGGGGTGCTGTGGTGATATGCGATATAGAAGCAAATGTTGGTAGCTCAGGTTGTTTAGTTGATTGGCTGATTGTTCGCTGAGCTCGGCAGGTTGACTGCAAACGTTTCGTCACCACTCGAGGTGACATCGTCAGTGCGAGTGTATTTAGCAGTGTGGCGCGTACGAGGCGTCGGTGAGTGTGAGTGATCGATCTCCTAGCCGCTACTCTGAGTTTGGATTGTTCGACGAGCACATGACCACAGAAATCGATCTCTGATTCTCACCTCGTAGTGTACGCGCGTGGGACTCTTCGCTTGTCGTCGTTTGATGCAGTAGTCTAGCGCTCTTTTCCGTTAGATTTCTTCTAGTAATTCGGTGATCATTCATTCGTAATGCCGTATATATAGCATCTATTTCAACATGTCGGTTTATTGAACTGTCGGTAGAATACCATGCCTCCAAGAATTCTCTAGCTTGCCTCGAATTTCCACGGGCTAGGATCTTAACGTTCTCTAGATCGAAGTGGTGGCCTTCTTGGTCTTCATGCATGGAAACTAATGAATGCGGGTCGTGTCTCCGTATGGCCATTCTGTGTTCGTTGATCCGTGTTGATAGTTTCCTTCCAGTTTGTCCGATGTAGTGTTTGTCATACTCTTTGCAGTTAATTTTGTAGATGACATCACTCTGACTGCCTTGTTTAACTTTGTCCTTCGGTCTTGAAAGCAATCTTCGCAGAGTACCTGTTGGTTTGTGAGCTACCAAGATTCTATGTGGTCGTAGCAACCTTGACGTCAGTTCGGATACATTCTTGATGTAAGGAAGCGCTACCCGTTTATCAATGTTTTCCTGCTGTTGTTGCCGCACCCTCTTCTTTAGGCTTCTTCTGATGAAGTTTCTTGGATACCCGTTGTTTTGCAATACCCGGTATAGGTGGTTCTCTTCCTTCTTCCCCAATTCTGTCGTGCTGCAGTGTGTTTCGGCCCTATTGAAAAGGCTTTGAATGCAGCTTTTCTTGTGGTTCAGGGGGTGGTTGCTGTGGTAGTTTAATATTTGGTCGGTGTGAGTCTGTGGTGATATTTCCTGAGCGTGATCAAACAGAGTGGGGTCATACAACAGCTGTTCGTGTGCATTCACACGAAGGCCGTAAACACAGAGCCTGAAGTTTCTTTTCTATTGCACTGGAAACCGAGATTGTGTACCAGTGAATGACTTTCCACAGTTGGCACACTCACAGGGAGATGTTATGGCGGCATTATAGCCGGCTGCGTTGCTAAACATAAGTTGATGGCTTCTCAGGTGGGTGTTATGAATGACTTGCAGGAGGGAGCAGCAACGGTCGCGGAGATTCCTCAGGATTTATTAAGACATAATGAGGTAACGGATGCCTACGACCTTGACCACCCCTCGAAAGCGCCGGTACCGATGGTGTACATCCAGAGGGAGTTTAATATGGGTTAGTAGACAGATGATGTAGGCTCTTAACATGCTTGGTTTCCTTTCGTTTCTGAGTTTAGTGAGCAGCGAGACCTTGTTTCTGCCGGGGATGCCACGCCGGGATGGTATATTCCACGTGAGTTTGCATACTGGTGACGTCTAGACAGAGTACAACAGAAGCGCAGACAAACGTGATCACTAGCACACAGAGGAGGGCCGTAAGTAATGTCACCTACAAAATTGACTGACTTGGCAAATACGAGATTAACCTAAGATCTGCAACTGAAGTCCCTGACTGATTTGCAAGAAGCGTGTAACACAGCCAACCGAACTTCAACTGTTTTGTCTACGACGTCAATTTTACAGTAAACATCAACAGCAAGGCCTCCACTCTGTCGGACAATTGAGCGAACACGCCTAAACAGCGGCTAGTTAGATCGATGTACTCCAGTATCCTTGCTGGCCTGAGACAACCGCGTTTCCTTACAAGCGGCAAATAGGGCTGAGACCCATCTATAAGTACCTCCAACGCGTACCGCATATGTTTCTCACGTAACCGTCTTGTTTTCTTTAAGCAATTCTCTTAGCATTCATTCTACCTGGACGAATTATTGGCAACATTATCCAAGTTAGTCGTGAAATCAGTCGTTATACAGTATCCGTACATGTACATAAAAGTCAACGAAGTAGATGTTCGAAATTCCCACCGTTGTTTTATTTGCAGAGTTATTGGCTAGCACTTTCTGCAAACTGTCCACCAAAATCCTGGGACATTTGTTGACGATGCTCCGTTCCAGTTCTTCCAGACAAGTGTGGTTGGTTTATTAACTCTACGTTTCAATTATCCCCATAGGAACAAATTTAGGTAATCGCGCAGGCCACTCCATTGGTCCTCCCCAGCTGAACCAACGAGGGCCGAAATTTCATTAATGTACTCACGTACCGTTTGTGCAGAATGTGCAGACGCACCATCTTGCTGCCACCAAACGGTACTCAATAACCCTTCGGCATGCAGCTGTAGGATGACGCGGATCCGAAATATTTCTTTGTAGGAAGATGCTAAGAAATGTAAGCATTAGTTCTATTAAACAATCAAGTTACCCGTCACCTTAGAAAAGAAAATGGTCAGATAACTTTTTGGCCCATCGACCCAGCCCATGCTATGGGCTGTGCACCAGGTTGCACACGGGAAGCGCAGCAATGTCGTGGGTTACTGGTTGCACACACGTGCCGCTTATCTGCGTCATGCATACAGAAGATTACCCCCTCCGTAAACATGATTGAATGCACGTCAATGGTATTCACATACCAGTGCGAAAATTCCCGACGCATCTCCGAAACGCATGGCTTCAGAACTTGTACCTGCAGTGCAGATACCTTCGGATTGTTCGTCCCTTCGATATCCGATGCACAGAAGATGATGTGGTGGCACAATGCAGGGCGTTTCTGTGAATACTGAGATCCCTATTTCGGGCTACCTCATCTGCAAAAGCGCAAGCTGACACCTAAAATGTGGCGGTACGAGGCCGCCCGGTTTGTTTGGCTTTGTCGAATTTCTTCACCAATCGATGCTCGTATCTCTCGTTAACGGATCTCTTTGTGTAGTTGGTAATGTTGTAGCGGCGAACCGTTTCTGCCGCGTTCGATTGTCACAAATCAGTCGGTGGGGGATCACGCGCTGATCCACAGGCACGTTAAGAGTCTGTGGTTGCAGAGTGGGCTCATTCTCCATTGCTAACAGAGCGACCAGACAGTAATCGTTGTGGCCAACTTAGTAACCTGCCTAACAGCGGGTATCCGTCCGTAGTGCCAGGACCAATTACTGCGGCGAGTGCATTTCTCTTTCATGTCGTACGGGTTGTTCTGTCTGACCAACCATTGTTGTGACAATGGACGATGCTGGTATGCTGGTCTGGCATTCAAAATCGATGTGGCAACTCGTGTCGGTGTTGGTCTGTTTGTCCACCCAGCGTCAGGACACCAGTACGGAGGATGTAGGCCCACTGGCATGGCATTCTGTCATTTCTGCAGCCAGTCATACCCATGTGACGGGTGAGCGAAATTCTGAGGTACCAACATCTACGATTGACCAGTTGGCTATTTAGTGCGCTCTCGTGTCACCATAAGGCGTGTACCATGTCCACCGGGCAACTGAGTAAAAATGGACCGTTCTTTTGGAACATACAGTATGCATATATATATATATATATATATATATATATATATATATATGGTTGGCGGCATCCGGTTTCGGATTTGTCTGGCATTGTGGTCAGCCACAGGACGCCTGCGCCTACAGAGGGACCATGGATGGCATGCGTTGCACCACCCACAGCTCCATCCACACACCCCATATCCAGTGAAAACCCCAAGGAATAACACCGCGAGGCATGTGGATGGGAGCCACGTTTCATCCACGGAACCGGTCTACACTCCTTCACAGGAAAACACAAGCGCCCTGTGTTTGGGAATCAAGCGCGCACAAGGCGGTGGCTGGAACGTAGTCCGCTCCACACTGAGTGCATGGAACCACTCTTCGAGCCTAGCACGACCACAAGGACTATGCACCCCGTCTCCTCCAGCAACGACCTAATGTCGCCTAGAGGCAGTATGGAGGAGGTAGTGGGTAGTAGACAGGTAGGCACCTTGTCAACATGCATATGAAACGTAGCCACACCTGGGATATCAAACAACAGCCAATCACTTGAAATGACATTATCAAATAAAATATATCAGTTAAAGAATACGGATATGCAGCCATAACTCTACCCTAAATTAGCATATGAGGTAAGTTGGTTAGCAACGAATCCGCGATAAGTACAAAATGTCCAGAAGTTACTCAAAAGCTGTTACAAACGCAATAAAATTAACGAAGATAATCATAATTAGCGTAAGCAACGTGGCCAGTTAATAGAAGATTAGTCAGGTAGGCGGAACAAACCAAATGAAGGTTTGCTTCGCTGCAGTCCTGCCATCCTCTTAAATTAACAGCATCCACAGTTAACAACAAAGAATTCCATGGTTAACTCCAGGTGTAGGATGGAGACATAGTGTTAAGTAACAAAGTGTAAGTGGATGAGTGCATCGTCCAACCGTCTTTTAAATACTGTTAGTGTCGGTGCAGAGACGACCGATTCTGGGAGAGCATTCCACGGGTGACAGACACGAATGGAAAGGAAATTTCTGCGGCACTCCAGACGACTGTATTTTGCTGCGAGTTTTAATGAGTGGCCGCACAGGTTTGCATTGCTGCTGAGTTGCAGTAAAGGACGGCACACATGATGTGGGTCTCGCAGAATCAAGTATGTCATAATAAGGTCGCCTCGTAGCCTGCGATAGCTTCCACTGAACAATCCTAGTCGTCGCAGCCTCTCCTGGTAGGACAGATTGCGCATTCGAGTTATGTTCTTAGATGCCCGGCGTTGAGGCTGCTCCAGTGCATTAAGGTTGTGTTTCAGCCATGGATGCCAGGCTTGTATTGCGTATTCGACATGGGGGCGAACATACGCACTGAGCATTTGTCGAAATATGGAGCTGTTTATTTGTCCAAACGCCTGCCTCAACAGCCCAACGTGTTGGTTCTCGGTCTTCGAGGCCTTTTCGGATTGCCTGGAGCAACCCAAGTCATCTTGAACCAGGACACCTAAGTCACGTTCAAGAGTTGATTGTTGCAGTACATCCGTTCCGAGTCGGTATGAGTAGCTGCCGTGATGTCGGATGGAAAGCACCTTGCATTTACTGACGTTGAAATGCAAAATGTTTTGGGTCGACCATTGATACACTGTATCTAAGTCACTTTGGAGCACATGTTGGTCGGCGTTCGCCTGGATCCTGCGCCAGACCTTGATATCGTCGGCAAACATTAGGAAGTTTGAAGCGATTCCCTGTGCAAGGTCATTGATAAACACCAGAAACAAACGTGGACCTAGAACCGAGCCTTGCGGCACACCCCACTCCACTTGTATGGGGTCCGATAAAGAGCTCCGAACTCTGACCACTAACTGCCTTTGAAATAGAAAGTTGGCGATCCAGCTTAAAAGAGGGTCGCCGATCCCGTAATGCTGCAGCTTGGATAGTAGTATCCGATGGTCTAGACGATCGAAAGCCTTGGAAAAATCCAGGTAAATCATATCAACACCTTCTCCGTAGTTGCCTTCGCTGGTAATTGTCTCTACCAGTATCTGAGTTCGGCTCTAGAATTTGTGACGCCGATTGCGAACTCCATGGCAGCCGTCTTCTATCCTGCAACTCGGTGAGATCAAATCTTGTCGTTTATGCTTTATTTTCCATGTTTCATCGTTTGTCATCGTTTTGTCATGCCTGGTCTGGACGTTGAAGTTCCTGCTCCTGCTTTCAACACTCTCACCTTTCCAATAACGCCGCTTATTAGCAGTGATGCGCAATTTTAATATGTATTGTTACAGTCTGAATTTATTCGGCATAGTACCACCTCAGATTCAACAAAATGCAGCTAGATAGTAGCCCGCCTGCACAAGAGCGTAACACTGCAACTCAGGGATCGTTCAATGTAGCCCGTTTTGCGCAACGTCACGACACTCTTAAGCAGGCCGTCCTTAGCAGAAGCACACCATCTGAACGGTCCCGTATACACCAGTTATTCTAAGGTCTGCAATGGAACTATAAGAAACCCTCACCGCCACTGAGCGAGATACGTCTAATGCTCGGTACATCGCTCATGTACCAAGCACTATTGCGCGAACTAGGGTTACAGCGTTTACCAGAAGCAACCCAAGGTATTCTTGCTGCAACAAAACTTCAACCGTCAGGTGACGCCCGTCAAATGGCTGACGCAATGGTTGATCGTTTCGGCCCTCAGCTCGATTGCAAAATCCACCATTGCCACAGTTACGTTGTACTTCTAATACCGTTCCTGTCCCTTGTTGTATACAACTCACTCCATCTGACCCTACTTCACAGAAATTCAAGACTGTTTTAATGGAAGTAGCCGCTTAGTTCAGTGACTAACAACAGTTTTAACAATAACTGACGCCTCTCACGTGGCAAACAGCCTAACAGTAACGTCTCCGCAGGCGGTAATCAGTACTGCTTGTACCATCGTCGATTTGATGCACGAGCCATGCGTTGAACCACGCTCAGCACCTACGATGTGACTAAACAGGGAAACGCGGGCATCGACGTAAAGGCGACTAGTGTCCATGGCCCACCCGACATCAGTCGCCTCCTTTATTTTAAAGGAAGGTAAATCTGGAAACGCGTTCCTGGTTGATACCGAGGGTGAACTAAGCGTGGCTCCTTCCGCAACAGGGGAAGCGACTCAGTCGGCCAATCTCAGTCTTCATGCCGCAACGGCACATTAATCCCTGCATACGAGTAGCGTTCTTTAACCCTCCACTTGGGTCTCCGTAGAACTTTTCGCTGGGTGTTCATTATTGCCGCCGTCCTGTTTGCCCGAACTACCGTGCGGCCGCACTGTAACTCGTCTCTCGCTTTGCCCTTTGTGGCCACCAATTCCCCTCACAAAATATTGTGCGTGCGCTCGTTCGAACCAGTTCGACGAGCTCTACTCAGTGCTTCCCAACTCTTGGATCTATCCGGTGTGGATTATACTCTTT
>OX104064.1:202539952-202625372 GCA_944474145.2 Dicrocoelium dendriticum | reverse complement strand
AGGTGCCGCAGCCAGAAGAAAGTTCTATGCAGTCCCCACTGCCATACATGGTCACTGCGGCGCGCGCTCTACACTTTCTTTGTATGCAACTCAGTCACCGTAGGCCGATCGTTTTAGAGTAGAATCCCGCCGCAGGCACGACTGTTGATGGCAAAAAAAGGAAAAGCAGCTCCAAATGGCGCCGCATGTCCTTTCAGGGTATTTACAACGTCCACGTTTTCACTACCGGATTTATGATAAGAAAGATACGGACCAACACTGTTTCGACCGGTTATACATTCAGCTGCATTTCCCAACACGTCAGCTGGAGAAGATTCCTTCTTCCATACCCGACAAACTTTCCAGCTTGTCCCGACGTGGTTGCGCAGCATGATCGCTCCTCATTTACTGGTTGGGTTTGATACTACAGTTCTCCAAAGGATAGCAAAATTTCGCCTGAAGCTGTCTCCAATAACGTCATCAGCAACTTCTGTGATTTGGGAAATAATAAGCTCCTAGGGCTCCATTTTTGGAGAACCCTGAAGGAAGGGGGGAAAAAAGGAAAAAAATAAGACAAACAATCTCTTAGCGGTGGTTACTGTGTTTTCTTCTGTATTCTCCCAACCACTGACACCCATGATCGGTTTTTCGTACTTCGTATTCGGACCTCATCAGATGGAGATAGCCTCGAGGCTAGATTGGTAACTCGGGGGACCTTGTGGAGCACGTGGCCGGTGTTAACGACTGACACCCTTTACTTTACTAGACCACTAAGATTTGTGCGCATCGCGTTGCCCAAAAGACCATCTGTGCTTGCCTGTCACGGTTGGCGGGTGTGAGGGGCGATGTCGAGTGGACAAGGGGAGTCCGATTAGAGTGGGCGAAACATCGGCGGGTGGGGGCATTGAATTCGAGAGGGGGGCTATATCGTAGCCAGAGGCGGGGAGGCCTATCAGGCCTGACGTCGGCTTTGGGGGGTCATGACTAGTGGGGGGGCGGCGCACTACCGAAACCACCTTATGGTTCGGCAACGCACCACCACTATGGGTGCGCCACACAGGATATCTCTCAGGATGCTCGTAATGGACAGGAGCTATCACAGGTAGCTGGTGAATGCTGAGAATCGGGTGGAAGTTGGTATTAAACAGGGACATGGGGCGTAAGTACACGAGCGGGCGGCATCAACCATAGCCAACATCAATTGTCCCCCCAGGTTTTGTCCTAGCATAGATGCACCTCCCCCTATCGCACCGATATACTGTCGGGGTTGGCATGGCATATTTAAACTTTACCAACTTACTCGGGTACAACCGAAATTTAACCTACCAACCAGCGACAGAGCCTTCGTGGTCCCCCGTATCAAATGCCTTAGTGTAGTCTACAAACAGGGGAGTACAATGGTTGGTGTCGCTCTCGGCATTTCTCGGGCCCGTTGACGAGCCGCGAACACCATATCTTTAACGCTGGCGGTCCAAATGAATCCGCATTGCTCCTTCGCCAGCGTTCAGCTCAACGACCCTGAGTGACGAGGCGGGGTGGGCAAGGATTCGGGACCATCACTTTCCCCACCGCACAACTCAGCAAATTGATTATCACGACAATTCGTGGCACATTGCTTGTTTTCTTTGCCCTTGTACAGTGGTGGCGCAAGGGCATTCTACAAGTCAGCCGGCACCTGTTCTTCAAATCACGCGGATTTCACAAGTGGTACAGCACATGCATCAGCGGCGTGTTCGGCGTGTTTTCAGGTCTGCTGGCGGTATCCCTTTGGCTCAGGCGCACCTGCGGTTTCGCAGCTGAGCAAGTGCTCTCTGCGTCTCATCCATTGTCGTTGTGTCGGCAAGACACATTTTCATCTCTTGTTGTTGCAGCCCGGGCAGCGTAGCCCAGTCAATCTCTGAACGTTTGTTAAAGAGACATCGAAGTGTTTTCGTCAGATCTGCATTATACCTGCAGTCTGTAGGCAGATAACGCCTGAAGTAGTATCGGGCAGCGCTCTCAGCGACTGCAAAATGAATCCATACACCGCCTTCAAGGAGTCAAAGAATTCCTTAGGTTAACGACGTTCGTGATAGCATTCCATCTTCTTCCCCTTTTCCGTCTACCACGCATTCTTGATGCGACGAAGCTGTCAACTCAGTAGCCATAGAAGTTTGCGAAAAGTACATTTCTTCTCGGAGTCGATAGGGTCCGCCCTTGTTCCGCGAATGCTGCCATCTTTCTTCAACACCAATGCACCAATGGTCGAATTTTTGTCGTCAACGCCCAAACTGGGCCTGCGTGCCCATGTCGGGTTCCTTGTGACCCGTCAGCCGTTCAAATTGCAGCTGTTGCAACAACGAGTCGTGGCTACCACAGTGCTCATAGCCACATATATGACTTTTTTCGGCACAATAGCGGCTGTTAACTCTCCGAAACGATGTACATTCGTTAGTTGTGACTCAGCCGGTGTACCTCTGTTGCGTGTCTTTTTTTCTTTTTTAATGCATTGCTTCACAATAGCTGAGGTATTCTCCACCTGCAGTTAACGTGAAAAAACAACTCGCCGACTGATGCGATGAAGTCGACATCGCCAAGTCGGGTATCCACCGCGTTCTCCACCTCCATCCTCTTCACAACAGTAACTAGAGAATAAACGTTAGATTCGCATTGGTTCACGTGAGTTGTGCAGTATATAGCTTTGCTAAAACATATGTACAATTTGGCTGCCACCAACTTGCGATCAGTACTACACAAGCAGCTCCATGGGATACATGTGTCATGCGCACTTCACAGATGTCACGCTGGAGTACGATGATATAGTCGAATAGGTGAGCGTGTCCACTCCCTTGGTGCGTCAAAGTAGTTATATCCTTCGCACACTTCCAACTGTGTGTTCGTGATCGTCAGGCCGTGAGTGGCGCACAGTGAGAGCAGCCGGTTACCGCTACCATAGGCTGTACCAATATCATACGGACCGATTACATCTGCCCACACTACAGCACCATGCTCAACGCGTAAGTTGAATTCATCTGGTAAGATTAGTCAGTCGTCCGTCTGTACAGACCGTATCACGGAGGATGAGTGTAGAACTGACCCGTCGTGTCATTAGGATAACATATGGTAGGACCACACATGCTAATATAAAAGTGGCGAATTTACTTTTTTATAAGTCGCACTCGAAGTTTCATCACGTATGAGCTGATATTAATCGATTCTGCCACCATCTCGACATTTAGGCGGTCGGATAGTGCGTATTCGACTCCATGTCCATGTGGTGCTGTGGGGACCTTTCCCACCCAGCGGAACGTGTAGCCAGCACCATCCTCATGCAGCGTGCCTGACTCCACGAGCCGTGTCTCACTATGTGCGACAATGCCAACGCCTTAGCTCGCAAGTTCTATCAAGACCAGTGCTGTGTGTCGCTCGGGACGATCACTCAGGTTCGGGTGGAGTAGTTTGCGCACATTCCAGCACCCGATGATGATCATTTTGCGCAGAGGCATACGATTGTGGTGGCGATCAATCGCACGCGCGGTTTTCTAGGTTAGAAGAAGTAGTGGGCTAGGTGAAATGGGAACAGCGAGAAAATGTGCATGGGAAGAAGAATAGGAGGCGTCAACAGTAGCATGTTTTCGTTTATCCACCCCGCTGTATGCAGCATATAAGACGACTCTTTTCCTAGTGCCAATGCGCGACGGCCGATACAGCATAAAATTATTATCATTGACCTGATTCATACTTGGGGAGAGGGTTGAACTAGGATTCAGCCAAGTTGTGCACAACTGACAGGAGAACGACTCGGATCCTCAGCCAGAGCCTTCGATCAAAAGCGCGCCCGTAAAGCAGCGGGTTGGGCGCCATGAGTTAATGAAGCGACTCACGCGGAATTGTGCGTCCTGGCTCTTAGCTAGATGAACGGTGTAACCGAACTTCCATACAGAGATCTCAACAAGGTGGCCTCTAGGACACGAGTCCACGGCACAACTTTGGAATCAACGGGTCAACGATCTGTCACTATTTAGCCAGCACAAGTCTCAGCGCACTGTGGACTCTCCCGCCAATGCAACACATACATCGCTGAATTCGGACGAGTTGAAGTATATCACGGCACGTGGCATTCCATTGCGTAGAACTGTTCACCATTCACGCGAATCAGTGTGCCGCGGCTGCAAAGGAAATAGAGGTCAGTCGAACCTGAAAACAACTGCGCGCTAGGCCGATAGATACCTAATGGTCATTTTATCCTTACAGCAAAACAAATAGGTTGCCTTGTCTAGATAAGAGTAGTTGCTGGTATCTGTCCGCACTAGCGAACAGTGGCACAGAGCGGGAGAATGTGCTCGCCGTCTCAATAGACTAATTTACTCGAGAACTATGGTCATGTATACGTTGTCTGTGAATCAATTCCTATGCCGGTGCCTTTTAGATGTAGGTACCACTGGCCGCAGATTCATGCGCTGATTAACTCTTAGATTAAGCCGGATCAGTTGAAGGCAGCACGTGTCCAGTAGTAGAATCAAGGCTTCGATGCTAGTTCCCATTCACGAAGATGAAACTGGACTGGCTCACTGGTTGAGTCAGTGTTGATTAAAAGTGTCATGTTGGAGATGACCAGCAATAGTTTGGTGTGCTAGTCCAACGGTCGCTTAGAAACTGGCTACAACTCCCGAAACTGCATTGTGAAGAAAAATGAAAACGCGAATGTACCCAGGTTGTGTTCGTGGTGACTACATAACAGGGAATGTTGTACAAACCAGGGTAAAACAAGTATCGCTTAAATGTCTGCAGTGCATTAAAATAGCACACGCAGCGCCATCTAACCGAATGAAAATGATTAGACATGATTATGTAACCAGCGGCATCGCTTTAACATGCAAGTCCCACAAAGTCACCCATGGATGAGCAAAATGCAGTGCTTATGCTCCACATCATAGTGAGGTTCATTATCAAATCCAATGCTGTAACATTTGATGCTGGAAGATATAAGAGAATCCGATGATTGATGTGCAGACAGCTGTTGAACTTCCGGACTAATCTGAGTATTCGGAAAATGAAAAATAGCTCGCGTGTTTGCTTACATCCGCAATGGTACACGGCGACTGATGTGTGGATGTGGGTGAGATTAAACTCGTCAAAACCCGGGTGATTATACAGATGAGTGGACTGAGGCCAGACGGAGTAGCAAATGTCGAAAGCGAGTGATTTCCCTTGATGATGCGGGTAGAAATACCTATGGGGCATTAAATTAGACATTAAGGAGGCAACAGATCGTACCCAAGAGACTATATCGCGATGAGGCATGCAACCAAACAGTATTAAGAGGTATTGAATGCACGAGAACTACTAAGTGGTTTACAACCGGCAGGTGAATGGAATTTGTGATGGCCGTTTGCAAAAGACAGTACTGGTCAATGACGGTTCTCACCCCGCTAACACATTCCTCCTCTTCACTGCAGTTATGCGAGGATTGACAGAGTAGAAAAACGTGAAAGGTAGAGCGGGTTTCGTCGCGGTGAGGTCATTCATGAGTACCACAGTCATGCTCATTCGACTGGCCTGGAAAGATGACGAATTCGAAGCTGGCTCAGTGTCGTCCGCAACGGGTGGACGTTTCCGACGTATTGGGTGCTGCTGAGAGGTCATCGAGTGAAATATGTCGGGTGGGAAGGCACGTGTGCGACATGTGATCATGTGTTGCAACTCATTGATGTGGGGTGAAAGAAAGAGATTAGCAGCTGGGTGCAATAAAACGCTATTTCGGTACGCTTAGCAAGCTTTTGCGCATAATCCAATGTATAGTGTTACGCAGGCCTTTGTGGGGATGGAAGGAGAAGTATTACTTGACAGGGCGCGGAGAATTGCGGATTACAATCACGTGTTTTTCCGTTGTAGTAAGTGGGACATAATTTGCGGTATAAAATATATTGGGCTATATGTGAATGTTGTGTGATTTAGCGAGCCACAACAGGGAATGGCATCAGAGCGGAAGGAGCGGAAGGCACAAGTCAGAAAGGAAGTACAGTTGAAATATTTTTCAATGGAGCTTCGTTCAGAGTAACGCGGTTACTAGGCTGAAGGAATGCAAAAGGAGGGTAGGTATAGTTCCCTGTCACATGCGAGGAGTGAGACAGAATCGCGAGAGTATGGGGCTAACATAGCCACATTCTTTAGTGGACATGAAGTGTTTCAGAGCAGTACACAACAGAGTGGTGTTGTGCTTGAGGAAGGCATCATTCTCAGCGGCGGAGTATTTATCTGGTATCTAGAGGACAAACATTGGGAAAGTGCACGATCGGTTATTCTGGGCTGTATGGTATGCTGTCAGGCTTTATGGAATTTGGGTCACCGTGCAATGTAAGGGTGCCTTTGGTGAACGAAAGAAATGAACCTAGCTTAAATACTAATTTGACACAGCTTAACAACACACACACAGCAACACTAATTGGATTTGCCCAGCCCCGAAGAAAACACGAAAAACATTCCTAAACGCCGGATTTATTAAAAATACTCACAGTGGCTATTAAACACAATGATTTAGAATAAAGTGTTATACATCTTGCCCTTCCACAACATCTCAGATAATTTGGACTGCATTTAATCGTGCGTTGGATACTGAATACTGTCTTATGGGTGCAAGTCGAAAGTTAAATATTTACAACTCCAGCGGAATAAATAATAATATCATAAAATTATCAGTCACCTGTTGATAATCTAAGCGTCCTCCAATTCCGTATGTAGCATTTAAAAATGTCTGACTTACCGTACCATTGGGCTCACAAAAATTAGAGGTCATTACCAACGTACAATCGCTCTCTGCTGAGCGTAGTACAATGGATCACCGAGGATCCCAGACCATTACACAACATTGAGGCCCAGTTTCATTGCAATGGCCACAGTCTGATATAGTCAATCGAACCTGTGCTCTTCACATCAAGAGAAACAGCTGTTGTAATCCGTCTACATGTATGACACTGTTCCAGCACTCAACTATCTTCGTTCGTTTCTTGTGGTCAGACTGTTCAGCGCTCCTGCCTTATGCAGATGCATTCCTCACCGGTGAGCTCATATTCATTCCACACAGATTTGTTACTGAAACACAAGTCTGCAACTACCTTCATTTGCAAGCAACGCTTGGATTTTACACTCAAATAGCTTTCTTGAGGCGATCAAGCTAACTGGAAATCGTGCTTCTCCAATACCATTTACAGTAGATACCTCTGATCCTGCAGTTCGTTGCTGTTCACTCAACATTCAATCAGACTAGATCGGTAGCCGAAAGTCACCGGCCATCGTTTGTGACATCGTTCACCGCCGCGCTACGTAACACATCGCACCGAATAACGCAAAAGAAAAAGCTGGTGACTCAAGACATACCAAGTGGCCATCAGGTTTACAAATGCTTTCATGTCTATAGTTTGTTTCAAACAATTTAGCTTGCATCAGTGGAAGTGCTGTACAAATTGTCTTCTGTAGGCTTATGCAGTTATTCTGATCAACACTAAATTATCTTGCATCTATCAGTATTTAGTAGTAACATCTAATCTTCGTATCCTCGTTCCCGGACACATGTCATTGTCTGATTGAGTAGGCCCGACTCATCAACCTACCCACCCGTACTTCATGTACACTGTTCATTGGCTGATCAACTGAGGATTGATCACTTCGTTGTAATCCACTCCTAAAGACACTGGAACCGCTTCGCTTCAGGTTGCTTATCGGTTGACCGTTGCTGTTGTTTAACCTGGCTTGACAGCACGTTGCCTTTGAGAGACGAATTATTGTATACATTTTGGTCTGGATATTGTTTGAGGATTGTCACTAAACTATCGTCTAGCCATTTGTAAATAGCACTGTAGCTCTTCCAGATTTGACTTTTGGATTAACCCGGGTGCTAAGTGTTGCTCAAGTTCCACGACCGATGTGTCGGTAACAGCAGCTCCTCCGCAAACTTGTCATCATCTTACGCCAAGCAAACAAAACAAGTCTTCGCTCCATGTGCAGTGAGCTGGCATATGAATTGATGCTTGTGTCAATCAAACTTAGTCTTACTTTTTAGTTTAAGGAACTAACTGATGATCGATGCTACGCATCTTACCTGTACATACACGCTGGTGCCACTCGACATAAGTAATGTTGTTGGGCGAAGGTGCTCGTTATTTTCAGATCAAAGGGGTGATCTCTCACTGTATCCTGCGGTATTTCGGACCAAGGGAATTTCCTTTCTTGCATCAAGATATCTTATGCGTAATGCAATTCTCTTTTTCAAAAGATGAATTTGCTTTCGCCGTCACTAATGCGGCTCCCGAACTAGACGATTTGATCAACTGTGTCTAGTTTCTCATCATCATGTCCCAAGGGCCTGACAAGAGATTGATGGTTCTGCAGCAGCGTTAGGTACATTGAAGTGCTGTACAAATGATAATACCACTGGAGAGCTTGGCGAGCGTTGACTTTTTCGCCTCGTTTACGTAAAGCAAAAACCTGCTACTGTCCGCTTAATCCGACTTTTTCGGTATTCTCTAGCTGGCTCCTCAACGTCTGCACTGTGAATCTTAATCTGTTATGTTGACCTCTACCAAACGTTACGTAGTACAGGGGAACGTGAGTGGCCCTAACGAGATTGCTTACTCTAAACTCTAATTTGTCCTGACGCTAACATGCCCACATGATAACGTCTTTTCGGGCGAGTATATGGAACAGGAAGGAGTAATCCATTAAGTCGAATACTTTTTTGAAAGTTAATAACGTAGATATGACTAGCTTGCGGTGGGTATGATGTTGGCGTAGCGGTTGCCACAGATTGAAAGTATAGTTTATGTATCCTTTTACCGGCCGAAAGAGTTCCCGCTCCTCTCCCCTAGAATTCCCGTTCCACAGTTAGATAGCTAACGTGAATGTAGATCAGTAACTTACTTCCCAAGTAAAGCTAATTCCTTCGTGTTTGGCATGAACGTTGCTACTACATTTCTTCAATGCAGCCGCTATGATCTATTCACCAAGTCGGTTGGACGGCCTAGTGGGGATCACACGTTTGAGGTACGTGCTCTCGGTTCATGTGGAATAATCCTCTCTAACTTCTCTCTGTCTTCTCGCAACATAGTCACTGCACGCTCATTCGAACCGTATTTACCAGCGCTACATAGTGATCTATCATACGTGGAATTGTCTTACCCCACTAAGGTTTTAACAATCACTAACCGATTTGGTTGTCATCCGCGATGGAACACAAATTGATACCTCATTCACTTTGTGCCCATTGCCCTTCTGTATACTACCATTCGGTACAGAATTCTCGAGGCAATCCGAAAAGCCTAGGCCTATTCCAATCCGGCGTTTCTCAACACATCCGTGAAGGAATCTGTGATCTCGCGATCTGTTTTCACCATTGTGTAGTTTCATTTACTGGGTCCCAAACCAACCGGACCTAACATCGATCGATCAACCGACCAACACTTCAACGTGTGCGTACAACGGAACACTGGTGACAGCCAGCGCGCCACGCTGACTCACGTTTACCTTGACGCGGAAAGCTGAAGTGACAAACGCGTGACCTTAAAACAGCACGCCTACTGTGAACATGTCTCATATGAAGAGCAAATGCGAATCATGTGCTAAAGTGGTAAAAAACGTCTGGTGTGTACCATGTGTTTGAAATCCTATCACACTACCTGCCTTGGGACGGGGATGACAAAGACAAATCGGTACACTAACACGGCAGAAACGTTTTGGTTCTGCCAAGTATGCAATTCTATCCCAGTTGTTAGCTGTCTAGCTGTGCTACTGAAGAAGTGTGAAACACTAACAGAAGCGGTCGAGCCACTGGTGAGCACCAGAGTTACACCCATGGGAGTAAACGGACCTGCACTTGTATGTGAAAATGACACCTCGAATTCCCTAGTCAGGCCGAAGAAGAGAGCCAGGCGTCCTAACCTTACCCCAACGACTCAGCCTCCAGCAGTACCAACTCCATTCTCTCTCTCTCTCCTATAAGTAAATGCATTGCCTGCAGCGCGCCTGCCTCAATTTGCTGTACAGTGTGTTGCACCTCGTAGTCTGTTTACTACACAGGAGACCGTAAGCTACAGTCAACCAGCCATAGTGAACAACCCGACAACGTATGCATCGGTTGCCGCCAAGCAAACACCGGAAAGAGCACCGGTAACGTTTGTGCCCGGACTAGAGAAAACTAAACTGTCGCAGCACGATGGCACCCATCAGTGCCGTTCACAAATTCACCAAAAGCACCGGATACCAAGGCTCCAAATCCAAAATCAGTGACCACCAGGCGCAACCATGGTGCCTTAAGCCTTGTGTGCACAAATGTCCCCGAATCCAAATCCAATACAATTAAGGGTAGGTTGACGGACAATCGAAATCAATGGGGTTCCATGTGTACGCCGATCGGTGTCCATACTGATCCCACGACATTAAAAAGAACCTCGCGTCACCCAAACGCGTTGCACTAAGGTGCACTCCGGTTACCTCGGGTAACACTAACCTCGGCGGACGAGACAGAGGCCGTTCTGCTGTCTGCGAATCATCTCCGCAATGCCTCAAGTAGAGTGCGCATACTACCTGAAATCCCGTGGAAAGAACGTTCAGCGGATCCCGCTAACAGAGAGAGGTACAGAAAAAGTCAAGATAAGAAAACAGTGATTGCTCACGGTGTTCCTGAGCTTACAGATTCCTCTTCCGACGATGCTCAGATGCACGACCGCGAGTAATGGCACTTTATCCAGGAGGCTCTTTCTCTCGAAAATGTCTTGGGCACCTCGTTGACAAGGATCCCCATATCACCAAACTATAAGGGCTGCGGTCCCAGGCTGTTGAAATTGGTGTTACAATCTGAACTAACGGCACAAACCCCTCTAGAGTACTGGACTAAATTCCGTAGCAGATTGCAAACAGAAATTCGCCTGAAAGCAGCGGGAACACTAGCACCTTCTAATGACAATTTAGTGGAGGAACAACTCAATGAAAACGCCAACTTCAGGACCCGACTCGGGGACGTTTACAACAGTAACCATAATATCTAGAAGGACACAGCAGAGCAGGAGCAAACACTGGGATCCGAGGCATCTGATACTTGACTATATACGAAATTCGTCTTGAGAGTCTGCAACCCATCCAAAAAGCGAGTAGTCGCCGACCCTTTAATGGTCGGCGTAAACTCACTTGCTTCATCCATCCAATCTAACACACTTTTGGTCTCCGAGAAGCTCTCATGCATGTACACAAATGCCCAAGGTCTAGTCAGCAAATTAGCTGAATTAAGACTTCGACACGCGTCAGCAGCTTGGGACCTCATCAGTCACCGAAACGTGGTTGCGCTGTGAGATAGCGGATGCCGAAATCGCGCTAAAAGGTATATCCGTTGTCCGGAATGATCGAGCCAGCAAAGGTGGTTGGTTAGCCCTCTACTTTCATAAGAACCTGCAATGCGAACCCATAAACGATTCGGAAACCGATGTACCTGACTCCATTTAGTGCTGCTTCCGGCTGAGAGGTAAAGATCTTGGCCTAGTGGTTGTTGTTTACCGCCCACCATCACCTACACCTGAGATGGACTGCAACGCGGTGGCTGCATTGAGGCAGGTGATAAACAGGAAGTACAGTCACATTCTAGTCACTGCCGACTTCAACCTAAATGCTCTAGAATCCCAGGCCACACCAGGAGAGTAATTCAAAGTAGACCTGCAAGATCTGGTTTCAGACTTCCCGCCTTATGGCCACGTCATTAGGCCCACCAGATTCAGGGGAACTAACAAGCCATCCGTATTGGATCAAATATTCATTAATGAAGAACTGATGGTCGAGAGAGTGACTACCGAAACTCCTTTTGGCCGCAGTGATCATGCGACGCTAGTGTTTCATTACATGTGCTACGCGGATTATCCTAAACAGCATGCCGAGGAATATCATGTCGTAACCTGTCCGAACTGTCCGACCTCATTGATGCAACAAGCTGGTCGTTCTCAGCCGAATCGACCCCTGAGATGGTCTGTGGAAAATTCGTCAACATATTTAACAAGCTCGTGGCAAGGACATCTGAAACCAAACTCTGTCGGCCTAAAAGCATGAAGACTTTCGTAAGGAGCAGGACACCTGAATGCATGACATTAAGGGACTTGGCATGGCACACGTACATAGCCTCCCCGAACGACGATACCTGGGATGTCTACACAATACAAAGAAACCATTGCGTCAAACTGGTACAGGAGAATAAACTGAAGAACCAATAAGGTCTAGTGGAAAAGTTTGCTCCAACCCCAATCTGCTATACAGACACGTTAACAATTTGCGCCGTGTTAAGCGCGCTATTCCTGCTCTGTACACAGCATGCGGGTTAGCCCAAACCTCACAAGAAGCGGCCAACCTTCTTGGACAACAATTTGGACTTACCTTCCAAAGCGTGCAATCATCCTGCCTAAGCAGATAATGCCGCTATCAAGGCTTAATCACATATCGTTTACCTCCGCAGCTGTACTGAAGAGGCTGATGTCTCTGCGCGAATTCAGCTCCCCGGGTGCGGACGGCATTCGCCTGTAGGCCTTGTAAGTTCCTGCCATGAGTTTGGCGGCACCACTAGCAATTTTCTTTCAACGATGTCTGAACGAGATGCATGTACCCACGATGTGGAAGCACGGAATCATCACGCCAATCTACAAAATTGGCAGCCGTGCTGAGCCAGCAAATTATCGCCCGATAACACTACTTCCTGTGATCTCCAAGGTTACAGAGTCCATTGTAGCTGAGGCTTTGATGGGGTACCTGGAGAACAACAAAATTCTCGTTCCGGAGCAGCACGGATTTCGCCAAATCGGTCCTGTACCACTAGTCTGTTGATTGCTCGTGCAAGCTGGACGGAATCTGTGGACGCTGGTGTAGGAGTCGACACGGCCTACCTGGATTTCTCAAAGGTATTCGACCGTATAGACCATCGCATTCTTCTCCACAAACTCCAGAAATATGGAATCGACGATCCTGTTCTGGGCTGGATAGAAGACTTTCTCGTGCAACGTCACCTGAACGTAAGGGTTAGAAGCAACCTATCGGAATCCATCGAAGTTCACTGCGGCGAACCTCAAGGCTCGGTACTTGGACTCCGCCTGTTCCTGGTTTTCATAAATGATCTCGCGAGCGTGCTATCTTCTAACTGTTTGCTATTTGCTGATGATCTAAAATTATGGCGTACTATAGCTGCAGTGAAGGACCACACGGCGTTACAGGAGGACCTGGACAAAGCGTACACATAGTCCATCGAGAAGATGCTGCATTTTAACGTCACCAAGTGCAAAGTTCTCAGCATACGGCACAAGGGTACGCACAAGTACCGCCTAGGACGAAAAATTCTACAGCGGGCTTCTCACGTGTGCGATCTCGGCGTGATAGTTCAGGATGATCTAGGTTGTTTGAGGCAGACTGAAAATGCAGCTAAGAAAGCAAACATGTACTTCGGCCTTCTTCGCAGAGCTTTCGGGCAGTTTGACCCTTCATTCTTTCCAAAAATGCTTAATACGTACGTGAGGCCGCACGCGCAATACGCTATTCACGCGTGGTAACCCTGGCTCAAGCACCATCTCATCGCGCTCGATACTGCACAACGTAGGGCAACGAAAAGCGTCAGAGGTTTGACCAGCCTCCCCTACCCACTCAGGCTGAGGACCCTAAAAATATACAGTGGACGTTATCGGCGTCTAAGGGGCGATCTCATAATGGTGTACCTAATCCTGAGAGACCCCAACCACCCATGCCATTCCCTTCTAATACTCAGTCAAAACACCTCTCTAAGAGGTCACCAGTTTAAGTTAGTCACGCAGTGCAGCCGCCTGGAATGTCGGCGAAACTATTTCTCCCTTCGAGTGGCACAGCTTTGGAATGCCCTCCTGGAACATGTAATTAATGCACCCACCCTATCCCTTTTCAAAAAAACGCCTTGACGATACACTGTCACATTTACACTACGTGCTATAGCCCATGACCACCAGATGCTGGCACTAATGCACAACGGACAGTGGACAGTGCCCTAACCCTACTCGAGAATGTCACTCCAAATCTCTTTCACACAATTTGATAAACGCTGCTATTGTAGAAACTGGATTTCTGTATCCCGTCGACCTGTGATAGCTGCACATAAGTAAGCGCAGTCCTTGCTATTTTTTATTTTTTTCTCGCTTTATACATGATCAGCAACCACTCCTCATATTGCTTTGTGTGCGCACATCCTAATTTTATACTCCCTTTATACGGTAGTGCAGTTAAAGCTGTAATCGCCCGAGCCGACGATTCCTTTATCCCTTGATCTATCTTTTCTCACTCTATCACCCTACGGTACATGTCAAGCACCAGCTTTTTTACCCGTTATAAATCATTGTTCATTGTTCATTCTACATCTGTTGCATCGCAACAACCATTTCGTGAACAACACCATCAGGAGAATCTAGGTCATCACTGAAAATACGTCGAGGGTTGTGACTGTATTTCAAAACTAAACTTCAGGTAGAACTAACAGACCGTAACACAACTTGCACTAACTGAACGCCAGATGGCTACGCTTCGGTAGGACGACTGAGCTGTTGCTGGAAAACATTTCGCCTATTGAAATACGCGGGTTATTTACTGTAATGTGAACCACTGCCAAAGGCTGATGACTTCTTGATGCCAGTCATGATAATTGAGTGCAATCAACTTAATTTATTGTCATTACTCCCATAATTCCTTGGCTTTGTGTTTCAAATTATAGGTTCCGTCTTGCATTGCAATCAATAACCCATGTGCTTATATTGTGCTGGGTACCAGCACTGATCCTCTTCCTGGATTCCTACATGTTTACTGGCCTTTCAGATGTCCGGCGTCAGTGCGACGAATGGTTCTATCTCCTCATAATGAAGCTTTGGTGTCATTCATGGCAACATGAATAGTAGTTTACTAGTGCTTTATGCCTCCAGAACAGATTGGTGAGAACATTATCCTCAGGACATTCTAGTAGACATAACTACTCATGTCCTGGGCAGTTTCTCAGTCAAGAGTTGTGTGTACCGTTGGAAATTCAACAGTGTATGAAAGCATGGTTTGGGTCGACTCACTTATTCTGCAAAGAGACAGTCATGGATAGAATCACATAACCTGAGGCACATGGCCACCTGATACGATTAGGTTTCGAAGCCTGAGGATTAGACATCCAGCCGAAGGTGACACCGATCAGAAACTGCCGGTGTCCGGTATACGATTGCGATACTCACTAGCCCTTGTTTGCACAGTGATATTCGAATCGGTTTATTTGGTTGCATGTGGAATCCAACTACTCGGGTCGTCTGATAGCTTAAGTTTTGTATTGTTAGACTTCAGTCTACGAGTAAAGATGTATGTGGGTTAAAACACCGTGACTAATAGGATCGAGAATATTACTGTTTTCATTTCTTACTATACAACCTTACTATATAACCCATCCGTTGTATTTTCTACATTTCCCAGAAGAGTATCGGCGAAACGCTATTTTATTTCTACCGGGCTCTGCTGCAGCAGATTAATATGGGTCCACGCGATGCAGTCACTGGCAAAGCTCGCTATACACTTGACTACTCCACTTTACTGCAGACTGAACTAACAGGTTTACCGGTGGTGAGTCGTTATCTACCCTTTCCGTTCGCTTTTTTGCCTCGCCACTCTCACCTCTTCTGAGCCCATGCGGGTGCATCTCGATGGCATATATGCTCTTCCATTGAGGCTGCAAGTGTTGTGGTTCTTGTTTCGGCCCATTGGCCTGATTACTTTGCGTCCAGCTCTTGATGGTCACGCTGCTGCTTTGACAGTGTAATTCAGTTCTTTCGTACACTTCAGTCCGCTGTTTCAAGGATTTCGTTATCGAGCATATTTTTTTTATCTCAACACATATTTAATCAACTCACACTGTGCTCTTCAATATCCATACCTCTGCATTTATTTCAACTGTGACCCAGTTATCTGTGCTATAATCAGGTGCGGGTGCCGCCTTTGTTCGAGACTATCATCGAAGTCAGAGTGAACTTCATGCTAATGCACTTGTTTTGGGGGAAAACAGCATTTATACTTTGCGCACCCACTCATTAATTCGGCATTGGTACATAACAAATCTTTGTACCAACTTGTGCTCACTGTGCTCCGTGCATCACATTTCGATCTGAATGCACACTTATACATTCACTTTTCCTTGTTCAGACCGTGCAATAATGTGAACATTCGATTCCGAGTAGTATGATGCTTCTTATCCTTTATTTACTTACCGTAGTACCTATCACAGGGATGGTAGCATTTTGGCTGGATCTAAACATATATCAGTGAGCAAACAATTTCGGAAGCGTTGGTTCACATTTCGTTAGCTCATGTAGTTGTTGGAGATTCTTCTAGCAAGAGATTCTGGGTGGCTGAAACATTACTCGCCTTGTTGGATATTGGTGTGTACGAGCAGTCGTTAATTTACATTGCTTCACTCCTAACTGATCAAACGTTCCTCTTAAAGAATACTGTATCCGGTGTCTGCACGTCCACCTGTGCGTCGCCTAGCCAGTACCCTTGTTCAAGCTCCTTCATGGAACTCCTTGCACGTGACTCCTATCTCGTAGCCTATCCGTGTTGCTGATGCAATAAATTGTTCTGTTCACATCCAACTTCTCTTCAAGTGTTTATCGGTATGAGCTCGTCTTCACTATCATCGTACTCTTTTTCCTGTCTGGATTCTTGTGAATTATGTCCTAATCTCCTACCTGCTACGAATTTCGACCACTGCTCTTTGCTCTACACTGAGTATTAGATGTACAACTTCTTTCAGCTGCCGTTTCGCTGGTCACCTGTAGTCTTCACTGGCTACTGATTCACCTGTAACTCCCTGTTTGGTACAGGGAGCACAAACGCTCTAAGATTTAATCGATATGACCACGGCGGAGACATCTTTGGATGGATTTGGTCGTAATTAGGTATACATCCATCGCTCTTCGAGTTAGCACCCTGTACACATTGTTAACTTGATTATTTCACGGTAGATCATTAGTATATTTCAGCCATGCGGCAAAGCAACAATGGTATGTAACCCGCCATCCGGTTTCTTGGTTGGGTCTTTGACCAGTGGTACTCTTACTGTACCCCACGTAAGTTGGATATCCTATCCCTAATGGGTCTCTCACTGTCATTCCACAGACCTTGATTGTGGAGGACCCGCAAAATTTGTTCAATTTACCCTCGCATCCAACTGTGGTCAAAGTACTGGATTGCGATACCATTTCACAGACAAAGGAGAAAATTCTGGATGAAATTTACAAAAACATACCATATTCCTTGCAGCTGAAGTCCATACAGCTGGATCTAAGTACGTCGATCAGTCTGTTTTATGAATCCGCCAATAACACCATGCACTGCTATCTCACTTTCGTCTATGCTATTTGTTATTATGCCGACAACCTAATGATATCGCCCATTTCCAAGTCTGCATGTCATCCGTTTTAAGAGGATCCAATACACCGCACCTACAGGGAGGCATTGGGTGGATTACACTGTCATCCACATCTCGTTTCTACTCGTAACTTGGAAGGAATAATTTCATGTGTTATGCGCGTGTACCGCTCTATTTTTTCCAAGTCGACCGATAGCCCCTTAATGAACGATTCCTATGGAAGGGGAATCACCATTCCAGCGTTCATGATTCACGGCACCACCTAGGAACCACAGAATCGAAATACACCACAACGCACAGTTTTGTGCATGCTGCTTGCGCGAGACCGATTTATCCTAGATAATCTTATTTGAAATAATGAGATTTGAACGTAGTCCGCGTACGGCAGGTGGGAACCAACCTGTAACTGATTCCATGATTGATCCATACGTTAAACCCAATGTAAACCGGTAGGGTAGTTACTCTCATCAGCACTGTGAATTCCAAATTCACGAGCGTGAACTATTCTCATAATCATCATCATTATACACGTTAGCTGTAGGTGGAAAACACCTCAGTTATTGTGCCGCAATAGTAAAAACATAAAAAATACAACATTGGCACGTCGGCTGTCTACAGTAACGGATGGACATCGTTTCGGAGTGCTAACAGCCGACTGTCGTGCCGTAAAGAGTTATATTATGCCTGGCGATTGAGATCGTGATTGAAGAGGAAGGCTAAGCAGGAAGGGGTGGACAAAGAAACTCACAACACAAACGCTATTGGCGCCGGCTCTTCGCCATATCAGTAAGTGTGTCCAACCAAACGTGTTCATCGTCCTTAGGACTCCAGTCGGACAGTCGGGATGCACCAACCGACGCCAACTTGGAAGTAAGGGTTTTCATTTCTCTCGACCAAGTCATCGCTTGGCCTCTCCTCCTCCTCTCCCAACCGAACCCCTGGTGTGCAGACAATGCACGTCGCAGCAGTCGGTGTGCTGGCATGCACATGCAACACGTGGCCCAGCCATCGGAGCCTAGTGCGTGATATAATGGTGCTGAGCGGTTCACTCGCTCTTCCTACGCGACGCCGAACACTCTCATTGCTCACGCGGTCCTCCCACCAAACATGAGCTAACCTGCGAAGGCGGCGATGATCGAATTTGACGAGCCTCTCTATGTCTATCGACCTGATGGGCCAGGTTTCACAACCGTACAGGAGGGTTGAACGGACGGCTGCGTTATAAACTCTGTTCTTCAGAGCGAGAGTAATGTCGCGTCTGCATCATAGGTGGCGGAGATTGGCAAATGCACCTCGAGCTTTTGATATACGGTTCGTAACCTCATCTTCGATCCCACGGGCGCTAATTTAGCTTCCCAGGTGCTTGAATTCCTTAACGACTTCTAGCTGATCACCACAGAGCGTTAGCACAGGGGTGGGTCCCTGCCAATCTTGGAGAAGAATTTTGTATTTTGATAGAACAAAGCATAGTCCAAAATGATTGACAGCCAGTGCTAATAGGTCCAGTGCTTCTTGACATATCTGGGAGCTGTCACAGATTAGGACAATGTCGTCCACATGCACCAAGTCAAGAAGTCGCTCACCAGGAAGTAGCTCCACACCTTCTAGTTTGTGTCCATCGAACGCTGTTTGCATGGGTTCATCAATAGCGAAGTTGAAGAGGAAAAGTGACATCGGGCAACCTTGTCTCACACCGCTGGTGATACTGAGGGGTGGCGACAGTTTGCCATAAAACCTAACTCTGCCCGAACTATGCGCATACAACACTTTGATAATGTTTACGTATTTATCCGGCACACCTTTCCTCAGCAGACTGTCCCAAGGGGCACTTCGATTGTCTTAGTCGAAGATATCTTTGATGTCAATAAACAGGACAACGATGGGTCGCCAATAAACATGGCGGTGCTCCAACAATTGACACAAGGTGAAGATGTGGTCGATGCAGCCCCGACCTCGACGAAATCCGGCTTGCTCTTCACGAATCTGGCTTCCACGAGTGCCAGTCAGTCTGTGGAGAACAACAGACGCAAGCAATTTAGAGGCACTTGAGAAGAGACTGCTCCCTCTGTGATTGCCACATTCCGAACGGGAGCCTCCCTTGAAAATTGGGACAATGACGGAGCTGCTCCAGTCTGTCGGGACCCTCTCCTAATCCCAAAGTTTCATTAGCAACTCGTGTAAATCATCTGCTAGAGCTGATCCCGCGAATCTGTAGAGGTCTAGGGGAATTCTACCTCACCCTCCGGCCTTATGCAATTTCACCAGCATGATCTCACGTTCGATTTCTACGCGTGAGGTCGGATCCAAGGAGACGGCCCAGGGAGAAGGACGCTCAATATCCGAAAAAGAAAGCGATAACTCAGGTTGGTTAAATTACTTTGCAAAGTGTTCGGCCCAATGTTCCAAGGGTTTTGACAGGCTGTAGATCGGCTGCCCACTCTGGTCGCGTATGGTCTCGCTAACACTTGGTCTCCTGCTACCTGTTTCCCGTATCAGACGGAATAACTTACAATGATTACCAACGGTAGCGGTTGTTTTTATTTCCAAGGCACGATGAGACCACCAGGCTTCGCGGTCTTTCTTCAGGTTAGCATGTAGTTTTGTCCTGGGATTTTTGCGAGCCTCATTGTGTTCGCTTCTAACCGGAATACGTCGGCGAACATCCATAAGTTCCAGAGACTGTGTAGAGACCCAATGTCCGGTTTGGCAATTTGTTTTGCCACATGAAGACATGCCTGCTAACAGTAACGTTTGACGAATATGCGACCAGTTATGTTCGACGGTGTTTAGTGGGCGCTTACTCAGCCCGGATATCAGCGCACTTTGATGCACATTCAGAACACCAGGCTTCGCCAGCTGGTTGGTGTCAATTCGTTCACATCGACGTTGCGGACCTCCACCGAAACGCACCCGGATGTCGGCGCAGACAAGTGCGTGATCGGAGGGCAAGCTGGTGCTCCAAATCGAGCGACAGTTTTGGACACAGCCTCTCCAGCGGTAACTGGTTGCGATATGATCGATTTGCGCCCATGGCTGGTGCGACGCTGGTGAGCGCCAATTTACGGTTCTGCGGGTGCCGTGTCGAAAGTTTGTGCTCGCGAGAAAGAGACGAGTATCTTCACACCACTCTAGCAATCGCTCACCGTTATCATTACGGGAGCCTACACCATGTTGGCCGCCCAGATGAAGCTCATCAGAGGACAATTTTCCGACTTGGGCGTTTAGATCGCCAGTCAACAGCACAGTATCCGTGCTTCTTCTGTAACGAAGGAGACCGTGAAGTTGCTGATAGAAAGCATGTTTCACCGAATCAGTGCTACAGTTTGTAGGGGAGTAGGGCGCAATGACACACAGGCGCCGTTTGTTCCCGCGCAACTTCATAGCATCGAACGAACCAGCTAATCTAACAGCGCACATCCGACTGTTGACTGGGATCCCATCGATCAGGTCAGCTTCAGCCCGGCGACTCAAAACGATGCCGACGCCAGCTTGACCGGCATTTGAAGCTGCATCATCGCCAGACAGGCGCAGTGAGAATGTGCCGCCAGTATCACATGTGGGGGATCGCAGAGTAAGCACGGAGCTCGAATTTTGCAGACGGGTTTCTGATAAACAACAAATATCGATCGATAGGGTCTCTAGTGTGCGGGCAAGTGCTGCCTGTTAGCTAATCTGTGGCAATGTGCGCACGTTGAGGCATGCCAGTCTTAGCGAGACGCGAGGACTCCAAAGGGAAACGGATGAACTGACGTTGTCCGCTTGGTTGAACATAGAATTGTCGACTGGATTGGAGCGATACTCTGCTACTGTGTGTGAGTTGAAATTAAAAGACAAGCGACTATTGAATTAAGGTGTGGGAGGGCCAAGAATTGGGGGATTGAAAATGGTGGGATAAAAGTACAGTTGGAGCGGGGTGCTAAGGATGAAAAAGCGTAAGGAGGGGGATAAGAAGACGGAAAGGCCTGAGCAGTAGCATCCAAACCCCTATCAACCTTGCTCGATGTTGCAGCTAGGGCGCCGTTGGTTATCCTCTGCGACGGCCAGAGCATCAAGTAATTGTTAGGAGAAAGGTTCGTTGTATTGCGTGGGCAGATTGCTGTCAGGTTGCCCAAGCCTAGACAGGAGAACGATTAGAGTTCTCAACCAAAGACTGGTTCAAAAACCTTACCGCACGGCAGCGGGGTTTTAGCAGTGGACTACAGAGAGCCCGTTTTATCGAGTAAGCAGCCACCCTCGCTCCAACTCCCAACCTGCAGGAGCAAGAGACTGAGTATGTCAGGCCACTAACCACTGACCAATTTGGTTTGAGTGACTCTGAAGGTGCAAAAAGCACCACCCAACATAATGGATCCCTGAGGCAGACAAACCATCGCACCACGTTATGGTCCAGTCTCCTCTTGATGGGTGAACTCTTCTACTGACAATTAATGAGTAACTTGTTTATATCTAAATTTCTGATCGCGAATTCATCCTTGTTGATCGCCCACAACAGTTGATTCTGGCGACACGATTACAGCTTTCAGTATCATTTATTTCCCTTTATACACCGTTTTTGCACTGTAAGCTAACCAGTTTTCACGCCCTACAAAGCTTTGTTCTACTGTGTTACATTCACGTGTTCGTATTGGCTGCTAATTTAACGATACGAGCATTTACTACCGCCACGCTTTTGCGATTTGTTTCACTTATCCGTATTATTTAGTTAATTTGGTATTCTAGAACTACGGTTTAACAGTACAAATTAATCTCCTCACCACCCGTATTTCTGCCACCAAGATCGTACGATAGCCTAGTGAATGAGCCTTTTTTCTGACTCCGCAATCGTAATGAGTAACAATCTCTTCGGACTGGTATTCTGTGGCTTTTATAGACTTGTAGGCTTCTTGTTGATCGGTGTAATAAACATCAGTAGTCCTGCTCGTAATCTCATCGCTCTGAACCCATTGGGTTGTGTAACCTGCTCGTATTAAACGTAGGGAACAGCTGATCGATAAGAGACAAATAGAGATACTATTTAACAGATAGAAACGCCGAGATGCACCTCCGGAATTGCGAGCTGATGCCATAAACACAAACCTATCGCCCGGTGACCGACTTAACAACTCGACGACTAGAACTCGCACGAGATATGCAGATTTGTGATGTCCGGTAGCGTTCAAAGCCCCGTGCTAACAACTCCCTCGCCATCGCTGCGCAGCGCGCTACTCCGAGCCTATTAGAACTCGCAACAATTGCCTTCTGGCTATACCTCCTTACCAGCCTCCAGCATACCAGTTTAGTTAACAGCTCCCATTTTTGTACAACCACAAACATAGCAATGAAAATAGAGTACGGATTGAAAACTGATGATACTAACAACTAACATGCACCGCAGCCGTGTAGCCTTTCACAATTCCCCCCTCTCTTAACGGAAGGAGGAATGGTTCAGCGCTCATTCTCATCATTGATACTCTCAGCCAGACGCAACCTACATTGATTCATTTTTCCTACAGTGCATCCACTCGACACGACCGGCTTAATATTAGGCAATTCCAAACTTGAACTTTGGACCACAATCCTTTCCACCGGCCCTGGCTTACTCGCGTGCACAATGCTCTTGCACAGAAGCATGCCACCTGTATGTTTGTTTCCATCAAACCCTTGTTTAACTTGGCTATAAAATTAAAGACTGGTAGCTCAGGTTGTTCAGATGGTGGTTGAACTGTTCGCTGAGCTTGGCAATTTGATCTCAGATGTTTCCTCATCAATCATGGTGACAACATCAGCGCACAGTTGAGTGGCGTGCAGTAGCGTAGAGGAGCCTCGGTGAGAGTGCGCCGAGTGTGGTGTGCGTGCGTTTTTATACCGCCATGGTTGCCCGTGAAGACGAGCAAACCCGCTTGGTATGAACTTCGCTCCGCGTTCAGCTGGGTTGATGGGTACATGACCTCCACCCTGGTCCCTTCTGTTTCGTGGCTTGTGTCTGCTTCCTCTTGTGAGCGAGTCCGTCGTCATTTCTGATTGTCTAATCACACGTTCCACCGGATTCAATCGATCGAGTTGGCGGTCTTTCGCCAGTAGTGTTGCGTATACTGCGTCTAGTTCGATGTGTCGATTGACTGAATTCGTTGTAGATCACCAGGCTTCCAAAAACTCCCGCATAAATCGCACTGATGATGTCGTCTAGCCTGGCGATGAAACGTTTGCAGCCAAATCAGCCAGCTCGGAGAACACCCGCATACCCTCATCCGCATCCCGAGCTACAAATCTTCTCACGGATTTCACGAGATAGTCACTGTTTGTTTAACTGAGTCAAAGAAGGAACCTCATCGGCTCGTAATAATCATTAGCTACAGATGTGAGCAGACAATTTATATCGAGGGGTTCGGCTTGCCAAATGTGCTGTACTTCTTGCTGAGTTTGACTTTGCCGAATAAACGCTTGTCGCTGTAGGGCTGAGCTCTGTAACAATCATCTATCCACTCCTTCGATCAGTTCGCCAACTCACGGATGTATTGCTACCTCCGCGTCTATGCAAATAAGTCTTTGTTGTTATATCTTACATCAAACATCAAAGCCATTTGTTGTGCACATTCATTTGAATGGTTGTTGGCTTCCTGTCCACAATGGATTTGGTCCCGTCCACATGAGTTGGAGATACTATTCGCCTTTATCCTAGCTGTTCTCACTAATCGAGAGCTCAGCACAGTAAAGAATATCGAATCTAAGTTTCATGCTTTTTGTGTTATCGTGGTCCCATTCACCCTCTGTTTGCATCTCTTTCCTTTTGCAGTAAACGTTACTCAGTGCTCCACAAACGCGAGTGCTCCTAGTGAGTTCCATCTCAATGTACTCTTATATTTGACTGTTCCACTAGGATTGGTGAACACAAACCCACAACTGCTGGCAATCGTTGGCCACAAGATTCATGTACTTACCTATTTGTCCCTATATTAATCTTTACCTGAGTACTGACTCTCTAGCATTGGGCGCCGAAGGATGATTACCTAAACATTCACAACCCAAAACCCGGTTTCTTAGCCAGGAAACATTATGTCAACAAAATCGTCGTTTTGAAGATACTTTCTTATCTTACTGCAGCTCTAAGGTGGGCTTTGATTAGCAGCCCAGTGATTCAATCGGAATCTAACTTTGGGTGGCTGTTTGTTTGATTCGGTGGTTCACCATCTGTGGTGGTTTCCGATTACTGTTAGTGCCACTCAAATCTAACAGTTCAATACCTTGGAAGTCAGGTAGCTTCATTGTCAACACCGTAAATTAGAGTTTGGCAATTTGCCACCATTCGTCGACAACGGTAGTTCTCGGGTTGCAATCTGCGCTCGACTGACATGGTAGCAGAAGCACCATGTATTGACTGTGTTGATGATGGGGCATACCTCTTCCCCTTGTAGTTGTCATTGCTCATCTCAAGCCGAGCGAGTTGCTATCCAATACGGTGCAAATCAGTATCTGGTTCGACGCTGCCGTCTATGTGTCAGCTGCCGTGGTTGACCAGTGTGCCCTGCTTCCCCCATACTTGTACAAACTAAATAAGACCAGCTTCTGTTAGCCTCCCGTATGAGTACAATCACACCTCAATTGAGCCTGTCCTTCTTTCTCTCATGGGTCAGACTGTTGCGTCGAAGGTTAGGCGTTGAACTCCCACAAACAGAACCTCTCCCTCGGAATGGTGGCTTAAACGCCTCACGTATCCACATAGGTTAACTATCAGTGTTTTTCCTCTTCTTCCTCTGTCCTCTTTCCTTGCCCTTGTCTTTCCTGGTAAACCAACACGATATAACACTAGCAACTAAACCATAATAATAATAGTACGTATATTTCCCGATTGTACGAGTTGTCCCTGGATTGTGGACTGATCTTGGGTACGATAATTATCATGCTCATGCATGAGTGAAATATGTCATATACTGTGTTTGATATCAAAATAATTTGGAGTCATGTAACTATTGTTGTTGCTGAGTTCTTTGTACCACCTTTAATCATTGATTATATATTCCTTGGTCCATATTCAGAGAACACGTGTGGTGATTTACCCGATGGAAATATGGTCATTATCGAGTTCTGGTCAAGGAATTTGCTAAGCTGAATGTGGAATGTTCTTGCATTTGTGCAAGACCTGATTGTGGCTGGTAAGCTATTCCACACGACAGCGTATTTGACGAGGAAGATGTTTGATCTGATAGCTGCCTTGGTTCTCGACACATAATGTACAGGTCTTGTTGCGTATATTCCGAGTGAAGTTATGTTGAATTTTAAGTGTACACTAGGCATTTCAATAATTAGGCATCTCGTCATACTGGTCAGTTGATAATGCCCGGTCTTGCTCCACACTCGATTTAATTTGGTATATATGGTATTTCGGTGACCCGCACCACCTTGAACATCTGTGGCACGATAAATCCTTGTTACTGATTTCAGTTCCCAGACATGCCAAGCTGCACTGGACAGATTAGCACTACCTGTCAGCCGCTTCACGCTTTGCTTTGCACTATCGAATTGCAAAGCTTTCCTCTAAGGTTGACAGGAATCGCCTCCTGCGCTGACCCTTGGTAGGGATCAGCTAGAAGTCGTTCAGAAACTCAACTACCTGGAAAGTTGTATCAGCGCCCTTGGGACCAAAGACGAGATCACGAACCGTACAGCAAAATCTCGAGGCACTTGGGTTAACCTACACCACCTATGGCCTCGGCGCGACATCATTCTCGCCCTGAAGGGTAAAGTGTACAATGCAGCGGTATTTTCAACCCTACGGTACGGTTGCGAAGCCTGGCCCCCTTAGATCAGCGGACATAAAGACGCTAGATACGTTCGACCACCGGTGCCTTCGCAGTTTGGGTCACATCTGGTGGGAACACCGCGTGAGCAACGAGCGTGTTCTATGCCTTGTTTACGGCACAAGAATCGAGTAGCAAGGCTGGCTCAGCAATTACGAGGTATCTTCTGAACACCGGTCATCAGGTAAACCCGGATGAATCATTCACAGTTATCATGCTCAGCCAAAGACGTTACATACTCAAGCTTCTCGAAGCCATTGGTATCGATTGACAGCGCCAAAGGCTCTGCGTTCAAAC
Organism: Dicrocoelium dendriticum; assembly: GCA_944474145.2. NCBI lineage: Eukaryota > Metazoa > Platyhelminthes > Trematoda > Plagiorchiida > Dicrocoeliidae > Dicrocoelium > Dicrocoelium dendriticum. Next base: position 202,598,915 of record OX104064.1, on the reverse strand, counting down.
ACAGCTGACTGTGACGGTAAGCCTTCCGTGGGGGAAGTAATGCACAATCGTAATTCCCTTGACCAAGAATTGGACTTATATGATCTCAATTTTGTTTCTTTGTGATTCGCATGTACGAGACGGATGTGAATGCACAGAATGACGAGCAAAATCTCAAGGCGCTTTTGCTAAGCTTCCTCACCTATGGCGCCGGCGCGACATCACTCTCATCCTGAAGGGCAAAGTGTACTAGGCAGCGGTACGTTCGACCTTACGGTACGGTTGCGAAACCTGGCTCCCTTAGATCAGCCGACATAAAGAGGCTAGTTACGTTCGATCACCGGTGCCTTCGTAGTTTGGCTCACATCTGGTAGGAACACCGCGTGAGCAACGAGCGTGTTCGATGCCTTGCTTACAGCACAGAAAATGGAACTGAGCCGCTTGGTGTCGTCATTTCACACACTATGCTTTGATGCCTCGGCTACACATGCCAGCCCACCGGCTCCCGCGAGGTACGTTGTTTACTCGCCAGGGGTGTGGATAGAAGAGGAGATGTGGTGGCCAAGCGATGACTTTCTCGAGAGGAATAAAGGCCCTTACTTCGAAACTGTGCTCGGTTGGATCGTCACGGTTCCCTGATTGAGGTCCAAAAGACAATGAACACGTTGGACTGGATACACTTGCTGATATGGCTAGGAGCCGACCTCGGTGGCGTTCATGCTGTGAGTTTCTTTGTCCCTCTCCATCTCTTTTGGCCTCCTCCACCAACCACGATCTCAGTTCGTAGCATAATATACTTTTACCTAATCTTTTTGTTACCTGATAGCCGTCTGGTAGCTTTCCGGAACGATGCCTATCCGTTGCTGGTAGCTCAGCTGGCATGCAACTTATTTTTTTCTTTTTTTCTTTTTATGTATTGCGGCACAGTAGCTGCGGTGTTTTCTACCTCTAGTTAACGTGTGTAATGATGAGGATGATTTTAATGCTGTAAGCTCGTATATTTCTCGTCTCTGACTAGACCGCTCCTTTTGCTCGGTGAACTAATGGCCTTGTAGATGCACCCAGCAGGAACACCGATGGTGATTTGCTCGAATCTGCCCCAACGACTAACCACATTCGTACTGTCCGATGACGAATTTCAATCAGAGTTGTTAAGTAATGGCTGGAGACAACGGGTTTTTCATTGTTTCAGCACGGATGTCGTAAAGATGAATTTTATCGATAACTCCACTTCTCATTGGATTGCTCAGAAATGCGAGTCTTGGGACCGCTGCTGGCCGTACGAGTACTCACGCTTGTCACTTGCTTTCGAAAGTACATTTGAGTTTGCTCACTAGAAGGGGATATTGGATGTAATTATTTTGGAGTTCATCACATCAGCTTCCAAATCAGATAGTCCTTCACTTGCCCGGAAAAGCACTTGACTGCAGTTTCAAGCTGTTGGGCATCACCATTATTTTGCATCCAGGCCAACCCTGTCCTCTGCAACGTTCGTAATTTGCACGGCAATGGAGCATAAGACGCGGTATATCGCAGTTACCCTTCAAATCATGACGGTCCAAAGCTGTCCCCCGTGGTCCTGTGGCATAATCTGCTGACTGACAGTTCAAGCCGCTGGTGCAAATGAGCTCGAATCCTGATGGATCCGATGGATGCGCGTTACTGATGATTCCCAACAGGCTGAAACTGCAGTCTAGTGCTTTTCCGAGCGTGGACGACAATCTGATTTGGAAGCTGGCTGCGAAGAACCTCAATTTATTACATCAAAAGCCCCTACTCATGAGTACATCAAAAGATTTCCGCCGTAACGGTTTCTAAATGCTATGTCGTACATAGCTACTGTTAGTGGATGTCGTGTCTTTCGGGGCCAACCCTGTCCTCTGCAACGTTCGTATCTTGCGTGGCAGTTGAGGATAAGACGCGCCATATCACAGTTAGCTTGCAAATCATGACGGTCTGAAGCTGTCCCTTCGGGGCTTTGTGACATAAGTAGCTGACTGACAGTATAAGCAGTCGCTAGTCATGTGTTCGAATCCTGATGGATTCGATGGATGCACACTACTGGTGATACCAAGCAGGCTGAAACTGCAGTCCAGTGCCTCTCTGAGCATGTGAATGACTGTCTGATTTGGAACTGGCTGCGACGAACTCTCAGGTAATCACTTATGGGTTTATCTTGATAATCACCACACTTGTAATGGCAGGGCCTTCATATTTGGCCGTTATTGTTCTCGTTGGAATATTCTTTTGCACTACCGACTGAGGACTTAACATTTTACTTATATCTTTGCGACATTTTGTTTTTCCGTACTAGTACCGAGATCCAACATGTCTTATTCCGTCAGCCTTTCGAAAACGTCATGGATTACTGTCCTAAATCCGTGCTCCATCAAAAATGGTCACAAAATCAGGAATAACTTTAAACGAATTATGAAGAGACGTCTAGGAAATAACGAAAGCATGGTGCTAGTTGGTAACCTGGCCTCAGTCGTTGTTCTGTCCATAAGGCGCAAGTCGCACTGATAGTTTCTTGTAGTGTGCACTAACTGCTTGGTAAAGTCGGTGATCTCAGTGCCATTAAGCATCGAAATGATTATGTGAGTACAGGAATTCTTCTTTTAAAAACAAGTTAGTTACATACTGATGTGAAAAATGAGGTTATTCAACTCGATGGTTATTTTCCTACTAGGTCCGACCGCTTTGGAAAGCCTCAGTTTCGTGGTGGCGTTACAAGTTACGTTGGCCAACGTTGGTGCAGTTCAGCAACCGTAATATTCACATAACGGCTTATATAGGATGCCATTTAAATGAAGGCAAACCGAAGTTCTGAGATGGCTTTCAATCCATCACCGCTGGACACGTCTAGAATTTTCTTGGCACATCTGCATCAGAGGACCAAGTTCCTTTTCACTGCTACTGCTGAACTACTGTTGTTTTATCTGTGTTTGCTGGCGACTTTAATAGAAAGAATACAACATTCCGGGGGCACTTAGCTTGGCAGATCTGGTGAGGTTTTCGAGCAGACAATATATCTAGTTAAACATTTTGTTCACAAATAAACGGCAGTTGTTTTCCATACAAACTCGGGCTCCTTTGAGCAGCCCAGACCATTGTGTTCTAAAATTGTGTCCAATCATATACAGTAGACCTAATTTTTTCCCACTGACTAGAAGCCATTACAAGACTATTAAAGGGCGGAATTGCCCCTTTGAAAATATCTCAAGGTTCCAGACGATCTTTTCTTTTATTGATTTTTCTGTATTTAATAACGAGGATCTGTCTCTTTAATGTGTCCATCCTACAGGCTACATCAAACATTGCTTTGTCACATGTTACCCTGTTGAAATGATTTGCCTAGGGGGCGGATAGATTTTCATAACCACTGTTAAAGCGACTTCGAAGGATGAAAAAATGGGCTTACAGGTGCAAGACGGATAGTCAAACCACGATCCCAATCTCAGCAATTAAATCTCAGATGAAAATGCTAAACGCATCTACGCAACCATAACTGTCGTAATCTGTGGAAGCTTTTGAGGTAGCTCTGTGCTAAGACCGCTTGCAGTCAGCGGGGTAAGGTGAATGTGTTTAGTTCTGCCTCACCAAGCGCACCCTCTTGCCCTCCTTTATTAGCGCAAGTTCAGTTACGCCTTTCGATCAAAGCGAAGTTCGCAAGGAACTCAAAAAATTAAAATCAAACAAAGCTGGTGGTTCGGTTGTTTTCTCATCAGTAGCTTTGAAAGTGGGCGGATTCTCTCACACTAGTTTTAACAGATCCCTTTAAAAATGCCTCACTACAGGTGTGATCTCAGGCATTTGGTGATCGGCAACAGTAACCCCGGTACCTAGAAAACTGGATCTCAAAAGTAGCGCCCGGTTACGTGCACATTTGTGCTTCTGAAAGTTGTCGAAAAACTGTTAATTCCGCGATTTTTCTTACAGCCACTCCTGCATATAGACCCAACACTTTTCATTGAATACAATGGCATATCTTGTTTATTCTCTAGCCAGCATTAGACCAAAAGTGTAAGCCCGTAAGACTTCTTTTCTTGATTATTCGAATGCCTTTGGAAGCCTGGATATGTCAATGTTGCTCAACCTGCTATCCGAGAACGAAGTCCCCACACGTGTTTAATGCGTTGTGTGACTATTTTATGCATCGCACTCACTTCATAAAGTTAAACGGTCAGAAAGTGTCTGTCTTCCGTGCCGACGGTGGTGTTCTGCATGGAGTGACCCTATCACCTTTTCTATTTTCCTGATGTGTTGAACATCTCCCTATACAGACCACGTGTATAGGTTGCAAGGACACTAAGGATAAGGTGTTGGGATGTATGGTCTCCACTATTCAGGATTCCTCATCACTTCACCGTGGATTGGAAGATCTGGTGGAGTGGTATTCATCCAGTTACCTTACAATTAATGCTTCTAAGTGCAAAGATGTAATATTTTCTTTTCTCCGCGGCGATAACTTGCAGTCACTCATCCTTATTGTGATTGAAAATCCCCACACCCACCTCATCCATGATCAAGTATCTCGGCGTCTTTTTGTCTCTGAAACTTTCTTGGTCCACACATGTCTGTGAAACTTTTCATAAAGTGGGAAAAGTTTCTTTTAATGCCCTCAGATTTACGGTGCTTTTATACTCCATATTTTAATATTCAATTTTATGACTTCTTACATTAATCCTCATTGGTTGTACCGCTCTCCTGTCATCTTTTCTGAACTGATTCACATTGACCGCATCTTACTTATACGATCAATAAAACCCAGTTCCAGATGCAATGGCTTGTCTAGAGATCCCTTAGTCGATTTGATCATTTCTAGACATTGATACCTGCAATATTTTTTTCTTCTAAGGTACTAAATGACTGGTTTCATCCACTGCGCACCGCGTTTTCAAAAACGCTCTCTTGCTCTCATACACGTTCGAAGTTCAAAATTTTAATCTCCCGCACGTCATCGTATCGCAATACGATGTTGCAGTGATAGTTGTGCATATTTCATTTTTTTCTCCTCAAGTATGTATTAGATATTGTGATTGTCATCCAGTATGTCCGCAGTGGTGTGTAACTACTGGAGACGAACTCATTGGGATTCATAACGCTTTTTAGTACTTAATCTGATCAAAATCCTCCTGTTTGCATCAGTCTTCGTATCATGTTAGCTGGTACCAAACGAACGATACTCTAATGCCGGTAGATGCATGCATTTTGTATTGTCTCCTCCGTATCATTAACAATAACCGATATGCATGGGTATGGCTAACGGTGGGTGCGATCACACGAGCTTGAGTTGCATAGAGAATCACCTCCATGTCAGACTTAGGCTGACAAATAATTGTTTTTGTCGCACATAGCTGGTTTCATCCGGATTATTGCGACAGCCCCAGCAAACCGAAGAATGCGGGGATTATCGTGGCATGACACAACTTTGAATGCTGAGTCCTGCTTTGTCCGGTGACACGGGTTCGCCTATCGAGGTAGCCGGCACCCTACACGAGCACGGAATTTGAGGTGGGGGGGGGGTGAGGAATGTGGGTAATTTCACACCGGAACCATCTCGGCACATGTTCCTTCTCACAAACATCCACCATGTTCCTTTAGACAGGAAGTAAGAAACCTATCAACTCTGCCTATATAACTGTCTCTGCAGTCACACACAAATTAGTATATACAGTGTGAGTTGGCCCCGATAGGCTGAGCTTCCTTCCTTGGAGGTACGGGCAAATTTCGAGTTCGGTTGATGTCAAAAACTCTTGCAGGATAGTAACTTTCTTGCCCTATTCTATGTGTGGCCATTTGGTATAAATCCTCCGGGATTGATATTTAACCGCACATTGCGAAAGTGGACCACCCACGGCGCTCATTTCCGACTGTATTTGTGACGGTCATTATAAACGAATAAATAAATAGTTTATTCTCGATGACATCTAGACACACCTTAACAGGCATGGTCAAACTTTTGCAATGTTTCGCAGTAGGCACATGGTTTGCATGCATAAATGGTGAAAGTACATGTGAGGAAACCATCAGAGGTGAAGTGGCGATTGTTTGCTTCCATGTAGATGTAGCGTAATGTGGAAATTTGTAGGCTGTGACTTTATTATGGTCGGTAATTGTATAAAATATGACATGTTAACCAGTAAGCTACTGGATTTGTGTGTCGGTATATATGTTCATGTATGTGTTAGTGGGCATTCTGAGTGAACTTGTGAAATGTGACTGAATTCGTGAGTTTGATTGCTGTGTTCGCCATCGTATGAAAGGGATCAATGGAAGTCTTCAAATTGAATAACACTTGTGAACTGGGTATCCTCCGGAAGAGGAAGTGACAGTGACTTTATTTAGTGGCGAGTCACATCCACCACGTCGCAGTGTTGTTAAACGGACCTTTGTGGCTTTCTATAGGGAGAACGCTTGCTAGGCGAAAACCCACCACGTCCTGGAACACTGCCGCCGAACTATTCGCTGGAACGCGATGAACCCTAACCACCCAGCTGGCACCACGGGGAGGTTGATCGGCTAGCCAACCACGAGATGAATCGTCTACCCCCTCAGCTAAGCTAAAGCCGGCATTTAGTGTGGGTATACCTGAATTTGTTTCATAACGACAGGTTGTTCACTCCTCGCTCCTCCCAGCTTAATTTATGCGGAGTCCACAGACTTGGTGCGTTGTAGCGCAAAAATTCTCGATAAATTCTCCAACTTCTGAATTTATCGATGCAACCACACGTTTCTAATGCCTTCCACTGGCAGTATGCATAGAAGCGCTTTTCATATGAAAAGAGCTGACAATGGATCATTGTGGTGTCTGATAACAAGCAAACGCACGAGCCTGACCTTGCTAATCACCACAATTTCTTCTCTGGTTGTGACTCAGCCGCTAACTTGCAAAATTTGATTGTTTATTCTTGCTTATGCTTTCCTATAACGAAAGGCTAATGGCTAGGATCTTCTCTCTTTTGCCTTAGCATTCTTGACTTCGACGTACGGCTCCATGATGTCTGACTGGGATCCATCAGTGCGCAGAGAATTATCTCCACATGGCTCGGAAAAGCCGCCGTTCCCTTTGAACTGCATCAGTGATTATGGAGTAAATGTCAATGCAGGATCTCGTTTATTTCCTCCGTACATAAATGTCTCGTAACTTGTTACTATATATTCGGCTTGTTCTGGCTACCTCCTCCTTGACTCATGGTTGCTCAATTTGATTGTAATCGACTTTCGTGGCACTATCTTGCGTGTCGGGAATTACATTCCTTGTTGGCTTTAAGGTTTAATGTATGCATGTTTGTCGAGGCCATTGCCTTAGTGTTCTCACTGGACAAATATCGACTCAAATCTATCCGACAACGTACTAAGATTTTTGCGGATCTTGGACTCTAACATTCTTAATATTCAATGTTCAGTTAGCTCGCACCGCTACCCTCTTATATCGACACGATTTGCACATGAACACAACAAATCACCCAGAGCAGAATGTTCTAGATCATTACGCTATTATCTCATTGATGAAATTCATGTGGAGTTCTTACTGACGTAGTAACATGGAAATTCTTCAGAATACCCTGCTGCATCGACTATTCTACCAGTCCGTATATTCTACCAATGTTGATTATACCAGTTTAGAAGCCAGATGGTTCAATTTCTGAACTCAGTTATTACGTATGCTGAGATGGCCTGGCATTCATGGTCTTTCACTTTATACCGCAGCCCTTCAAACATTAGTGAGAACATTGTAGCAAGCATTCTCCTAATTTATGCGCGCATTGAGCGCAGATTATTTCCAACCTGGTAACTGAATTGCAAATGAGGATAATTGACCTCGTTTCGATGTATTGCGTTATCCCTTTAACAGGCCATGTCTTTGCCATATGGTTTTTCGACTGATGTCATCTGTGTGCCCCCCACCCCACTTTTGCTTGGTTCACACACGTAAGTGCACAAAACTGTACTCTATTGGGTGCTTCCACCCTTTGAGAATCGGGGCATTCTTTCCTCCTTGAAGTAACTTCGAATAAATCTCGTTAGATTCACAAACGAGATCAATAATCCATCGTGGACAGTCAGCCGCGGAGTTTCAGAGCGCGGAATGTTCTAGGCTAGTAACTTGGTTCTTCACTAAACACCACAAAAGCTGGTACCACGCAGTGTCGTAGCTCATGTGACCAACTGTATGGTTACTGATTACACACCTCTGTAACCAGAAGTGAGTGCATAACGGATGGCGGATGATCAACCTAGTTGACCACCGGCTTCTATGTGGACTGCCATTCGGACGCTAGGGTGTATGAACCACTTAGCTGCCCACGGCTTTCGTGTTCAGTAGTGAATTGGGTGTTCATGCCCTCTGTACTGCTATACTTCGGCTGTTCAGACGCCGTGAGCAGTTTGTTACTACTCAAAAATCTAGTTATCCATAAATTGGTCACCGGCTCCCTACGATTCACGATATACATTAACCACCCCACTTCTGCGGGTCAGGTCTTGCTACCTAAGGCTCCAAGTAGGGACCACAAGTCAGCCCTCTTCCTCGGCCTGAGCAGTCGAGAAGTTCTATGCCCCTACAATATATATGAACAAATGCACCTTCGAAACCCTGTTCTTTGTCTCCGCTTTCCTCCTCCAAGGCATGCATGGCAGGCTCCCAAAAATGCCTTATCACACAGTGTTTTCGGACGAGAAAAGCCCAATTTCCATCTGCTTCAGTTACGGTCCCAGCGATTGAATTGGCCATGGTTCACTACAATGCGATTCATGGTCTACCTTGTGACTACGCTTCGTAATCCACACCCACTTACCACAACTTTTGTTCCACTTTTGTTGGACACTCCATCTTTGATTAACCTCCTCCGATGCTGAGCCACCAGTGATGCACCGCCTTGGACGAAACGTCGGACCGTGTCGGTGAGCAGTTCAAGATCGACCGTGTGCCATCCAGTGATGGAGACAGAAACTTTCAAGTCCACCATTCTCAATTCAACTTGGCCACCTTCAATGTTCGGACGCCTCCTTGACAGGATCGCAGGCAGCCCTTGTTTGCACTCTGGGAACCGTCAACACCGTCAACATCTGTTACCCTGCTGAAGCCAGCTTATAGGACTCCTGTACAACCTTACGGCCATTCTCCATTGGTACATTCACACTACGCTTATTTGGAGATATGACTGCTGAAGCATCAGGCCATGCCGGTGTGGGAATTGTGTTACTCGGACGCGCAGTAGCAGCGCTACTTGGCTGAATCCCAGTTAAAAATTAACTGGACACTTCAACCGGAAGGCTCCGTACGACCTTCCAGCACAAGGCTAACAAACACAGTTTGTTCTTCGTAGCAGCGTATGCTTCCACGGATTGTTACACGGGCTCAGATAAGGATGTTTTCAACCGTCAACTCTGACATTATCCGTGAATAGTGCCGCACGGATATTGTGGTGCTCGCCGGAGACTCAAGTGCGTAGGTCATCAGACTCCTTGGTGATGAACGTGAACTCGACAGCGAACATGGCCACAGTGCCCGTAAAACGGATGACAGTGATCGCATTCTACATCTATGGGCTGAATACGGCATGTTCCTGCCGAGTACTAACTTTCGGCACTCCCATCGCCAACACTTCAGTCGGCGACCTTCATTGCTTGGACGATCGTGGACCACATCGACCGCATCACTATCTGTCATCGTTAGCAAAGCATGATGGATAGCAAATCAATTTGTAGTACTGAAGTCGCTTCACATCACGTGCGTTTTTGGTTGCACCCGCCCGCATTACCGGAAACGGCTTAACGTAGCCAAACTTGCCGCTTCAAACAATCTCACTGACTTTCAGGATGCGTTGGCTTCTGATTTGAACAGCCCTCCACTCACGAACATCGAACTACATTGGGCGCACATTCGTATCGCCATGCACAAGTCTGTCGTCGTCATCTGCTGTCGCAGGATGTTCAACATATGGAAGCCCACCGAACAATTCCAGCTTTTGTCGGGTACAACTCATGGCGCAGAGCTACCAACGCCCAACCAACACACGGAAGATCGTGAATTTCGGTGGATGCAGCTTGTCACTGAGATTGAACAAGCTGCCTCCTCAGACAACTTCGATATGTTTTCCCCTCTTATCTGATCCACCGGCGGCAATGAACCAACTGTAAGCGAAGTTCTATGTGAGACTAACGGATACTTAGTTCACGGTCAACGTCAACTTGTACATTGATCAGATCAATTTGAATAGCAGTAAAACTGATCACCGATTCTCTCGAGTTTTCATTCTTGTATTCACGGTTCTTCGTAGCATCCCCTACCATCCGGAGCTAAGGTTTCTGACGAGCTCAGTCTTCCGATTATCACAAATCTACTGATCCGGATGAACTGCCTCCGGCTGTCCTCAAGAACGGAGACCTGCTTCTCTTTTGTGAATTAACTACTCTCCTTCAAAAGATTTTGACAACAGATTTCATCCCGTCTGATTGGAGTTTGGTGCCTGTCTCCAAGAAAGGTGGCCGAACAGCTCACACCAAATATCGGGAATCAGCTCTCCTGTTTTTACGAGCACTCAGTCGAGCTACAGTGGCCTGGACTTCATCCAACCTGCTCTAAACTGAAATGCCTGGTATTTCCGGTTGTCTAATTCCATTCCGCCTTCATTTATCCCCGTGTTCAGTGTGATGGTAGATTGTTAGGGAGATATAGTTTGCTGAACTGCTAGCAGTATTACCGCTTAACAAGTACACATGCATCCTGGTACCTTTACGTTCTCGTTGACATAATTTATCTAACAGTTCGGCCATCCACACTGTTTAAAAACATTCCGCATGTGGCGTGTCTGATGAATTTCGGTCCTCAATAGATAACCTTTCGTTCATTGTCAATTGATTGTACATCATTCGCAAACACCGATATGGCACTGCTATCCCAGCGTATGTTTGTGTCCTGCATTCAAATGTTGGGGGCGTTAGTCTAATGGTTGGCCAATATTGATACAACTTGCGCCGAAATTCAAGTCCATTTGGTTCTCTTGTAATCAAAAGGAGCGCGCAAGATCAGTTTATCCTTTTGGCATTGGGTCCGTGTTTCGGTCAAGCATGCGATTTTTTAGGTTTAACTTCGCCAATATGTACAGTATTCAAGTTACGCATGATATTATTTGATACGCTGTTTATTTCTCTAATTTCTCTTCCCCAGTTGACCGACAACACTCGCGTCGCTCTTGTGCGTTGCCACCGCCCAATGTGCAAATTGACAACAGCTTCTCCGAGTTAGTCAATGATTTATTATGGCTCAAATTTACTCAGCCTATATCCGCGTTCCATTAGGAAGTATATATTATCCTACAACCCCCGCATACGAACTGTCTCCAGGTCCCACGGTTTACCCTCTGTCATCTTGGGTTCATTGCTGCTTTCTCTGACTTTCTGAAATAACTTTCACACGATGTACGTATTTGGTGGGGCGGAATCTTCGCCAGTTTCTGCAAGTACCTGGTATCAGTGATGTCACTTGGCCGGCCACAACCAAACTTTGTCTAAAGGTTGCAATTAGTGGCTGAAGCATTTGTATGCTCGTCGTCTGAAACGATGGGAGGCCATCTTCTTCGTTGTGCGCAACTCAATGTTACCATGGTTTATTGCGGACACATGCACTAGCGCTTAGCAATTCTCGTAGGATGGGTTAGGTGAAAACGACCAAATCAAAACAATTTCACCAAATAAGATAACTAACGATAGACCGCTATGGTTATGCTTCATTGCAAATGGAAAAGTGAATGCTTAAAATGTCTCAACGGATCATTTGGTTACGAATTAAATGGAAAATTACGAACTACGTAAGAGATTCTACTGTTAGTTTTGTGCGAAAACCTATTCCCTTACCTGTGCATCCCATGCGGTCTGCAGTACCGAATGAAGCATGTCAAAAAGGTGCGTCCGAAAGTATATGGGTTTAGATAACTGGATGCTAGAAGTTAACTACGACCTGCAGTCTTATTTGATGAAAGCCCATATGGACACGGAAACAACTACATTTGGGAGAGCATTCCGTGGCTTACGGATTCGAAGGAAAAGTAGTCCCAGCGGCACTCTGGACATAAATACTGCTCATGCAACTTCAGGCGGTTGCTCCTTAAGTTAGTGATGGGGCTGAGTTCAAGTAGATTGCGTATTTGATTAGGATTGTACAATATCGTTTGCGCCGTTAAATGATTACCACGTGCCCGTTGTTAATGCTAACTAAACACTCCTAGTAACTTCATCCACTGTTGGCGCATAGGGTGATGCATACCGTTGAAACTCTGTTATTCTAACTCATGAGATCACTCTCGCAGCGAGATCGCGCTTTTGTCGTGATTGTCAGACTTGGCTAACATTCGGCGCGAAAGCAGGACTAAAGCATGTCACAGGTTAGTAATTGCGGATCTAACGCTCAGCAGCTGCCCTTAGCCGAAGTATCATAAAGCAAAACACATCAGGCACATGGAAGGCAATACTATCTTCCAAACAGCATGTTGTACAGCGCAACGATCCACTATTCTAAATTAGGCCAATCGATAAGTGGGTCAGCGGGTTACTGACACACCAGCAGATGCGGCTAACAAATGGGAAGGGCTCAGTACATTGGCCGTGAGGACGCCACGTTCCTTCTCCCTTTACTTTTTACCACTCCAGCTAGCTTCGTATCGATAGATGGGTCGATGTATCCGAGTTGAAGAAAGGCGACATTGCTGAGCCTTTGGTTGGCCAGTTAGGAGAGTTCGGCGCCTTTGTGAACTCAGTATCCTGGTTTGAGGACGCGTCATCTGGTGGAATTGAAACGGAACGATGGCTGACGTGATGCTTGTTCTGATTAACTAATCTGCCGTCAGGTAAAGCCACGTCGTATGTTCTCCCTCAACTTCGCGCAACTCTCCAGGCTGCCAGGTCGTTTCGTTGGGCAACTTGACGTAGACCGGTTCATTCTCGCAAAATCTTCGGTCGGAAACCTTCTGGTCATAATCTGTCTTAGATTTGTCTTGCCTAGCCTCGACATGTAGCCTCTGGTCAGGAAACAGAAGATCCAGCCGTGTCCGCAACATCCGTCCGAACATCATCTCGCCTGAACTCTTCCCAGGAGTTTCTTTTGGCGTGGTACGGTAGCCAAAAAGAAATTTATCCAACTTTGTTCACAGTGGAGCAGACGCTTGTTTCTGTAACCCGTTCTTGACCGTCTGGACGGCTCTTTCTGCCAACCCGTTTGAAGCTGGATGGTAAGGGGCTGAATTCACATGATGTATGCCGTTGCTTTTGAGGAACTCTTAAAATTCTTGACTAGTAAATACAGAACCGTTATCTGTTACCGGCGTAGGTGGTATATCGAAGGTATCGTAACACGTTCGCATGCAAGAAACGGTCGTCTCAGAGGTGGCATGTGCAAGTGAGAAAACTTCTACCCATTTCGAGTAAGCATCAATCAAGAGGAGAGACATTTTTCCATCCAACGGGCCAAGGAAGTCTGTGTGTATGCGTTCCTAAGGTTTACTGGGCCATTTCCAATGATTAAGTGGTACCGTAGTGACGTCCCTCTGAGTGCTTTGATGCACATCGCCGTGTCGGATCAACTCTTCGATATACCTGTCAATATTAGGTCACCACACGTAGGATCGCGCAAGTGCCTTCATTCTCGTGATTCCTAGGTGCGGTTCGTGCAGTTCTGGTAAGGTATTCTGTTGCCGCCTTGGTGGCATGATCGCTCTAGATCCCCATAGCAGGCACCCATCTCCGAGACTAAGCTTTGTATGTCGGATAAAGTAAGGCATTAGTCGCGATTCACAACTGTCAGGCCATCCTTGAGAGACTAGTCGCTTGACTTTGGCCAGTAATATATCCCGTTCAGTCTCCTGTCGGATATTTACATTGGGCACCGGCTTTTCGCCTAAATGTTACAGCAGATGGACAAGCTCCACAGGTACGCAAGCTGGTAGGTGATTAACAGCTCAGGATGTCCGCGATTCTATTTGCTTTCTCAGGGACATAGGCGATTTTGTAATTGTAAGCGGAGAGTAATAAAGCCCAACGTTGCATACGTGGTGACGCCATCTTGTTTATGTCGTTGTTCTCACCAATCAGGGTTAACAGAGGCTAGTGGTCAGCAAAAATTTCAAAATTTTCTTCCCCAGATACTGGTGGAATTTCTTGACTCCAAAGATAACCACTAAAGCTTCCCTGTCGAGCTGCTGATAGTTCTTTTCCCTGGTGCCAAACTTCTGGACGCAAAAGCTATTGGTCGCTCGGTCATGTTTTCCATTTGATGTGATAGTATGGCCCCGAGTCCTGTGAGGGACGCAACGCAAGTAAGAATGATCGCTTCCTTTGGATCAAAATGCACTAACAAGTTAGCGTTACTGATAACCAATCTGACAGCATCATAAACCTTTTGTTGTTCATTCGACCACGTCCACCTGGTATGTTTTACGAAACAAACTCTACAATGGCGCGCGAAGTCTAGCCAAATTGGGTAAGAAACGACTGTACTGGGTTACCAACTCAAGAAATGATTGCAGTTCGTTAATACTTCGGGGTGTTGGAGAATCCAGAATGGACTGCATTTGTTCCCGTAGGCTATGTAACCCGTGTTTGTCCAACTGAAACTCCAGATACTCAACGTTATCACAAAAGAAGACACATTAAGATTCCTTGAGTTTCAGTCCTCTCTCCTGATCATCCGACAAACTATTGGCCTTAAAACTTCACGCCCTCGACGAACATGTCTTTCGTTAAGAGCAAGTGTGGGTTGTGTGTTAAATTGGTGAAGAGTGGGCTAGTTTTCAACAGTTGCTTGAAAACCTATCACAAAAGACGCCTTGGGACCGAACCGATACCAAGGAGGCGGTACAATAATACGACAGAGGCGTTTAGGTTCTTCCCGATATGCAGTGCTGTCCCAGTTGTTAGCTGTCTAACTATACTTTTCATACTCCCTCCCCCCCTTCAAACTGCCGCCATCATGGCACTACCAGGCTGCATCGAAAACAACCAACTGAGAATGCCCGCGAACTGGCAGCATGCGGCGACAGAAATCCCAAATGAAAATATGCATCAAAACATCTCTATGGTGACTCTGTAAAAACGCAAACAACTGACAGCCTCGTATGCCTGAGCATGTTGCAAGGTACATATGATCCGTCCCTTTGTGGGCTAGGTTACTCCGTACCACTAGAAATATACCTTATTATTAAGAAGTGTGAAAGACTAACGGAAGCAGTCGAGCAACTAATGTGCGCCAGGGTTAGGCCTATAAGAGGAAACGGACCTGCACTTGTATGTGCAAATAACACCCCGAATTCCCCATTCAGGCCGAAGAAGAGAGCCAGGCGTCATAGCATTACCCCAACGACTCAGTCTCAATCAGTACCAACTCCCTTCTCTCTCTCCCATAAGTAAAAACATTGTCGACAGCGTGCCTGCTTCAACTTCGGTACAGTGTGTTACACCTAGTAGTTTGTTCGCTATACAGGAGACCCTAAGCTGCAGTCAACCAGCCATAGTGAGGAATCAGGTAACATTTGCATCGGTTGCCGCCAAGCAAACACTGGAAATAGTACCGGTAACCTTGGTAGCCGGACTAAAGAAAACTAGAATGTCGCAGCACGGATGGCCTTCATCAGTGCCGTTCACAAATCCATCAAAAGCACCGGAAAATAAGGATCCAAAACCAGGCACAACCATGGTGCTTTAAACCTTGTGTGCAGTAATGTCCCCCAATCCAAGTCCAATACAATTAAGGGTAGGCTGACAGACGATCGAAATCAATGGAGTCCATCTGTACGGCGATCGGTGTCCATACTGATCCCACGACATTAAAACGCATCTCGCGTCACCCAAACACATTGCACTACGGTAAATCCCGGTTACTTCGGGTAACACTGAACTCGGTGGATGAGACAGAGGCCGTTCTGCTGTCTGTGAATCGACTCCGCAACGCCTCGAATGGAGTGCACATACTACCTGAAATCCCGTGGAAAGAACGTTCAGCGGATCACGTTAACAGAGAGTGGAACAGAAAAAGTCAAGATAAGAAAACAGTGATTGCTCACGGTGTTCCTGAGCTTACTGATTCCTCTTTCGACGATGCTCAGGTAGACGACCTGGAGCAGTGGCACTACATCCAGGAGGCTCTTTCTCTCGAAAATGTCGTGGGCACTTCGTTGACAAGGATCCCTGTATCCCCGAAGTATAAACGCTGCGGTGTCAGGCGGTTGGAACTGGTGTTGCAATCAGAACTAACGGCATCAACCCTTCTAGAGAACTGGACTAAATTCTGTAGCAGGTTGCCAACAGAAATTTGTCTGAAAGTGACAGGAGCACCACCACTTTCTAATGAAGACTCAGTGGAGGTGCAACTCTCAATGAAAACACCAACTGTAGAACCTGACTCGGTAACGTTTTCAACAGTAGCCATAACATCTGGAGTGACATAGCAGAGCACGAGCGAACACTGGGATACTGGGCATCTGATACTTTAATATATACCAAATTGGTCTCGAGAGTCTGTAACCCATCCAAAAAACGATTAGCCGCCGACCTTACATCGGTCGGCATATACTCACTTGCTTCATCCACTCCACCCAACACACTTTTAGTCTCCGAGAAGCTCTCATGCATGTACACAAATGGCCAAGGTCTAGTTAGCAGATTAGCTAAGTTAGGACTTTGACACGCGTCAGCAGCTTGCGACCTCATCGCTATCACGGAAACATGGTTGCGCTATGAGATGACGGATGCCGAAATCGCACTAGCAGGTTTGTCCGTTACCCGGAATAATCGAGCCAGAAAAGGTGGTGGGGTAGCCCTCTACTTTCGTATCAGTCTGCAGTGCAAACCCATACAAGATTCGGAACCCGATGTACCAGACTCCATTTGGTGCAGCTTCCGGCTGAGAGGGAAAGATCTTGGCCTAGTGGTCGTTATTTACCGCGCACCATCGTCTACGCCTGAGATGGACTGCAACTTGGTGGTTGCATTGAGGCGGGTGATAACCAGAAAACACTGTCACATTTTAGTCACCGACGATTTCAACTTACATGCGCTAAAATCCCAGGCCACACCAGGAGAGCAATTCAAAGCAGACCTGCAACATCTTGTCTCAGAGTTTCCGCTTTATGGCCAGATCACTTCGCCCACCAGATTCAGGGGAAATAACAGAACATCCATATTGCACCGAATATTCACTAATGAAGAACTGATGAGCGAGAGAGTGATACTCGATACTCCTCTAGGCCGCAGTGATCATGCGACTTTGCACTTTCTGTACACTTGTTATGCTGAATATCCCAAGGACCGAACTCAAACAGCGCGAACTGTAGCCAGTTCCGACACCTTAACCCGACTTGTTGAGGCGACCGACTGGATTTTCCTAACCGAGGACGCACCTGATATTGCCTGGGAACGTTTCGTCAATAAGTTTAACACCCTGGTTAGGCGAGCATCGGAAACCAAGACTATCAGTTTGAGAAACATGACGTCGTTTATACGGAGTAGGACACGCAAACGCATGGTGATGCGCAACGCGGCGTGGTATAGCCACAAAACCGATCCGAGTCCGCGTACCTGGAAGGCCTATGTTGTCCACCGTAACCACTGTACCCAATTAGTTCGCGAGGACAAAGTAGCTTATCAACATGCTTTAGCCGGGCGATTAACTTCAAATCCAAGCTTCTGTACAAACACGTGAACAGCCTCCACTAGGTGCAAAGTGGATTTCCCCCTCTTCAAACAGCGGATGGTCTAACTCGGACTGCTAAAGAAGCGTCGAATGTTCTGCAACAGCAATATTCACCAACGTTTCATTGCATCCCGTGGTCTCTCGAAGCTTTGGAATCTATGGTGCCCACACCAGGACTGACTCATTTAAATTTTACCGGACATCGTGATGAGAAAGCTGCTATTCATGCACCTGCACGCCTGTCCAGAAATTGACGACATCCATCCAAAGGTGCTTGCTGTGGCGGCTACTATTTTGGCTGAACTTTAGGAGCGGCTGTTCCAGCACTGCCTTGACGAGCGGCACGTTCCTGCAGTATGGAAACACGGAATAATAACTCTCATTTACCAAAGGGATAGTCGTTCGCACCCAGCTAATTATGGACCAGCGGCTCTACTGCCACTTCTTTCAAAAGTTATGGAGGCTATCATTGCCGACGCACTCATGTCTTAGCTGGAGGGCTTTGATTACATTGCTCAGCAGCAACACGGCTTCCGCCAGAATCGGTCGTGCATAACTAATCTATTGTTAGCACGAGACAGCTGGACCGGAACTGTGGACGCTAGTGCAGGAGTTGATGTGGCTTGCCTTGATTTATCTAAAGCATTCGACCGGTTGGACCATCGTATCCTGCTCGCCAAACTTCAAGGATGTAGCATTGGGGACCCTCTCCTCTGGTGGATCTGCAATTCTCTCGCACAGGCGTCTGGAGGTGAGCGTAAGTGAATTCATGTCAGACCCAGTTCACATCGAATGCGGAATGCCACAGGGTTCGGTATTGGGGCCTCGTCTACTTTTGGTCTTCATAAACGATGTGGTGCGTCAAATTGCTTCAGACTGTTTACTCTACGCCGATGACATTAAGGTTTGACTAGTGATCCGATCTCTAGAAGACCGTATCCAGTTTTAAATCGACCTTGACAATATTTATAGGTGGTCGGTCCAAAACGCCTTTTCTTCAATGTGGCTAGATGTCAAATGCTCAATTTAAGACACTGAATGATTCACTTATATTAGTTGGGAGACCAGCATCTACAACACTGTTCTCGCGAAAAGGATCTCAGTGTGTTGGTCCAAGAAGATCTCGGCTTATCGGAGCCGTCCACAAGGAGCAGTTCAAAAAGGTGTCGAAGTAGGGGGTCTAAATCGTAGGGCTTTTATGGAGAGAATGTGGGAATTTCGAACCGTCGATTTTCCGCGTTACTTCCTGCTTATATACGCCTTCATGTTGAAGATGCAATTCAAACATGGCACCCATGGCTAAATTGGGAGCTCACGGCCTTGGAGCTTCCACACCGTCGGCCAACCAAAAATGTCAAGGGGCTGCGCAACTTGTCATACGAACAGCACCTCAGAGTGCATGGCATTTTCAGCGGACGTTATCGCCGTTTGCGTGGCGACCTAATCATGGTTTGCCAAATATTAAACAACACTGATCACCCCTGCCACCACCCATTGAAGCTGAGTCACAACAGCCAACTGAGAGGTCATCATCTCAAATTGCCAGAACAATACAGTCGGTTGGAGTGTCGAAGAAACTTCTTCTCGCTGCGAGTTTGCCATACGTGGAATAACCTCTCAGAAGCTGTTATTTCAGCCCCACCTTAACCGTGTTCAAAGCACGTGTCGACAGTGCATTGGCCATACTACACCATACCACGTAATCCAAACGACCCACACAAACAGCAGAAAAACAAAAACAAACCGACCCACGTCCATTTTTGCCCGGAAATCACAGACGATTACCTTGGAAAGTACATCATCATAATCATCATCATCATTATACACGTCAGCTAAAGGTGGGAAACACCTCAGCTACTGTGCCGCAATAAACAAAGGAAAAGGAAAATAAATACAACAGTTGAATGCCAGCTGAGCTACCAGCAACCGATAGGCATTGTTTCGGTAAACTACCAGCAAAACTACTACCAAACAAAAAGAAAAATTATTATGTTTTACGCTACGAAATGAGATCGTAGGTGGAGGGGAGGCTAAAATGGATGGGGAGGGACAAAAAAACTCACAGCAGGAACGCCACTGAGGTCGGCTCCTTGCCATGTCAGCAAGTGTGTCCAGCCAAATGTGTTCACCGTCTTTTGGACCCCAACCAGGGAGCCGTGACGCTCCAACTGAGGCCAGCTCCGAAGTGAGGGCCTTCATTCCTCTGGACCAAGTCATCGCTTGGCCACCCCTCCTCTTCTTCCATCCACATCCCCGGTGAGCAAACAACGCACGTCGTGGAAGTCGGTGGGCTGGCATGCGCAACACGTGGCCCAACCATCGGAGCGCGGTGCGTGAAATGACGGTGCTAAGCGGTGCTTTAAACAAGGCGTCGAACACGCTCGTTGCTCACGCGGTGTTCCCACCAGATGTGAGCCAAACTGCGAAGGCACCGATGGTCGAACGTAACTATCCTCTTCATGTCCGCCGATCTTAGGGGGCCAGGTTTCGCAACCGTACGTTAGGGTCGAACGTACCGCTGCTTTGTACACTCTACCCTTCAGAGCGAGAGTAATGTTGCGCCGCCGCCATAGTTGGCTAAGGTTAGCAAAAGCATTTCGAGCTTTCGCTATACGATTCGTGATCTCGTCTTCCATCCCAAGGGCGCTGATACAACTTCCCAGTTACTCGAATTTCCGAACGACTTCTAGCTGATCCCGAGCGAGGGTCAGCGCAGGAGGCGATTCCTGCCAATCTTGGAGGAAAGCTTTGCATTTCGATGGTATAAAGCAAAGCCCGAAGCGGCTGACAGCCAGTGCTAATCTGTCCAGCGCGGCTTGGCACGTCTGGGAGCTGTCACAGATGAGGGCAATGTCGTCTGCATACTCCAAGTCAAGGAGTCGTTCTCCTGAGAGTAGCTCCACACCTTCCAAGTCATGTCCTGTAAATGCAATCTCCATGACTTAGTCAGTAGCGAAGTTGAAGAAGAAAGGTGACGGCGGGCATTCTTGTCTTCTTACACTACTGGAGATATTGAAGGCCGGCGACAGCTTGCCGTAAGCCCTCACTCTGCCCAAGCTACGCGCGTATAATGCTTGGATAATATTTACATATTTCTCGGGCACACTTTTCCTGAGTAGACAATTCCGAAGGGCACATCGATCCACCGAATCGAAGGCACCTTTGATATTGAGAATCTCGACTACGGTGGGCCGCCAATATGTGTGACGGTGCTCCAGTAACTGACGCAAGGTGAAAATGTGGTCGATGCAGCCACGACCCGACGAAACCCGGCTTGCTCCTCACGAATCTGGCTTTCACGAGCGCCAGTCAGTCTGTAAAGGATTATGGAGGCGATGAAGATCAGATTCATGCCTCTATGGTTGCCGCATTCCGAACGTGAGCCGCCTTTGAAGATGGGAACAATAACGGAGCGGACCCAGTCGGTTGGGACAGTATCCTGCTCCCACAGTTTCACCAGTAATTCATGTAAAGCATGAACAAGAGTAGTGCTTCCGAATTTGAAGAGGGCTGGAGGAAGATCATGTGGTTCAGTGGCTTTGTTCAACTTCAACAGTCCGATCTCACGTTCAACTTCTGAGCGAGAGAGTGGATCCAAAGGGACAGCCCACGGAGCAGGGCGATCACTGGCCGGCGAAGAATCGAACAATTCTAGCCGATTAAATTGCTTTTCAAAATGCTCAGCCCAATGCTCCAAACATTTTGACAAATTGTGGATACGCCGTCCACTCTCGTCACGTACAGTTTCACCAACACCAGGTCTCTTCCCGTTTCCCGTATCAGACGGAATGACTTACGATGATTGTCAAGGGCAGCGGCCACTTCCATCACTGACGCACGATGAAACCACCAGAATTCGCAGTCTCTCTTCAGGCTAGCACATAGTTTTGCCCGGAGCTCTTTGCGAGTTTCATTGTGTTCGCTTCCAGCCGGAATATGCCGGCGAGCATCTATACGTTCCAGAGACTGTGAAGAGACCCAATGTCCATGTTGGCGATTAGGCATACCACATGAGGATTTGCCTTCTGCTAGTAAGGTCTGGTGAACATGCGACCAGTGACCTTCAGTTGTCTCCAGTGAGTGCTTACTCAGCTCGCATGTCAACCTATTTTGATAGGCATGCAGAACAGCTGACTTTGTCAATTGGCTGTTGTCAGTGCGCTCACAGCGTCGTCGTGGGCGTCCGCCAAAACGCATCTGCATGTCAGCACATACAAGTGCATGGTCAGTGTCCACACGTGTGCTCCAAATCGAGCGACACTTCTGGACGCAGCCCCTCCATCGGTAACTGATAGCGATGTGATCGATCTGCGTCCAAGGCTGGTTCGAGGCTGGTGGGCGCCAAGTCACCCTTCGGCGGGTGCTGTGTCGGAAGTTAGTGCACGCAAGAAATAAGCGGGCATCTTCACACAAATGCAGTAACCGCTCACCGTTATCATTACACAAGTCTACACCATGTTGGCCGCCCAGATGCATTTCATCAGTGGACAACTTTCCAACTTATGCGTTCAGATCCGCCGCCAGCACTACAGTGTCCGTGCTTCTTCTGTGGTGAAAGACCTGGGTCAGTTGGCGGTAGAAGTCGTTCTTTACCGAATCATCGCTACAGTTTGTTGGCGTGCAGGCAGCGATGACGAATAGACACCTATTAGTCCGGCGCGACTTCGGACCGCACACATCCGACTACTGATTGGGATCCAATCAACCAGAGCAGCTTCAGCCCGGGAACTCAGAGCAATGCCAGCACCAGCTTGACCGGTGCTCGAGGCTGCATCGTCACTGGATAGGCGCAATGAGAAAATACTGCTTGCGTCACCTGAATGGGATCGCAGAGTGAGCACAGAGCTCGAGCCTTGCAGGCGGGTCTTTGATAAGCAGCAGATATCGATCGAGATGGTCTCCAATGTTCGGGCAAGTGCTGCCTGTTGACCGATCTGTAGTAATGCGAGTACATTGAGGCATGCCACTCTGAAGGAGGATCGAGGGCTTCAAATGGAAGCCGATGAACTGGAATCGACCGCTTGGTTGAACATCGTTTTGTCGACAGGAGAGGAGTGACGCTCCGCGTTAGCATGTGAGTTGAAACTAAAAGATAAATGCCTGGCAAAGCATGTTGGGGGAGGGCCAATAATCGGAGGGTTGAAAACTGAGGGGATATAAGTGAAGTTGGAAGGGGACGGTAAGAGTGAAAAAGCGTAAGATGGGGAATAAGAAGACGGGAAGGCTTGAGCAGTAGCATCCAAACCCCTATCCACCCTGCTCGATGCAGCAGATAGGGCACCGTTGATTATCCTCTGCGGTGGCCAGAGCATCAAGAAATGGTTTGAAGAGGAATTCATAGTATTGCGTGGGCGGGATACTGTCGGATTGCCCAGGCCTAGCCCGGAGAACGATTTAGGTTCTTAACCAGAGCATCTGGTTCAAAAACCTGATCGCAAGGCAGCGGGTTTGGCGTTGGGCTACAAGGAGTCCGTTTTAAGGAATAAGGTGCCACCCTCATTCCAACCCCCAATCTGGAGGACCAGGAGGCTGGGTTTGTCTGGCCTCTAACCATTGACCAATCTGGTATGATTGACTCTGAAGGTGCCAAAAGCACCACCCAGCATAGCTGATTGGATCTCTGAGGCACACAAATCATCGCACCACGGTAAGGTTCAACCTCTGCGATGGACGGGAACGCTGTACTCGGCAAGTTCTCAATTCGCAGTTCAATATCTTTTATTGCCATTTTCGCCATTATTTGGCTCATCCCTAACCGCTCATCCGGCGGGACATGTCAACCTTCGGTATTTTTTATCCGCAATATGCCATTGACCATGCGCTCGTAGTCGGCACGGCTAGTAACAAAGATGTCGTCCAAGTAAGCGCAAACTCTGTGTACGCCTTTCACTGTTGTCTATAATTCTCTGGAAGATCGCAGGCACGGAGTGTATCCCGAATGGTAATTGGTTATAGCAGAAGAATCCCATGTGTGTATTGATGGTGGTAATTTCGGTTGAGGATTCCTGCAGCTCTCCTTGAGAATAAGCATGGCTTCCATCAACTTCGAGAACTTTTGTCCAACCGACAAAGTTACGTAAAGGTCATCTATCCGTGGAATCGGATATTGTTTCGTCGTCGTCGCTTGCTTAACCATCAGTGTATAGTCTCCGCAAATGCGAACTGAGCCATCAGGCTTCTGTACAAGAACTACGAGTGCAGCCCAGGAAGAGTGACGTACAGGTGAAAGTATTCCGTCCTTTTGTAAGCGCTCTAACTCTACCTTCGGACGGACTACGAAAGGTAGACTTCGTGCCTTATAAAAGTTCTGATGAGTCTTTGGCTTGATATTCAAGCAAGCTTTGTAATTACGTTATTTCTCAGGTGCGCTTGTATCGAAAACACTGGCAAAAGCTTCCAAGAGTGTAGGTAAGTCAGAAATACTGTCCACCTTCTTGATAGATTGTAATATTCCCGACATCTATTTTCACCAGTTCCTCCCAACTAGGTCCATCTGTGTTAACAACGATTAGAGAAAGAGATAACGTATTGTCCCTATCATTTACATCCACGTCACATACGCCCAAAACATCGAGTATTTTCCCTGTGTATGATCGTAATTTAGACAGTCGGAGTCAAAACCAGGTCGGGTAAAGTTCGGTTGCTGATCAATGTAACCGAAACCCCGGTATCGATCTCCAGACCTACTGGTTGACCTTCAATGTTTAAATCAACAATGTATGGGGGTATTCCCATTGCATGCGCTGTCGTTGTGTGCGAAATTAGATGAAATATGGGATCGTCAGCGTTCTCCGCAGTTCGAACAGTACCCTGGGAGGGGTGGGGTATCGGTCGTTGAACCCCGGTCGAACGACATACGCGTGCAATATGCCCATCCTTTCTGCACTTGTGACAAGTAGACTGTGTCTGCAATCAGTAACTTTTTCATGCTTCTCACCGCATCGATGGCAGGTAAAGAAATACTTGTTGGTGAGTGATAGTCCTGATTTAGCCGCATGGACTGCACCCGAATGAGAATCGCCTCGATAATTACTTACATGTTGTGCAACTCTTTCCCTTTTTCTAACCAGTGCGCAGGCTGTTTCCCAAGTGAGTTTCTTCTCGTTTTCTACCAGCAGACGCTCTCTAGCTTTATCGTCTCTAATGCCAACCA
The DNA here is from genome assembly GCA_944474145.2 of Dicrocoelium dendriticum. Lineage (NCBI taxonomy): Eukaryota > Metazoa > Platyhelminthes > Trematoda > Plagiorchiida > Dicrocoeliidae > Dicrocoelium > Dicrocoelium dendriticum. Next base: position 202,574,097 of record OX104064.1, on the reverse strand, counting down.
AAAGGCATTGCACCATCGTCGACCCTTCGAAGTTCGTTGCGGGAATTTCATTGTAACGGCAGTCAGGAAGGGATTGTCACATACGACTGATGAATTCATTAAGACTCTCCCGTTCTCCCTGTCGTAATTAAGAAAAACAGCCGCGCCGTAAAAACATGTTGCTGTGGTCCCCAAAGACCGTTCAGGGCGTTATAGCAATCCGTCACGAATGTGCTTTCGTACAAATGCAACGCATCAAAATGTCGTTGACCTTCTACACCGAGGTGTTGTCTCAGTAGTTTGATAGATTGGGTTTCACTAAGTTTGATGTGGGGGTGTGTAATTGTGAAAAGCTCAAGGTAGTCACAGTAGGTTCGTTTTTTAACGATTCCAAACTGCTAAGGATGGCTTGGACGATGTGTCCTTTCAAAAGGGATCAGGCGGGGTGAGATGACTCATAGTAAATATTTCCAAGTTTAACCTCCGTCGCCAAAGGTCACAGTTTAGCAATTACGGAACTAACGCTCAACAGCTGCCCTTAGCCGAAGTATCATAATGCAAAACACGTCAGGCACATGGAAGGCAATACTATCTTCGAACCAGCATGTTGTACAACGCATCGATCCACTATTCTAAATTAGGCCAATCGATAAGTGGGTGAGCGGGTTACTGGCACGCCAACAGATGCGGCTAACAAATGGGAAGGGCTCAGTACATTGGCCGTGAGGATGCCACAAGGGGAATGCCGCATAGGTCCCAATTCCCGAGCAATCCTCACAAGCGGTCGACGTGTTAGCTACCACATCTTGGTGCTAACCTAGGTTGTTTTCGGAAATTTTGGTTTTCATCTGACCACACCTAGGTAGTGTCCCTGCGATGAAGTTTGTGAATTGTGTTTCTCAAGTCCATATGTGAAGCTTTTGCATGAAGTATGTGAACAATTCGGTACTATAAGGCGGTCGAAAGTCATTAAGTTCACATGACTCCGGTCAAAGGGAAAAATAATCACTAGCATCGCCGGAGTAGGATGAAGGTGTTCACGAAATCCGTCTGTTCTCACAACCTTAGTTTCAACCGTCCGTACTTGTCCATATAGAATACTATCTGTTGTGCACTGTCCAGTTTGAAGCATCCTCAAACCCATGCTGAAACACCTCATAGTTCTTCGATCCCTTATTCACTCATTACCTAATATCATTAGCAAAGAGCAGAAACCGTTTAGAGTATCAGTAACCCTTGGTACGGATGTAGATTTTGGGTTGTTCGTTTTGCTGAGCTATTCGTTTGCAGACGTTTCGTTGCCAGTCTAGGTCGCATCATCAGTTCAATCCCCATGGCCTGAGCAGCCACGACAGCTCTCGTTAGAATAAGCAAAGCCATAGCACACTGGACGTTGCACTCCACCAAGCTCCAGATGCATGGGATCGGACATATAAGGATGTCTGGCCACAACGCGTAGTCTCGACTTTGGGATATATCGCTCCCAGTATTTGCCTCACTTCAACCAAAGTTTTACTGAAACAGGAAATATTCGCTGGCAGTTCTTCAGTGTAAGCTGACGACTTTGAGGTCTACTTTATCCTGGATGACTGCTTGATATGTTTATCTTCAACTTAAGAACGTGAATGGGTATCGTGTACCTCTATGTCCTTTATGTAGCTCGTTTGCGTATTGTGCCTTCAACTTCATGGCTGTTTGTACCAAATTTTCGAACATCTAATTCTCCGCTTATATTACTTTTATTTTTAAGCCTCAACTAGTTCCATGCATCCCACTACGCTCGGCTGCAAAAACTCCTCATTCTCTCAAAGTGTGCTCTCGAAGGACGGCATATTCGAAACTACCTCTTGTCCCGGGCGGTCCAAACTTGTTGAGAGCAATTCCACAACCCACGAGCTCGAACCGTTTGGTCCAAGCTGTGGAGACACAAACCACCTGCAGTCAATATGCTCTCCTATTGGACCAACCCATCACTCGGCATTGGACACTTCCAGTCTTGGTAATCCGTTCAGTTGTATGCGTCCCACTGGTTCTCCCAATGCTAGTCTGTGGTATCACCTTGAGTTGATCATCAGTGGTAGCCGCACGCCTAGCTCCCATTCCGATCGTGCCTTTTCGCCCCGAGGATCCTTTTTCCTTGCATCTTTAGGCCTTAAATCCAGATGCACTCAATTGCGTGGTTCGGATGCCCATTGTTGCTCTTGCATTTGTCCCACAAAAATTGACCGAAAATGCAGAAATGTTCCCAAGTGGCCCTTTTCTCACCTCAACCATGAACCGAGCTCCGAGCTATCCAGATCGAATGCAGTGGCAGATCCCCATAGCAGTTCTATCCATCATCCTCTCCTCCATCCCTCCACTTTGTCCGCGCGTATTGTGCACAAATCCCGTGTATCCGATGGAGAAGTTGCTTTCATCCCACACATTTCTCGACGAAGTTTAAAACGCGGTAAAGCGGAGCGTCCCATCTCCATTCGAAGTGTATCAAGTGAACGAAGGATCAGGCGAACGGCAGTCGGACCTGATCGTCTTGTAGAGGATTTGCCGAAAGAGGTCTTCTTCAATCGACTCATGGTCACAAGGGTAAGCGCGATTCCTATTTGTGGTAACATTCTTTACGTCACGCACCACTCCATGGATGCTGTTCATAGGTATCTTGCCTCTTCAGATGTGCACAGCTTTTGTCGCTTGGAGCAGGTTGTCCCCATACATTCCCTACCGCCAACTCCATTGCAAAGTTTGCCAGCATCGCACTTCATTAGCTCTACCGCCTAGGGTCCCAAGTACCCGAGTCTACAGTGTCGTGTGTTCTTCTCGAGGCTTTTATCAGTATTAAATCTTTTCTTACAACAGTTAACCATCATCGTGCATAATGACAGAATTGATCGCTGTGTCCGTAAAATAAGGGATCAATTTCCTTGCATTTACTACGTAAACAAAGCATCAGCAGTACCTCGTACCGGCGCTTCACTGCCACACAACCATCACCAGTCGCGTGCGGGATAAGGATACCGGGAGGGTCGCCTGGCCCATACGCTGGCTCGAATCCGCCACCTCCGGGTTGCAACGCAGACGCCTTGTCCTTTCGACCGCAGATCGACAGTAATACAAGTAAATGTATTTCTAACGTGCTAGTCCTCAACCGCAGTCCAGGAGCTTACTGACTCGTTCGACATCCTGTTGTTAAACATGTTCAGCTAACCAGCGAGAAGCTGTACGCCGCTGCTCGTAACTGGTTAGACGAAAATTGCATAGTGGTGCATACAGGACTCTGATGATGATCCCATCATTGTGATAAAAACACTGTCAATTTTTTATGTTTCTTCCTCCGTTACTTACAAGGTAGTTAGGAAGTTGAGTGAGCCATGATGACATTTTACGTCACCATGAATCGCATTCCTCGTCTTCGTCGGACCTCCAAAACTCCACTATCCTTGCTATCCAATGCTTCACTCTTTGTTTGGCTTCAATATTTTACCTCTCCTAAAATCTGCTCTTGAACCTACTTGCCATCTCTTGTTTTACGGAGAGTCTTTATCCCTCAGCTTTCAGTCGCGAATTACATGGATAAATTGTTTGAACTGATATTCAGCTGCGTGACGCAATCGCAAAGTCTACCGTCGCCCATCAAGTATCTGTTTGACTTCTTGGATAACCAGGCTCTGCGTTTGGGTGTACAGGATCCCAAAACCGTCCACGCATGGAAGTCGAATTGGTTAGTTGACTGGAAATCTGGTTTCATGTTATAAGTGTTTACAGTTTCCATCCGAGTCACCATCAAATGTTTGTTGGGAAGCCTAACCCTTGTTTTTTTCCCTTCCTCATTTAGCTTGCTCAATTTTCTGGGGCGTTTGAGGCTTCCAGCATCGTGGCTGTTTAATGGCCTTAACGTCTTCATAACCATACCAGCTTGTTATTGTGTTTAATGTACAAGCTTTCTGTGGTCAAAATCAAGTCGACGAACTTCCTGCCAGCGTGCTTAAACGGCTGTCAAATATGTTGGGTATGATAAAAGAGTCGGGGGGTCGCTTAGTCCCCTATGAGTGTCCGTTTGTCCTGTTGTTGCTCTCTGAGTGTGCTCGTGTATAGATTGCCAATGTTGCTCAATAAATGTATATGGGACCATGCGTGGCACTAGACACGATAGCACCGTGAATCCTCATTGCACCGGTAAAAACCATTACTTTACTGTTGAAGCCTGTCAGTAATTTATTCCCAGTAACCGACGTTTAAGTGAGTTGAGGGTGCTTCTATGTGTGCGCACGATGGTGGTTTAGAGCATTATGGATCGGACATGAAAATCAGAAAACGTAAGCTTTTGGATGATGCATGTAGGGACTATACGAAGCCTAGACGAAATTCTCGCAACAGACTGTAAACTTAACCTGTAGACTAGGGAACCTATACTATACGCCGGGTCTGGACAGAGGAAATACGGTAAAAAGAATCTGTTATCTTGGTTCTATAAGTCAAGCTAAAGACACTAATCAACTAACGAACATGTTTGTAGTAGTAAGTAAAAAGGGCAAACTGGAAGACGTGCGGCGGCGTGCGAAAGCAGTGTAGCATCACTTTTTGCTAATCGATGGTCTGTCAAAGCTGAAATATTTGACCTTGTGGAGTCAATCACCTTCCAATGGTGCGAAGTGAACCTGCCAAGTGTTTAACATAACGCAGGTGTTCGAAACAAACATGTGTAAATTTCTGAAGGGAAGTGAGTGAAGGGTTTGAGAATAAGAAGATCATGTCCTCAAACAGGCATTCCAGTTTAGCTGAATAACCAAAGTACTTTTTGGAACTTACTGTGCCGTTATTACGTGCGATCTCATCACTATAAACATTAGACCAACGATAAACACTGCAAAAGCAGGGTCGTATAAAGTCGCCCGACATTCAATTTGTGCGCTTCACACTATCATCATGGGTTCAAATGTCACAGTCAACTACAGTTTATTACCGAATGTATACCCGTCCATAGCTGAGCCGACGGTATAACGCTGCAATATCAAATTTGTCCAAATTCATGAGTCCATATATTAGCCGAGCACCAAAAATCAGCAAAAGAAGAAACGAAATTGCTTCCCCATGCTTTTGACGTCATCACTACATCCTCTCACTTGGTGTTCAAACGATACCTGCTTAACTATAACTTTTTACACACATATTAGCGTATTGTACCAAGCTTTTAGCGTGGTTCATTTTCGAAATAGCGTGCGGTACTTTCAAGTTAGCGAGGCCAGGAACGCTGATTTGGCGTCCTTGACACTCTCATTGGTCATGGGACATAAACCAATGGGACTTTGGTTAGAAGCCACCAGCATAAGCGACAGACACTCCAATGAAAGTGGTCGCGCATCACCTTCTGGTCTGCCTTGATGCCCATCTGAGTAAACCTCGATGATTGGTCTCCAACCTGAAACCGACCAATAGGTAAATTGTGCTGTCTGTCAAAGGAGGAGATGCTAGCTACCACATTATCCAAAGCTTAAGACGTAACCAGTGCGGACAGACATACTAACCAGCACATGAAGCGGTCTATACTTAGTGATCGCTAGCGGCTACCTGGTGGTGGCTTATTCAGCGGTAAGCTTAAGACGTAACCAGTGCGGACAGACATACTAACCAGCACATCAGTACTCCAACTATGTTTGGCCACCATGTGTCGCTTAGCAGTTTCGACAGTTTGAGTCATACTCAACGTGTAACCCAGTACCGCGACCGCTACCACCGCCATTTCGCACTTCGTACGGCAAGGTCGGTAGCCTTTGGATGTTAGTCTGCATGTGACCAACGCGGCCTTCTCGTTCACACAGACAGCGCGGTGCGCCGTAGCTTTCTTGAGGCTGTCCTTGTTATTAATTCCAGCGACACACATAGCGAACAGATAGGGATCGCTGTGGCTACCTTATTAAATCGGCTAACAGCGGGTATCCATCCGTAGTGCCAGGACCAATTACTGCGGCGAATGCATTTCTCTTTCATGTCGTACGGGTTGTTCTGTCTGACCATCCATTGTTGTGACGATGGACGATGCTGGTATGCTGGTCTGGCATTCAAAATCGGTGTGGCAACTCGTGTCGGTGTTGGTCTGTTTGTCCACCCAGCGTCAGGACACCAGTACGGAGGATGTAGGCCCACTGGCATGGCATTCTGTCATTTCTGCAGCCAGTCATACCCATGTGACGGGTGAGCGAAATTCTGAGATACCAACATCTACGATTGAACAGTTGGCTATTTAGTGCGCTCTCGTGTCACCATAAGGCGTGCACCTTGTTCAACGAGCAACTGAGTAAAAATAAACCGTTCTTTTGAAACATACAATATATATATATATATATATATATATATATATATATATATATATATAAGTGACATTGAAGCGTTCCCTAATGCGCGTTCGATGAGCACGTGGATATTTAAAATTGACGGGCCCAATCTCATCCGTTTAGATGTACTCTTTTTTCTATCACACCGATGGGAACTTCGCTACAGTCGCTCAAAATGTCACGTAATTTATCCAGCCTGAAACTTCCGGATTCTTTGCTAATTCCTTGGGGCTTCGAATACCATTCGGTATTGGCTTTGAGAATCGCGATTTGCGTTTTTGATATTTTTGAAAATAATACACCAGCGTCGTTTTATGGCATAGTGGATGAAAGAAGACGATTGCATTCTTTCGGTCAGCCTATATGCTGAACTTTCGGATTTTTTCTAAATGTGCCTACCCATGCCTGACTGCGATGGTACCGATCACCTACTCCAGACATATGCTTGTATTATCTGACTCGTACTGTTCCATGTTGGCTGCGGATTCGTGCCCGCGTGCATATCCACCCCGGTCGTCTATTGTGGATCGATCAGTTAGTGACTTTTGAATTGACCTCAACGGATTTCATTTGACCCAGCAGCGCACTGAGTTAGTCAACTCGTCTGGTGATATGACGTTTGTATACCAGTCACGAAGCTCTGCGAACAAGTGAACCCAGGAACGATCAACCCGAGCTTCCAGTTCATCAAGAGACCATCTGGTTACTTCACATAGTTTCAGAGGTATGACTATAATGCACTTCTTCGGCATTCTGTACCACCTGATCTGCTACTTCTTCCGCTACGGGATTTTTGTGAGGTCAATGCAAGGAAATTATTCCCGTCGTTCTTCGAGAACACTTAAATTTCCCAGCCGCTAAATGGTGTATTGTTACCGGTGCAAACGGTCTTTGGGATGCCGAGGATGACTAAATCTGCACCCCCTTTGCGGCCTTTGCCTCCGAAATATCTTTTGAAACGAGTTAGAAATCAATCCACAAATCGATCTAGAGTAGATGCTTCTTTCCACAGACTATCAAAGTAGTTTTATATGCATCAGTTGCCATGGCGTCTCAAGAAATCGCCACGAGTGCGTTGGTCCGGAGACATTTCACAGTGTTTATTTCGGATGCCGTTCACTGCCTTCAACAATTATTAAAGTGAAACCTCCGTAACTTGACCACTCAGGGAGCTGGATCCATGCGGTTTCCATGGTGAACATTCAAGTAATGATAAAAACTGGTCAACTTAGAGTGGTGATCCAGATACGATGATTGTCAACCTCGGGTTTTTTTACTATAGTTGCTCCAGCCGCCCACAAACCATCTTGCGTGACGGCAGCTTGCAAGGAAAATCGTTGCCCTGCGGTCAACCATGTTCTCCGTACATTCATAAATTGCTTAACAATGGAGAATAAGACCCATTAAAGCGCAGTTAAAATGCAGTCTTAACTATTCGTTCCTGTGATCCACGACTTATTGTCTTAGCCCGCTACTTCAAAGCACACAGGTCATGGGTTCGGCTCCAGGTGGAGTCTGGAGAATGAGCGTTTCTGACAAGTTCAAATTGGACGAAACGGCTGTCCAACGCTTTAGCGAATGTGTGGGGGCTGTATGACCGGGAACTGCCCGCGCCGAATCCCCTGCAAAACGTTCCGTGCCTAATCATTAGCTACAGCCACGTACCTGTGCCTACATCTTATCATCATCATTGTGTGCATTAATAGCTCTCCCGGTAACTGCTGACGAAGTGTGTATGGGGAGCTAGGCGCTAATCCCAGAATGCACAATTATCGTTTCCCCCAGAGATGAACAGCTTCAATTTACTTACGATTTCATTAAACCATACATCCTTACATGGGCATTTCACAAGGGACAGATAAAAGCCTTAATCCTATGGGTTTAGTATCAGATTACCTTAAATGACCGTTATATGTAGTATTGCGCTGGCTATTAGCTTCTGGTGGCTCAGTGCTCATATACGTTGCTGGAGGGACTCAAAGCGTCAGTCATAATGTGACTCGCTCCGCTAACTTGCACACTTCCATGATCATAGGCGCTCGATAGTGTGGCTCACCGTTTACCCTTTCGACTGTCCCACATTATTGTCATAACAAAACTACTTAGCTGTTAGGCTATTGTCAGATCCGTGCCCTCGCGAGCGTGGGTGCTCCGAAGTAGATAAGTTACACGGTTATGTGGCGTGACCGTGCGTTGCCCACACGTGCACACCTACAGCACTCAACGAAGCCCTATGATGTGAGAACCAAACATTTTCGATCCGTACCGTGTGCTGAACGCACTGCCTGACGATTCTATCTCTATTATGGGCTTGTAACTGAACTGAGGGCAGTTTGGAGCATTTCGTTTCTCGAATTTATAACTCCCATTCTTTTCACTCGGAATGGACAAGTTAAAACGCCGTTCTCCTGTTTTCACAGCGCTTGTCTTTAATTAAACACATAAATGTGTATGCTTGGCAACAACAATATTCCACTTCTCATTCATCGAAAAAATCTGCTCGGTTTTCTAAGCTGACTGTGGAACTTCCATCTTTCCCCTTTGTCTGTATACTCAATAACGTTCATGGGCACAGCGCTTTTCGATTCCTCTGCGTGCTTATTTGCACACCCTAACTTCCCTCTCCACCTTCCTTTCATCGTGCGATAGCTTGCAGATGCGCTTTTGGAATCAAATCATCACCAATCTCGACTACATATTCGACATACCCCTTCCTCGGCACACCGCTTTTGAACGTTCTTTCCATGCACTCAGTCAGGCAATGACCTACGCATGCGCACCTACTCGGGAAAAACTCACTCCTGATTCGTCCTTGGTGAAACTGTTGTTTGCGCGCGATATTTCGGTGAGTCCGATTTGTTGAACCCATTTTTCCTTTATCCCAGCAGTTATGCACTCACTGGACGAATCACATCTTGAGCTCCTTTGCGTGAATACCGTGAACTGATGCGATACAAATACGGTTTCAAATGGGTCAACTCAATAAATAGGTAAATAAATAACTAAATTTGTATATTTACCGACAGACGATGCACGGCCCTATAAGTGGGAGCGATCTTTTACCGGGATGCTGTTTCTGCATTATAGACGATGTTCTGCTACAACTAGTTATCGCGCCTGTACGCGTTATCATCACACTTCCCTACCAGGTTCTTTTCCTGGGTTCGGGCCCAAGTCTTTCATATCCGACTTCTCTTTCTGCAGCACTGAGATGCCAATGACCTGTCCTGTTCCACTTTCACACATTGGGGTGATTATTTTCTCATAACCCAGCATTCTTTACTCATTTAGTGTATTGAGTGCTAACTGGGTAGATCGAACGCATCCGCTATCAAGTTCCTTGCATTATACTACGCAGTGATGGAAAAATCTTCATGCTCGCAACTTACCGACTGTTTTTAATGCGTTCGCCATTGTGACACTTGTATTTAAATTCCACTCGTCCTATGTATGCTTCCGGCCGGCCGACGATTAAAATGTCAATGTATCTGCCTTGCAACCCCGACATCACCGGTTCGAACCTGCGTAGGGGACCAGACGACCCCCCACAGTATCCCTAGTCCATGCGCGATTGCGTGGCAACGAAGTTGCATTATGGCCTACTGGCGTACTTCTGATACTGCTGACACCGTGTATGCTTCCGCTACCACCACATCTGTGTCTGAACTGGTACAGGTGTCTAGTTGGCAATCCGCCATTCAACAGTTCAAATCTGTATGGGTTCAGATGACGTCGAGTGTTGGGGCTACGTGGCTGCGAAGCACCGGTATGGGGTTCCGTTGAGCTGTTGATCCCTTGTAAATATATCTGAAATACACGGTAGGCTTATGGTTGTATTTGCGAACGCCTCCTGTCACCTACATTACCTCCTTATCTCAGCCGCTTCCCTCGAATCTCAGAGCCGGATAGCGATTGGGACTTGCTAATCGGAGATCTCCAATTTACAGTGGGTATTTCTTTCTATAGTCTGTCCTAGGCTCCAGTGTGGTTTGTGCATCCCACTTTCGATTTCACAAGCAGATGGCCCATTATACAGCAACATAGTTGGAGTACAAAGGAGTAGGAGCAGGAATTGAATGGCATAGGTAGAAATTTATCACATCTAGACTCAGTCAGGTAACTATCACGCCCGGCATAGAACTGCACGGCCGTTTCAGCCTTTCGAAACTCGTCAGCAGTACGTAATCCATCTGACTCCTGCGGGACTCGAACCCGTCACTTGACTGCTGCCAGTTTGTGGCTGAGATCACTTCCTTGTAATCGGTACGCAGACCAAACTGCTTATAACGCCATGAGTGAATTGGCTGTTTACGTTTGGTAAGTTCATCGCTTGGCGAAGTGGCTACCCTGTCCTCTGCATGGTAGTAAGGTGCAAATTAATAGCTAGTGAACTGTGCTATGTCACTTTTAGTAACCTATTCACGACGGTCGTTGTCGTCCTCCGTAGCTCAGTAGTCTCAACCACAGGCTGGTAACAGTCAAGTTGCGGGCTGGAGTCCGATTGAATGCGCGCAGGTAGAGTAACAAAGGTAAATACTTCATAAAAAGTCAACACTTAATAAGGTTGCACAATGAACATAGAGAACACTATGCACAAGAATAAGTGTGCAAATGATATTGCTTTATTCGGTAACGACCGCCAGATTATACAGGACATTTTAAACCGTTCACCAATTGTAGCAGCTAATTGCACTCGATTATTCAGGGAACGAAATATGTGCGGTAGAAGACGTTTCTTTAGAAATATCATACGAGATATTTCCCACACAACCTTCAAAATGACAAGAAGCAACAAGATTTCGGCAGGATAATCCGAATTCAGCTAGTTCACATGTTCTCGTCAGCCGTTTCCATTCGGTTCTTGGAATGATTAGGTCACACGAAGGACGTCCAGTTTAGATTCAAGGAGACCCTGTATCGACAGACTGATTGGGTAGCAATAGCCAGTCCACTTGATCATACAGTGGCTGATATCTTCATGAGCCATTTGAAAAACACTGAACTACATCCTCACATAAAAATGTGCTTTCTCATGGTCACTATATAGAAGACACTCGTCGTTGTAGACACTGCTGAGTAAGCAGAACACCTACAACCACTACTCCGCGATCGAATTCACAATTGAAAACGAATCTTCTGATGCCTTCCATTTTTTTGGAGGTTAACTTAAAGTGAAACCCAAATGGTACACTCATTCGATCTGTGTGTGGACATAAAGTACCTTAATTTCAACAGTCTCCGTTCTCTAGATTACAATCGAGCTCTGGTTCGTGTCACTCTTGCGAAGCCTTGTCAGATCTGCTCTGTAGGAACAATCAAATATGCGCTCCAACGCGCAAAAATGGATATCCTGAACATTTCATTACACGGCACTCGAACACGAACGCAAAAACCTGGAACGAACGGGTGACCGACCACCTTAATAAAAAGTCACTGAATTATTGGATGGGCGCCAGATGACGCGGTGTGAACGTTTGTGCTGGAAAGCGGTACTGCTAATATATATATATATATATATATATATATATATATATATATATATATATATATATATATATAGTAGTCGGTGCACAGTTGCAGGAAACGATCGCCATTATCAGTCTAGTGTGCATTGGCTCCGAAGCGACCTCATAAGTGTTGTTTATAGTTTGAAGTTCGAACCACCTGTACTTTCAGGCCACCAGAAACAATCTCGATATCGATATTTTTTGCCATACCAAGAGGCGATGAGAGCTAAAGATAGAAATGGGCTTAGATAACCTCCAACTTGCATTCAGTAGTGTCATAAACGGAGGCGATGAAAAGATACAATGTCTTCCGAGGATACTTATTAACCCCAATAGAGGTCCGAAGTCGAACAGCACACATGCGCCTGTTCACTGGTATCAAATCGAGTTGATTGCCTTCAGCTTGTTTGCTGAAGCGATAGCGTCGTTGTAAATGCCTTGAGCCACTGATTCAGTTTCGCCAAAGACGCGAAGAGTGCAGTCCCCAGCACCATTCAAACATGCACCAGGCTCCGATGGCTAGGGCACGTGGTGCGCATGCCAGCACACCGACTCCTGCGACGTGCATTGTCTGCGCACCAGGGTTTCGGTTGGAAGAGGAGGAGAGGAGGCCAAGCGATGACTTGGTCGAGAGAAATGAAAATCCTCACTTGGAAACTGGCGTCGGTTGGTGCATCCCGACTGCCTGACTGGGGTTCTAAGGACGATGGACACATTTGGTTGGGCATACTTGTTGATATGGCAAAGAGCTGACCCCAATGGCGTTTGTGTTGTGTGTTTCTTTGTCCATCACCCTCTCCTTTAGATTCCCCCTCTAATATCGATCTCATACGAAATGCATAATATAATATTTTACATCATATTACTTGTCTTTGAAATTTTTTGTAGTGTTTAGTTTCTTTTCTTTTTGTATTGCGGCACATTAGCTGAGGTGTATTAATGGTGATGATGATGATGAGTGTAGTCATTGTCGACAGATTCGGAATCAGGGAGTCGGAGATTCGTCATGACGCCATTATGCCGTCTGCGTGTTTAGCTGACACAGCACACATCAATGCCAAGGGTAAGAGTCAGTGATGCCTGTTGACCTATCTGACCCAAAGTGTGGACGTTAGAAGAACCAATGTGAAATGAGACCCTTGGTCTGAGGGAATAGTTACATGTATCTATGGTAGCAGTTGCGAGGTCAGCGGCATTCTCTTGCTCATTAGACGAGGAAGAAGTTGAGAGGGCGTAAAAAGAAGATGAGGTTGTATTGTCAACGGGGTCGAGAGGATAAATGATGCTCTCTGGCTGCCCATGCCGTGTGAGGAGGTTTGTTTGGGCGCTAGTGGCCCAAAACTGCCCTCCAATTTGAACACCCGACGCACACTTGACTGCCCCAAATGTGAGAACCCATGTAAACAATTTTGTATGGTTAACCGACAGAGCCTGTCCGCCTGCTTCAGTTTACTAAGACCTTGGCAATTAAGCAGCTGAAACCCACTTTTTGTAAAAAGACCGAGTTCGTCGCCAGTCTCGCCTTGCTTTGGTGACGCTGTAGGCCACATTCCTCTAAGCGGAATGTCGGCCGATCCACTGATGGCATTAGACCTTGATTGTCTCTGTATGCAACCCATCCACTCCACTAATTGTATGTAAGCGGTTGACGATATTACGCGAAATAACTTAATTCAGATTATCCCGTAAAAATTCGTCCCTTGCTTGCCAGTTTGAAGCAACTAAGTATTACATGATCTTTGCCTCCTCAAAATTCTGTACTGCTTCTGGATTGTCAACCACCTGCTCCATTGCTCACTCTTAAAGGTTCGGACTTTACCAAGTGAGCAGCATCATCCGCCTGCATAACTGCATTTCTGCTAACTGCACCTTTGGAAGGCTGATTTCTCTTTACCTTGCCAAAGCTCGATCATTGATCACCAATCTGAGGCAGCTGTAGCGTCCTCGCAACGTTTCACTCTCGGTGAAAGGTGGGTCTACAATGCCTGTGTTCGCGCGTTGCTGTTGTACCGGAATAAGTTTTTACCGGTTCATATAAACGAATGCATCAGAACTCAGTCTTATACAACGACGTTTGCAACCTAGATGTTAGACGTCTTAAATGCTGCGGGTCTTCTTCTCGACACGTCGCCACTGCTGCGCCAATTGGGACGTATTAAGTTTGCGGTGCGAGCGACTGCCGCGACCGCATTATTATCTCGTACAAAACTGCACTGGAAGAAATTTCACGGTAGTCAGCTTACCACATGACTGCTAAACGTCAAAGCTATCGTCGATACTGTCCATCTTTTTGGCTGGTGGTTCAAACATGTTAGGAAGGAATACGCGATGCGAACAACCCAGGACCCCATCGCCGCGACAGGCGATCCAAACTCACCCACCCTGATTGGGGCGAACAGAGAGCCAACCGGGAGAAGCGGCCAAGTAACGCGACGGCGACGTTCCTTGATTTGCTGCTAGTTGACCTTTCCAGAGCTTTCCATGTGCGCTTTAAATACCATTCACGAACTTTCCATTTCACCTTTCTAATGAACAGTGTGATTCGCTAATACATCCCTGTTGCTCTGCTCGTCCGATCCGGTCTTATCTCTGTCCTGTGGGTGCGGGGGTGTTTGATTGGGAATCAAGCGTCCATTCACGCGAGGGACGAACACTTCAGCAACAAGCACTATTTGAGGCATCCTAACTCAGGATGATCGAAACTCTTAAGTGCCAACTCTCAATCCAGACCGGTTCACTGTCTACAGCCGTCAAGCCGTCCGCATCGGTAGACGCCATCACTAACAGTATTCTTGAATATTCGTACGACCCTAATGCTGACCTCACCTTTGAATCTTGGTTCAAGCGTTATGAAGATGTGTTCCGTGTTGAACTTGGAGACCATGATGACGATTGGAATGTCCGATTGCTGTTAAGGAAACTTGGAACAGCAGAGCACTCCAGGTATGTCAATTTTATTTTTCTCAAGGAAACTCGAGACTGCACTTATGAGGAGACTGTCAAGTGTTTGGGCCAAATATTTGGACAGCAGTCATCCATATGCAACACGCGATATCAATGCCTGAAGTTCACCAAGATGGACGCGGATAACTATGTCACCTACGCTGGCATCGTCAGTCGCGAGTGCGAAAAATTCGACATCAAATCCATCACGGCAGATCAGTTCAAATGCCTGATTTTAATCTGTGGCCTACATTCCCCGCGGGATGCATAGATTCGCGACAGGCTGCTGAGTAAACTTGAACAAGACCAGCAAATGACCCTACAGACCATAACTACTGAAGACCAATAATTGCTGAACCTCAAGCATGACACGCTTATGCTGGAGAAGCAACAATCAACCCCAAGTCTTAATGTATTGAAAACCACCTCAAAGACACCGTTTCCAATTGAAACAGACCATGAGAATCCCAGGTCCCCGACTGCCTGTTGGAGATGTGGTGAGTGGCATTTTGTTCGAGTGTGTCCATTCTTGAAACACGTTCGCCACAAGTGTCATAAACTGGGCCATAAGGAAACGCACTGCCGACCCAGACTGCAGTTCAAGGGTGCTAGGTATACGCGACCGAATTCAAATGTTCCCAAAAGATTCAGCAACTATAGTAGGGTTCAAGCGGTCTACTCGGATGAACATGTGGCTCGCAGAAAGTACATCAGAGTTCACTTGAACGGGCAACAAATACGTCTTCAGCTGCATACAGCCTTGGACATCACAATTATCTCCAGCAAAACTTGGCAGTATATTGGTGCTCCGTCAATCAGCCGAACGACACATGTTGCACTTAACGCTTCAGGAGTTCAACTTAGTCTCATTGGTGAGCTGCAGTGTGAAATGGTTTTTTCCGCTGCTCGGGCAAACGGCATCATGTACATCACAGAGCTGTCACATTTGCATCTGTTTGGACTCGACTGAATTCAGAAGCTCCAACTGTTCGATATTCCTCTGTGTCAAGTCTGCAATACCCTCCGGCTCGGATATACGTGGCCCTCTTCGGAAGTGGAGATAACAAACAATAAGTTGACCGAGCAGCTACGAAAGAAATTCCAGGCTGTGTTTCGCAACGACTTAGGAAGACGCACAAAAACCAAAGCAATCCTTACTCTCAAAGACTGTGTCCAGCCGGTATTCCGACTCAAAAGACCGGTACCATACGCTGCGCTTCCGATTGTTGGTGCGGAACTTGATTGTTTGGAGCGGTCCGCCGTCCTCCCACCTGTGAACTATTCAGCATGGGAAACACCTATTGTTGTCGTCAAGATGACCAGTGGAACCGTTCGTATCGGTGCTGACTACTCTACGGGATTGAATGTTGCTTTGAAAATGCACCAGTATGTCAGTCCCAGAAGATTTATTTACCAAGCTCATTGGTGGCGCTTATTTTGCAAAGCTAGATTTATCAGATGCTTATCTTCAAACTGAAGTCGACGATGCTTCAAAGGAGTTATTGACAATCAATACGCACCGAGGGCTTTACCAGTTCAACCGTTTGGTGTCAAATCAGCTTCCGCGATTTTTCAACAAATTATGGATACGATGTTAGCTGGGTTATCCAGAGTCGTTGCTTACTTGGACGACATCATAATCAAAAGGGATACCTTTCGAGAGCTAACGGAAAGAGATGAAGCAGTTCTCCACCACTTTAATGACTACGGTTTTCACTTTAAAGCAGAAATGTGCAATACCTGCATGAAGTGGGTAAAGTATCTTGGCTTCATCATCGATAAAGATGACCGTCGTCCGGATCCTTCCAACATGAGTGCCATAAAACAAATGCCTGCCCTGATAATGCTGCGAAGCTCAGTGCACTCTTGGGGTTGATCAGTCATTACAGCTCATTTGTGCCCGAAATGCATCGGCTACGAAGACCGCTCAATGAACTCTTGGTAAAGGATCGCAAGTTTGTGTGGTCTTCTGAATGTCAAGCCGCATTCGATAATATCAAGTTTGTAATGTGTTCTGACCTATTGCTAACGCGTTTCAATCCAGAGCTGAAGATCATAGTTGCTGCTGACGCGTCAGATTACGGAATTGGAGCAGTCATACTCTACATTTTCCCCAATGGTTCGGAGAAAGCTGTTGCACATGCAGCCAGATCACTCACCCAGCGGAACGCAACTATGGGCAGATCGAGAAAGAAGCTTTGGTATATTGTTTGCAGTCGGGCGATTTCACAAAATGCTCTGTGGACGAAAATACACGCTGATCACTGACCACATGCCCTTGGTCGCAATCTTTGGATCAAAGAAAGGCATTCCAGTCTGCACGGCCAGTCGTCTCCAACGCTGGGCAACGGTTCTACTTGGATACGATTTCGTCGTCAAATATCAATCTACACACAACATTGGTCAAGCGGATGCGTTATCTCGTTTAATTGGTACACAGCATCAGGAAGCAGAGGGTTTGGTAGTTGCTCAAATCTCCGTAGAACCTCAAGTACATCAAGTTGTGTCTGACATTTTCGGTACCTTACCAGTAACGTTCGAAATGGCTGGTGGTTCAAATATGACGAACACTACTGGCTGGAAATTCTCAAGGACATGGTGTGGAATTTGGCGCAATGGAACCTATGTATGCATTTATGACTTGATTTACCTTATCAACACCGCATCATTAAACGGGTAAATAAAGACGAAACAGCATATGAAGAAAGCGACACTCCACTTTTTTATCGGATTCCCTCTTTATGATTTTGGTGATATTTTTATTCATTCACTCCATTGTTTTCACTGTCTCTATGGCTATAGTCTATACTTAAATTTCGTCACCGATAATCCTTGAAAAACTTCTGGTGAGGGATTTCGCTCTCTATGGATATTAGTTTGCGAGGCTGGCATGTATTCAACACTCGTGATCTCAGGTACCCCGAGGCATTCTGCGTAGCACAGGAACATCCGTCTCGTAATGTCAATCTGCATGAGGTGCCTTATTATTTTTAGTGTTTTTATTATTATACACGTTGGCTAAAGGTGTAAAACACCTCAGCTACTGTGCCGCAATACATAAAGGAAAAAGGAAAAAGTGCTACAATTGCATACCAGCTGAGCTGCCAAAAATAAATGGATATTGTTCCGGAAAGCTATCAGGCGGGTACTAGGCAACAAAGAATTATTATGTAAAATTACAGTATACTAAGAAATGTGATCGTGGTTGAAGGGGAGGCTAAGAGTGATGGGGAGTGACAGGGAAACCCACAACAGGAACGCCACTGAGGTCGGCTCCTAGCCATATCAGCAAGTGTATCCAGCCAAACGTGTTCATCGTCTTTTGGATTCCAACTAGGGAGCCGTGAGGCTCCAACCGAGACCAGCTCCGAAGTGAGTGCCTTCATTCCTCTGGACCAAGTCATCGCTTGGCCACCCCTCCTCTTCTTCAAACCACATTCCCGGCGCGCAAACAACGCACGTCGCGGAAGTCGGTGCGCTGGCATGCGCAACACGTGGCCGAGCCATCGGAGCGGGGTGCGTGAAATGACGGTGTTGAGCGGTCCAGTTCCTTTTCCTGTGCTTTAAACAAGGCGTCGAACACGCTCGTTGCTTACTCGGTGTTCCCACTAGATGTGAGCTAAATTGTGAAGGCACCGGTGGTCGAACGTAACTAGCCTCTTTATGTCGGCTGATCTGAGGGAGCCAGGTTTCACAACCGTACGTTAGGGTCGAACGTACCGCTGCATTATTCACTCTATCCTTCAGGGCGAGAGTGATGTCGCGCCGGCGCCATAGGTGGTGAAGGTTAACAAGAGCGTCTCGAGCTTTCGCTATACGGTTCGTGATCTCATCATCGATCCCAAGGGCGCTGATACAACTTCCCAGGTAGTTGAATTTCTGAACGACTTCTAGCTGATCCCCAGCAAGGGTCAGCGCAGGAGGCGATTCCTGCCAATCTTGGAGGAATGCTTTGCATTTCGATGGTGTAAAGCAAAGCCCGAAGCGGCTGACAGCCAGTGCTAATCTGTTCAGCGCGGCTTGGCACGTTTGTGAGCTGTCACAGATGAGGGCAATGTCGTCTGCATACTCCAAGTCAAGAACTCCTTCTACTGTGAGTAGCTCCACACCTTCTAAGTCGTATTCTGTGAATGTAATCTCCATGACTTCGTCAATAGCGTAGTTGAAGAAGAAAGGTGACAGCGAGTATCCTTCTCTCACACCGCTGGAGATACTGAAGGGCGACGACAGCTTGCCTTAAGTCCTCACTCTGCTTGAGCTACGCGCGTACAGTGCGCGGATAATATTTACATATTTCTCGGGCACACCTTTCCTGAATAAACAGTTCCAAAGTGCACATCGATCCACTGAATCGAGGGCACCTTTGATGTCGAAGAACACGACTAGGGTGGGCCGCCACTATGTGTGACGGTGCTCCAACAGCTGACGTAATGTGAATGTATGATCGATGCAGCCACGACCCCGACGAAACCCGGCTTGCTCCTCATGAATCTCACTTTAACGGGCGCCAGTCAGTCTGTAAAGGATTACATAGGTAAGTAAGTTGGAGGCGATGGAGCTCACCTTGTCCCACGGCTTTCTTCAACTTCAACTGTTCGATCTCACGTTCGACTTCTGAGCGAGATCACGGATCCAAAATGACAGCCCACGGAGCAGGGCGATCACTGGCCGGTGAGAAATCTAACAATTCCGGTCAGTTAAATTGCTTCAAAATGCTCAGCCTAACGCCCTAAACGTTTTGACAAGTTCTCCATAGGCTTTCCACTCTCGTCATAAATTGTTTCACTAACACCAGATTCCCTTCTGCCAGTTTCCCGTATCAGACGGAATAACTTACGATGGTTGCCAAGGGCAGCGGCCACTTCCATCTCTGACGCACGATGAGGCCACCAGGATTCACGGTCTCTCTTCAGACTAGCACGGAGTTTTGCCCGGAGCTCTTTGCAAGTCCCATTGTGTTCGCTTCCAGATGGAATGTGTCGAGTATAGATAAGTTACAAGGACCGCAACGAGACCCAGTGTCCATGTTAGCTATTAAACTTACCATATGAGGATTTGCCTGCTGCTAGTAAGGTCTGGTGAACATGTGACCAGTGACCTTCAGTTGTCTCCAGTGAGTGCTTACTCAACCCACATGTCAGCGTACTTTGAAAGTCATTCAGAACAGCTGGATTCGTCAGTTGGCTGATGTAAATGCGCTCACACCATCGTCGTGGGCGTTCGCCAAAGCGCATCCGCAGGTCAGTACACGCAAGTGCTTGGTCAGTGTCCACGCATGTGCTCCAAATCGAGCGACAGTTCTGGACGCAGCCTCTCCAGCGGTAACTGATTGCAATGTGATCGATTTGCCTCCAACGCTGGTACGAAGCTGGTGGGCGCCAAGTCACCCTCTGGCGGGTGCTGTGTCAAAAGTTGGTACTCGCAAGAAATAAGCGGGCATCTTCACACAAATTCAGTAACCGCTCACCGTTATCATTACGCGAGTCTACATGTTGGCCGCCCAGATGCAGTTCATCAGTGGGTAATTTTCCAATTTGAGCGTTCAGATCCCCGTCAGCATAACTGTGTCCGTGCTTCTTCTTTGGCGAAGCAGCTCAGTCAGTTGGCGGTAGAAGTCGATTTTTACCGTATCGTCACTAGAGTTTGTGGGCGTACAAGCAGCGATGACTAATAGACACCTATTAGTCCGGCGCGACTTCGAACTTTTAACGAGCCAGTTACTCGGACCGCACACATACTGATTTGGATCCAATCAACCAGAGTAGCTTCAGCCCGGGGACTCAACGAAATACTGGCACTAGCTTGGCCGATGCTCGAAGCTGCTTCGTCACCGGATAGGCGCAATGAGAAAATACTGCTTGCGTCACCTGAAGGGGATCGCAGAGTGAGCACAGAGCTCGAGCCTTGCAGGCGGGTCTCCGATAAGCAGCAGATATCGATGCAGAGGGGGATCTAAAGGGCGGGCAAGTGCTGCCTGTTGACCGGTCTGTAACGCCGTGCGTACATTGAGGCATGCCAATCTGAAGGAGGATCTAGGGCTCCAAATGGAAGCCGATGAACTGGGATGGACAGCTTGTTTGTACATTGGCTTGTCGACAGAGCAGGAGTGACACTACGTTTGTGTTAGTTGAAACTAGAAGGTAAATGTCTATCAAAGCAAGGTGGGGTGGGCCAAAAATTGACGGGCTGGAAACTTGGGGGATAAAAGTGAAGTTGGAACGGGACGATAATTGTGAAAAAGCGTAAGAGAGGAATAAGAAGACGGAAAGGCTTGAGCAACAGCATCCCAATCCCTATCCACCCTGCTCGATGCAGCAGATAGGGCGCCGTTTATAACGCTCCGCGACGGCCAGAGCATCAAGAAATTGTTTGAAGAGAAATTCATAGTATTGCGTGGGCGGGATACTGTCAGATTGCCCAGGCCTAGACCGGAGAACGATTTAGGTTCTTAACCAGAGCCTCTGGTTCAAAAACCTGATCGCAGGGCACTGGGTTTGGCGGTGGTCTACAAGGAGTCCGTTTTAAGGAATAAGGCGCCACCCTCATTCCAACCCCCCACCTGCAGGAGCAGGAGGCTGAGTTTGTCTGGCCTCTAACCATTGACCAATCTGGTATGAGTGGCTCTGAAGGTGCCAAAAAGCACCACCCAGCATAGCTGATTGGATCTCTGAGGCTTGCAAACTATTGAACCATGGTAAGGTCCGGCCTCTGCTCGAGTTGCGGAAGCTTCTCGCTTTCTTCATCTACACTTATATCCGATAGCCAGTGAGTCTCTACCCTAATCATTGATCGAGTACATTTTCTTTACACCAGCCTTGGTTCTTGTGTACTTTGGTAGGACTTCGCAGAATCGTATTACAATGGTATCTGATACGGAGCACACTTGACGGCGAATTTCGAAATTAAGCAAACTACCGTTCATCCACCTCCGTACTTTCACTTCACACTATTAGATCAGTAGCTCGATTCAAACGCCAACCGAATGCTTGTGTCAAGTCGTTTTCCACATCTGGTGACGTTTACTGATAACTGCAGAGAAGCACTCAGCAACGCTACCACAGCAAACCCTTCGTGCTGCTGCTTTTGACTTACAGAAATCAACATCAAACGTGATTATTACTGTTTGCGTTTTGTGGCGCTCATATGCAATGTTCGTTATTTTCTCTCACAAATGTTGGTTTTCTTCTGTTTTGGTCTTACTGATTAACCCATTTTTGGATTTTAAAGCATCTGCCAAATACTGCTTGCAGGGGGCTAGCTCGTAGTTGCAGTGAAATGTTGAAACTATGCAGCACTTAATAGGCCTCTGTCGCTAACACACTGTTTTCTCTCTCTTACCAAGATGCGTTCTTTGGTATCTTTCTGTAGCAACAACGCCGATACAAATTCGCTTTCATTTGAGAAGGCCTTCAGCAAGTAATATGGGTTCAATCTTGCTTTCTTAACCATCCTCTTACTTTCAGAAACAATGGACTCGCGTGAACAACTACTATCGAGAAATCAAAGCCATGCCGGCCATCGAGCGAGAGGACATGCAAAAAATACTGGATCAACATTCGTTCAACCACGCGAATGATTTCAACGTATCGTGGGCTGTCTATGAGTTATACACAAAATACGTGAGGCCGTGCTTTCCCTCGGTGAGTGTAGTCGTGCCTATCTTACTCTGCTTCTAAGATCCCAGTCGTTCGTAGACGCTTTGGTTAAAAGGTTTAACTACGCTACATCCACTTCACATCGGGTAAATCCTATCAAAATTCTGATGACTAATTTTCACTGGCATCCCTTTGATTTTGAATTCTTCACTGGATCAGGTAGTCGGTCGAGTTTCACGATACTTCATGTTCTCTTGTGACGTCTTTTCACGACTGAGAAGCACTCTAGCCATGTGTTCTCGTCCGATTAACCGCAGCCGTTGACTTTCAATGTTCCTTTGGCATCGAACTGCAGTTGAACATCCCTTGTGTACTAATTAGCGTTAAAACTATTACACTGTGGTGCCGATCTCAGCTATTCAGCTGTCCCCATCAAACAGCTAGGGCTTGGGAGCGTGGTGGTAGTTGCATGTGAGAGAGATGTCATAAGCTTTCTTCCATCGGACAGTAGTGCACTTTCCGCAACTTGTCTCGTGCGTAATTCACTGTTACCGGTCTGACAAATAGTGAAGGAATGCACCTCACTTTATCTTAGTTATTCCTTGAGCTACTGGTTATTCATCAATCGCCGATTTTGTAAGGACTCTCTGGATGCTCTTCAACAGTGCGTAACCCACGTTGTCCTTGTGTTTAAAGCGCATCTTCTTGGTTGTTTATACTGTAATCCAAATACGCATTAGTTGCCCACCGTTACTTCTTCGGGAATTAAATCTTGAGTATGTTAGCTTAGTGCACATGTGTAACATCATCCTCTTGAGGCCGAACCCCTCATTCCTTTCACATACTCCACACAATATCCTATTGCGGAACAATACACGTTTTGTAATATACTTCGCGTCTTCAATGTGTGCAGCACTTTTCCGGAATAGGAATCGCACGGTTTCCTTTTTTGTGCCATGGGAAAACTTCTCGATGTGGCCGATCGGTTACACTATCATAGTACAGGTATCACCCGGTTATCCAGTCACCAGACGGGTTCCCATTTGCTTCATTATGGCTCGTGTCACCCTTAAATGTTTGGTCCCTCCGCATGGCAATTAGACGTTACTTCATCCACCACAGCTGGAATGTGTAACATTGTATTTCGGCCAGTCATACAGTGGACCAAAGACATAACCCCTGGGAAAGGGATCCCCGTCGATTGCTGCTATCGTTGTAGTACTTATTTCTATCTACTACTGATGCTTATCGGCTACAGTTCAACAACAAGTCTCATGATTCCTGGGCTAAATGTATGCAGTCCTTTGGGTCGAAACGATCATTGTTCCATTATCTTTACTACGCCGAATATCCCGATGCAGTGCCCTAAAAGACGCAGTTTATTACCCATTATATTGGGAGACCACAGCGAAAAAATTTCATCAACCGGTTTCGAGACGTGAAGTGGGTCCGCGGCAAGTCACGCGGAAAGCTGGTAATTAGTTCGCCATCATGACACAGGTTGCTAAGCGGCCGGCGTGAGTGGAGACGGCTAGCAGGATTGAATCTGTCCAAACAAATGACGTGAGTCAGCCCAGAAGCCCACAGACGAAATTGATGGCATGTGACCTATATAACCAACCGTGTTCTTTTCCTGATACACTCCGATCTGGCATGTCTGGGTCTTCTATTTATTTCCCCGGCTGGGCTGGCGGCGCTGAGAGCAGTGGCAAGATCACCGTCACAACAGATTACCAGGTTTTGTCCGCATTTGTTGAAAAGGTTAGTTGGACATTCATGACTGAGTGCACCTCAGAATTCACCTTGGAAAGATTCTTGAAAACCTTCAAATTGCTGGTCGTAACAACATCAGAGCCAAAAACTTTCCATCACCCCATCAAACCGAAATCCTTTTTAAGAAGCCGAACACGAAAATTTATCCATAGAGGAATCGGACATGGCGCGTTTACAAAACAATCCCAGCGCAGCAAATTGGACAGTGTATATAGCTCAGGGCAATTACTCTGCAGTTGGTTTGTGAAGACAAGGTAACACACTAACGGAAGATAGCGAAACGTTTCTGTTCGAACCACAAGCTTCTTTACAGATACATGAATAGACTACATAAGGTGCAGCGCGGAATCCCACCACTCACTACGGTTGGAGGATATACATGCACAGCCTTACGGGCTCGGTACTTACCTGCTTTCCAATGGGTCCAAGACTCGATCACTATACTTTTCTGTCACTACACCATCAGTGTTATCCAGCATCACATTCACAGCAAAAACTATGTTAAAAAAGTTACTATTGTTACCTACACACAGCTCTCCTGCAGCGGATAACATTCACGGTAGCGCTACAAATAGCAGCCATGCACCTAGCCCCTACCACTTAACGGCTTTTTCACCGTTGTCTAGTCGAGAACGTAGTTCTATCAACATAGAAACAGGGGAAGAACTCGATCTGATCCTGCCAATTGCTGCCCTGTAACGCTTCGCCCTGTGTCCGCCAAAGCCATGGAAGCGATCATCGCGGACGTACTGATGGGCTACCTGGAAAGCTGCGCTATCATCGCGCAGGAGCCGCACAAGTTCCGTCAAAGGTTCTCATGTACCACGAATCTGCTGATTGCACGTGACAACTGGACGGAAACAGTCGACAAGATACAGGAACCGCTGTTATGTACATTAACTTTTCGAAGGCCTTCGATAGCTTGTATCGTCGAATCGTGCTGCACCACGGCATCGGAGATCCAGTATTAGGATGAATCGGTAACTATTTCTGCGAACGGCAATAGGAGGTTAGAGTCCAAACATCTCTCTCCGACCCGATTCGAATGGAATGTGGCATACCACAGGGTTCTTTACTTGAGCTTCGCCTGTTCTTAGTTTTTATTAACAATCTAAAGAGAGTTATCATCTCATGATGTTTACTCTTCTCGGATGACCTTAAGGTTTGGCGTGCAATCAATGGATTGGACAGCCAATAGCTCCTCCAGCGCAACTTCGATGAGGCCTGGAATTAGTTGCTGAGGGACGCGCTGTCATTCAGTGTGGACAATTGCCGCGTTATCTAAACGCGCCATCGACACGCCTATAGCTACAAAATAGGGACGAATGATCTGCAGACAAGCTCTCAGGAACGTGACCTCGGCGTACTGGTGCAGGACAATCTCGGATGTCCCAGACAGTCAGTGTCCACTTCTGAAGACGGTAACCAGCATGTTGGTCTCTTGCAGATGGCATTCGGAAGTTTGAATTCATCCATCTTCTCGCTGATGCTCAATGCTTACGTGAGTCCTCACGTAGAATACTCAATCCAAACTTAGCAACTTTGTCTAAAGCGGGACCTTGGGGCGGTGGAAACTTCCTAACATCGAGCAACGAAAATTTGCAAGGGATTGCGCCATCTTCCTTTACCAGCAACGACTGAGGTCACTCGGAGCGTTCAATGGACGCTACCAGTGGCTGCATGAAGACTTTATATTAGTTTACCAAATACTGAGCAACCCCAGTCACGTATACTGCCACCTTTTAAAACTTAGCCCGAACGTCAACCTCAGAGGCAATGGCTTGCATCCGAGTTAACAGTACCCTCCGGGTCTGCCAACCCTGGGGAATGCACTTCCAAACCCTAGACTTTTCAAAATCGATCGGATATCGCACTGAACACTATACTTTTTACATGAGCTGATCTTATGGATATATTCAGGCTAATTAGCCTTTTGGGATTTATAATCCTCGGTGTCGCACGTAAATCTGTGCAAAGGAGTGAGCAATCTGCTCATTATTAGCGATGAATAATGACAGTAACAATATTTTGTTTTGTTTAGTCCGGCACTATCTCACTCCCACAACTCACCTCCTATACGTCATTGCTCTGTCGCTTCCATGATGGTTATTGCATTTGATCCACTTATCTTAATTTCAACTTCAGTTTCTTCTACTACTGACCTAACGGACATGTTAAACCTGTGCTTCAACTCAAGCAGAATGCCCATTTGTAACGTCAAGTTCAGAAAGATAAACAAAACACGAAGCTTTAAGCGAACAATTGTTTTCGATTAATTCTTCTTCAGGCTCATACTGTAATATACATTAGGGTAACGTCTGTTGCAATCGTCAGTATAACAAAGAAACAATTGATCAGAAAATTTAACTTGTGATCATGATGGCAGTCAGCTGATCACACGACTGAAGTCAGGTGAAGTTGCGGAGTACCATTACTTCCTTCGCGGCTGGTGGTCGGCCAGGGAAGTTGTAGTGTTTGTATCAGCTTCTTCTGGACACACAAGTCCGGATTTGTTAGGCGTATGCATACTGCCTCAGCGGTGGCAAGTAGGCTTGCTCTTACACGATGGTTTTGCCTTGGTGGTATTTTGTAGAGAATCTGAAAGGATGTTCGTTTGTTTATCTGGTGGCCTGTGTTGATTAGATGGTTTGTGATCGCACTGCAGTTTATCCTATTCTCGCGATTGTAGAGCCAACCTGGGAGGTGTTCCTTAATTCTCTTACCTAAATTCCTGGTCGTGCGTCCAACGTACCTGGCCCCGCACGGGCAGGCGAACGGGTAGATTAACATTGATTGGAGATGATCAGGCACTCGGGCTCTAAATCTCGGAACTAGTAAAGGTCTGCTCGTGAAAATCACATTCAGCTGAGCCGCATTAAAGGTCTTATTGCAGCTTTGCTCTAGTCGACGCGTGCATGTCTCAGCCGTACCATTTCCTTTGAATGGAAGTGTCAGGTAAAGCTGTTTCTTTTCAACGGTTTGTTTTGATACTTTTAGTATGCATTGCTTCATATGGGTCTCGATAAATCGCTCCGGATATCCATTTTCGAAAATCGTTTCTTTGATTCGTACGAGTCCGGCTTTTATGGTGTCTTCGCTGCAGATTTTGTATGCCCGATCGGTTAGCGCTCGCACCAGTGTTCTTTTTGGCTGAGTGGGGCGAAACTATGAAAGTGCATGTATTGTCCCGTCCAGTATGATTCCCTGTATACTTTTATTTAGATTGATCCATCGGTTCTTCTGATAAGACTTGTATCTAAAAAATTCATTTGTTCTTGTTTTCTTCCTCAGCTGTAAATGCGGCATTGGGGTGCACATTGTTGAAACAGTCGATTATATCCTGGGGTTTGGTGGTCCGATCACTTATACAAAATATATCATCCACATAGCGCCGATAGAATTTCAGACCCGATATGACCTGCTTTAATGGACCGCTTTCTAGCATTCCTATATAAATATCCGCTAACAATGGCCCAAGCGGAGATCCCATTGCAACGCCATCAACCTCTCTATAAAACTCGCTATTGAATTGAAATTGAACATTGTACATACATCTGAGTATCAGTTGTTTCAGTTGCTTGCTTCTTATACCGATGTTTATGCCATGCTGATCAATGTAGGAGCACAGGTAGTTAACTGTTTCTATCAGAGACACGTTGGTAAACAATGAAACAACGTGTAAGGAAAACATCCGGAACTCTTGGACATTCATATCTCGAAGGTCGTTGACAAACTGAAATGTATCTGTCAGTCTATGAGGAGCAATCATTTGCTTGATGGGATTCAGCATTTTTGTCAGCCATTGCGCAATGTTGTGGTGCGGTGAATTCCTCATATCTAGTATGGGTCTCAATGGTGTGTCAGGTTTATGTATTTTTGGAAGGCCATAAAGGCGAGGAGTAGTGGAGCCTATGGGACGTAGTCGGTCATACGTCTCTTTGGTGATGGCGCCGTCGTTCACTAGTGATTTTAAACACCTGACCAATTGGTTTTATGCACGTTCTGTTTTATCTTTCTGTTGTTCACATTTCACGAAACGTGAAGTATCCAACAGTATCATATTCATTTTCTTGATGTAATCAGCACGATCCATCAGCACAGTCCCAGATCCTTCGTCTGGTTTGGTTATGATGAGATCTTCGTTTTTTCTGAAGTTCTCTCGAAGCATCAAGGTGCGCTTTTGTCAGTAGTCGATGGTGTTCTATTGGTTGTCTTTGGTATTGAAAAGAAACGTTGACCAAAGTTGATTTGAACTGTTCAAGTTCCATATCAGAGTTGGCCACCAAGTCGTTCGTCTGCTTGATTAGGTGTTCAAACTGTGTTTCTATTTCAACACGATCGTATTTCTTTTGCGGATGGCTAAATTTTAGACCGAGTGAAAGTGCTTCTAGCTGATACAAACACTACAACTTCCCTGGCCGACCACCAGCCGCGAAGGAAGTAATGGTACTCCGCAACTTCACCTGACTTCAGTCGTGTGATCAGCTGACTGCCATCATGATCACAAGTTAAATTTTCTGATCAATTGTTTCTTTGTTATACTGACGATTGCAACAGACGTTACCCTAATGTATATTACAGTATGAGCCTGAAGAAGAATTAATCGAAAACAATTGTTCGCTTAAAGCTTCGTGTTTTGTTTATCTTTCTAAACCTGTGCTCTTTTGCCCATTATAACCCTTTGTTCCATTGTCCCCATGTTGGCACTGGGCAGTCGGATAAACTTATCTCTATTATTATGATTGAGCTACCTTCTTCGGAAGTTTACCAGCTACCTGCTCAGATGTTGGCTGCCTAGGTACTTATTCGTGCTGGATCACTAGTGACCTGAAGCGAAAATGTATGAACTGGCCGACCACGACATTGGATCCAGACGGCACGCTTTCCTCCTGGGTATTTCGCACGGAGTTGGTCAAATCAGCGGTTAGGTTTCTCATCGAATGTGGCGCGGTATAGGGGTCGAAAAATAGCATGTATTTAGTCTCACTCCTATTTGGTAATCCAGCGGTATTTTTCTCCCCATTTCGCATACCTGGTATTTCGTTCTACTGCGTTTCTACTCTCTGAAGGAGATCGTTAAATCGGATTGAACTGGAACGTAACATTTATTATCCCTCATTGCTCTGATCCCGCACATTCTACTCGCTTTAGTGTTCCGCAATCTGTCACTTTGCAGCTCGTCTCACAACTCCATCAAGAATCACTCAAGGCCGTTTACCAGTGCAAAGGACAGCAGACGCCTAGTTCAAAAACTGCTCCGCTTTCCAACCATTGTATCATGGCGGATGATTTTGAATGCTCTGAGTATAGTCAGATGCAGCTTGTTCAGATGTTGACCGAAGTGGAGCAGTGCATGGAAAGCGCTCAGACTGCTGCCTTTCTTGCCCGTAGCACTAAACCCGCGCCTCGCCAACCCAGTGATCCGTGTCCTCCGGTCCCGGCACGCATCGATCCACAGGACCTCATTGAAGTAAAAGCTTCTGGTCCTAGGTCTGCATTCCTGTTACCCGCATCTTCTCGCAGTGGCGATACTACCGAGTATCCTGACACGCTGCATTCGATCAACACACTGACTACAGAATTTGCCGGATACGATTCGAATCGGCAGCAACCTCGACCTGCGCAACATCGACGCTACCTTCACTGTTACCACGTTTATGAGTCAGACATAGCTGGAGCATCTAACTCGCCACACCCCCACGCCGGACCCATGAATCCGTCATCAGTGGATCCCGTCTAAAATCAATTTCCCTCACGTCATGTTGTACATTCTTGTCTCGTTCAACCTCTACACTTCTTGTTTGTGCCCTTTGTCATTCCACCAGATCCAGATGCGCTTCCCGCATGCATTGAAATTTCTACAGTCATCCTCCTCGACGTGTTTCACATTTGTTATTATTATTATTATTGTGTATGTGCCGGTCCCCTCTTGCTTTCTTTCTATATCAGCGGAGCTCGCAATTCGAGCTACACACAGTCCTGTCATTCCAAATTTCGATCTGCATTTATTCATTCATCGGACTGAAAGCCCTGGTTTTCTCTTGGAACATGCAATCTGCTCGATGTTGTTCTTTTCTCCGGTTCCATCAGATGGCCCATCTCAACTGTGATCCGGTCTCTCCTCTCATCCCACCAATACTATTCTGCACTTCAATCTACACGCATGTTAGGTGACATTCTATTTTTCCATACTCTCTTGACTAAACAAATACCTCTTGTTTGAGCTCGGTGAGCGCCAGTTAACCTTGCGCCGAATTGTCATTTTTCATCACTTCTCCCACTGAGTGAAAACATTACAGTTTAAAACTTCTCCGTAAGTACTGTTTGTGCTGCCCGTTGTAGTTTCTTAACTCTTCCATGACGCATTCCTTTTTGCTCAACTCTCCACATTCCGCGAAAGTCATCTGAATAAGATGGTACATGTCATCTGAGCAAACACTCACACAGTTGCTCGGCCAGCAGATAAGCTGGGACACGGTTGCAGTTGTGTTTGCGAGAAACAGTGACCCGAACTCAAATTGTGAGCTTGCTGCACGCTATCTTCTACCCAACGGGATGCTAGAATTTGCGCTTCTGTGTGAAGTGATAATTGCGAGGGACAGCTCTACGGCGCACCTGTGAATAAGCATAAACTGACGAACAAAAATACTCACCAAAATCCTTCTACCCATAAGTAATACAAGTTCGCCCTTACGGATTCCATAAAATACTATGTTGATTCATAGCTGCCGTAACCGGGAATTCCTGATGCCGGAAGACCAACCGTTGTCATCTGTATGGCGGTGTAGGATGGGTCGGGCTATTTCGCAGTTAGCTAACAATTCGTGATGATCGGCTACCGTCCTCTATGGCGCAGTTGCATAAGCTGCAGGCTAGTTGGCACAAGCCACTAGCAGTCATGGGTTCGATCCTCCGTAGAGGACCGAAGGATGCGCACCAATGACGAACCCCAATAGGTCAAAACGGCCGTCTGGTGATTTTCCGGATAGGTACTTGACTTATCTGAATTGTCGGCTGATTGCGACGAACAAAATGACACCTACAAATTATCGCCTCCGTCTTATCGGTGACTGCATACTTCCAGTTGTCAAACTAGTTTTATGCTGGCTGTTGCTAGACTATCGTCAACAAAGACAACAGTACGCCAGTTCTACAAACCGATACTTCACTGCCCCAAAACTATAATGACGCCGGTAATGGAGTATAGAGAGAGGAGAATCTAGTGTAGAGCTTAATTACCCTAAGCAGATATTTCGAGTCATGGTGCCTACATTTTGTCAATAACACACGGTCAAAAACATCTGCGATCGTACGAGGATAAGACAGCATCGGTAAGGCAGCCAACACCCCGCAGGTGACAGCATCAGGCACAGCAAACTTGTCACTGGTGACGACCGTGAGTCCTACCCTGTAAAGTTTCTATCCAAGTAAAAGGCGTGCAGCGTGAACTCCAATCTAGAAGGCGAGACGGACCAACAGCACCCATTTTAGTAGCCAGTGACTTCATTTTCTGCTGTCAAATTAACTTCTACTCACATCGAGGTTCACGCTATCCAACATCCGGTAAACGAATGAAGCCCCATCTGGTTAGGCCATGTTCCGGCATACTCAACATGTGCCCAGACCGACGTGAGTTATTCAACGTTAGATGTTCCACAGCGGAATTACCCTGTTTATCAACGCGCACTGACAGCCTGCACAAGTCATTGTCGCGAATATGCCAAGGGCCATCCGGCAACGATGGTTAAAGATTTGTAAGGGCATCAATTCTTCAGGTCGTACAATAAGACGGCCCTCACTGTGGCCTCGTACACATGGTTTTCCAGACCCTTTTGACATCCCAGATGTCTTGTGTTCATGGAGGCGGTTTTAGCTTTCGCAATATATGAACTAGTGTTAGCATTCACAATCAAATCCGTGATGACACAGCTGCCAACTTAGGTCAATAGATCAACTACCTCCAGTTCCTTGTACTCAAGGATCAAGAGATCAATTGGCTGTCGGTCCTGCATCAACACTGCAATTCGAGGACGTGAAGCGTATTCCGAATGCTAGGAGCACACTCGAGACTTTATCCAAGATTGAGTAGGCCACCGCGAGGTTATAAAACAGCAAGACAACGTCATTCGTATAAGCAATATCAACTAGTTTTCTCCCAGATGGCAACTCAATGTCTGCATCGTGAAATTCCACAAGGGAACACTCCACGAAGAAAGGGAACAAAAATGGAACCAACTGAGCCAATGCCTATTGTCCCCGGAAAGACATCCGACTAGTCCTCATAGACCCAAACGCGACCTGTTCACAGATCTCATGGGAGCCCCTTTGCGCGCAAGTATATCGAACAGAATGGACAGATCGACTGAGTCGAATGCACTTATGCGGTCTGCTGTACGTGTATCACTGTTACAATAACTGTCCTGCGTGGTAACCTGCCTGCTGGTCCATACTCCTGAATTAAGGTCCACAATCAAACGATGGACGAGAATTACAGCCACTAGTTTAACCACAACCGACCTTAGGCCGATACTCCTACGCTTAGTACATTCGGTGAAACTGCCGTTCTTACCTGTACAACTATGAAGGATTCATTCTAATTGACTGGGATGGTCTGTTCCTTCCAGACCTGTTCCCACAGGGAGTCATTACTTTGTGGAGGACTTCACCACCGTCGCTAAACATTTCGGGTGCTATAGAATCTAAACGAGCAGAGCAAAATAACTAATGGTTGTGGTTGCGTTGCGAATCTCAGCCCCAATGGACACTCTGGACTACCCGACCATGGTCCGGCCTGTGACACCGGGGCATAAATAGGTCCAGGAGGGATGGATCAACTAAACTTCTCTCGAATGTGTTCCGCCCAACCACCGTGATGGCATTCCTTATTACTAATTAGCTCGTCCGAGCCCTCTTTTATTGTCCCACCGACACATAAGTTCTTGGGTGGCACTACATGACGCCTTTTCGTGAAGGACGATCAGTTATCAGTTGTCACGAACTTTGCCAATCTTCGTGTGAAGCGGGACCTATAGTTTGCAACAATCCTCGCTGTGTGGTATGCTTGCTTCCTACCACGTTCTCATTGCTTCTACCGTGACCATGAATTGTGAGCATTAGATCGCTATACTTGTGTGTTGCTTCGATCGGTTCCAAGTGCCATCGCCATCGATTAAAGCTTGAAATGTACCGCAAGTAGAATCTAACTCCCATCAGCACCACAAAAGCTGACAGGTAACGTTCACTATTCTAACTGTACTTCATACCTTTAATGCTTCACTCTCTGTGCCACCTTCCATTCCAATCGGAAGTACATGACTACGTCTGCTTGTCAGCTGCTGTTGCTTTGAGATATTCACGGCTGATGACCTTAGAATTAAGAAACGTCCCTGTCTCTGCCAAATGTACCGTCGGTGTTCCTCACGAAATAACGCAAATCCACCTCGGTCGTTGGGCCGCAGTACAACTCAAATAACTAAGGAAGTTACCCTCCACAGCTAATAAAAGATCATGGAAATGCATGTACAGGGGATAAAGCCTTGGAAACCTGTTATGTTTGCACTACGATCCACCTGAAACAGGTAAGCTAACGAGCGAATGTATGTTTGTCTGATCCACTTACCCAGGAAACCCTGTCGAAAATCCGAATTGATTTTCTTCCTCCATACGTGGGCCAACGCTTGCTGATTGCATACCACGTCAGAGACGATAATTACTCCCATTTCTCGTGTATCTGGTTCTTGTTCATCCCGCTACCTGATGGAAACACTTGATGGGATATAAGAGGGAAGTTTTAAACGGTGACTACCAAGCAGTAACGTTGGATTCATCAACGGGTTCTTGTTCTGGGTCTCTAGAAGTAATCGCTATTTCGGTTCTTTCATTGTTAATAAAATCTAACAGCGGTACAATAATGTACTAGATATCTAAAACCTTTGCATTGTTCAGTAGTCCACTTTTGTTTGAAGGTAAGGGGCGGACTGCACTAGTGCCACTAAACCGTTTTGCGTGTGACTGCTGAAATT
>OX104064.1:202419535-202539854 GCA_944474145.2 Dicrocoelium dendriticum | reverse complement strand
GGCTCTAAATCTCGGAAACTATAAAGGTCTGCTCGTGAAAATCACAACAAATTCAGCTGAGCCGGCATTAAAAAAGGTCTATTGCAGCCTCTCTTTATTTTCCCTGGCCCCTCTAGGAGGAGGGGGGCGGGCATCGGGAGGTGGGGTGGAGGAAGGGGGGAGGGGGAAGTCGAAACGCGTGGGCATGTCACTCAGCCGTACCATTTCCTTTGAAATGGAAGTGTCAGGTACCAGGCTGTTTTCTTTTCAACGGTTCGGTTTTGAGTACTTTTAGTAAGTCATTATCTTCATAATGGGTCCTCGATAAAATCGCTCCGGATATTTAAATTTATCCATTTTTCGAAAATCGGTTTTATCCTTCCTTTCGTTTCTTTGATTCGTACGAGTCCGGCTTTTATGGTGTCTTCGCTGCAGATTTTGTATGCCCGATCGGTTAGCGCTCGCACCAGTGTTCTTTTTGGCTGAGTGGGGCGAAACTATGAAAGTGCATGTATTGTCCCGTCCAGTATGATTCCCTGTATACTTTTATTTAGATTGATCCATCGGTTCTTCTGATAAGACTTGTATCTAAAAAATTCATTTGTTCTTGTTTTCTTCCTCAGCTGTAAATGCGGCATTGGGGTGCACATTGTTGAAACAGTCGATTATATCCTGGGGTTTGGTGGTCCGATCACTTATACAAAATATATCATCCACATAGCGCCGATAGAATTTCAGACCCGATATGACCTGCTTTAATGGACCGCTTTCTAGCATTCCTATATAAATATCCGCTAACAATGGCCCAAGCGGAGATCCCATCGCAACGCCATCAACCTCTCTATAAAACTCGCTATTGAATTGAAATTGAACATTGTACATACATCTGAGTATCAGTTGTTTCAGTTGCTTGCTTCTTATACCAATGTTTATGCCATGCTGATCAATGTAGGAGCACAGGTAGTTAACTGTTTCTATCAGAGACACGTTGGTAAACAATGAAATAACGTGTAAGGAAAACATCCGGAACTCTTGGACATTCATATCTCGAAGGTCGTTGACAAACTGAAATGTATCTGTCAGTCTATGAGGAGCAATCATTTGCTTGATGGGATTCAGCATTTTTGTCAGCCATTGCGCAATGTTGTGGTGCGGTGAATTCCTCCTATCTAGTATGGGTCTCAATGGTGTGTCAGGTTTATGTATTTTTGGAAGGCCATAAAGGCGAGGACTAGTGGAGCCTATGGGACGTAGTCGGTCATACGTCTCTTTGGTGATGGCACCGTCGTTCAGTAGTGATTTTAAACACCTGACCAATTGGTTTTATGCACGTTCTGTTTTATCTTTCTGTTGTTCACATTTCACGAAACGTGAAGTATCCAACAGTATCATATTCATTTTCTTGATGTAATCAGCACGATCCATCAGCACAGTCCCAGATCCTTCGTCTGGTTTGGTTATGAGGAGATCTTCGTTTTTTCTGAAGTTCTCTCGAAGCATCAAGGTGCGCTTTTGTCAGTAGTCGATGGTGTTCTATTGGTTGTCTTTGGTATTGAAAAGAAACGTTGACCAAAGTTGATTTGAACTGTTCAAGTTCCATATCAGAGTTGGCCACCAAGTCGTTCGTCTGCTTGATTAGGTGTTCAAACTGTGTTTCTATTTCAACACGATCGTATTTCTTTTGCGGATGGCTAAATTTTAGACCGAGTGAAAGTGCTTCTAGCTGATACAAACACTACAACTTCCGTGGCCAACCACCAGCCGGGAAGGAAGTGATGGTACTCCGCAAGTTCACCTGACTTCAGTCACGTGATCAGCTGACTGCCATCATGATTACAATTTGAATTTGAATTTCTGATAAATTGTTACTTTGTTGTACTGACGATTGCAACAGACCTTACCCTAATGTATATTACAGTATGAGCCTGAAGAAGAATTAATCGAAAACAATTGTTTGCTTAAAGCTTCGTGTTTTGTTTATCTTTCTAAACCTGTGCTCTTTTGCCCATTATAACCCTTTGTTCCATTGTCCCCATGTTGGCACTGG
This sequence comes from Dicrocoelium dendriticum, assembly GCA_944474145.2. Taxonomy (NCBI): domain Eukaryota; kingdom Metazoa; phylum Platyhelminthes; class Trematoda; order Plagiorchiida; family Dicrocoeliidae; genus Dicrocoelium; species Dicrocoelium dendriticum. The sequence goes on along the minus strand of OX104064.1, from coordinate 202,537,828 downwards.
GCAGTCGGATAAACTTATCTCTATCATTATGATTGAGCTACCTTCTTCGGAAGTTTACCAGCTACCTGCTCAGATGTTGGCTGCCTAGGTACTTATTCGTGCTGGATCACTAGTGACCTGAAGCGAAAATGTATGAACTGGCCGACCACGACATTGGATCCAGACGGCACGCTTTCCTCCTGGGTATTTCACACGGAGTTGGTCAAATCAGCGGTTAGGTTTCTCATCGAATGTGGCGCGGTATAGGGGTCAAAAAATAGCATGTATTTAGTCTCACTTCTATTTGGTAATCCAGCGGTATTTCTCTCCCCATTTCGCATACCTGGTATTTCGTTCCACTGCGTTTCTACTCTCTGAAGGAGATCGTTAAATTGGATTGAACTGGAACGTAACATTTATTATCCCTCGTTGCTCTGATCCCGCACATTCCACTCGCTTTAGTGTTCCGCAATCTGTCACTTTGCAGCTCGTCTCACAACTCCATCAAGAATCACTCAAGGCCGTTTACCAGTGCAAAGGACAGCAGACGCCTAGTTCAAAAAATGCTCCGCTTTCCAACCATTGTATCATGGCGGATGATTTTGAATGCTCTGAGTATAGTCAGATGCAGCTTGTTCAGATGTTGACCGAAGTGGAGCAGTGCATGGAAAACGCGCAGACTGCTGCCTTTCTTGCCCGTAGCACTAAACCCGCGCCTCGCCAACCCAGTGATCCGTGTCCTCCGGTCCCGGCACGCATCGATCCACAGGACCTCATTGAAGTAAAAGCTCCTGGTCCTAGGTCTGCATTCCTGTTACCCGCATCTTCTCGCAGTGGCGATACTACCGAGTATCCTGACACGCTGCATTCGATCAACACACTGACGACAGAATTTGCCGGATACGATTCGAATCGGCAGCAACCTCGACCTGCGCAACATCGACGCTACCTTCACTGTTACCACGTTTATGAGTCAGACATAGCTGGAGCAGCTAACTCGCCACACCCCCACGCCGGACCCATGAATCCGTCATCAGTGGATCCCGTCTAAAATCAATTTCCCTCACGTCATGTTGTACATTCTTGTCTCGTTCAACCTCTACACTTCCTGTTTGTGCCCTTTGTCATTCCACCAGATCCAGATGCGCTTCCTGCATGCATTGCAATTTCTACAGTCATCCTCCTCGACGTGGTTCACATTTGTTATTATTATTATTATTGTGTATGTTCCGGTCCCATTTGCTTTCTTTCTATATCAGCGGGGCTCGCAATTCGAGCTACACGCAGTCCTGTCATTCCGAATTTCGATCTGCATTTATTCATTCATCGGACTGAAAGCCCTGGTTTTCTTTTGGAACATGCAATCTGCTCAATGTTGTTCTTTTCTCCGGTTCCATCAGATGGCCCATCTCAACTGTGATCCGGTCTCTCCTCTCATCCCACCAATACTATTCTGCACTTCAATCTACACGCATGTTAGGTGACATTCTATTTTTCCATACTCTCTTGACTAAACAAATACCTCTTGTTTGAGCTCGGTGAGCGCCAGTTAACCTTGCGCCGAATTGTCATTTTTCATCACTTCTCCCACTGAGTGAAAACATTACAGTTTAAAACTTCTCCGTAAGTACTGTTTGTGCTGCCCGTTGTAGTTTCTTAACTCTTCCATGACGCATTCCTTTTTCCTTAACTCTCCACATTCCGCGCAAGTCATCTGAATAAGATGGTACATGTCATCTGAGCAAACACTCACACAGTTGCTCGGCCAGCAAATAAGCTGGGACACGGGTGCAGTTGTGGTTGCGAGAAACAGTGACCCGAACTCAAATTGTGAGCTTGCTGCACGCTATCTTCTACCCAACGGGATGCTAGAATTTGCGCTTCTGTGTGAGGTGATAATTGCGAAGGATAGCCCTACGGCGCACCTATGAATAAGCATAAAATGACGAACAAAAATACTCACCAAAATCCTTCTACCCATAAGTAATACAAGTTCGCCCTTACGGATTCCATAAGATGCTATGTCGATTCATAGCTGCGGTAACCGGGAAGTCCTGACGCCGGAAGGCCAACCGTTGTCATCTGCATGGCAGTGGAGGATGTGTCGGGCTATTTCGCAGTTAGCTAACAATTCGTGATGGTCGGCTACCGTCCTCCATCTCGCAGTTGCATAAGCTGCGGACTAGTTGGCACAAGCCACTAGCAGTCATGGGTTCGATCCTCCGTAGAGGACCGAAGGATGCGCATCACTGACGAACCCCAATAGGGCGAAACGGCCGTCTGGTGATTTTCCGGATAGGTAGTTGACTTATCTGAATTGTCGGCTGATTGCGACGAACAAAAATGACACCTACAAATTATCGCCTCCGTCTTATCGGTGACTGCATACTTCCAGTTGTCAAACTAGTTTTATGCTGGCTGTTGCTAGACTACCGTCAACAACGACAACAGTACGCCAGTTCTACAAACTGATACTTCACTGCCCTAAAACCATAATGACGCCGGTAATGGAGTATAGAGAGAGGAGAATCTAGTGTAGAGCTTAATTACCCTAAGCAGATATTTCGAGTCATGGTGCCTACATTTTGTCAATAACACACGGTCAAAAACATCTGCGATCGTGCGAGGATAAGACAGCATCGGTAAGGCAGCCAACACCCCGCAGGTGACAGCATCAGGCACAGCAAACTTGTCACTGGTGACGACCGTGAGTCCTACCCTGTAAAGTTTCTATCCAAGTAAAAGGCGGGCAGCGTGGACTCCAATCTAGAAGGCGAGACGGACCAACAGCACCCATTTTAGTAGCCAGTGACTTCATTTTCCGCTGGCAAATTAACTTCTACTCACATCGAGGTTCACGCTATCCAACATCCGGTAAACGAATGAAGCCCCATCTGGTTAGGCCATGTTCCGGCATACTCAACATGTGCCCAGACCGACGTGAGTTATTCAACGTTAGATGTTCCACAGCGGAATTACCCTGCTTATCAACGCGCACTGGCAGCCTGCACAAGTCATTGTCGCGAATATGCCAAGGGCCATCCGGCAACGATGGTTAAAGATTTGTAAGGGCATCAATTCTTCAGGTCGTACAATAAGACGGCCTTCACTGTGGCCTCGTACACATGGTTTTCCAGACCCTTTTGACATCCCAGATGTCGTGTGTTCATGGAGGCGGTTTTAGCTTTCGCAGTATATGAACTAGTGTTAGCATTCACAAACAAATCCGGGATGACACAGCTGCCAACTTAGGTCAATAGATCAACTATCTCCAGTTCCTTGTACTCAAGGATCAAGAGATCAAGTGGCTGTTGGTCCTACATCAACACTGCAATTCGAGGACGTGAAGCGTATTCCGAATGCTAGGAGCACACTCGAGACTTTATCCAAGATTGAGTAGGCCACCGCGAGGTTATAAAACAGCAAGACAACGTCATTCGCATAATCAATATCAACTAGTTTTCTCCCAGATGGCAACTCAATGCCTGCATCGTGAAATTCCACAAGGGAACACTCCACGAAGAAAGAAAACAAAAATGGAACAAACTGAGCCGATGCCTATCGTCCCCGGAAAGACATCCGACTAGTCCTCATAGACCCAAACGCGACCTGTTCACAGATCTCATGGGAGCCCCTTTGCGCGCAAGTATATCGAACAGAATGGACAGATCGACTGAGTCGAATGCACTTATGCGGTCTGATGTACGTGTATCACTGTTACAATAACTGCCCTGCGTGGTAACCTGCCTGCTGGTCCATACTCCTGAATTAAGGTCCACAATCAAACGATGGACGAGAATTACAGCCACTAGTTTAACCACAACCGACCTTAGGCCGATACTCCTACGCTTAGTACATTCGGTGAAACTGCCGTTCTTACCTCTACAACTATGAAGGATTCATTCTAATTGACTGGGCTGGTCTGTTCCTTCTAGACCTGTTCCCACAGGGACTCATTACTTTGTGGAGGACTTCACCACCGTCGCTAAACATTTCGGGTGCTATAGAATCTAAACGAGCAGAGCAAAATAACTAATGGTTGTGGTTGCGTTGCGACTCTCAGCCCCAATGGACACTCTGGACTACCCGACCATGGTCCGGCCTGTGACACCGGGGCATAAATAGGTCCAGGAGGGATGGATCAACTAAACTTCTCTCGAATGTGCTCCGCCCAACCACCGTGATGGCATTCCTTATTACTAATTAGCTCGTCCGAGCCCTCTTTTATTGTCCCACCAACACATAAGTTCTTGGGTGGCACTACATGACCCCTTTTCGTGAAGGACGATCAGTTATCAGTTGTCACGAACTTTGCCAATCTTCGTGTGAAGCGGGACCTATAGTTTGCTACAATCCTCGCTGTGTGGTGTGCTTGCTTCCTACCACGTTCTCATTGCTTCTACCGTGACCATGAATTGCGAGCATTAGATCGCTATACTTGTGTGTTGTTTCGATCGGTTCCAAGTGCCATCGCCATCGATTAAAGCTCGAAATGTACCGCAAGTAGAAACTAACTCCCATTAGCACCACAAAAGCTGACAGGTAACGTTCACTATTCTAACTGCATTTCATACCTTTAGTGCTTCACTCTGTGTGCCACCTTCCATTCCAATTGGAAGTACATGACTACGTCTGCTTGTCAGCTGATGTTGCTTTGAGATATTCACGGCTGATGACCTTAGCATTAAGAAACGTCTCTGTCTCTGCCAAATGTACCGTCGGTGTTCCTCACGAAATAACGCAAATCCACCTCGGTCGTTGCACCGCAGTACAACTCAAATAACTAAGGAAGTTACCCTCCACAGCTAATAAAAGATCGTGGAAATGCATGTACAGGGGATAAAGCCTTGGAAACCTGCTATGTTTGCACTACGATCCACCTGAAACAGGTAAGCGAACGAGCGAATGTATGTTTGTCTGATCCACTTACCCAGGAAACACTGTCGAAAATCCGAATTGATTTTCTTCCTCCATATGTGGGCCAACGCTTGCTGATTGTATACGACGTCAGAGACGATAATTACTCCCATTTCTCGTGTATCTGGTTCTTGTTCATCCCGCTACCTGATGGAAACACTTGATGGGATATAAGAGGGAAGTTTTAAACGGTGACTACCAAGCCGTAACGTTGGATTCACCAACGGGTCCTTGTTCTGGGTCTCTAGAAGTAATCGCTATTTCGGTTCTTTCATTGTTAATAAAATCTAACAGCGGTACAACAATGTACTAGATATCTAAAACCTTTGCATTGTTTAGTAGTCCACTTTTGTTTGAAGGTAAGGGGCAGACTGCACGAGTGCCACTAAACCGTTTTGCGTGTGACTGCTAACCACTATGTGACGGCTCTCATTCCAAAACCCTGCAAGACTGCACCTACTAGCGTGACTTTCGAGTGAGTTCATCATTCCTCTATCACATTTCACCTGTTTGCTCTTGGGATTCATGCAGCTAGCTACAGTATTGGCGCAAAATGCAGGCTGGTATAGGGGATCGACAGGGTTGCAAAGAACTTGACCAGGTCAGCATAAATGGTTGATGTACTGCGGGGTTTCTATCGCATTCCCCTGAAGCCCCACCACCACTACTAACCAGTGAGCCTAGATATAGTTCGCTCTGCAGTGAGTAACGCTTCGCAGGCATCGGTATCCAAGTCCGTGCAGTCTGTCACCCTCATCAATGCACAATGCCCAGTTCTCTCATCCCGCGCTGAAGAGTCACACGTTCTGTTTTGGTCAATAAACTGATATCGCCATAGGTGATTAAGTGAGCAAAAAGACAATGAAAAATGATTTATCACGGGATAAAAGCAAGTACTTGACACGTCCCGTAGGATGGTTGCGGTGAATATGATGAAATCAAAATATATCTGAGTCATCTACCAAACGTCTGTCGAGACAAATGGTTTGATAATTAACATCAGTGTAAAATTTAAAAAATTATCGAGCGTAAACGTTCAGAAAGACACTGGGGTGCAGTGATCGTTGAGGTAAGGAGTGAGAAAAGTAAAATATGGTCTCTCACTTAGGTCCATTTGATACATAAATCCTGTCGAAAAGCATGCTTGGCGTAATCCACAATAGAGGAGTTTAGGTAACGAAATGCTGGGAGCTAAGAGCAACATCTAGTCCTTTTTTGAAAAGGTTCAAGGTAGGGGAGGATACAACTGAGTCTGGGAGTGCGTTACAGAGTTGGCAAACCCGAAGGAAAAAGTAATTATGTCGGCACTGGATGGCTATATTGTTCCTTCAATTTTAAGCAGTTACCCCTGAGCTGCATGTTGTGGCTAAGTTTCAGCAAATGGCGGCATACGTGGTTGGGGTCACTCAGTATCTGATATGCGAATATGAGATCCCCGCGCAGCCTTCGATAGCGCCCGCTGAAAATTCCCAGCAACTTCAGCCTTTGTTGGCAAAAGTGATAGCGCAGGCCCTTTACATTCTTTCTTGCTTTTCGTTGTGGTGCCTCTAGCACTTCTAAGTCGCGTTTCAACCAAGGTTGCCAAGCTTGGGTAGCATATTCAACATGCGGGCGCACGTAGGAATTGTGCATCATTGGAAAGATTGATGGGTCAAATCTCAAGAATGCCCTTCGCAGCATGCCGAGGTGCTGGTTCCTTCTTTTCGCAGCTCTTTCAGCCTGTTTTGAACAGTTGAGGTCGTTCTGTACGATCACACCAAGGTCACGTTCCTGGAAGCTATTCTGCAATCCGTTTGTCCCAAGTGAATATGTGTAGTAATTTTTATGGCGTAATTGTACAACGCGACATTTGTCTGCGTTGAACGGTAGGGCGTTTTGAACTGACCAGTTCGACACTGTGTTAAGATCGCACTGGAGCCGTTCATGGTCGTCCTGTCCTCTGATCCTTCGCCATATCTTGATATCATCAGCGAAACATAGGAAATCGGAAGTAATTGATCTCGCCAAATCGTTAATGAACACCAAGAATAGACGAGGTCCAAGAACCGAGCCTTGTGGTACTCCACATGCCACATCGATTGCATGAGAAAATGATTCTCGGACTCTCACCAAACGCAATAGATTCTCGCGCTCCATTCATCGGAAGTTTGGTGGCCAACTCCACCTGTACCTGTGTACCTGCGTGCCTAGATGGTTTTCTCAATCAAATCTGGTGTTTTACTGTTGCGACAAAACTGTGTTTCATCGCCAGCGGACTGTTTCCTTTCACTCCGATAGGAATACCGGAGAGACTAGCTGAAACAGAAGTACATCTGAGTCAAAGAGAGATAGCTATAGTGTGAAATTAAAAAGATGAGATATATGGTACAAATCGATTGAAGTCAAGTGCCTTACTTCTCCAGTTGGACTTATTTGAATTTATACTGCACAGCGGATTCATTTCCACACTAAAACTGCGTGTGTTCGTATGCCGATGCCTGCGAAACCTTACCACAGAGCGAACTATATCCAGGCCTACTGGTGAGTGATGCTGGTAGGCGCTCAGGAGTCGGTGATAAAAAGCCCACAGAACATCAACCGCCTATGCTAACATGGTCAATTTCCTTGCAGGCCTGTCGACCGCGTATTCCAGTCCACATTGTGTACCAATACTGCAGCTAGTTGCATGAATCCCAAGAGTAACCAGGCGAAATCTGGTAGAGGAATGAAGAATTCAGTCGAACGTCACGCTAGTGGGCGCAGCGTTGCTGCGTTTGGGTCTGAGAGCCGTCACATGCGCTGTCATTTCATCGCTTTGCTCTTGGCACTCACTTCCACTCTATTAGGTCCTGCTGTGACTCTCGGGTCATAGCAAATGTATTCCACTAACTAGGGATCTTACGCGCTGAGGAACAGTCGGTCAACTTCGAAACAACCGTTCACGGTACTGTGCTGACTACTTTCACTCAACCCACTACTGGGAAATAGGAAAACGAACACAAACAGGATTCTTAACAAAGGAAAACTGTACTGTATATCAAGCATTTTAATGACCTAATCCAGCAAAAAGCTAGAAGACACAGTTGTTGAAGCCAATCGGAGAGCAGAAGATACTCTACAACGCTGACCAATAACAAGTGACCACGTCATACGCGAGGCAGTTATAAGTAATGAAAGATTGGCGAAAGCATTCTTATCCGGGGATAATCGCGACTCGCTTTCAGAAGCATTAACTATTAACTGACAGACAGACACGACGTGTTTAAGCAAAGCTCACGTGACAAACGTAGCAAAATGGAAGTGTTGCATGTGCTAACTGGTACGTAACATACAACTGACGCTATTGTTCCTCTAACGGTTAGCGAATCCATTCCCATGCCTTACGGTTTATGCAGAATGAGAAGTGTGATAATGGTGCAGCAGCAGCCTGTCTGCGATCTTTCCTTATGCGCAAATGCCCCATAGATGATGAAAGCTAAACGAATCCCAAAGTATCCATCAACAAGGGTACTGTACGAACAATAAAGCACACTAACGAGTGAACTAGTCCATTGTCGAAATCAGGTAGTTAATGTCACTGCCACGCTAATTAGACGGTCGATTGTATGGTCCGACTTGTGCTAGCCACTTAATTCCGGCAGTATGTCAGGTCGCGTGCGGTTTCGAGGTTAAAGTTCCTATGACTGGGCGATATATATATATATATATATATATATATATATATATATATATATATATATATATATATATATATATATATATATATATTATATAATATATATATATATATATATATATATATATGGTTGGCGGCATCCGGTTTCGGATTTACGTGTCACTGTGGCCAGCCACAGGACGCCTGAGCCTATAGAGGGACCATGGATGGCTTGCGCTGCACCACCCACAGCTCCAACCACACACCCCATATCCAGTGTAAACCCGAAGGAATAAGACCGGGAGGCATGCGGATGGGAACCACGTTTCATCAACGGAGCCGGCCCACACTCCTTCACAGGCAAACACAAGCACACTGTATTTGGGAATCAAGCGCACACAAGGCGGTGGCTGGACCGTAGTCCGCTCCACACTGAGTGCATGGAACCACTCTTTGATCATAACCCGGCCACAATGACCGTTCACCCCGTCCCCTCCAACAACGACCAACTGTCTCCTAGAGCCAGTATTGACGAGGTAGTGGGTAATAGACAGGTAGGCACCTTGTCAACATGCACATCAAGCGCATCCACACCGGGGATTTCAAACAACAGCCAAACACTTGAGAGAGAGAGAGAGAGAAAAAAAGAGAAATACTCGATTAATGCATAAGGAAACGGTGATATAAACCTTAATTAAATGGCATATGTAATAAGTTGTTTACAAACAGATCCTAGCTAAGTGCACGAGGTCAGGAAGTATAGTTCACAGAATGCCACGAACACAAATATGCTACGGAAATCGAATACAATTGGCTTAGGCAAGGTGTGCAAGTTAATGGAATAGAGTACTGGTAGACATTTATATGAGAAAGAAAAGCATTAAGGTAAAAACTGTAAACCCACCACCTGAAATAAAGAGACTTAGCATGCAAGCACGCAGTTAGTAAATCGAAATCAGCGTGCCTACAAACGCTGCGCCGGCTCGCCGTAATTCTCTGCAGGACCCGTCGTCGCTTCTGTAGTGGCCCCAAATGGCTTAGCTCATGGCCCACCAGACATTTATATGAGAAAGAAAGGCATTAGGAGAGAATCGCAAACCCACCACCTGAAATAAAGAGACTTAGCATGCAAGCATGCGGTTAGTAAATCGAATTCAGCGTGCCTACAAACGCTGCGCCGGTTCTGCCTACGTTCACTGCGGGACCCGTCGGCGCTTCGGCAGTGGTCCCGAGTGACCTCTCTCATGGCTCACTAGGCCTGCCTGACTCAGGCACTCGCGACCGCATGTTCTACAGCACCATGCGCTCGATGTCGATGGAGTACAATTCATCGGTGCTTGCCGCTTCCGCACTTGCCGCTTCTTCTCTGCATGCATGAGGGCTTTCTCCCGCACTTCAGCAACTGCCTTCGTGATTACATCGCGCCATGAACCACGATCAACCGCCTTCGATTCCCATGATCTGCAATCAAGATTAGAACGTGTGAGGCTCACTTTAATCATGTCCTGGTAACGTAACTTTGGTTTCCCCACGTGCCTATATTATATATATATATATATATATATATATATATATATATATATATGTTGGGTAAGTTTGGTTATCCGCGTAAGTTTGTAAGTTTAATTGAATGTCTACACAATGGTATGCGAGCGAGGGTGCAGCTGAGTGGAGAGACCTCAGATGACTTTGCAGTTGTCTCTGGTGTGAAGCAAGGCTGTGTCTTAGCTCCTGCCCTGTTTAATATATATCTTCATGCAATGATGTCTTGTGCTTGTGATGTCGCTTGTGCTTACGGTGTTCGTGTGGAGCACCGTATTGATGGTGGGTTGCTGAAAATCCGTCGTTTCGGTGCGAGAACTCTAGGCTGTGAGACAACTATCCGTATGTTGCTGTTTGCTGACGACTGTGCGTTGTTTACACACATCGCGGATGAGTTGCAGCACATGACTAGTGCTCTGGCTTCGACAGCGGCCAAATTCGGGATCACCATCAACACAAGCAAAATTGTCTCTCTCTTTCAGCCTTCACCGGAGGTGCAATCTTCAATATTGCCGCAAATCAGCATTGGTGCTGAAGTGTTGGAAACCACCCTCCGCTTCTTCTACCTTGGGAGTGTGATGTCGACTGATCAGCAGATAGACAGTAAGCTGCGTATGCGCATGTCGATGGCAGCGGCGGCATTCGGGAAGCTTGAGTACCGAGTGTGGAACAACCATCAGCTTGCCGTTGGTACGAATCTGATGGTGTACAAATCCATGGTGTTGTCCATTCTTCTATACGGCAGTGAAACGTGGACGATGTACCGTCGGGATGTGCGATATCTCGAGCGGTTCCATCAGCAGTGTCTGCGACGAATTTTGCGGATCGGTTGGGGCGCCAGAGTTGCAGACACGGAAGTGTTGCGCCGAAGTGGGATGTATGCAGTGGACGGCATACTTTTACTGCGACACCTGAGGTGGTTCGGTCATGTGAGCCGTATGGATTCGACGCGGATACCGAAACAACTCTTATATGGTCAGCTGAGTATAGGGAAGCGGCACGTGGGGAAACCAAAGTTACCTTATCAGGACATGGTCAAAGTGAGCCTCTCACGTTCTAATCTTGATTGCAGGTCATGGGAATCGAAGGCGGTTGCTCGGCGTGCATGGCGCGATCTAATCACGAAGGCGGTTGCCGAAGTGCGGGAGAAAGACCTCATACATGCGGAGAAGAAGCGGCAAGCACCGATGGGTTGTACTCCATCGACATCGAGCGCATGGTGCCTTAGCACCTGCGGTCGCGAGTGCCTGAGTCAGTCAGACCTAGTGAGCCATGAGCGAGGCCACTCAGGACCACTACCGAAGCGACTACGGGTCCTGCAGAGAACGTTGGCAGAACCGGCGCAGCGTTTGTAGGTACGCTGCATTCGATTTACTAACAGCGTGCTTGCATGCGAAGTCTATTTATTTCAGGTGGTGGGTTTTCAATTTTGTCCTAATGCTTTTCTTCCTCATATAAATACCTACCTATACTATCTTCTATACACTTGCACACGTCCCTTAAACCAATTGTAGTTACTTTCGATAACATTTTTGTTTTTGTATCATTTTCGTAAAATATACTTTCTGATCTCGTGAACTTATCTCGGATTCATTTGTAAACAACTTATTTCATATGCTCATTAATGTACGATTTTTGTCACCGTTTCCTTATGCATTACTCGATTTATTTTCTTTGTTATCTTTCCCTCAAGTGATTGGCTGTTGTTCGATATCCTCGGTGTGGCTGCGCTTGATGTGCATGTTGACAAGGTGCCTACCTGTCTATTACCCACTACCTCGTCCATACTGCTTCTAGGAGATAGTTGGTCGTTGCTGGAGGGTACGGGTTGCGCGGTCATTGTGGCCGGGTTATGATCAAAGAGTGGTTCCATGCACTCAGTGTGGAGCGGACTACGGTCCAGCCACCGCCTTGTGCGCACTTGATTTCCAAATACAGCCTGCTTGTGTTTGTCTGTGAAAGAGTGTGGGCCGGCTCCATTGATGAAACGTGGCTCCCATCCACATGCCTCCCGGTCTTATTCTTTCGGGTTTACACTGGATATGGGGTGTGTGGATGGAGCTGTGGGTGGTGCAGCGCAAGCCGCGCATGGTACCTCTGTAGACGCAGGCGTCCTATGGCTGACCACAGTGACCGGCAAATCCGAAACCGGATGCCGCCAACCATATATATATATATATATATATATATATATATATATATATATATATATATCCACTCTGTTAACAGACATTGTGCCACCAACACCATGGCAAAAGAAAAAGTAATGGGGCAAATAGAACACGAAATGCGATAAAGAAAAAAAGGAGAACAATTATTTTTTGGTGTTACACACGCCATTTTCCGAGTATTTTTGTTTCGTAAGCTTTTGTGTGCAATAACTTTGAGATAAAATGGCAGAACGACATTGGCGCCACTGATATCTGTTGCGGGCCATGTCATCCATTGTTTCCGACCACTGAGATTCAGCATCTCGTGGTCCCCAACCTGGAAGGCGGATTGGTCTGACTGCCGCCAAACTTGAGGTTGCCTTCTTGCTCCTTCTCCACGTCAATTGCTGTCCACCGCGGCACTTTTTCCAATCGCTCGCTTGGAGTGCAAACAGCGCTCGACGTGGAAGACGATGGGCTGGCATGCGCAAAGCGTGCCCGAGGCAATGCATGCAATGTCGGAGAATAACGTTCTGAAGACTGGCACTACTCCCTCCAAACAGTCGGTCTCGGATCTTTGCGTTGCTTACGTATTGTTGCCACCACACCCGAGTAATCCCTCGTAGGCAGTGATTGTCAAAGACTGACAGCCGCTTCATGTCTTCCAAGCGAATAGGCCAAGTCTCACAGCCGTACATGAGTACTGCACGGACGGAAGCACTGTACACCCTGCCCTTGAGCTTGAGACTGACATCACGACGACCCCACAGGGGTTTCAGTTTGATGAATACAAGGCGGTCTTTTGCAATCCGTTGGGCGGAAAGGCCTGTCCGTTCAATTTTATGACTTGGGATGATAGTTTCGTCGCATCCCACAGTGACGGTCCCCATGCCACAGCCACAGTGAACTGAAACCTTAGTCTATGTTTGTGCTAATAAACCATCATCATTATCATTATACACGTCAGCTAGAGGTGGGAAACACCTCAGCTACTGTGCTAATTAACCACCTATTATAGATGCATCAGCGGCCGTTTTCTGGGTGCGATGTTCTCGTGTCCAGTAATGGTGGCTTTGCTAGGTGAACTCGTAAACATGTGTTCCTGTAGCGTTCGGAACAGAAACTCGCGTCTGGCATACTAGCCGTGCGACGAATACGTTGTTTAGCTTAATAAATTTGTACCGAGACAGCTCTACTCTACATTATTGGTTCCGGTTGACACCCGTTGAGTGGCAAATGAAAAGGATAAACTGTACTATCCGTACCGACGAAGTTGACTGTTTAGCTGATGCCCCTTGTGTGTAGAATCGCCGTTCCACTCAAGGTATGGTTAACTGCGAGTGGTTGACTTTGAAAAAGCGATCAGTGGTCGCCACCGCTTGCGCAACACACCAGATACGGAGGAAGATGGAAGCTTGAGGCCATTGTGTGGCTCATCGATTCGAGATGTGAGGCGCGTCAATGCAATTTCTACCTAGACGTATTCACTGAAGTAGGCTGAAGTGATCTGTCGCTGACTACCTCCACTGCTGTTGCAACTATGAACATGCTTCACTATTGTGCGCAAAATATCTATTATGCCCTACTCATGGTGCCACTCCACCCTAGAAGATGCCTCGTACTCACTTTCCAGTTACATTAAAACAGTGCGACCGTGAGACCAGCCTTTGCTCACCATAACGATGCGCTTTCTACCAGATTCATTGGCCTACTGAAGCCTAAGGCTCAGTGACCAATTTCTGCTCAATGATCCATCAACTTTTACCTGACGGTGAGAACAACCTCTATGCTCCCTCTTTCACCTAACTCGTGTTCTTGTTCGGACCGGAATTAGGATGTTGGAGGCAGTACATTTGGAGAAATCCAGAGACATGTCCCAACATCCTATCAGTAACCCAGACGGGTCACACGTCACAAAATTCAGTGTATTACGGTGAATCTCGACATCTCTAGATAACACTGAGTTCCACTGACGACAGACACGGTCTACTGTCGTCGATTCGGCTCCGTAACTCCTTACATAAGGTACGCGCACTTCCGGAAATCTCTTGGAACGAACGTCCAAAAGTGAATAGCACTCGTGTGGAGGTTCGTAAATCTGACCACAAACGGACTATTACGGTTTACGGTGTTCCTGAGTTTCAAACATACTCCACGGAGGAAGGGGAAGCACACGACCGGAAGCAGTGGTGTTATTGTCGTATACGGGACCCAACCAACATAGAGTGCTGTCATCCAATCAGACCATACAACTGTCCAGCCAATCACCACTAAGCTGGAACCAACGAAACCGATATACCCCAGTGAGTCTGGTAAACACGGGAACTTCCTGTTGACACTTTGTTGACTCTGCTTGTCAGTATCACTTGATCCGCTGTATCAATACTACCGGTCATTTCCACGATCTAGTATTCTATCCACCTACTAGAACAGTTCGGGTTATATCAACTGGCGACGGAATTGGTAATTAAAATGGCAATTTCAGCAGACGATCTCCGTGCAATTCTTCAACAACAGCAGTCGCAGTTCGAGGCCGCTCAGCTCCGTTTACTCGATACTCTAACGCGTAACCTCTCACTGGTTTCCAAGGACAAGGCCCCGCAGGATGAACATACCAACATTGAATCAATTGTTTCTACAATTCAGATTTTCCAGCATGACGTTGCATCGGGTGTTACTTTTGAGTCCTGGTTCAAGCGCTATGAGGACATTTTTCGTGTTGAGTTCGGTGGGAAGGAGGATTCATGGCGATCATGAACACTGCTTCGTAACTTGGGGATCACGGAGCATGATCGTTTCGTAAACCATATTTTGCCCAAACACCCACGCGAATTTTCTTTTGATGACACGGTTCAGTGCCTCACACAGCTTTTTGGCGAACGTTCCTCGCTCTTCAGCACACGTTATCATTGCTTAAAACTCGTCAAGCACTCCATGGACGACTACATTACCTACGCAGGTATCGTTAACCGCGAGTGTGAGCGTTTTAAACTTGCATCCATGACCGAGACACAGTTCAAGTGTCTCATGTTTATTTGTGGTCTACAATCTCCGTCAGACGCGGACATCCGCACACGTCTTCTCACCAGACTGGAGCAAGACCCAGACATAACGTTGCAGAAAATGGCTGAGGAATGTCAGCGCCTGATCAATTTGAAGCATGATTCCCGTATGGTGGAACAGCAGCAGATCAACATGGCAGATGTCAGACCGGTCAGAGCACACAAACAGGAGTCCAAAAAGCTACCAACAGCATGTTGGAACTGTGGCGCATGGCACTACACCTCACAGTGCACTTTTCGCCGACATCGGTGCAATCAGTGTCAACGCTTTGGTCACAAAGATGGTTTCTGCAAGCCACGCAACTCAACTAAAGCTGACAATTCCAACAAACGGTTTCCGAAACCACCGCAGAAGGCTAGTCGCAGCATTGTTGCTAGCTATCAAGTCAACGCGACATCGCGAAGACGCTATCTAACAGTGAGTGTAAACGGGTATCCCGCGACTCTCCAGGTAGACACAGGATCGGACATCACGATTATTTCGCAAACGATTTGGGAATCCATCGGACGTCCTCCAGTTATGCCCACTCAACAGACAACCCTCAGTGCATCCGGAACAACTCTCGGTTTGGTTGGTGAGTTATGTTGCTTGGTATCTTATAATGGTCAAAAATTTGAGTCTATATGCTACCTCACTAACCAACCAGGATTGATTATTCTCGGCATTGACTGGTTAGATAATTTCAATCTTTGGAGTATTCCGTTTGATAAAGTCTGCAAACTGACACTGGGCATCAGCATTCCTCCCGTAATAATCGATGCAGGGCTACAGCAGTCCATTCCACAACGGTTATTTCAGCGATATGCACTAGTTTTCCAGGAAGGACTTGGTCTTTGTAGCAAAATGAAGGCTCAATTGCAGCTGAGAGCAGATGCTAAACCCGTTTTTCGTCCTAAACGTCCGGTACCTTATTCTGCATTAACCAGTGTAGAGCTAGAGCTGGATCGCCTACAGCTAGCAGATGTCATACAACCAGTCGATTACTCGGACTGGGCTGCTCCAATCGTAGTGGTACGAAAGGCCAATGGCTCAATTCGTGTGTGTGCAGATTTTTCAGCAGGTCTCAATGACGCCCTTCAGACACACAGTTATGCACTACCAGTCCCAGAAGACATTTTTGCCCAACTTTCAGGCGGTAGACTGTTTGCCAAACTTGACCTAGCTGATGCATATCTACAAATCGCCATTGACGATGAGTCAAAGGAATTGTTGGCAATTAACACACACCGTGGATTGTTTCAGTTTAACCGATTGCCATTCGGGGTTAAAACAGCACCAGCTATTTTCCAACAGCTTATGGATACCATGCTCACGGGCATTGACGGCGTTGCAGCTTACTTAGATGATATCTTAGTGGTCGGAACAAGTCCAGAAGAGCTAGCAGTGAGGCTCGACCAAGTTTTGGATCGGATAAAAGAGTATGGATTGCGCTTGCGACCAGACAAATGCAGCTTACTTTTGCCACAACTTAAAAATCTGGGGTTCATTATTGATCAGAATGGACATCGTCCCGACCCAGCCAATATTTCAGCTATTGTTAACATGCCAGCACCAACAGACGTCAGTACGCTACGCTCTTTTCTTGGCATGGTTAGCCACTACTCTAATTTTCTCCAGGAAATGCATCAACTGCGAGCACCTCTAAACGCATTACTCATGAAAGAGGTCAAGTTTACTTGGTCAGCAGAGTGTCAAGCAGCGGTAGATCGGATTAAAGACATGCTGACTTCCGATCTCTTTCTCACGCCTTACGATCCCAAACTTCCAATCGTGGTAGCTGCCGATGCAAGCAACTATGGCATCGGAGCTGTGTTGTCCCACACTTTCCCAGACGGTTCTGAGAAAGCAGTTATCCACGTAGCACGGTCGTTAACATCAGCAGAGAAAAATTATTCCCAGGTTGAAAAGGAAGGCCTGGCTATCATATTTGCTGTCAATAAATTTCACAAAATGCTATATGGTAGACGTTTCAAGTTACTGACGGATCACAAACCGTTGCTGACCATATTTGGTTCACACAAAGGCATCCCGGCAACTACAGCCAGCCGTCTACAGAGATGGGCTCTATCCTTACTGGCCTACGATTTTAGCATCCATTACCAATCGACCACAGATTTTGGGCAAGCCGATGTGTTGTCTCGGTTAATTGCGGATCATCCAGCAGACAACAACGAGACAGTGATTGCTAGTGTTAAAGTGGATCAGGAGATCAATCGGGTAATTCTCGACACCGCGAAATCCCTACCAGTCTCGCTAAAATCTATCCAGCAGCACACATCGCAGGATGCCGTACTACGTAAGGTGATGAAGCACGTGAAAGAAGGTTGGCCATCGAGGGTATCAGATGCAGAACTCATCCCCTATCACCGGTGCCAAAACAGCTTATCAATTGTTGACTCGTGTTTGCTTTTCGCTGAACGTGTAGTTGTTCCCTCAGCTTTACAACGGCCCATTCTCACCCAACTTCACAAAGGCCATCAAGGAATCACCCGCACCAAAGCATTAGCTAGAAGTTACGTGTATTGGCCAGGGATGGATGATGATATCTCACACCTGTGTACGCGGTGTGAAAACTGTGCGATGGCGCAAAAATCACCAAACAAATTGGCCCCTGTCCCATGGCCAGCAGCGACCACGCCGTGGTCAAGAGTACATGTAGATTTCGCCGGTCCAGTAGAGGGCAAATCTTATCTCATCGTGATTGACGCTCATAGTAAATGGCCAGAGGTTGTAACAATGCCGACGACCACTGCAGTCGCAACAATTAGACAGTTGCATCAAATATTCAGCCGATTCGGAATGCCGGAGACATTAGTCAGCGATAATGGCCCACAATTTACTAGCGAAGAATTCGCAACATTTTGTCGTTCTAACGGGGTGACACACATACGCACACCACCCTTTCACCCGCAATCGAACGGTCAGGTTGAGCGATTCGTCGACACGTTCAAGCGTGCACTTATCAAAGGGCGAGGCGACGGCCCCAGGGACGATTGCATACACACATTCCTAATGATGTATCGAATCACACCACACCCCTCTTGTAACGGAAGGTCACCGTCGGAAATGTTGTTTAACCGTCAGATCAGGTCAATTTGGGACATAATCGTTCCGGAGGTGAGAGAATTAGCCAAGCCGGAAACAACAGAGTCAGCGCAACCCAAACAGCACGTAATAGCGAGAACATTAAAACCAGGTGACTTGGTATGGACAAGAGACTTCCGGCCGCCGCAAAACAGATGGACGCCAGGTGTAATCATCAGACGGATTGGTCGAGTCACGTACCTAGTAGAGGTCAACGGTCAGACATGGCACAGGCATATGAATCAGCTCAGACACCGCTCTGATAACAATCAGTATTTACCTCGTCACAATTCCCAGTTTGATTTTCAGTTATTACTGGAGGAGTTCTCATTGCCGAAACCGACAAATGCAAATCCGGATCGAGTGGAAAACGAAAGCCAAGCGTTGATGTCAGATTTGGATGCGGTTCACAGACGCCGACCACCCGATCGTTTCATCTATACCCAACGGTTGGCAACTACAGGCAGACGTGTCAAAAGAAGAGGGAGGTGTCGTATACGGGACCCAACCAACATAGAGTGCTGTCATCCAATCAGACCATACAACTGTCCAGCCAATCACCACTAAGCTGGAACCAACGAAACCGATATACCCCAGTGAGTCTGGTAAACACGTGAACTTCCTGTTGACACTTTGTTGACTCTGCTTGTCAGTATCTCTTGATCCGCTGTATCAATACTACCGGTCATTTCCACGATCTAGTATTCTATCCACCTGCTGGAACATTTCGGGTTACATCTGTTATATCCGCCAGGAACTCTCTCACGACCACATTGCTAGGCAGTTTACAAGAATCTACGTAACTACAAGGCTAACGGTCCAGAACTATTGAAGTTGATGCTTCAGTCTGAACTAATGACCCTGTGTAGCTTGGAAACTAGTCTATTTTCCTCAAGAAGATGCCTACAGAAATTCGGTGAAAGAGAGCAAGCATACGATAGCGATTGGTTGATGACTCACTGGGGACGTTTAGTTTAGTTAATCTTCCTCTCATACAGTTTTGTGAAGGTTTTGACCTAATGGTAATCGCAGTATCCGACAGAATACGACTAAGTACGGAAGACCATCAGGACCCGGACAGCAGCTTGCAGTCATATAACCCAACCGAACTTTAAAGGCAAAACCTTAACAAAAACTTGACTAGAGGCAGATCCCTCAAGGATCGGCAGAATATTCATTCTTACTTCGGCAGACACTAGCTCACGTTTGGTTACCGAGAAACTGTCCTGTATGTGCACTAAAGCGTAAGGCCTTATTGTAAGTTGGTCGAACTCCGTAATCGTCGCAATTCATGCTTTGAGATATAATAATGATCACTGAAATGTGGCTGTGCTGTGCGATCACCGGCGTCGAATCATTCTACTCTCCGGAACGATATGACAGGTACGGGTGAGGGAATGGTCATTTAGTACAAAACCCACCTTCTCTGTGAACTCATAGGCAATCCCCAAATGCGTGCCACTATGGTTGAAGGACGGCGACTTATGCCTTGTGTCCGTAGTTTACAGTCTTGAAATCATGCGTTCTCGATAGTTCCAAGTATATTCCAAAATGCTGATCACCCATATCCGCTTCTGAAACGAACTACAGACTAACATCGGCTTTGCGTATTGTGATAAATCAAATACAGGTATATCCTCATCGCCGGTTTCAACACCCATGATCTGGAAACCCCAACAACGGTGAGTCCATAGGCAAGAGATAAGTTCCATTACACTCATATACAATCACGTTATGCTCTCACCAGATTTAGAACAGTGAATAGGTCATCGATGTTAGACCTAGGGCTCACTAGTGAGGAGCACATGATTGACGAGCTAGATGTGTGTAGTCTTTGGGTTGAAGTTTTCACGTGACTCTACTGTTCGATTACATTTGCTACTCTTCAGTACAGATGCAGTCTACTACACATTATCAAGTATTGTCCGTATTTGTTGAAAACGCTAGTTGGACATTTATAACTGAATGCACTCCAGAAATAGCTTGGGAAATATTTTTGAAAACCTTCACGTAACTGGTCTCAACAGCATCAGAGCCAAACGTTTTTCATCGCCCCCTCAAATCGAAATCCTTTTTGAAAAGCTGAGCATGAAAATATATGGCCTTGAGGGATCGGACATGACATTTCCAGCTCATGAAATTGGACAGCGTAGGTAGCTCAGCGCAAATACTCTATGCAGTTGGTTCGTGACAAGGTAACACACCAAAACAAGCTTGCAGAACGATTATTTTCGAACTGCAAGCCTCTTTCCGGACAGTTGAATAGATTTCGTAAGGTACTGCGCTGAACCCCACTGCTAACACATTCAACAAGAAAGGCAGCCAACTTCTTAAGGGCCAAGTACTCATCTGCTTTCTAAAGGGGTAAAAGACCCGAACGCTATTCCAGCTTCCATCACTCCACCGTCGACTTTGATCAGCGTCACATTTACCGGAGAAACGATGCTGCGAAACCTGCTATCCTAGCGTCCATGCAGCTCTTCTGAAGCATTCACGAAAACATTGCAAGTAGCAGCCATGCACTTGGCCAAACCATATGCTGGATTCTTTCAGCGTTGTCTAGACGAGAACATAGTTCCGTCAACATGGAAACGCAAAATTAGCATCCATTTTCACAAGTGAACAAGTTGATCTGATCCTGCCAATTGCTGCCCTGTAACGCTTCGCCCTATGTCCGCCAAAGTCATGGAAGCGATCATCGCGGACGTCCTGATGGGCTACCTGGGAAGCTGCGACATCATCGCGCAGGAGCCGCACGAGTTCCGTCAAAGATGCTCATGTACCACGAATCTGCTGATTGCACGTGACAACTGGACGGAAACAGTCGACAAGGGTACAGGAACCGCTGTTATGTACATGAACTTTTCGAAAGCATTCGATAGCTTGTATCGTCGAATCGTGCTGCACTACGGCATCGGAGATCCAGTATTAGGATGAATCGGTAACTATTTCTGCGAACGGCAGTAGGAGGTTAGAGTCCAAACATCTTTCTCCAACCAGATTCGAATGGAATGTGCCGTACCGCAGGGTTCGTTACTTGAACCTCATCTGTTCTTACCTTTCATTAGCGATCGAGCGAGGACTATCACGGACTACCACTATCTTCACGGAAAAAGGTAAGGTTTGGCATGAAATTAATGGTTTGGACAGCCAATAGTCCCTCCACTGTGACCTCGATGAGGCCTGGAATTAGTCGCTGAGGGACGCGCTGTCATTCAATGTGGACAAGTGCAACGTCGTCCACATCCGCCATCAACGCATCTATATCCCTCAGGCTTGGGGAGCACGAGCTAAGGGCCACCACTAAGGAAGGTGACCTCAGTGTACTGTTGCGGGACAATCTCGGATGTCCCAGACAGTCAGCGTCCACTTCTGAAGACGGTAACCAGCATGTTAGTCTCTTGCAGATGTCATTCGGAAGTTTGAATACATCCATCCTCTCTCTGATGCTCCACGCCTACGTGGGTCCTCACGCTACCGGCGGCTACATGGAGACTTCATTTAACACAACAAATACTGAACGTCCCAAGTCACGTATGTCTTCACCTCCTGAACCTCAGCCCCAACGTCAATCTCAGAGACAATTGCCTGAATCTGAGTCAACAAACATGTCATCTCGATTGCTGACGAAATGGCTTCTTTATTCGGGGTTACCGAACTTGGAATAATGTTTCACACTCCGTTGGTTGTGCCCCAAAACTTAGCCATTTTCAATAAACTGTTGGATTTCGCAATGTAATCTCTACATTGTGTTGTGCGGACGGATATTCTGGGGTATGTTCGGACGGATTAGATTCTTTGGAATTAGTATCCAGTGTGGCACACAAATCAATGCAGACGGATGAGCCTTAACGATAACAGTTATAATCTTTCCACTTGTCGCGATTTCCGAAATACGCACTTTACTGATCCACAAGATCTCCAACCGTAAACGAAGGAAGTATAAAAACACTAATGAGCTCGACAAAATGACGCGTCAACCGCCGCCAAAAACATTGTACAACAGCAGCTGAACTTCGTTGTATCTATAGGTCGCTTACTGAACTCCGACATCCGACAGATGAAAGTCAACTGTTAAAATTAATGGTTCCATGCAGACCTGGTTAATTTTCAGGCGATGGATAGCCACGTGCTAACCTTAGAACATTTCAGAAAGTGCGAAATTCCTACGATAATGCGTGACAGCTGATTAGTCGTTGTACTAATGACTTTTCGTGAAATTCTCATCTTCTCCTGGACAATGACAAATCGTTATTCCTTATTGTATGGTACCATCTAAATCTCTCAAACCTATTGTTTTGCACTTACACTATCGCTTCACTGCTGCGTACTTTCTTGGTGCACTTATGTGCAATATGTCCGACAGGTTTTTACCTCTCCCTCAATTCAGTCTTGTCTGGTACCTGGTAACGATTAACTCGCGCGTAGGTTTGAAACACCAGCATCAATAATGCTTGTCCGGCTATCCAACCGGCAATTTGTGTTGGACAGAAAATGCTCGCACCTGCGTTATGGACGCACAAAATCGGGTTCGAAGCCATGGATTTTGCTTTATCCTTTAAGGACCTGCATGACAGCTCTGTAACAGAGTCAGTTCGTCGAGAGATGGGCCCGCAGAGAATACACGAGCCAGTCGAAAGTCTAATAGCTTCGGTCGCAGCGCAATTTGCTGACTGTCATTCGTTCGAGGCAAACTAAGCCGGAGGATAAGAGAAGCTTATTTTGGCAGTAAATGCGGACGGGCTGTCGTTGAGCCATGCTGGTTGAAACTAGAAATGAGGGACAGACAGCACTGATTAGCTATCTGGTTATTGGTTTGTGCCGTAATATAAGCGGTGCAATTCCTGGCATTTTCTTTTCTGTTCACTGTCTCAGCAATGGGGCCCGTGCAACCGTGCCCGTCGACGACTTATCTACAACCTGCATTACCTTATGTGGCTGATTATCAGCGGGTGCTTATTCTTCGACTGCATGGTGAATGTGGGTCAAAAGCTGCAGAAACTGCTCGAGACACAACACTATGAACGCTGGCATGAGGCCCGGTAACGGCCGATTCGTGCTGAAAATTGTCAGAAAGTTTGCTAAAACTGAGAGTGTGTGTAATGTCTTGAAAATCCTGGCGACCTCGCACCGTCACGGAAAACTTTTCAGCTTACGATATTATCCATTAACTAACCAAAAGGACGAGCACAGCATATGTAAAATCGTGCAACATTGCGGCACCTCCCGGTTCTCGATTCACAGCAATTTAAAGGAATGGAACTTTCGTAGATTTGGGACAGTTCAAGTTCAGGTTTTGAACCCCAACAATCCGGAAAACGGCATGCATTTTTCCGTTGGTTTTTGGACCACATAAACATTCACTCCATTTTTTCACTGATGAGGCTGGCTGGCTTGCCGAACAACGTCCTCGTGGTGCCAGCTGGGTGGTTCGGGTTTAATCCGTTCCAGCAAATAGTTCGGCGGCAGTGTTCCAGGACGTGGTGGATTTTCGCTTGGCAAGCGTTCTCCCTATAGAAAAACCACAGCTGTTTGATTATCAACACTGCGACGTGGCGGATGTGACTCGCCACAAACTAAAGTCACTGCCCCGTGGATATCCAGATAATGCTATCTAGCGCACGGACATCAAACGTGACATGACATTTTCTTCAAACATAAACTTCATCCTGCATCGGCCGTCTCGCAGATTATCAAGGGTCGCCTTATCTGCTGCATACAGCAGGGCGGATAAGCGAAAGCATGCTACTGCTGGCGCCTCCCTTCTTTCTTTTCCACCTTTTGCTCTTACTCCCATCCCGGCCTCCATTACTAACCTTCCTTCTATAATTCCCAGCTTAATTGACAGCAACCGAAGTGCTACTGGAGTAGAACCATCTGCAGCCACCATCCCACAGAACCTATCGGACGCCTATCGGCAAAAGTCCCTTATAAGACCACGCTGTCCCGTTTCCATGGCGACCTTCAACGTCCGCACTCTAAGACAAACAGGTCAGCAGGCTGCACTCGCACGCACCTTGGACACACTGGGTGTTGATGTGTATTGTGTGTCCGAAACTAGGATTAATGACCCTAACGGGGTTATTGAATTGACTGCACCCGGCTTATCCTCTCGTTATTGGTTGCACGCAT
The DNA here is from genome assembly GCA_944474145.2 of Dicrocoelium dendriticum. Classification (NCBI taxonomy): domain Eukaryota; kingdom Metazoa; phylum Platyhelminthes; class Trematoda; order Plagiorchiida; family Dicrocoeliidae; genus Dicrocoelium; species Dicrocoelium dendriticum. The sequence goes on along the minus strand of OX104064.1, from coordinate 202,513,327 downwards.
CCGGAGACGCCGATGCGGCACTCACCGGTCAAGCTGGTGTAGGTATCATTCTCAGCTGCAAGGCTGAGTTATCGTTGGTTGATTGGATTCCGGTGAACAGTCGTTTATGTGCAGCCCGTTTGACGACATCAGCTAAGGTGAATTCGCGAAGTAAAACAAAACGCTGTTTGTTTGTGATTTCTGCTTATGCTCCCACCGACTGCAGTTCTAATGCAGTCAAGGACACTTTCTATCACGAACTGAACACGCTGCTACGCAGTGCTACTAGTTCAGATATTATAGTACTTGCAGGGGATATGAACGCACAAGTAGGGCGTCTGAGCTCTTCAGAAGCTCAGCTGGGTGGTAAGTATGGACTTAACTCCGAACGGACTGACAACGGCGAGCGTCTGCTGCAACTGTGTGCGGAGCACCAGTTGTTTCTTACTAGCACTGCTTTTAGACACAGTGGGCGCCGAAGTGCCACTTGGCGTCCACCTGTAGCTGGTCAGCGATGGACCCAAATTGACCACATGGCCATAAGTTACAGGTGGCGCGGTTCCATTCTGGATTGCCGCTCGTACTGGAGTACCTGTGTCGACTCTGATCATGCCTTGGTGCGCTCTCGTTTCTCCATGAACTTTACCGGAAGGCGCACAAAGCGTCTCCCCTGATTGGCAACGGAGAAATTGTCCCAGCCCTCTGTCAGGCAAGCCTATCAAGAAGCACTGCATAGCGAACTCTCGCTGTCTTGTCCTAATGATACTGAACTTCAGTGGAATAGGATCTCGGCCACTATGCACGACGCAGGAGCATCTGTCTGTGGCACTATCAGTCGTCATCGCACCAGTCACTGGATATCCGAGAGGTCCGTGAACCTTTTGGAAGCTAGAAGGCACCTCCCGGCTGGTTCTGAACACAATGTGACCAGACGGGCTATTAGGCGTGAACTAAAGCGGAGCCTACGTGCTGACAAGGAAGCCTGGTGGACCAGTCGGGCTCAAGAAATGGAGGAGGCAGGAGCAGTAGGCAATTACCGGAAGCTCTTCCAGCTAATACGCACCACTGGTCCGAGAAAACCAGGCGTCAGTGAGACAATCAGGGACAGCGCGGGTGCGCTGATACACAATAAGGAGCGCCGTATGGCTCGTTGGGCTGAGCACTTTGAACATCAGTTCAGCTGGCCCCCTGCTCCCGGACCTCTTCCTACTCAGGTGATGCAGGACGAGCCATGGACGGTTAGTTTAGAGCCTCCGTCGGAGGCTGAAGTCCGAAGCGCGATCACAGCCCTTAATCGTTTTCGTGCCGCTGGCCCGGATTCCCTCCCACCTGCACTATTTAAGGATGGAGGTGAGTTCCTATTCAATGCACTGATCTCCCTATTCGAACGTATCTGGAAGGGAGAGAGTCTCCCGGGTGATTGGAGCGAATCGATTATAGTGGCAATATACAAGAAGCGCAGTTGCACAGGCTGTTCTAACCACAGAAGTATAAGCCTAACTCCAGTTGTGACAAAATTACTAGCCTCGATTCTCGTTCGTCGCCTCACTGTGGAACGGGAATCTCGGATTAGGGAAGAGCAGGCTGGTTTTCGCCCAGGACGTCGTTGTATAGACCATTTTGCGGCAGATGCTAGAGCAGTGCCACGCATACCGCAGACCGACAATAGCTGTGTTCCTCGATTTCAAGAGTGCGTTCGATTCAGTCGATCGATCGATTCTGTTCGAAATACTCACGCGGAAAGGTGTTCCCAGGAAATATGGGCACATCCTTCATGGCCTATACTCGAACACCACAGGCCGCGTCAGGGTCTACGGTGTCCTATCGGATAGCCATCCGACCACAAGTGGCGTTCGTCAGCTTTGTCCGATTTCCCCATTTTTGTTCAATTTCGTCGTGGATTCTATCATGGAGTGTTCCCTTCCGGGATCTCATTATGTAGGCGTTGAAGTGCCAGCTGGTGGAAGGTTAGTTGATCTAGATTATGCGGACGATATCGTCTTACTTTTCGACGAGTTTGCGGCGGCACAATCAATCCTGAATAACCTGTCCAGAGTGGTCACATTATTTGGTATGCACTTCGCACCTTCAAAGTGCAAAGTGTTGCTGCAGGACCACCAGCCACTTGATGACCCCTTGACCCTTGCTGACGAGGAACTCGAGGTGGTTGATCAATTCACTTATCTTGGCAGCTGCATCAGCAATGATGGGCGCATAGAAACTGACGTCAGCTCACGCATTGCAAAGGCCAGAGCTGCCTTCTTGAACCTGCGGCATCTTTGGCGATAGAAGGGAGTTTCCCTCCGTCTGAAAGGCCGTGTATACAAGGCCACAGTGAGGGCCGTCCTGCTGTGTGTATGGTAGTGAGACTTGGCCCCTTCGGTCTGAAGATCTGAGGCGCCTTCAAGTCTTTGATCATCGTTGTCTGCGAACTATTTCTGGTGTCGGATGGCACCAGCGTGTCCGCAACGATTATGTGCGTAGGCGAGTACTAGATAGCGATAGTCATGCTAGCTCCCTAGGACAACCGATAGCACTGAATAAGTTGCGTTGGCTCGGGCAGGTGCTACGTATTCCTGGTCACCGCTTACCTAGGATGGCCTTTTTCAGTGTACCAGGTGTAGGTTGATGGAAGGCTCGAGGTGGACAGAAGTTGACTTGGCAGCGAGAAATGAAGTCACTGACGACCAAACTGGGTGCCGTTGGTCCGTCTCGCCTTCCGGTCTGGAGTCCACGTGACTCGCCTTGTGCTTCGCTCGAGACATTGCAGGATATGGCACGCAATCAACACCAGTGGCGCGTCTGCTGCCATCTTCTAATCGGATTGCCTGTTTAAAGTGTGTTTTGTGCTGAGTTATCTGCGGGGTTATGGCTGATTATGACGCGGGGCAGTGAAATCCGCAAGGAAGCTGTCTCGCCGATAGCGCCTTATCTTTGCACGATAGCTGGCTGTTTGTGACGATATTTTGTCAACACAAGATGTAGGCGCCTTGACCCTGAATGTTTGCTTAGGGGATTAAGGTTTTCAGCTAAATCCCCCTTCTCTCCCTCTTCTTATTCTTTATTTCATAGGTCCTCATGATTGTATGGCAGTGAAGCATCAGTTCAAATGGCTGATGTACTGCTGTTGATGATGAGGATGATGAGAAGTCACTGCCCCGTGGATATCCAGATAATGCTATCTAGCGCACGGACATCAAAGTTTATCCTCACATTTCTGACGATATCAAACATTCAAAATGCAGCGACACATATACAAGCACAAACTGGTTGGCGGCATCCGGTTTCGGATTTGCCTGTCACTGTGGCCAGCCACAGGACAAGCACAAACTACATAGCTAGGTACATAAGCAATTACGTACGTATGTACAACCCTACACATACACTCACTGGCATAGAAAATATGTATTTTTTGTACAATTTTGACTACACCTTGTTATATTCACATGAGCATGTCTGTAAAGGCGTGCCTCGCGTTGTCGAGAATAAAAAGTTTTTTATTTTTTATTTTTGCTCTGAAATGACAAGCAACATTTTGGGGCCACGTTTAACCTACGCCGATACTGTGAGGTGATACTCAGATGCTAATAGTAAGAGGTGGCACGTAAGAGGCGTGCCGAGTACGGAAGTGGGGAGAACAGTTAGGACGTCTGGACCCAACGTATATTGACAAAAGCTACAAAGGATGGACGGCAGGTAAGCAGAAGCAGATAGCAATATTGCAACAGAACTAACCAGAGGTGCACATGCTCACTACGTACAATCAGTTAAACAAATGACGGATAGGAAGATATAAACAATAATAAAATCCAATGTCTCAAAATACTGAATGCGTGAATGATTCATGTTCACTAGAATACAGGTTGTCACGGATTCAACATAGCGCAAAGCTAATGATTTGGGCTAGAATAACTGGTCGGAAAAACTTTGGACTATTTTTCTTTTCCCGCTATGTTACCGGTAGGTTGTTGTTGTGTTGTGTTCATTCCAGTCTTTTCATAGCATCGTCGTACAAGGAAATTCTCCAAAGATTCATACTTCCACGACTGGAGGCCAAGGGGAAATGCACTACCATTTGGTGGCAACAGGATGGTGCGCCAGCACATTACGCTCAAACGGTTGGTGAATACCTCGGCGATAAATTCGGCCATCGTTGGATAAGCCGTGAAGGACCAGTTGAGTGACCCACATGGTCACCGTATTTGACTCCTTTGGATTTTTCTGTATAATATTATGTGAAACGCAGGGTTTACAGAAGCAGGCCGGATTCACTGCAGTAACTAAGGAATAACATCATGAATGAATGTCGCGCTATCAAGACCGAGACATAGGATTAAGTGCTGGCCTATTGCATCATGCGATTTTTACCCTGCAAGCAGAATGCCGGTGAATACTTTGGACATTTTCGCTGATTCATATATAACCGTTTTCCCGGTTTCCTTAAATATACTTATCCCCGATTACAAATGATTTAAATATTATATTGGTCTACTGGCTAATGATGCCAACTGTGGGTCAGAGTGTATAGACTTTTAAGAGCGCTCTGTGCTGGTGACCTATCCACACATATCGGACACACTGTAGTGCATTTGACATTATGTGATTTAACTTTCTTGACCAACCATCTTACCTAGAGAAAGGGGCGGTTAGAAAGACAAAGTTGCCGATGTTCCAGAATGAGCCGTTCCGTGAAGAGCAGTGATTACATACTACCCAGGCTCAAACACACCATATGGTTTTGATATTTAACAAACTTTGTTCAACGAGTGCGGCATACTTAGGTGATTGTTGGGTAAGGCATCACATAGCAATCGACCTTGGGTCGGCTAAATCGGTCCGCATTATGCAAGCCGCCGATCAAGTAAGCTACCACCTTCTGCAAATGAAAACTATCGCTAACCCATGGTCCGTTTCGCATTTGGTGTAGTGCCTGATCACACGGTTACCGTGACTACTTTAACTGTACATGAAGCTTACTGTATCCAGATCAACGTAAAAGAAATTACAGCAATAACTTCAATCTCCCTACAACCATTGCCGCTATCTTTTACACACACCGAAAGCATTGTTGGTACCAGTTACATAGGTTTACTTTAGCAACTTTGCCCAAAGTGAAGTGATGGCTGCCCTTATGGCTCCAAAAAGTCCCCATATTACTAGGAAGTTGTCATTCAAACATACCGTGTCGAGGCAAGTAGTATCCCAGCAACTTCGTGTGCATCCATGTCAATCTGGTGATGCTGCTCAGATGTAAGCACCTTGGTTTTCAGTGTACTCTGGAGGAGGTTAGATTAGGGAGTATCAATGGTTGGGCTAGGGTGTCGTTCCTGGACGCACTAGTGGACAGCTATGTACCTGAGACTACTTGGGAGATCATCTTAAGCTACAGAGAATCACTATTAGATCGCAAGCCTTTAGTGGGGTGCGCGTCAGATATAACAATGGATCTCTGTCTGGGATATTGAAGATGATCGTACTTTGCGATTTGATTATACGTCGGGCATTTCAGCAGCTAGACTATTACCTGACTCGTAAGCTATATGTATAGCGACTAGCGATTAGGAAACGCTTTCATTATGTGTGACAGTGAGCTCATGTATTTTTGACAGCGGATCGAAAAGGAAACATTTTACTTAAGCATGATCAGCTCAGCCTGTACATCAGCTAGTCCACCATTCTCCTAGAAAACAATGTGTGCTGTTTTTACACTTCGTTGCCTCGCATAGCTGGGTGATGTCATCTACTGGGATGCTAATTGCTTCGACACAGGGTGTTTGAGCGAGCAAGCTCTACACCAAATGCTTCATCTCTCGTTTCACTCAGCATGGCCCAACGACAGCCCGACCGCATTCATTGCCAAATAAACTTCTCGTATCCTCCAGCTTTGTTGGCCTCGAACGAACAACAGTCAGCATGTCGCGCTGGGATATCGGAAGAACGTAAGGCGAAAACAGGAGGTAACTCTGATGAACAAACGGCATTCAGGACCACGAATAACAGGCACCACTCGAGACGTACGATCGACCAAATTCAATCGGTCTTGACAACTTTAGCGTAAACAAGGATGGGAAAGCCGTACTCGAGTCTACTGCGTCTGCAACCCAAGGGTATTTGGTCGACTGTAAGTCCCTGAGACTCCAGTCACATATGCAGAAGTTGCTGCAAAGTCCCTCGGGATGCTACATTTAGTATCTCCTCTGATGCAAACGCCGCTAACTCCAACAGAGCGACAAACAATGGACCATCATCACTTGGCATAAGGCCAGGCCCAACGACCACTCTAGCTTGCAGTTCAACTAAAAAGATCTCCAACAATAACGTCTTGACTGTCATGTGCACATATATCCCCGAAGCTATCGCCATCACATGGAGGATTACGTTGCCTGAGGACCAAGAGACCAGTGGAACTCACTGTGCGTTTTGATGAACTTAAAAGCCAAACCTACAAACAGTGCGAGTTACTCGTTATCCGAACTCCGCACACTATGATGAACACAGAATTATTACTTTACCACTGGAATCGGCCCTTGATCTAGAAAACGTTTTACTCTCTGTAACTACGCTACAACACTGGTCTTGTAAGTTACGCATCTATTCTGAGGTCCCTTGTTGCCCGGGTCAATCGAAAAGAAACATCTCGGAAGAACACAGCAAGTTGGGTTGTCTAGGCACAATCCATTTTATGGCTTGCCAGAACTTCCTTCCCACGATAGTCATGAGGCCAGTTATCACGCATTGGAACAGTGGTGGTTCATTAGTGAAGCACTTTCTTTGGACAATGTTGTGACGCAATCGCTCAAAAGGCTACCTCTCTCACCAACTTATAGTGGAAGCGGACCAAGAATCCTAAAACTCCTGGTTCAGTCAGAGCAGACAGCAAAGGAAGTGTTAGAAGCTTGTCGAAGACATCGTAAAAGTCTTCCATCTGAACTACCATCATAACATGCTGAAGTCTTGCAAAGACCATACATGAGCCTAGCTGAAAAACCAAACTTACCAGCGATTACGCAGGAGCATCACGTTACCGCTCGGTCACACAATTCTGCAGTATGTCCGGACAAGGAGTTGACACACCTTGGCCAAATCAGTTTGAGAACGATGTGTCACCATCTCGTGAAAAAACGAATAACGGCCGACCTCACCTCGGTCCGCACTCTACCACACTTGGGTGCTTTGACTCACTGTGGGCTCCTAGAGACCAAGAAACTGTTCTGCCCTTATTCCGGTGCTCAGGACCTTTTCAATAAGCTGTCCGGACTGAAATATCGCCAAACTTCGTAACTGTGTGATATCACCAGTATCACGGAGTCATGGTTGCACACTGGAACGACAGACGCTGAAGTCTCGCTGCCGGGCATGTCATTCATACGAAACAACAGAGTTACGAAATGGGAGCTGTCCTAGGTTATTACCGAAGCGACCTACATTACAAGGCTGTTTTGGATTCAGACTTACAGTCCGCTGCTTCTCTTTGGTGCCGCTTGCAATTAAATGGCAAGGACACCTGCCTTATAGCTTTGATGTACCGCCCAACAAACTCCACGGTAAATGGAATGCCACTTTGCGACAGCTTTCAGATGCAGTCTAAATCAAAAGCCCATTCACATTCTTACCATGAGTGATTCCAACATACACCGTTTAGATACCCTTGTTACAATCGAAGAAAGATACAAAGCAGGCCTGCAAAAATCCTGTTATGTGGACCCAATGCCCCTATCATTATTACAGGCTTAATTACGGAAGGCTGAAAACCCGATTCACTCGAGTGCACATGTACTCAGACCAGACAAAACGCACACGTTTCAGTCAGCCTTCCAACTCGTGAAACATTCACATTGTTAGCCTTTGCACCCAGAAACAGTCATGTTTCCAACCAAACACGCATTGTTGTATCCAAGCAACATTCATTTTTCCGGACAACTCTCGCCAAACCTCCAACATTTCTGCTCAGTTACAGACTTTGCACATTTACATAAAGCCATGTATCTTGTTTCCAGGGTTTGCTTACGCAAACCCTTCCAAAGAAAAATCCCCCTTCATCACCGTTTCGTGATATAAAAATGAGGCTGTAGAACGCTAGAATCGCCTTAGCTTTGGCCAGTAAAAGCGCCTGTGGCAAAGGCCTGTCTTGTTCTTGATTCAGTCTTGGGTTGGGAAATCGTGCGTAGAACTTTGCGTTCGGTCTAGGAACCTGTTCGACTCGCGTGAATTAATCTTTCGCGGCTAAGTTCCGAGAACCCACAGACTTCGAGATTGTCAGTTACCTTGCCGTGCGAGAAATAATTCTGAGTCTCGTTCGTTCATCCGTCTAGGAGAGTTGGTATTACATTGTTAGAACCTGACGTATTCAAGAGGCAGTATTCAACAAACTCATAACCTGTGTTCCATATTACAATCAGGCCATTATGCCCAATCGTTACGGCACAGGTAATAGACCATCTTGTCTGGATCTTGTGTTCACCAACAAGGAACATGTGATTGATGTATTCATTGTAGAATGTCCTTTGGGTCGCAGTAATCATGCAGTCATCAGTTTCGACTTCATCTGTTATGCGGAATATCACCTCCAGAACACTGAGATGCTGCGCACTATTATTCGCTACGACTACTTAGCCCAGCTCGTCAGTGTCACAAACTGGTTGTTCCTCGTTGAACGCCATCCGGAAGTCGCTTGGCTTGAATTCGTCAGCAACTTCAATCAACTGGTTACAGATGACACATAGACAAAGGTTCACAATGAGCTTAAAACCGTTTCTTTCTTGAGGAGCAGAACTTAATAACGGATGACTGTACGTAACGCAGCCTGGCGAGAGTAAAGATCATCAACAACGCCAGATAATTGGGACAACTACGTAGCCCATCCTAATCATTTCACTGAACTGCTCAGAGATGACAAAGTCGCAGATCAACAGACTATAGCGAAAACTTTCAGCACGAACCACAAGGTTCTGTGCAAGTATGTTAATGGCCGTCGTATGGTGAAGCAGGAAATTATCCGCTCTGGACGACTGATGGTCCAACTAAAACAGCCATAGAAGCAGCAAACGCATTGCGGACACAATATGCTCCCACGTTTTAGTGGGTATTATCCCCAGGCTATCTGCCAACTACAGTTTTCCCGCTTAACTGATTCATGCACATCACTTTTACTGCCGAAGCTGTATTGCAGATGCTGACGTTTCTGCGCAACCACAACTCACTGGGAGTCGACACTATTTGACCGGATGCATTGAGAGCAGCAGCAAGACAACTGGTAAAACTTTTGGCCCAATTCTTTGAGTGTTCTTTAGACCAGAAGCAGATTTCTGCCATGTGGAAGCTTGGAATAATACCACCGATTCACAAAGGCGAAAGCAAAACTAAGCCCTCAAATTACCGCCCATTGTCTCTTCTTGCTGTATTGTCCAACGTCATGGGATCCATCGTTGCCGATGCGTTGGTGTGTTACCTAGAAAATTTTAACCGTATTGCTCCCGAGCAACACAGGTTTCGTCTACAGCGAGCGTCCACAACGAAATTATTAAGCGCACGGAGTAGCTCGACCGAATCAGCTGACCCTGGAGAGTCGTTGATTTGCTTTACTTGGATTTGTCGAAGGCATTCGGTCGTTCAGATCATCGGATTCTCTTTTCCAAGTGCCAATATTACGAGCTCGGTGGCCTTCTCTTGAGCTGGATCGCCAAATTTCTCCTGCAATGATAATTAGTGGTCAGAGTCAGGAGTTCCTTATATGACCCCATATCAGTCGAGTCTGGTGTTCTCCAGGGCTCAGTTCTAGCTTCACTATAGATCTTGGTATTCACCAATGACCTTGCACGGAAAGTCTCTTCAACTTTCCTGCTGTTTATCGACGGTATCAAGATATGGAGCCGGATTCATGCGGATGCGAATCAGACTTTACTTCAGTGTGGCGTGATCAACCCGAAATCTGCCGCAGTTCAATGTGGATAAATGCAAGTGTAACGGATTTGAGTAGCCTGGACACGTTAGCTTAGACGAGACTTACGACGCGAACTGAGTACCGACCCAATCACGCACGTATTCGGATGACACGCTGAGACCTCGTAAACGGATACCGACACGCACACGACCGGGGAACTTGGACGCCCGGGGGGTAGACGAACGCGGAACACACGACAAGAGCTGCGCACACGATCACGTGATCACGCGAATCCGAACCATCGAGGAGACCAGAGAAAACGAAGCGGAGCTATGGAGTTTTACGACTCACAAAGGCCGTATCACAGTTGGAAAAATACTTCATTTTGTGGGTGAAGGAATCACCACGGAGGGCTGGTAGTTTATGAAAGAACATTGTCCACTTTAGCCCAGTTGCGCTCCGAATCCGAGTGGCTAGATCCTGCCACGTTGTGGGGAGAAATTGAACTCTGCTTCTCGCAGCCCACGCGCTGGATTTTGTGGCTCTTTTTGTGGGAAAGTTGATCTGCCAGCAAAGCCAAGGTACTCACCCTACCAGACCGGAGTACCTATTCCTGCAGGCTAGAAACGCAAGTACTGCAACGATCTTTTGTCGAACGCAACCTAAGCGTGCATGTTCAAGATAATTTGGGTTGTTCCAAGCAATCCGCAAAGGTATTGGCAATGAACAATGAATTTATACGGGTTAAGAAGCGTTGCTTTATAAGTCCCGTTGGATAGTTGCAGGGGATATCAACATAACAATAATGATGATAAGGATAGTAAAAAAGTTAATACTTTAAATACGAAAATAAAGACTTATCGTTTGCTTCGCTGGTGTCCTGCGATCCTCTTAGATTCACAGCACTCACAGTTAACAACAAATAATTCCATGGTAAACTCCAGGTGTAGGATGGAGACGTAGTGTTAAGTAACAAAGTGTAAGTGGATGAGTGCATCGTCCAACCGTCTTTTAAATATTGTTAGTGTCGGTGCAAAAACGACCGATTCTGAGAGAGCATTCCACGGGTGACAGACACGGATGGAAAAGAAATTTCTGCGGCACTCCAGACGACTGTATTGTTCTGCGGGTTTTAATGAGTGGCCCCTCAGGTTTGTATTGCCGCTGAGTTGCAGTAAGGGGCGGCACACATGATGTGGGTCTCGCAGAATCAAGTATGCCATAATCAGGTCGCCTCGTAGCCTGCGATAGCTTCCACTGAACAATCCTAGTCGTCGCAGCCTCTCCTGGTAGGACAGATTGCGCATTCCAGTTACGTTCTTAGATGCCCGGCGTTGTGGCTGCTCCAGTGCGTTAAGGTCGTGTTTCCGCCATGGATGCCAGGCTTGAATTGCGTATTCGACATGGGGGCGAACATACGCACTGAGCATTTGTCGAAATATGGAGCTGTTTATTTGTCCAAACGCCCGCCTCAACAGCCCGACGTGTTGGTTCCCGGTCTTCGAGGCCTTTTCGGATTGCCTGGAGCAACCCAAGTCATCTTGAACCAGGACACCCAAGTCCCGTTCGAGAGTTGATTTTTGCAGTACATCCGTTCCGAGTCGGCATGAGTAGCTGCTCTGATGTCGGATAGAAAGCATCTTGCAGTTACTGACGTTTTGGGTCCACCATTGATACACCGTATCTAAATCACTCTGAAGCACATGTTGGTCGGTGTTCGCATGGATCCTGCGCCCAGATCTTGATATCGTCGGGAAACATTAGGAAGTTTGAAGCGATTCCCTGTGCAAGGTCATTAATAAACACCAGAAACAAGCGTGGACCTAGAACCGAGCCTTGCAGCACACCACACTCGACTTGTGTAAGGTCAAATAAAGAGCTCCGAACTCTGACCACTAATTGCCGTTGAAATAGAAAGTTGGTGATCCAGCTTAAAAGCGGGTCGCCGATCCCGTAATGCTGCAGCTTGGATAGTAGTATCCGATGGTCTATACGATCGAAAGCCTTGGAAAAATCCAGGTAGATCACATCAACACCTTCTCCAGCGTCGGCTGCCTCGGTCCAACTACTGTGTGCAATCAGTAAATTAGTTGTACATGACCGCTGTCTACGGAAACCGTGCTGTTCAGGGGTGATGAGGTTGCAGCTTTCCAGACAGCACACCAGTGCATCGGCAACTATGGATTCCATGATCTTGGAGAGTATAGGAAGAAGGGTTACTAGTCGGTAGTTGGAGGGATAAGTTCTACTTCTACCTTTGCGAATCGGGCTTATTATTCCAAGCTTCCACATGGCAGGAACTTGGTTCTGGTCTAAGCAGTGCTGAAAAAACTGAGCTGAAGGTCCTGCAAGTTGGTTTGCTGCTGCTCCCAATGCTTCTGGACGAATGCTGTCGACACCCGGCGAGCTGTGTTTGGGTAGAGTAGTCAGCTTTTGCAATACAGCCTCTGCGGTAAAACTGATGTGGGTTAGTCCTGGTAACCAGAATACAAAGCTTGGTAGATCGCTTGATGTCAAGACTCTTTGAAACGTAGGGGCGTATTGCATCTGCAACGCGTTTGCAGCTTCCATAGACGTTCTTGTTGGGCCATCAGCCGTCTTGAGTGGAGGAAATCCTTGTCTCACCTTTCGTAGGCTATTTACGTGCTTGTACAGCAGTTTGTGGTTAGCACTGAAGGTTTTTGCGATGTTCTGCTGATAGGCGGTTTTGTCTTCTCTTCTCTTTGGTAAGCACAAGATCCAGCACAGATGGCCTGTTACCAGTTCTGAACCGAGTGGGCAAAGTGATGTGGTTGTAAATAGGAACAGTAGTTACTAGATCTTGTAAATCGGTTTTGAATTGTCCTCCCATCGTGGCAGTGGCTTCTAAACAATGTACGTTGAAATCACCCATGATAAGAATGTGAGTGTACTTTTGTTGTAAACTGCACCTTAAAGCCGCCATTAGGTGGCAGTCGGTTTCGGGTGTTGAGTTAGGGGCGCAGTACTCCAAAACGATAAGGCAAGCGTCCCTGCCTTTTAACTGCAACCGGCACCAAAGAGAGTCGGGGAACTGCGAGTCTGAATCCTTCACGGCTTCGCACTGTAAGTCGTTTCGGTAGTACAGGATTACCCCTCCTCCTTTTGTAAGCATGTCGTTCTGGATCAGCGACATGCCGGGTAGCGAAAATTCAGCGTCCGTCATTCCCGTGTGCAACCATGTCTCGGTGATACCAATGACATCATACGAGCCGGAAGCTTGGCGATCTTTCAGTTCAGCCAGTTTGTTAGAAAGTCCCTGAGCACTTGTATACAAGCAGGCCAGTTTCTCGGTCTCTAGGAGCCCGCAGAGAGGTGAGGCTGTCAAGTGTTGGATAATGTCGACCGATGGGAGGTCGGCAGTTACTCGCTTTTTTGATGGGTCAATGATACCTCGTTTGCAACTTGATTCGGCCAAGGTGCGTCCCAGCCTTCGTTTAGATCTACGTCAGAGTCAAGTAAAGCGGCAGTCCAGTTACGCTTCTGTACATTCGTCAGTATGCTTGCTGCTTCAGTTGCTTTAATATTTGAGCTGTGCAAAGTGTTTGCGACCTTTAACCGAATTTCGGAAGGAAGATGTTTCCGATTTCTCCGCCATCGATCCAAAACATCCTTTGCTTGTTGCTCTGACTGAACCACAAGTTTTAGGATTCTAGGGCCGCATCCTCTATTATTCGATGAGAGGGGTATCCTGGTCAGCGATAGTGCCACAACATTATCCAAAAAAACTGTTTCACGAATGAACCGCCACTGTTCTAAATCGTGCTTTCCACTCTCTTGAACATCGTTAGAAAGATGTTCTGGCACGCCATGTATGAAGATTGTGTTTAGGCGGTCTTGCTTGCTGTGCCCCTCTTCGGTGTTTCGTTTTGGTTGTCGCGCGCTCCAAGGGACATCAGGATAGATACGTATCCCACAGGATTCGTGTTTTAGCGCGCTTGCGGTGAGCAAAACATTTTCTACGTCGGTGGAGGATTCTAGAGTTACTCGGATAAGTCTAGGTTCACCATAGTGTGGCGAGTTCGGATGACGAGTAATTCGTAACAAGTTTATGGGCTTGACTTTGATACTCATCTGCATACACAATGAGTTCCATTGGTCTTGGTCGTCTGACAACTTATCCCGCAATGTGATGGCGGTAGCTTCAGGAATATTTGAGAAAACAACAGTCCGAGCACTGTTGCTGGATCCCTTTTTCTTTGCTCTAAAAGGTGTGGGTACTCGTTTGTCCTGACCTGCTGGCAAGTATTGATAGTTTACTGTTTGTCCCTCTATTCGCGGTAACGGTGTTTACAATGGCAGAGGACGCAACGGCAGACTCTCGGTGGACCCTTGCAGCAATCTATGCATATGTAACCGATGTTCCAGGAGGCTTAGTCTCGACAAGAGCTATTTGAGCTACAGGTACCAAGGGTTGGTGTTTGGCTGCTTCATCCTTGTTAATACTAGATGTCAGGTCTAGTGGAATTTGCTTAACCAGACGTTTTGAATGGTGCCTGATTTTCGTTGCTGTGAGTACTGCTTGATTCACGTAGGTACAGTCTGTTTTCGCCCGGCGTTCTACCAAAGTTGGAGAAGACAACGGAGATGGAGACATGGCTGATTGCGGTGCAGGGGAAGCGGTTTGTTCAGCATACATATGCTTAGCAGCTGCTACGCTTCTGTGGTCCATACTCGCTCCCATTGAGGTAATCTTATTGTTGATCCTCTGCTCTGCTGCTGCGATTGACCGGTCGCATTTCTCAGCTAGGATAAGCAAGCACTTAACGAGGGGGATGGTGGAACACGCAGTACAGAACCAAAATGCATCTTGGGAGCTATTTCGCTCCCTTAACTGTTGTTGGGACACATTTGCACATTTCGTATGGTACCATTCCAAACAGTGCGAACAAGCCAGACCGATTTTTACTACCCGATGACATTCTCCTAACCCGCAAATGCCTTTCGATGGGAGTCTCTTCGGTTTCGCCTTTCTGCCATTCAATTTCGTGTCGTTACCTGACCCAGTGGGTTGGTTAGCGTTCTGTACTTTTACAGCTTTGAGAGCGGCGCACATCGGTCAGGCGAGCGTGGTGGTTGCAAGGTCAAATGAGCTTTCGGCGTGGTCGCGCGGTCCGTGTGATGGGTAATGCAGCTGCACTGGCTGACAAGGTCACAAGGAATGGCGAGTGACTGGAACCTGAACAGAGCGCTGAACACAGATTATTTCACAGCTGTGTTGAGAAACACTGGATCGGAGTAAGCTTAGGCTTTTCGACCTTCCTCGAAAATTCTGTGTGGAATGGTGTCACACAGAATGGCAATCGGCTCAATACGATTGAATTAAAAGCTTGCGCTTAATCACAGATGCCAGTGAAAACGCTTAGTGATGGCACAGCCTCTAATCGTTGAAGATATTTCCACGTATGATGGATCACTGTGTAGAGCTGGTAAATCCGGTTCGAATGAGCCTACAGTGACAACGCTGCGAGAAGATGGAGAGAGAATAGAGGGAAATAATCCAAGTGAACCAGTAGCACGCACGTCACGCGTGTGGTAACTAGCACGTCGGCTTACTTCGACGAGCGTTCGGACTAATATACACCTCTATTTTCAAACAGCTGCTGTATGGGTATTTTCGCCCCCACGTCAAATACTTAAATAAATAAATGTTTTATTCGGGACAGTGCGAGACACTCCTGCATAGGCATGACCATGGTGATACAACAAGGTCTACTAAACGTAAAACCAGCACAAGTTTATAAGTATAATACGGATTCATGTGTACGAATGCATGTAGGTACGAACGGGTGTGTTTGTGTTGCTTGGATTTTTAAATGTGACGTATCTGTGGATGAACTGAAAAAGTTCATTGTGTAGGGATGTAGGCAGGTTTTAGTGGAGACATTGCAAAAAGTGCTCGCCAAGACCGTCCTGCGAATGCGCCTCTGTAGCCAAAATGTTGCGGGATACTTCGACTATCTAATTCGTTGATATTTACAAACATTTCACACATTTCATATAAATATGAGTAAGAAACTGAATAAACGTATATTCTGCATTGTATACGAGAAACACCATCGAAGACCCGATCAGCTTGTACAACTAGCAAGTGTCTGCCTGCGAGGGTAATAGTTGCATTTATGGCTAAATTGGGGTGCTGTCTAACGGTGCCACCAGTGCGTCGTGGCAGACTGAAATCTAATAGCATCGTCAAGTCAAGTCGTCAAGATCTCGTTTTTATGCACTCATGAAGGGTGGATTTTCAGCTGTAACACACACGCGATCGAAACGGTAAAGCGAACAACACTGCAACCTGACGATGTGCTCCCGGCAGTATGATTCCCTTTAGCAGAGAAAGCAGCCTAATAAAAGCTCACGGATTTGTTGGAAGCCAGTCATGTGTCGATAACAGCTTTCGTGGTGAAAGCAATATGTCGCCCATCGACCGGTCATCACATATGGCCGGGCTGTTTTTTTCTATTGTTAGCACAGTGACTCACCAATCACTTCGCAGGGAACCCTTTTGCTGGCTTTTCACCTGCATGAAAGCCGACTACCGATCGATCGAAGCATGACGCATTCATTGTGCTGTGGCGTCTGGCTATCGTTCAGTTCGCACATCCGAATGGCTCGCGCCCCTCTGCCCCAGCTCACCCCTGTCGGCAAAGCAATTTGCGGCACTGGGTTGTCAGCACCTGAGTGCTGCCGCTTCTATCTCTGGACCTGATTAATAAAACACCTTGTCGAATAATTCTCCCGGTACCTCGAAGAGTGCATAAACGTGCAGCGAGCGGAAGCCAGAAAACCTGGTGCAACGGGAGAAGGAAACATGGACCATTAATGTGCGCCTGTGTGAGTGGTGCCATAGCTTGTGATCGGGCCAATAAATATTGTGCTTCATTGTCGGGTGGGTGTCGCTACACTGGTGCCGTGACCAATCAGAAGGAAGTTGACCTGGCGAGCGCCGTTTGCAGATGGAGACGTGAAAACTTGTCTGGAGTTGAGGTGATTGCGGCGTGAACGAAGTTAGTGGAGATGCCAAATTGCTGATCGCCTTGGGCACGATGCTGCCAGAAAGAGCGAAGGAGACCTACCTACTAACGCGGAAGGTCAGGGCTGGCTGCTTATTTGCTGCGATGTAAGCCACACTGTGTGCGCCGTTGGGAAAGGAGGTTCACCGGCAACAACAGTTTCACTCAACCAAATGGGAGAATCAAGGAGATCTGGTGATGTTCTTTCAGAGGCTGAACAGACACTTGGAGATTGCGGTTCCGGAGTTGGAGGACGACGCAAGAATACGGTTACTGAGAGGACATTTCGTCCGAACTTTTCCCAAATTTATACAGGACAAAGTGAAATTCGCCTCCATGGTTGGGGTCAGCAACGCAGAAGAGCTTGTTGCTGTCGCCCAGAGTTTTTCGGAGCCTGTGACGATGGAAACGATCGACCCGTCAGAGTTTGAACACAAAGTGGACCAGCTATCGCGGATGGTGGAACGGCTGTTGAGTGAACCGCCGAGAACCGACACAACGCCATGCGTCCGGAAGACGGGATAAGCGGCGTTGCTTCCGATGCAACCGGGTTGGTCAAAATGCTGCATATTGTATAAACAGAAAATGTTATCATGGTTTCTCCTTATCTATGTCGGTTGAGTGGGGTGTTCCTTCCTATGAGATAACAACTGAGGGTGTCGTGGTTAGTGCAATAGTAGACACAGGAGCGGGTGTTTCCATTACAGAAAGGTTCCATGGTGTCCCGTTAGCCCAGTCATCAATCACGATGCAAACGGTAAGTGGGCAAGTTTAAAAGGTGACAGGGGCTCAGTGATTAAGAGTGAGGATTGTGCAAACGGTTACTAGCCACTCCATGTTTGCTATCTAGGTGGCAACGGAAACAATTCTCGATACTGACCTTCACAAGCGGCCGGGTATGACGATTGATTGGCAAAAGCATGTTGTGATAGTGGGCAGCGAAACGATCGAGATGCGCACCGGGAAATGCGATGAGATAAGTGCCGTGATAGTTTATCCCGAGTGCCCGAACCGTACAATACGGGATGTGCTTCAGAAGTATGCGCATTTGATCCAGAATGCGAATGACGATTACGGATTTTGCAGCTGGGTAGAACACCACATACCCCTAAACCCAGTTGGGCAGTGCAAGCTGTTTTCAGGCGGACACCACTGAACGCTGGCGGAGATACAGAAGCAGGTGGCAAAGATAAAGGCCAAAAGGATCATCAGACAAACAAACAGACTGTATTCATCACGCGTAGTGCTGACGAAAAAGGCGGACGGGACATACAGATTCTAGCTCGATTTCGGGGGGGCTAAACAAAGTGACGGTGAAAGACACGTTTCCTATACCACAAATGGAAGAACTTTTTTCCAACCTTCAAAATGCCAGACTGATTTCTTTGATAGATCTCCGTTCGGGTTACTTCCAACTCCCCATTGCCGAAGACCGGCATAACACTGCTTTCAGTGTGAACAGCCAACAGTTCGAATTCTTGAGAATGCAGTTTGGATTGTGCAACGCCCCAGCGACATTCAGACGCTTACTGCTGATGGTCCTGGAGAACCTCTAGGATGTGGTTGTCTATGGAGTTGACATCCTTATTTTCTCGGAGACAGAACATGCACAATGATTAACAACGAACAATGATTTATAACGGGTTAAAAAGCAGGTGCTTGACATGTCCCGTAGGGTGTATAGCGTGACAAAAAAAGATAGCGAAGGGAGTCGTCAGTTCGGGTGCTTACAGATGTAACTGCACTGTCATATAAAGTGAGTTTGAAATGAGAATGTACGCACATGGTACCCGACCCGCAGCCGTCCTACAACAACTGGAGGAAGCCGGTCTGAAGCTTAGTTACAAAGTGTCAAAGATTGCTCAAAAGTCTATCACGTGTTTGGGCCACATTGTGGAGAATGGTCAAGTTCAGCCGCTTCCATAGAAACGGAGACGCAATCAAGCAGTTCGCAGCCTCGACACCTTAACGTCAGCGCCGGTCGTTCGTCGGAAAGGTAGCGTATGATGCGAGATTCGTGCCTCCTTTTGTGGCCAAGATCAGTTTATTAGTAAAACTGCTACATAAAATGGAATCGTTCGATGGGACACCTGAAACGTATCGGGCCTTTAACGACCTCAAGAGATGCGTTGCAGACTCGCCAGCATGTTTACGACTGCCAAAACCTGGGGGAAAGTTCACGGTAGTGGTTGATGCAAGCAGCATTGCAATCGAAGCTGTGCTGTCCCAACCGGCCTGTGTGATCGAATATGCCAGCAAATTGCTGACCAGCGCAGAGCACAAGTACTCCAAGACGGAGCAAGAATGGCTTGCTAATATGTGGACCTTGGAGCAATGGAGAACATACCTACTAGCGACTGAATTTCATGTCCTTACCGACCGCAAGCCGCCATCATGATTAATGACGAGGAGAGATCCGCGGGGACGACTTTCACGGTTGGAGTACCGGCTCCAAGAATTCACCTTTACAATCGAGCACACATAGGGAACGAAGAACGTAATACACGACATGTTATCGCGCCCATCTCTGGACCAGCTCCTGCCAGATGCTGCGTTACCGGTGTGTGACGTCACCATTGAGGATCGAGACGTACTGGGATGTCAAGGTGCGGATGAATTGGTGAGGGTACTGTGCGCTCATTTACAAATCGGGACCAAGCCAGAGACAACATCAGGAGAGATTGAGGAACTCCCGGGAATCTAAGACAAGCTTGATGTCAGAAATGACACGCTGTTGGTGATAACAAACAGGACGAAAGTGGCTTATATCCCCCAGAATTTACGACAGCGTGTGATACGTGTGATGCATGATGGCGCTCAGATAGGGTTCGAGCAAGTCTCCGACCTGCTGAAGAAGAGGGCGTTTTTTGCCAACCATGGGAAAGGACGTCGCGGCATACATTTGCAGACTTCCATCTTATCAAACGGACCGCGATATTATTGCATCAAGGCCTCTGATGCGGGGATTGGTGGTTTTTGGGTTCTTGCTAATCAGTCGGTCAGGAAACATGTACATCCTAGTGATGATTGACCATTTTACGCGGTACGTAGAAGCCGTGCTGATCAAAGACCAAATAAGTGAAACCATGGCACTGGCATTGGAATTCAAGGTACCCGTAAGTTATGGAATACCGCAGTGTGTTGTTACCGACCAAGGACCATGTTTTGAGTCGATAGCGTTTCAGACAGTATTGGAAAAGTGAAACATCTGGAGACGCCGCACGTCACCGCAACAACTCATAGCAACGGACTGACTGAACGGTTTAGTCGAACAGTGATAACGTGGATAAACTGTACAAACGTGCCGTAGGAGGAAGCATTGTCTGGGGCACTTCTCGAGCATAAAGCCAGCAAGCAGTGGACCACCAACTTTGCGCCATTCGAGTTACAGACTGGCAGACGACCAAGAAATCCCCTCAATACACGCATAACTCTTACGCAAAAATGGGATATCCCAGCAAGACATTGCGAACATTTGGAAGCAACCACCAGAAGAGAAACCAGACCTCGACAAGCAAGAAATGAAGGCAACTACGATGCCAGGTATGCGACCCATAAGTGGAAGTCATACAGCGTAGGAGCACAAGTCCAGGTACGAAACCACGATCGCCCGGAACTTGGAGCGCCGGGAGCACGGAATTTCAGGAAACCCTGGGATGGCCTCTACGTTGTACTCGATCGGAAAGGAGAGAACTACAAAGATGACAACCGGATGCCGCAATGATGGATGAATATCACGCTACTAAGGCTGTGGCTCGCGAGAAAACATCAACTTCGAGGGGCGGGTGTAGGGAGGCGGAAGACAGTGATTGCCCCAAAGACAAAAAGATCAATAAAACAAGCGCGGACGGCAATGGAAACAGGTGCAATGAGGGGGAGCAGTCGGAGCAACCCCGACCTGACGGAACGAGACGAAAACGGGGCACGCGCAGCGCCTGGTAGTGAGCCTGGGTCAGGTAAACCGGGGAGACTCTTTGTCGGAAACGTAATAAATATGACAAAACCGCCGTTATGGCTTCCTCCCGGAACAACCACAAGCAGAACCAAATATCCATCTTCGAGCAAAGAATGAGCTATTGAACAACTCCGAATCGGTCAAAATAGGACGCGTGGAGGCGGGGCTACAGGGGCGTAATGGACATAGTATAATTCTTCCTGTACCTCAAAGAGTGCATGGACGTGTAGCGAGCGGAAGCTAGGAGACATGGTGCAACCGGGGAAGGAAACATGACTCATTAATGTACTCCTATGTGGGTGGTGGCATAGCTTGTGATCGCGCAAATAAAGATTGTGCTTCATTGTCACGTTGTTGTCGCTACAATATGTTTCGACTGTATGACCACGTTCAAAACTCTCGGGCCACTTCCTTTGTAGTTTGGTGAGGTACGCAGTCGTGACACGGTTTTCACCAACACATCATACAGGCAGTGTTTCACAAATATAACACCACTGTTCTTTATCATAGGTTTAGTTCAAGCTCATCACATGCTTCAGTTTCAGGAACCCGTGAAGAAGTATGGTTCTGACTAAAGTCTTCTTCCGGTAATCCTCTAAGGTGTGGTAAACTCGAGAATGTTCGCTCGATAGGAAATCTGAAATGATGCGGATGCGCAGTGTTCATTTCTGTGACTACCTGTTGACAGTAGTACTGATTCCACTTCAGTGCTGAATTTTAGCACAACGCGCAAAAGTCTTAACTTTCCGTAATGCTTAGAGTGTGGTGCCGTGTAATACGCACTACGTGTAATGTTTTCAGCACAACTCCGATTAGGTTACTATTAATGTCCCATTGGTTGAGATCATCCAACTGCCTAACTCTTATTGATGTCGACTTTGATTCTGAGATATTCGAGCACGGTACGCTCAGTACATGTAGTTGTTTCTTTACACCTTTCGACAACTCGCGGTTAGTGATTGAAGTACCCGGAGATGTACTGTATGAAACCGGTGGCGCTTGCACTAGAAAAACGCTACGCTCTTCAGTTTCCGATCCAGTTGGGGTGATGGTTATTTTAAATGACGGCTGTTCTTGGAAGCAATCGCAACCCAACTTTCGCTGTTACCGGCTTACGGAGTGCGTAGACGCACTCCGTCGGGAGATTGGAGGTAGCCTTGGGTGTAGTTACTCCGATCGAACTGGGAACCGGATTAGTCAAATGTGAGCCATGTGTGGTAATGGAACAGCAGTTGATATTCTGGACTCTTGGTGTCATGTTGCTTACGGTGTTACTAGCCGTTCTCCTCGGGAGAGAAGCTGCACTTACGGAGGAGGATGGGGTTGCACAATTCGCTACGCTCAAGCCAACCGTGGTGATTTTGGTGGTCACCATTTCCTCAAACTTGGCTAGTGGCTGGTCTTAATTCTGAGATAATAGGAGCACGTTATTTATGAATGGGATAGAGGTGCGTTCCACACAGAACCATAGCGAATCTGGTTTGCTTAATAACTTGGCCTGACTAGGTTTAACTCGGAGACATCTCCAATGGAAAAGCTTGCAACAGTTACGGCACAAATGCCCCTCTTAACCAGCTTGGAACATTATCCACATAGGTCTTGAGACTGTGGCACACTGAGCATCGCGCTTGTTGAGCAAATGTTACGAACCATTTGAATGACTCACTCTCTATGGGAAAAAGTTGTTTTGTTACTGACGTTGACGGCAAGGTCACGGTGTTCACGTTGCAGTTGTGTGCTCGCTCTGGCGTGCCAGTCGAATGTATCAAAAAGAATATGGGGTAGATTACACGAGGGTATGATTGAGAATTTTGGTGGTTAAGCCTATGGATCGCGCCGAAAGAATTTGCGTTGAGACCTGAAACTGCTCCAAGTAATGTTGGAATTCAACGTGTGACAGTTTGTTCGAAAACCCTTGAAGTGGTCTATCGAGTGAGACTAAACAATATCTCCGATGGTTGGAGTCACGCAATGTTTGGCGCTTGGATATCGACGAAACACTTCCCGGAATTTAGAATTCAGGGTAGAATGTAGAGTGGAGTGTACTCGAGAAACTAGTATCACAAAGTGGAGCTTTTAAAAACACGACGCATAAGTATGGATCCAAAGGTGTGTGACAAAATGCCCTTGAGCCACAGTGAAAAAAGCACGAGTGCACAGGTGAGCGATTAGCACGCACGTTCGCTCAAGGTTAGGATTCGCGCGTTACCTCTCTGTCACAGCTTACATTTTTTCTGTGTCCGTTAGCACTGTAATGGCATATTCTACCACTCCAGCTGTTTGGCATCGAGCCGCACTGATTGAAACATTACTTGCGTTGACCGACACAGTGAAGCTCTCACTCGAATTGGGTATGCGGGAACATGCTGGATATTTTGCCACTCAAGTCTTCAGGTAGTTGAAGGCCTGCTCCGTCTAGGCTGTCCAAACGAACGGTTTGTTTTTGTAGAGCAACTTAACTAACGGGCTGATCATATCTACAAAAGGGGTAGACATTTCGAATCATATGCCACCACTCCCAGAAAAGAACGGAGCTGACGTTTGGATTTGGGACTTGCGAAACTCTTTATCGTCTCACGTTTTTCTGGGAGTGTTTTTACTTGAGCATTCCGCACAATGGGATCGAGGTACCTAATAGACTTCTGGACGAGTTGCAACTTTTGCGGCCTAGTCATTGTATTACAGCTGCGAATCCGGCACCATGTTCTTACTTTGTCTCAGAGAAAATAATGCCATCATCTCCACAGACCACCACTCCTTTAAGTTCTTCCAGAATCATTAGTAGCAGGCTTCGGAATGTATCAGGAGCATTGCAGAATCCAAATGGCATCCACAAAATTTCATGCTGTTGGCCGTTCACACCAAAAGCTGTTTTATGACTATCTACTTCTGTGATAGGAAGATGCCAGTATCCCGAGCGGAGGTCTACCAACGAAATATGATTTGCATTGTGAAAATTAGAAAAAAGTTCCTCCATCTGTGGCGTCTGAAATGCGTCCTTCACCGTCACTTTGTTTAGCTGTCTGAAATCAATACAGAATCGGCAGGCTCCGTCAGTAGGACCGATGATGAATACGGGCTGTACATTCTCTTAATGATCACTTTAGTCTCTATCCGTGCCACCGGTTGCTGTACCTCAGACAGGCTGTTTTGTTGTATTCCATAAACTAACTTGCACCGTCCCCTGCGGATTAAAACTATCTGATGTCCTATCCCCTTGCAGAACCAGTAATCCTCATTCTCATAGATGAACAATTCCGCATACCGTAGCCCATCACGTATCGTACGACTTTGGCAATCAGATATGACATTCATGATACCCATTCGGTTGGATTGTCCGTGCTCAGCGTGATTGTCTCGTCTGCCACAGTTACCTCTTCACTTCTCAAATCGATTCTGGCTCCGAGTAGCTTGTGGATATCATTGCCGACTATAGCTTCCTTTACCACATCTACAAGGAACATCTAATGGTTGAAAAGTGTTGCTCTTAACCTAACTTTCCGTCGTTGTACCCCGGCCGTCTACATCACAACTGAGAACTGAGTTAACGGATCCCCATCGACATTCGCGTAATGGAGACCCCCGCCCCGTGTCCATCATGCTACGGACTAGCACCCCCTCAATGGTGATCTCCAGGGCCGGCACTCCCCACCTACTGGGTGTGAACAAGGTGAAACAACTGTGATCTGAGCATGGTAAGCGCAGCTGCTTGTATATGCCTACGCATTTGGAGCGGACAGGCAAAAGGCCGCTCCATCGCTTGTCCGCCGCCAGTCGAGCAGCAACGCCTACGCAGGTGTGGGAAAATCACCTTGTAAGCTCGCACGACCAACTGGCTCGATCGATGCTGTTTCCGTCAGAGGTAGCCAATCAAGGAAGAGCGAACCGGGATCGCTCAACGGAGCGTAGGGTACCCTATAAATCATCAGTTACATTCTGATGCAAACAGACTCCGATCGCAGCCCAGTCTTCGTTTTTAATTCTCGGCGAACGGTACACGACATGGTGCTAGAGGGAAAGAATGCACGAATGAGCGAGCAGCAGCTTTGTTTTGGCTGGCAGCCGTCTGTGGCGATGCCGACTCCATTGCACATGACGGAGGATTTGCTTCCCGAGAACTGGCGCTTATGAAAATCCAAGTGGATGTATTTCACCACACTGACGTAGTTGTACAATCAATCAGTGGATTACCAGTCGGCTATGTTACGTCATGCTGTTGGCGATGAAGCAAGACGTGCATTAGAGACAATCAGATTGGGCGACGAACATCAAGTGAGGAGTTTGAGTGATGTGCGTTACAGTTATAGCGAATTCTATGAAGGCAGAGCTAATATCACTTACCAACGCTCCTTGTTTTTTGGTCGAAATCGGTTTCTAGGGGAATCAGTCAACAGCTACATAACAGAGCTGAAATTGTTATCAAGAAAATGAAATAGTTGAGAGTAGTACACGAGTCACTGGTGAGAGAATGCATTATACAGGGTATTTAAGATTACAACATTACGTGAAAAATATTGTAACAAAGAAACCTAACACTGGATCAATGCATCGACATTTGTAACAGCGAAACGGTAACAGCGTGTCAATGTTGCCAGCTAAAGCCTCACACACTCACTGAATTATGTGCTATTTCTCAGCCTAAATATGCGATTTTGCAGACTGGTGGGACACGTGGGCCAACTTGCCAGTACCGTGGTCGTAGTCATAACCCCCGAAACGAATATTGTCCCGCCTGGTGAAAGACCTGTATAAAATGCTCGAAGAAGAATCACTTTGCGATACGTTGCTGCCCGAAGAAGGTGAATTTAGTTGACTGTGACAACGCCAGCTACCCAGAACTTGACATATGCAACATGGGCCTCAGGGAGATAAGAGAAGCGTATATGTGGCGCTGATAGTTGCAAAACATTCCGTACGTTTCCAGTTGGATACAGGGGGCCACAATCAACATTTGCCAGAGAAAAACTGTCCAGGCGTGCAGTGCGTCCAAGTACGACACTGTCTTAAAATGTGGAACGGTACGCAGTTTCTTCCGAAAGATAGTGTCACGCTGAATGCTATCAATCCGAAGGCTAGAACCTGCCATCAGCTCACGTTTGTCGTCGTACGCGAAGATTTTGTGTGCATCATATATGTTGATTTCAGTGAGCAACTTGGTTTCGTTCTTTTAAATCTAGCTCGCTTTGTGTTGTTTTAGTCCTCGAGTTCCGATTGAGAATCAAACATCAATTCAGGCGAGGGACTAACACTTCTGTTTGTGTACTGGACAATTAGTTATGGAGATAGTACATCGTTATCCTAATGGATTTGGCGAAGTATTGAGGTGGTTCGAGGGCTACGTACATCTGTTGCTAAATGAGTCTGCTTTACTGTAGCGCTACGCCTAAGATTTTCCAAAGAGTCGGTGTAACTAGCTGCTCTCGGCGTTAAAACCAAGATTGACGAACCCACAGATTGGGTCAGCCAAGTGGCAATTGTTGCGAAGAAGTCCGGTGATGTACTGGTGTGTATCGGTCCAAAACGGCTTACCACTGCCCGTAGAAGAAAGCACTACAGCCTACCAACATTAGACGATACATTGCCAGTTCCATCAATAGCTAGGCTAGTCACCAAGGTTGATTTGATTTCCGCATTTCGGCATATCGTGTCGGATGACGGATCGAACTATATGACGAGGTTCAGCACACCATTTGTGAGATTCCGGTGGCTACGGTTTCCATTCGGCTGGAAAGTCTCTAGTGAAATATACCAAAAACGTCTATTAAAAGTTCTAAAAATTTTGTCATGAACCATATGTGCGGCTGACGACTTACTGATATTCGGCTCCACGGTAGAAGGGCGCGACCGCAATCCCGATCGGTTTCTCTAGAGATGCGCTGAGAAAAACATTAAATTGCAACGTGACAAAATGGCCCTTAACAAATCGAAGGTAGTATTTCACGGACACGTTTTGAGCTCTGATGGATTAAAACCTGATCCGGAAGAGATCATTGTAGTACTTATAGAATGTGGGATAACACAAAGCTCGGACTTGAGCGATAACAACGAAATCCTAATTTTTGATTGGGCGGTCAACATTACTCGGTAGCATATGTAATACAGCATAATAAATGCCAAGTATAACAACAATTACCATCACTACATCCATCGCAGTTCTAATGCAACTCGGGGTTCCTGTAATTCCTCTGCAGCTTATCTTGTAGTCGTAATCTTCCAAGTCAACTCTCAGCTTCTCTATCTGGGCTGTGATCTGGAAAAGGTATATTAGTATCTAGATCGTAAGCAGTGGAACTTTCTGTCGACTGACCTGTGCCTGAACCGTACCGTGTCCACATGAAGACTATACATAGACAAATCATCCAGGTCCAATATCCGCATCATCCGTCATCCGAGCTTATTCAAAAGGATTCCAGAGCTGGCTCGGAAATTACTGCTCCTGAAATAGGAGACCTCGGCAGTGCGCAAACAGAGCATATTAGAACGAAGTGGTTGGGATTTGCATATTTTAGCAGGTGTCTCTCCAGTGATAGAATGAACACAATTACGATGCTAAAGTAAAGAGCCATCAGTGAATCGATTGAGCTCATTTAATGTTGTTGAAGCACATTAAGTAATTGCTTGTTTCGTGGTACCAATAAAGATTTCAGTCAATCCATTGGAGCAAGGATGTTTGGAGCAGTAAACAGATGACGATAACAAAGGCTTCGTGACCAATTAGTAACGCACGATGTCGTGAACTGTGAACTGTGGGTGGTGCAGCGCAAGCCCCGCACAGCTCCAAAAGCACACCCCAAATCCAGTGTAAACCCGAAGGAATAACACCGAGAGGCATGTGGATGGGAGCCACGTTTCATCAACGGAACCGGCCCACACCCCTTCAAAGGCAAACACAAGCATGCTACATTTGGGAAACAAGCATATACAAAGCGGTGGCTGGACCGTAGTCCGCTCCACACTGAGTGCATGGAACCACTCTTCGAGCTAGCGCGGCCACGAGCACCGTGCATCCCGTCCCCTCCAGCAACGACCAACTGTCTCCTGGAGCCAGTATGAACGAGGTAGTGGGTGATGGACAGGTAGGCATCTTGTCAACATGAACATCAGGCGCAACCACACCGGGGATATCAAGCAACAGCGCATACCTTGAAACGACGATATCAAATAAAATAAGTCAAATTCTGCGCACAGATACGGTGACCTAACTCTTCACTAAATGAGCATATGAAATGAATTGGTTGCCAACAAATCGGCCATAACAAATAAGACGTCAGAAAATATATTTCAAGAAAATGCCACAACCGCGAAAATATTATCTAGCTAAGCAATGTAGCTGAAGGAAGTTGTGCTAGTTTATATAAGATAGTCCAGGTAGACATTAATATATGTTAAGGCAAAACCAGCATCTGAACTAGACACTCAAGATATAATCATTCGCTTAGTAAATCAAATGCAGCGTACCTATAAACACTGGGACGGTTCTGCTTACACTCTCTGCAGGACTCGTCATCGTTTCCGTGTTGGCCCCGAGTGGCTTCGCGCGTGGCTCACTAGGCCTGCCTGACTCAGGCATTCGCGACCGCATGTCCGACAACACAATGCCTTCGACGTCGATGGAATACAGCCCATCGGCCTCTGCCACTTCCGCACTTGCCGCTTCCACTCTGCATGCACGAGGGATTGCTCATGATCCTCGGTAACAACCTTCAAGAGCAGATCGCGCCATGCACGCCGATCAACCGTCTTCGATGCCCATGACCTGCAATCAAGATTAGAACGTGAGAGCCTCACTTTGATCATACCATCAAAACGAACATTCGGTTTCCACACAAACCGCTTCCCAACACTGAGCTGACCATATAATAGCTGCTTCGGTATCCGCGTAGAATCTACTCGCGACACCCGACTCTTCAGGTGTCGCAGCAAAAGTTTGCAGTCCACTGCGTACCCTCCACTTCGGCGCAACACTTCCGTGTCAGCAACTCCGTCGCCCCAAACGATGCGCAAAATTCGTCGCAAACACCGCTGATGGAACCGCTCGAGATATCGCACATCCAGCCGGTACATCGTACACGTTTCACTGCCGTATAGAAGAACGGACAGCACCATGGATCTGTACACAATCAACTTCGTGCCAACGGAAAGCTGACGGTTGTTCCACACTCGGTACTCATGCTTCCCGAATGCCGCCGCTGCCTTCGACACGCGGATACGCAGCTCACTGTGGTGGTTTCCAATACTTCAGCACCAATGCTGATTCGCGGCAATATTGAATATTGCACCTCCATCATCATCATCATCATCATTATACATGTCAGCTAGAGGTGGTGACACACCTCCGCTATTGTACCGCAATACATAAAGGAAATATATACACACATACAATACATAAAGGAAAAATAAATACGACCGTTGCATGCTAGCTGAGCTGCCAGCAACGGATAGGCATCGTTCCGGTAAGCTACCACCAGCTACTAGGCCAAATGAAAATTTTTTTTAATTATTTTACCCTACGAAATGAGATCTTAGATGGAGGGTGGGGCTAAAAGGGATGGGCAGGGACAAAGAAACTCACAGCAGGAACGCGACTGAGGTCGGCTCCTTGCCATGTCAGCAAGTGTATCCAGCCAAACGTGTTCACCGTCTTTTGGACCCCAACCAAGGAACCGTGAAGCTCCAACCGATGCTAGCTCCGAAGTGAGGGACTTCATTCCCCTGGACCAAGTCATCGCTTGGCCACCTCTCCTCTTCTTCCACCCACATCGCCGGTGAGTAAACAACGCACGTCGAGGGAGTCGGTGGGCTGGCATGCGCAACACGTGGCCGAGCCATCGGAGCCTGGTGAGTGAAATAACGGTGCTGAGCGGTTATTACCTTTCCCTGGGCCGTAAACAAGGCGTCGAACACGCTCGTTAATCACGCGGTGTTCCCACCAGATGTGAGCCAAACTGCGAAGGCACCGGTGGTCGAATGTAACTAGCCTCTTCATGTCCGACGATCGTAGGGACCAGGTTTCGCAACTATATACTAGGGTCGAGCGTACCGCTGCTTTGCACACTCTGCCGTTTAGGGCGAGAGTGATGTCGCATCGCCGCCATAGGTGGCGAAGATTAGCAAAAGCACTTCGAGCTTTTGCTATACGATTCGTGATCTCGTCTTCGATCCCAAGGGCGCTGATCCAACTTACCAAGTAATTGAATTTCTGAACGATCTTGCTGATCTCCAGCAAGGATCAGCACAGGGGGCGATCCCTGTCAATCTTGGAGGAACGCTTTGCACTTCGAAGGTGCAAAGCGAAGCCAGAAGCGGTTGACAGCCAGTGCTAATCTGTCCAGCACGGCTTGGCACGTCTGGGAGCTGTCACAGATGAGGGCAATGTCGTCTACATACTCCAAGTCAAGAAGTCGTTCTCCTGTGCGTATCTCCACACCTTCCAAGTCTTGTCCTGTAAATGCAGTCTCCATGACTTTGTCTGTTGCAAAGTTGAATAGGAAAGGTGATAGCGGGCGTCCTTGTCTCACACCGTTGGAGATATTGAAGGGTGGCGACAGCTTGCCGTAAGCCCTCACTCTGCCCGTGCTACGCGCATATAATGCTTGGATAATATTTACATATTTCTCGGGCACACCTTTCCTGAGTAGAAAATTCCAAATGGCACATCGAGCAACCGAATCGAAGGCACCTTTGATGTCGAGGAACACGACTACGGTGGGCCGCCAATATGTGTGACGGTGCTCCAACAACTGACGCAAGGTGAAGACGTGGTCGACGAAGCCACGACCACGACGAAACCCGGCTTGCTCCTCACGAATCTGGCTTTCACGAGCGCCAGTCAGTCTGTGAAGAATTATGGAGGCGAGTAATTTGGAGGAGATGGAGATCAGACTGATTCCTCTATGGTTGCCGCATTCTGAGAGCGAGCCGCCTTTGAAGATGGAAACAATAACGGAGTGGCTCCAGTCCGTTGGGACAGTATCCTGCTCCCACAGTTTCACTAGTAATTCATGCAAAGCATCAACAAGAGCAGAGCCTCCGAATTTGAAGAGGGCTGGAGGAAGATCATCAGGTCCCGCGGCTTTGTTCAACTTCAACAGTCCGATCTCACGTTCGACTTCTGAGCGAGAGAGTGGATCCAAAGGGACAGCCCACGGAGTAGGGCGATCAGTGACCAGCGAATCGAACAATTCTAGCCGATTAAATCGCTTTTCAAAATGCTCAGCCAAACGCTCCAAACGTTTTCACAAATTGTGGATAGGCTGTCCACTCTCATCACAAATTGTTTCACTAATACCAGGTCTCTTGCTGCCAGTTTCCCGTATCAGACGGAATAACTTACGATGGTTGCCAAGCGCAGCGACCGCTTCCATCTCTGACGCAGGAACAGACCACCAAGATTCGCGGTCTCTCTTCAGGCTAGCACATGGTTTTGCCCGGAGCTCTTTGCGAGTTTCATTGTGCTCACTTCCACCTGGAATTTGCAGGCGAGCGTCGATAAGTTCCAGAGACCGCGAAGAGAGTCAATATCCATGTTGGCTATTAGACATACCTCATGAGGATTTGACTGCTGCTAGTAAGGTCTGGCGAACATGTGACCAGTGACCATCAATTGTCTCCAGTGAGCGATTACTCAACTCGCATGTCAGCGTACTTCGATACGCATTCAGAACAGCTGGCTTTGTCAGTTGGCTGGTGTCAATGCACACACAGAGTCGTCATGGGCGTCCGCCAAAGCGCATCCGCATGTCAGCATATACAAGTGCATGATCGGTGTCCACACATGTGCTCCAAATCGAGCGACAATTCTGGATGCAGCCTCTCCAGCGGTAACTGATGGCAATGTGATCGATCTGCGCCCAAGGCTGGTGGGCGCGAAGTCACCCCCCGGCAGGTGCTGTGTCGGAAATTAGTGCTCGCAAGAAATAAGCGAGCATCTTCACACGAATGCAGTAACCGCTCACCGTTATCATTACGGGAGCCTACACCGTGTTGACCGCCAAAATACATTACATCAGTGAACAACTTTCCAACTTGTGCGTTCATATCCCCCGCCAGCACAACAGTGTCCGTGATTCTTCTGTGGCTAAGGATCTGAGTCAGTTGGCGGTAAAAGTCGTTCTTTACCGAAGCATCGCTACGGTTTGTGGGCGCATAGGCAGCGATGATGAATAGACACCTATTAGTCCCGCGCGACTTCAAAGCTTTGAACGAGCCAGCCAATCGGACCGCATACATCCGGCTACTGATTGGGATCCAATCAACCAGAGCAGCTTCAGCCCGGGGACTCAGGGCAATGCCAACACCAGCTTGGCCGGTACTCGAAGCTGCATCGTCACCGGATAGGCACAATGAGAAAATACTGCTTGCGTCAAGTGAAGGAGATCGCAGCGTGAGCACAGTGCGCGAGTCTTGCAGGCTTGAGCAGTAGCATCCAAACCCCTATCCACCCTGCTCGATGCAGCAAATAGGGCATCGTTGATTATCCTCTGCGGTGGCCAGAGCATCAAGAAATTGTTCGAAATAAGATTCATAGTAATGCGTGGGCAGGATACTGTCAGGTTGCCCAGGCCTAGACAGGAGAACGATTAGGGTTCTCAACCAAAGCCTTTGGTTCAAAAACCTGACCGCAAGGCAGCGGGTCTGGCGTTGGGCTACAAGGAGTCCGTTTTAAGGAATAAGGTGCCACCCTCATTCCAACCCCCATCCTGGAGGACCAGGAGGCCGAGTTTGTCTGGCCTCTAACCATTGACCAATCTGGTATGAGTGACTCTGAAGGTGCAAAAGCACCACCGAGTATAGCTCAATGGATCGCTGAGGCACACAAACCATCCCACCACGGTAAGGTCCAGCCTCATTGAAATGGAGATTGCACCTCCGGTAAAGGCTGGAAGAGACAGAGAGTTTTGCTTGTGTTGATGGTGAGCCCGAATTTGGCCGCTGTCGAAGCACGAGCACTACTACTCATCCGCGCTGTATGAAAAAAACGTACAGTCGTCAGCAAACAGCGACATACGGATGGTTGTCTCACAGACTAGAGTTCTCGCACCGAAACGATGGCTGTTCAGCAAACCACCATCAATACGGTGCTCCACACATACACCGTAAGCACAAGCCGATTCAAAAGCACGATACATAATTGCATGAAGATATATATTAAACAGGGCAGGAGCTAAGACACAGCCTTGCTTCACACCAGTGACAGCTGCAAAGTCATCCGAGTTCTCTCCACTCAGCTGCACCCTCGCTCGCATACCACTGTGCAGACATTCAATTAAACTTACAAACTTACGTGGGCAACCGAACTTACCCAACACCAGCCACAATGCCTCGCGGTTCACCGCATCAAATGCTTTAGTGAAATCAACAAAAAACGAGTATAATGGCTGGTGTCGTTCTCTACACTTCTCCTGCAACTGACGAGCAGCAAGCACCATATCTATAGTGCTGCGACCCGAACGGAATCCACATTGCTCTTCCGCCACGTTTGGTTCCACAATCTGACTCACGAGGCGATTGAGCAGGATTCGGGCAATCATCTTGCCCACACAACTCAGCAAGTTGATGCCACGATAATTCGTGCAACATTGCTTGCTACCTTTGCCCTTGTACAGTGGTAGCACAAGGGCGTCCTTCAGCTCAGCAGGCACCTCCTCCTCAATCCATACACATTGCACCAAGTGGTGCAGCGCAGTCAACAACGCGGGTCCGCCGTGTTTCAATACTTCAGGTGGGATTCCGTCAGCCCAGCACACTTGCCGTTTCGCAGCTGAGCAAGTGATCTCTGTGCCTCATCCAGTGTCGGCTTGTCTGTCAGACACATCTACACATTGTGCTGCTTGAGGCCGTGAAATGTAGGCCAGTCGATCTCTGAACGGTTGTTCAAAAGATAGTCAAAGTGTTTCCGCCAGATCTGCATTATGTCTGCAGTGTGTGTGCAGGTAGCACCTGAACTACTATCGATCAGCGTCCTCAGCGGCTCCAATCTCGGTCCGTACACTGCCTTCAAGGAGTCGAAGAATTGCTTGTGTTGGCGGCGTTCGGCGTAGCATTCCATCTGCTTCGCCTTCTCCGTCCACCATGCATTTTTTATGCGACGGAGCTTTCGGGTCAGTCGCCGTCGAAGTTTGCGAAACTAGCTCTTCTTCCCCAAGTCACTGGGATCTGCCACATGCGCAGCAAATGCTGCATTCTTCTTCGACACCAATGCGCCAATCGTCGCATTGTTGTCGTCAAACCAATCAGGCCGCTTACAGTTTGCGCGCCTTATAGTCTCCTCAGCAGCAACTGTCACCTGGTCGCAAACGTGGTACCACAGGTCGCCCACTATGGCTATGCATTCCACATCACACAAGCGTGCAGCCAGCGCCTTCTCCAGCTCAGTACGTTTCGCCACAGTACCGAGGGAGAGAATGTTAAGTTTATGCCGACGAACGGCGGGAGTGCAATACATAGATTTACGAAAATATATGTACAGTTTGGTCCGCACCAATTTGTGATCAGTGCCACACTCAGCTCCACGCAGTACACGTGTCATACGCGCTTCAGTTATATAACGCTGCCGTACGATGACATAGTCGATCAGGTGAGTGTGACCACTCTGTGGGTGCATCCAATTAGCTATATCACTCGCACTCAGTGCAAACCGAGTGTTTGTGATCGTCAAGCCGTGAGTGGCGCACATTGAGAAGAGCCTGTCGCTGTTCTCATTCGCTGAACCAATGCCTTGCGGACCGATGACATCTGTCCACATGAATTCACCACGCCCAATGCGCGCGTTGAAATCACCCAGCAGAAATAGTCGGTCGCTGCTCGGCACAGATCGTAGCACGGAGGATAGCTGAGTGTAGAATTGATCACGCATGTCATCAGGATAACACATGGTCGGATCATACGTGCTTATAAAAGTGGCAAACTTGCCTCTTCCGAGTCGTAGGCGAGCTGTCATCAGTCTCGCGCTGATGCCTGTTGGTTCACCGAACAGCTGAGCATTTAGGCCATCGGATGTCGCAAATCCGACTCCATGATCATGTTGTGCTGAGGCTGCGTTGCCCACTCAGTGGAATGTGTAGCCAGCACCTGTTTCATGCAACGTATCCTGTTCAGTGAGCCGAGTCTCACTGAGCTCCACAATATTGATGTGGTAGCGCGCCAGTTCCATCGCGACCAGTGCAGCGCGTCGCTCGGGGCGCTAACTGGAGTTCCGGTCCAGTGGTGTCCGCAAGTCCCAGCACCCGATGCTGAGTGCTTTGCGCCCAAGCATAGGATTGCGTTGGTGGGCGATCGCACGCGAGGTTTGCTTGAGAGAGTCCACCAGGAGCCTTTGGCTCAATAGCTTGACCCACAAGACAGTGGGTGATGTGGACGTTCGCTTGAGTGACTCCACCCGAAGGAGTTGACTCAATAGACTGACCCACAAGGTAGTGGGGAGCAGATCCATCAAAAACAGATTGGGATCTGCTTGACCGTCTGTCATACGCAGCCTTTGGAGACCTAGAACAATTCATAAGTGTGTCGCGACCGTAGTAAGATACGCACCTGCGACCACGGCCAGACGCAGGTGGATTTTGGCGGGTTTGCACCAATTTGACCAGGTGCTCCCTGGCTTGAGGCGGGCAGTAGCAAACCATTAAACACCCGAAGGTGCCCTCCCACCGTCGGAGACAATGCGTGGCGCTCGAGCTCTATGCCAATCGAGCTGTGAGCTTATAACCCGTAGACCTGTTGTCTCCCATGGCTAGGTTTTAAGGGAAGTGGGCCTTCGACCACTTCCTAACCTCGGAAGAGGATGGACTAGGATACTGGCAGGGCATCCACACTTGACAGGAGAACGACTCTGGTCCTCAGCCAAAGTCTACAATGGAACAGTGGTTTAATACGGATAAAAAGCTAAGGATCGACAAATCCCGTGGGATTGCTTAGGGGATAACCTTAGTTCAATGAAGTTACACCGAAGCGAAAGACACATCTGTGGACTCACCATATCATCCACGTTAGCACATAGGTATATTCGTCTACTCCGATTTCGTGGGGTTGGTGTGCACAATGTTTGTCTGCGTCTTGTCGTAACTCAATGAATAGAAATCAGATCATGTAATTTAAGTGATGTGAAGCCTCGCCGAGTGGTTTTTAAAAATTGGTAACATGAGCGCT
Source organism: Dicrocoelium dendriticum (assembly GCA_944474145.2). Taxonomy (NCBI): domain Eukaryota; kingdom Metazoa; phylum Platyhelminthes; class Trematoda; order Plagiorchiida; family Dicrocoeliidae; genus Dicrocoelium; species Dicrocoelium dendriticum. The sequence goes on along the minus strand of OX104064.1, from coordinate 202,477,338 downwards.
GAAATGGCAGTCGACAGAGCGTCTCACGGTTGACAACCTCGAAAGGGAAAATTATTCCGGCGGCACTCAAGCCGACTGTATTGGGTGGCAAGTTTCAATTTATGACCCCTCAATTCTGTGTTGCAGCTAAGTTTCAGGTGGCAGCAAGCATGACTGGGGTTTTGCAGTCTGGAACGCCAGGATGAGGTCACCTATTAGACGGCGGTATCTTCCGCAGTACACTGCCAGGGCTTTCAGTCGCCTATGGTATTGCAGGTGGGACAAACCTTTTCACTGTTTTCGTTGCTCTTCGATGGGCGGTCTCCAGCGCAACCAGATCGAGTGTTAACAAGGGTTGTCAAGCCAGGATCGCATACTCTACATGCGGCCGCACACGCATTGAGCATTTGGAGGAAGATAGAAGATTCGAACCTCCCGAACGTCCTCCGTAACAGACCAACATGTTGATTCGCTGCTTTGGACGCCTTCAACGACTGCGCCGAACAGCCGAGGCCGTCTTGGTTTACCACCCAAAATTCTCGCTCTTGTGAGGCCGTTTTCAGCATATCGTCTCCAAGCTTAAATGCGTACGTTTCTCTTAGTCACTCTGTTTGCCGCGTGAACGATCTAGCCGCTTAAACCTGCCCCGCCTCGGCCAGACGCACAGAAGGCGAAGACCTTGAACTTGCAGAAAATTCAGCGCGTGCGCTACCGGCAGGAAACCATAAGCGCTCGGGCATCTCTGGGAAGAACATCGATCGACGCAATGGATTATGGCGACTAATCAAAAGCCCATGTTACCCAATCCAGAGCAACAGTAGTTTGTGGCCTTCCTTCATGCCATAAAAATCTAGGGATCGGAATCTAGTACAGCAGTTGCCGAGACAACTTCCATTGCAAATGTTCCAAGCTCACAGTGAACCAGTTGAAGCTACACAGTAGTAAACCAAATTCACTGTGGTTCTGTTCAGTATGTATAGTCATCCCACTGGTAAAGGGTTTGCATGAACTATCACAGAGGTACGAAAGACTAGTGGTAATAGTTAAACAAATGAGGAGCACTAGTCACCTTTCCAACTATCAATTTAGAAGAGAAAATCCCGATTAACTCTTTATTGACTGACATCTCCGTGTCAGAGGCAGTGTTTTCACTGCTGCTAGTGCTAAACCCCACCAAAGCCGATGGTATTTACACCATTCATCCGAAGTTGCTATAGGAACTGGCAAAGGAAGTTTGTGAGCCGGTAATTCGCTTGTTCGAATAGTCTCTTGCCTGCTAACTGGAAGGAAGCTGTGGTCCGTCCCCACTTTAAAAAGCGTGACAGACACCTTTCTGTAAATTACAGACCCATTCATTTAATCAGCGTGTTGGTTAAGTTGCTAGAAAAGCTGGTGAGGAATGCCCTCAAAAAGCATTTCAGGGAGTTTGACGTTGTCAGCCTATTTCAGCATGGTTTTCGCAAAGGATATTCCTGGTTGCTCTAGAGAGCTGGGCGGTGTCTGTCGACCAGGGTCAATCGGTAGACGTACTGATCATTGACTTCCCCAAAGCCTTTGGTTCCGTGCCACCATTTCGTCTTTCCATTAAGGTGCATTCCATCGGTGTCTCTGGAAACGTGCTTCAATGGCTATCAGCATTTCTTGAAGGAAGAGAAACGTGTGTTCGTGTAGGTATTAGCCTTTCCTTCCGATAAGCTGTTCTGAACGGCGTCTCACTGGGATCAGTCCATGGTCCGCTTCCGTTTGCTGTGTACCTTAACGAACTGCTAGAAGTGCTGGCGTTGCCTACCCACATGTTCGCCGATGCTTTGAAGTTCTGGTGCACGGTGAGCGAATTTGGTGGCTCCTAGACTTTGCAACAAGCTCTGGACAGACTGAATGATTGAACCGTTCCGTGGCAAATGCCAATAAACCACACAAAGTGTACACTAATGCGCGTAGGATCAAATGGCCTGAAGACGCGCCACTTGTTTAGAGGGGACGCGCTACCTAATGTGTCCCAACAAGTTGACTTATGTGTTACATTAGCCCCGGACTTCAAATCCAGCGAAAACTGGAAACGAGCGGCTGGCAAGGGATTTAGAACGCTCTGGATGACCAGCAGATCATTTTGTAGGTTCACGGCCTTTGTTAGACCGCAATTGGAATATTGCCTTCAGGCTTGTCCTCCTTGTCTGACTCGTGACAGGGTAGCGGTAGACCGGATCTTAAGGAGTGGTACAAAAATGGTCCGACGGCTGCGGCACTTATCCTAACTTGACAGACTGATCAAGCTAAAAATGATATCAATACGCCATCACCGTCTTCGTGGAGATGAAAATTGCAAAAGCTGCAAATTCTTTAGCTGCATAGTACTGCGGAGAGACCGACACAACAGCACCCACGGCACACAACAGGACAGCAGAGCACTGCATGTGTGAAACGTCTGTTCAGGAACGCTCAATAATACCACGCAGATTGACTGAAATCCATAAACCAAAAAACGATTAATGGCCGGCCACCTAACGGTAGGCTTAAAAACTAACACAAAGTTGACATCCATCAACGCACTCCTAACAACAAAAGCCTTATCTTTCATGTACACAAACGCCCAAGGCCTTCTAAGTAAGTTGGCCGAACTTAGAGAACTCCATGTCTCACAACTGCGGAACCACGTCATGATTACTGAGACCTGGTTAAACCTTGAGATCATCGATCCTGGGATCAATTTACCTGGTATGTCGCAGTTTCGGAACGATAGAACCGGAAGAGGTGGCGGTGTGATGCTTTATTGTAATACAAATCCTCGATGTGAATTTATCGATCACCCGGAAATCCGAGCTCCTGATTCGCTTTGGTGCGGCCTATGGTTGCGAAACAAGGACACATGTCTACTAGCCGTGATTTAGCGCCCACCAAACTCAACGTCGGAAATGGACTACAAACTGAACCACATCATTTAGTTTGCTTTGAACAAGTCCTACACCCACATTCTTATCGCTGCAGACATTAACATGCATGACATGGAAACGTCAGCAACTGCCGGTACGCAGTTTAAAGCCTGCTTGCAAGAGCTAATTGCTAGCCACCCTCTGAACAAACACCTAACCTCTCCCACCAGATTTCGAACTGCAAACAAGCCGTTGATACTGGATCTTGTGCTCCCTAACGAAGAAGTCATGGTTGACGGGATAGTTACAAGCACACCACTGGGTTGTAGTGATCATGTTACTCTACTATTTGACTATATATGCTATGCGGTGTATCCTGAGAAGGAGGATGGTAAAGTGCATACTGTCACGCATTATAATGTTTTATCTATACTTGTTAAGGAAACATCTTGGGCTTTCTTAACCTAATGTCCCCAAGATGTTGCCTGCAAAACCTTTACAAGGACGTTAAGAGCACTGGTTGCGCACCCATCGGAACAGAAGTCCTTCCAACCCAAACACATGCATAAGTCATTTCTGAGGAGTAGAATAAGTGAATGTATGTCTCCGAGGGATTGGCAAGGCAAATGGCGATAGCTGGACTGCATACGTGACACATCGAAATTCCTGTGTGAAATTGGTCCGCGAGGACAGCGGCACGCATCAGCAGGCGTTACTGAAGCAATTCTGCACTAATCGCAAACTTCTGTACAGGCACCTTAACGGCCTTCGAAAGGTGAATTGCTTGATTCCAGTACTGGTCACAGCTGATGGATGCAAGCGATAAGCAATGGAAGCAGCTGATCTCCTACCGCTTCATTACTTCCAAACATTCCAACAGGTAACGAGTCCAAACATTCCTCCTTTCTATTACTCCACAGCCGGGTTTATACAACATCAACTTCCCTGCAGAAGCTGTGTTGAAGAAGTTGCCGAAATTGCGGATCCACAGTTCTCCTGGAGTCGACAACATCCCAGCAAAGGCTCTGCAGGCCATAGCAAGTGATCAAGCAGTAACACTGGCTGTTTTCTATCAGCGATGTTTAGAAGAGAACCACATTCCACCAGCATTGAAGCGAGGGGTCATCACTTCTATCCATAAAGGACGTAGCCGCACTGACACTACCAACTACCGTCCAATAACACTACTTCCGCTACTATCCAAAGTTATGGAATCAATCATCGCGGTTGCGCTGATGCAGTATCTGGAAAGCCACAACTTAATAGCCCCAGATCAACATGGCTCACATCAAAAGCATTCGTGTAACGCCAACCTATTAATTGTACGCAATAGCTGGACTGAAGCCGTTAACGATGGAGCAGGAGTCGATGTCATCTACCTGGACCTATCAAAAGCGTTTATGATCTAGACTATCGAGTTCTCCTCCACAAGCATCGGAACTACGACATTAGCGACCCAATCTTGAATTGCATAAGCAATTTTCTACACGAACGACAGCTAGCGTTAACAATACGAGAATATTTTTCGATGAAATCGATGTGGTGTGTGGTATACTAAAAGGCTCGGTGCTTGGGGCTCGTCTATTCTTGGTGTTCATTAACGATTTGGTGAGATCAATTGCCTCCGATTTCCTATTTTTCGCTGATGTCATCAAGATACGACCAAGAAGCAGAGGACCGGACGACCACGAACGGCTCCAGTGCGATCTTAACACAGTGTCAAACTGGTCAGTTCAAAACGCCCCAGCATTTAACGTAGACAACTGTCGCGTTGTACAATTACGCCATAGACATAACTACACATATTTGCTTGGGACAAACGGATTGCAGAATAGCTCCCAGGAACGTGACCTTGGTGTGATCATACAGAGCGACCTCAACTGTTCAAAACAGGCTGAGGTAGCTGCGAAAAGAGGCAACCAGCACGTCGGCATGCTGCGAAGGGCATTCCGGAGATTTGACCCATCAATCTTTCCAATGATGCACAATTCCTACGTGCGCCCGCAAGTTGTATATGCTATCCAAGCTTGGCAACCTTGGTTGAAGCGCGGCCTAGAGGCGTTAGAAGCACGACAACGAACAGCAAGAAAGAATGCAAAGGGCCTGCGCTATCACTCTTACCACGGAAGGCTGAAGTTGCTGGGAATTTTCAGCGGACGTTATCGAAGGCTGCGCGGCGAACTCATATTCGCATATCAGATACTGAGTAACCCCAACCACCTATGCCGCCATTTGCTGAAACTTAGTCCCAACACGCAGCTCGGGGGTAGCTGCTTAAAATTGAAGGAACAATATAACCGTCTAGAGTGTCGACGGAATTGCTTTTCCCTTAGTGTTTGCCAACCCCGAATCCCACTCCCAGACTCAGTTGTATCCTTCCCTATATTGGATCTTTTAACAAAAGGACTAGATGTTACTCTTAGCTCCCAGCCTTTTTTAATTTAAACTCCTCACTTGTGCATTGCGCATAGCATGTTTTTCTACACGATTTATGTATCAAATGGACCTAAGTGAACGAACATGTTTTACTTTTCTCACTCCTTTCATCAACGATCACTGCACTACAGTGTCTTTCTGAAGGTTTGCGCCCGATAATTTTTTAACTTTACATTGGTGTTATTTATCAAAGTATTAGTCTCGGCAGACGTTCGGTCAATGACCCAAATATATTTTGATTTCATCAAATTCACCTCAACCATCCTACGGGACCTGTCAAGCACTTGCTTTTATCTCGTGATAAATCATTGTTCATTGTTCGTTGTTTGTTGTCGAAATCGGTTTATGTGGTTTTATTATGGAGTCATATTAGTAGATGTACATGTGGCAATTTTCTCTTTTGCCATTCCATGGAGTACATGCAACAGCGCACAGACCCAAACCCCTCATGTTTTACCGTGAAGTCCAGCAGCGATTGCAACTTCTGTCTGAAAACGCGTATTGTGATGTCAACCGTATCCACCGGCGATTGCCCAGGAAGTAAGAACTGTTCTATATCATCCCAAGTTGGATTGTGCATGTGTACTGAATAGGTCGCGACGCTCGTAACGACGAACATACGCAATTGCACATTGGGCCTACTCAGGTATATGACGTGGAGTTCTGTAAATGATGCTGGCTAACTTGTTAGTTTTCCAACGTGAACTGCATCGACATCATGCACGACTGCATCTCTCAAACGAACTTGTCCTTCAGAGCGAAGCTTCGTCTGATTCAAGCGGATAAATAACGAAATTACTGTTTCGAACATTGCATACATATCGACGATCTAATGGTAAAACAACTGACGTCATTTCAACTTGTGCTTGTTTTCATTCTCTTGAATCTTTAAGCAATATGAGTAAGTTCATTGCGCTGCATTTCTTCTTTGTTTCTTCGTCACACTAGAATTATCATCTTAACGCTGAAATTATATCCATCAGCACCATCCCAAAAGAGGATTGCATACTGCAGGGCATCGTAGCATCTATGAGTTTCTTCAATTTAAGCCAACGGACCATTTCTCCGATGAAGAGTTTGGCCCTAGTTTGGCATTGATCTCCATATATAACAGTTGCCAGTTCCTCAACAGTTGGAGCCCTGAATCTTCACACACGCACTCCAGTAAGCGTTTCGTCAGTATGAATAGTAATTGTGTGTGTATTAGAGGTCATCACGTTAAGCGCTAGTTTGAACAAACGCACTAACTCATTCATTGCGTTATGAAGCCCTTGCGAGTGAGAAGCCATGAACCTTTCTATGCCGATGAAAATCCCCAGCAGGCATTAAATTCATCATTGCCATCACCGATAAAGTGCGTCTGTAGGAACTTATGTTGACCATCTAGAAACGAATGCAGAGATCCGGCTTTACGATGGATCTGTCCTTTCACTTCGAGAGTGCGCATAAAGGGAGCTACGCCGAGTGCCCTTTGGAAGCAGGAGTTGTATTTCTTGATATTATCTAGGAAATATTTTGATTCCGCGGTATTTCCGGCAAACACAGTTTTAGTGGCTCTGACGGTACTTTAATTTGAGGCAATTTAATTTTTGGCAGGGCAACACATTCCTTTCGTTTCTCCAGTAAATTTCTGAGCCGTTCAATAAGGCCACACTTTAGTCATAGTCCCGATGAGAACATGCCGACTCAAATCGTAATACTCAGCTGTGTTGTACCGGAATGCATGATGATGGTAAGCGCGCAATTGCTGAGCACGGAGTCGTAATTGACACTAAGCTGCCGTTTCTCGTTGAGAACTTTCAGCCCCTTTCAACCTGCTGAGTTCATTCTGTTAAGAACAAAGCAGTGCTGAAGCTGCAGAACACGATCGTGTCCGTAACTTTGTATACATATTCTGGCTGTATGTCGCACCACACGTATGTGAGCCAATTTCTGTTTCTCTTGCTGATTGGTTGATTCCCGTCCTTCCTCAATTTGATTTGCGATTACTAATCGCATTGCTTCCGCTCCGCGAGTACGATGGCCTGAGTTTGTTGTTCTGCAAGGCATTATTTGGGTTCAATTCAATAGTTCAATAGTGTATGGTGGGATAAAAAGCAATAACTTTACAAGACCCACAGGATGGCAAATGGAAGAAAACAAAAGTTTCAGGTGTGACACAAAAAAGATCAGTAAGTTAGACACTGCAGTTGTCATACCGTTATATAATGTTATCATGTAAGTGCAAGTCAATAGTCTTTCGAATGTCTCGATGTTGGCGTTACCACATGCGATGCATGCTTCCAGTGCGGACAGACACTAAGAGAGTAAAACGTTTCTACAATCTAACGGAATATTATCACAATTTAGTCATGCTCGCATCGTTGTCGCAGATAATGTTACAGCGACTACATGGATGGTCCTCTTCTCTTAGTATCCGTAAGTAGATCAGATCACGCGAATCGTCGGTATTCTAAGAGTCAGACCGATCAACGAAGGCGCAGTTCATAACTAAGGCCCGATAACACGTGTTGCTAGTGGCTCTTCTTTGTGTGCTCAGAGAGAATGTCCATTTAACCACGGACGCCATGCCTGCACCGCATACTCGAGGTGGGACGAATGTAGCTTAATCAATAATGGCACGATTGCCGCTCGAAGGTACCGAGCGCTCGCCTCAAAGCCTCAAGTTAAGTTCGCTATGTTAGCTGCCTTGAACATTGGAGGAATCCGACTTTGCACGATGACCCTAATCTCTTTCTTGTCACCTTTTATAACGCGCGCCCAGGTAATGTTTGCTGCAGTACTCGAGCACAACAGGTGACACTTTCGGGGTCAGGGTAGTTGTTGTTACTGCCATTCGTGATCCGTCAGGTCATCCTGCAGATAGACAGGTCAGATGTTGACTGAATAGCTGCACATCTTAGATCGTCGGCGAATATTTGCATAGGTGATTATGTTGCAGGAGTCGTTGATATAACTAAAAAGATAATGGCGAGAACTGATCTTGCGTACGCCGCTACGCATAGCTATCGGAGTGGTTGGCGATCTTACTGATTTTCTGTCGTATAAGTAACTTTCAACCATATGAGCAAGATCGTGACACCATAGGCCGCAAGCTTTCGAAAATGCTGGTGATTGACTCTGTCGAATGCCTTAGAAAATCTAAGTAAATCACATCTACGGAACTCCTCGTCAGCGCCTGGTCATGAGTCCGAGCATAGTAGATTGGTGAGGAAGATCGTCCGCGTCTGAATCCATGTTGGAGATTGGAGATGATTGTAACTTTCAAATATCTCACCATTCATCAGCGATATAGACTCATCACTTTTGATAGACAGAAGGAGAGTAATAGGTCGGTAGTGCAGGTCTGACGCTTACCTCCTTGTATATCGATGATAAGTCCACGTTTCCATCAGACGAAGTGTAGAGAATCAAATAAACTGAAAAGGTTGCAAGTGGATGCCATGGTGGGTGCAGGTTTAGTACTTTCGACAGATCTTGTCAATTCCCGCGACTATTTCCTGAGCACTGTAATTTCTTTGCCACATATGTAGGCTAAAGTGACCGTGGATACGACGACATTTGCGTTACAAGCGATGGTTCAAGTGTGCTAGTACTGAACAAACTGCATGAGCATGCGTCGCGGTCTCTCTTCGGTAACTAGGCTTGACCGTCTCTAGTGGTGGTTTCCGTCTTAACCTTCCTTTTGTCATCACATACCGGTGCAGTTTGATTGCTAGTGAATTGCGTACCATATTCTGCATTCTACTTGTCAGCTTTAAGGAGTAAGTGCAGTATTCTACTGTTTTGTAATGATTCACGTGATATCACTTGGACTACAATGACCCTCCAGCTCTCTCGCCTATTCAACCATTACGTGTTCTACTCCGGATCCAGTTGTTGCTCTTCGCGAACTCGTAATGGTACGTATTTGAAGCTGACTGTAGACCAGTTTATCTTGCTTTCAACACTTGCAGGCATCATCGAATGTGCATCTGAGTCCCAGTCAACGTGTGCCATAGTGTGAAGCTTGGAATAGTTGGTGATGAATCGTCGGGTTTCTGGTTCTTTGTCAACCATACTGGCATAACACACATAATCAAACGTTAGAACTGAATGATCGCTACAACCTAGCAGGGGGTTGTATGAAACCGACTCAACCATTAACTCCTCATTAGTCAGGATTGAATCAAGTATTGAAGGCTTGTTTGAACCGCGGTGTCTGGTTGGTTGATCCACATGGTTATACAAAACTGCCATAGTCAAGAACTAAGGCAGATCGATTGCACTGAAAAAGAATAAAAAGGTTATGGCTGCAGCATATAAAATTGTAAAACAATAACATATGGAAAAGCTCGAACTAAAAGACAAGCAAAAAATTATACGTAAAAATGTATTGTATTCATAGGTAGACCAAAGGACAGCGCGTAATTCCACCGCCTGTTTCACTGGAAAGTAAGAAAAAGTGTTAAAGCTCAAAACTAAAAACAACTATAAAAAGTAACAAGCTAAACAAGGTGCACGAACTGCAAGCTAAATTTCAACACAATGTCACACGATATAGTGCACCTTTGCTACGTGTACTCCAGCTGCCTTGACGCAAATAAATAACTGAACAAACCCATCTACTCATAGCTATTGCAAAATGAAAAATAAATCAACTACTATGTAAACATTAAAAGGTAATCCTAAAAGTGGCAGCTGTAAACATATATATATATATATATAAGGTTGGCGACGTCCGGTTTCGGATTCGCCTGTCACTATGGCCAGCCCCAGGACGCCTGCGCCTACAGAGGGACCATGGATGGCTTGCGCTGCATCACCCACAGTTCCATCCACATACCCCATATCCAGTTTAGAACAATGAACAATGAAAAATGATTTATCAAGGGATAAAAGCAAGTGCTTGACACGTCCCGTAGGATGGTTGGTTTGAATACGATAAAATGAATGCATGTGGGGCATCTACCAAATCCCTGCCCAGATGAATACTTTGATAAATAACACCAGTGTGAAATTTAAAAAGAAATCGAGCGTAAATGTTCAGCAATACACTGGGGTGCAGTGATCCTTGAGGTAAGGCTTGAGAAAAAGCAAATATAGTAGCTCACTTGGGTCCAGTTTATACATAAATCGTGTAGAAAAACATGCTATGCGCAATGCACAAGTGAGGAGTTTAAATTAAAAAAGGCTGGGAGCTAAGAGTGACATCTAGTCCTTTTTTTAAAAGATCCAATATAGGGAAGGATACAACTGAGTCTGGGAGTGGGATTCGGGGTTGGCAAACACTAAGGGAAAAGCAATTCCGTCGACACTCTAGACGGTTATATTGTTCCTTCAATTTTAAGCAGCTACCCCCGAGCTGCGTGTTGGGACTAAGTTTCAGCAAATGGCGGCATAGGTGGTTGGGGTTACTCAGTATCTGATATGCGAATATGAGTTCGCCGCGCAGCCTTCGATAACGTCCGCTGAAAATTCCCAGCAACTTCAGCCTTCCGTGGTAAGAGTGATAGCGCAGGCCCTTTGCATTCTTTCTTGCTGTTCGTTGTCGTGCTTCTAACGCCTCTAGGCCGCGCTTCAACCAAGGTTGCCAAGCTTGGATAGCATATACAACTTGCGGGCGCACGTAGGAATTGTGCATCATTGGAAAGATTGATGGGTCAAATCTCCGGAATGCCCTTCGCAGCATGCCGACGTGCTGGTTGCCTCTTTTCATAGGTATCTCAGCCTGTTTTGAACAGTTGAGGTCGCTCTGTACGAACACACCAAGGTCACGTTCCTGGGAGCTATTCTGCAATCCGCTTGTCCCAAGCAAATATGTGTAGTTATGTCTATGGCGTAATTGTACAACGCGACAGTTGTCTACGTTAAATGCTGGGGCGTTTTGAACTGACCAGTTTGACACTGTGTTAAGATCGCACTGGAGCCGTTCGTGGTCGTCCGGTCCTCTGCTTCTTGGTCGTATCTTGATGTCATCAGCGAAAAATAGGAAATCGGAGGCAATTGATCTCACCAAATCGTTAATGAACACCAAGAATAGACGAGCCCCAAGCACCGAGCCTTTTAGTATACCACACACCACATCGATTTCATCGAAAAATATTCTCGTATTGTTAACGCTAGCCGTCGTTCGTGTAGAAAATTGCTTATGCAATTCAACATTGGGTCGCTAATGTCGTAGTTCCGATGCTTGTGGAGGAGAACTCGATAGTCTAGATCCTAAACGCTTTTGATAGGTCCAGGTAGATGACATCGACTCCTGCTCCATCGTTAACGGCTTCAGTCCAGCTATTGCGTACAATTAATAGGTTGGCGTTACACGAATGCTTTTGATGTGAACCATGTTGATCTGGGGCTATTAAGTTGTGGCTTTCCAGATACTGCATCAGCGCAACCGCGATGATTGATTCCATAACTTTGGATAGTAGCGGAAGTAGTGTTATTGGACGGTAGTTGGTAGTGTCAGTGCGGCTACGTCCTTTATGGATAGAAGTGATGACCCCTCGCTTCAATGCTGGTGGAATGTGGTTCTCTTCTAAACATCGCTGATAGAAAACAGCCAGTGTTACTGCTTGATCACTTGCTATGGCCTGCAGAGCCTTTGCTGGAATGTTGTCGACTCCAGGAGAACTGTGGATCCGCAATTTCGGCAACTTCTTCAACACAGCTTCTGCAGGGAAGCTGATGTTGTATAAACCCGGCTGTGGAGTAATAGAAAGGAGGAATGTTTGGACTCGTTACCTGTTGGAATGTTTGGAAGTAATGAAGCGGTAGGAGATCAGCTGCTTCCATTGCTTATCGCTTGCATCCATCAGCTGTGACCAGTACTGGAATCAAGCAATTCACCTTTCGAAGGCCGTTAAGGTGCCTGTACAGAAGTTTGCGATTAGTACAGAATTGCTTCAGTAACGCCTGCTGATGCGTGCCGCTGTCCTCGCGGACCAATTTCACACAGGAATTTCGATGTGTCACGTATGCAGTCCAGCTATCGCCATTTGCCTTGCCAATCCCTCGGAGACAAACATTCACTTATTCTACTCCTCAGAAATGACTTATGCATGTGTTTGGGTTGGAAGGACTTCTGTTCCGATGGGTGCGCAACCAGTGCTCTTAACGTCCTTGTAAAGGGTTTGCAGGCAACATCTTGGGGACATTAGGTTAAGAAAGCCCAAGATATTTCCTTAACAAGTATAGATAAAACATTATAATGCGTGACAGTATGCACTTTACCATCCTCCTTCTCAGGATACACCGCATAGCATATATAGTCAAATAGTAGAGTAACATGATCACTACAACCCAGTGGTGTGCTTGTAACTATCCCGTCAACCATGACTTCTTCGTTAGGGAGCACAAGATCCAGTATCAACGGCTTGTTTGCAGTTCGAAATCTGGTGGGAGAGGTTAGGTGTTTGTTCAGAGGGTGGCTAGCAATTAGCTCTTGCAAGCAGGCTTTAAACTGCGTACCGGCAGTTGCTGGCGTTTCCATGTCATGCATGTTAATGTCTGCAGCGATAAGAATGTGGGTGTAGGACTTGTTCAAAGCAAACAAAATTACGTGGTTCAGTTTGGAGTCCATTTCCGACGTTGAGTTTGGTGGGCGCTAAATCACGGCTAGTAGACATGTGTCCTTGTTTCGCAACCATAGGCCGCACCAAAGCGAATCAGGAGCTCGGATTTCCGGGTGATCGATAAATTCACATCGAGGATTTGTATTACAATAAAGCATCACACCGCCACCTCTTCCGGTTCTATCGTTCCGAAACTGCGACATACCAGGTAAATTGATCCCAGGATCGATGATCTCAAGGTTTAACCAGGTCTCAGTAATCATGACGTGGTTCCGCAGTTGTGAGACATGGAGTTCTCGAAGTTCGGCCAACTTACTTAGAAGGCCTTGGGCGTTTGTGTACATGAAAGATAAGGCTTTTGTTGTTAGGAGTGCGTTGATGGATGTCAACTTTGTGTTAGTTTTTAAGCCTACCGTTAGGTGGCCGGCCATTAATCGTTTTTTGGTTTATGGATTTCAGTCAATCTGCGTGGTATTATTGAGCGTTCCTGAACAGACATTTCACACATGCAGTGCTCTGCTGTCCTGTTGTGTGCCGTGGGTGCTGTTGTGTCGGTCTCTCCGCAGTACTATGCAGCTAAAGAATTTGCAGCTTTTGTAAGTTTCATCAAATTGCTTCCGTCTTTTGGCCGTCCGCCTGCTGCCTTTAGCCGGATCTCTGTTGACAACCTAGCCCGAAACTTTAACCAGCTATCCAACAGAACTTGCCTCATTTCCTCGGAGTGTAACATTAATTCCGTTCGTCTGGGACCGCAGCCATTGTAGTGAGGTGATGACGGCACTCTTGTCAGGGATTTGACAATAACATTGTCATCAGAGAATTCTTCGCGGATGTAACACCACTGCTCTCGGTCATGTGTGTGCGCATCGGAATCAGAAGAATGCACAAGCTCGGGAACACCATGGACAAATATTGTTGTTTTGATATCCTTATTAGGAATGCCGTGTTTTTCAACTGCCTCTTTTGGGCGATCTTTCCAAAGTAGATCTGGTAATATGCGCACTCCACTCGGTGAGTTGCGAAGACGAACTGCTGAGAGCTGGACAGCCTCTGTCTCATCTGCTGAGTCTAGTGTTACTTGAAGTATTCGAGGTTCACCAGAGTGCACTGAGGTCGGGTGACGCGCTACGCGTTGAAGCATTGCAGGCTCAACCCGAATACCAATCACACCGCAGATGGAACTCCACTGGTTGCGATCGTCTTGCAACTTTCCTTTTATTGTGCCAGATATGGACTCGGGAACATTGGTGCACACGAGAATTAACGCAGTGTGGTTTTGTCCAGCGAGTATTGGCTTCATAATTTTTGCTGGCAATTTGGGTGGTTTAGAAGGCACCACTGGAGTTGACGGTGAAAGCTGCTTTGCGCCATGCTGGTTGGGTACCGAAGGTGGGCCTATGTGTGTCGCTCCCAAGGTGGTTCTCGAGGCAATCGATGCGTACGTTACCTACTTGTTGTCTGCACCCTATCGCCTTCGGCTCTGAGCTGTTGGTGTCATGGCTGAATCTACAGATGAAGCGTCTATGGTTGGATAAGTTGAAGCAGACATGTTTGAGACTTGTCCACTTGTGGGAGTGAGGTGACCCAGTGGATTTAGAGTCACAGACGCTGCAATGCGGTTGAAGCGTCTAGCTCTCTACTTCGGCTTAGATTCAGAGCTTACTTTGGCTGGGCTGAGGTATTATCGTAGCCATATTTACCTCAGTGGGATGGTTCTTAGTATTTACAAAATGCGCGATTATCTCAGTCATTCTATCGCACTTTTTCATGAGCAAAGATATACAGTTGACAACTGGAATGACTTGACATGTTGGGCAAAGCCAAATTGTGTCAGCAGCTTGTTTGTCAGTCTCACTTCTTGGAAAGATTTACCTACACATTGCGGACAGTACGATCTAATGAAGCTAGAACAGGTTACACCAACCTTAAGGACTTTACTGCAATTATCTGCGCAACATAGGCGATGTTGAACCACTGGAATGCCAATCGTTCCTTATCGTTTGCAGCAAAGCCTATCTGAGCGCTCACCATGAGTGTTGTTTGCGCCAGGAGTGACGCACAAACACGTCAGAACACGCACACGAACTGCGAGTTGTTCAACCGCTCCAAGGTTGGTCGGTAGAGGCGGATAGCGGTCGTAAAGCATAGACTGTCGGGTTCAGCGATCAATCGACTCTCAGTTGAAGACACACACCCACACAAAGCGGCAGCGTGTTTTGATGGGCCTGCCTTAGGCAACGATGCAGGTGGAGCACTGATAAGCGTCCCTAGAGCTGTTCAGTTGATGAGCGAAGCAAAATGACTGTAACTTTGTTATGCGGTAACTTACAGGGATAGTTGCCGCGTAGTTTGGGAGACCTCAGCTTCTTCTTCCGAATGAGACCAAAATCTTTCCCGAAAAGCTCCGGTTTGATGTAGTTACACAAGTGGAACTCGGCAAATAATATGCCGAAAACTGGGAATTGAAGCAAGAGTATAATCCACACAGGTTAGATTCAAGAGTTGGAAAGCAGTGAGTAGAGTTCGTCAAACAGGTTCGAACGAGCGCACACACACTATTGTGTGGGGAGAATTAGAGTGGCCACAGAGGGCAAAGCGAGAGCCGAGTTAAAATGCGGCCGCACAGTCAGCAACAAAATGCAGCGCCAGCAGCTCTATGCAGCAAGTTTAGCAATGAGCCTTCTAACTAAAACGCCCGCCGTTTACGCAGCAAATCACCTAAAAGAAACGTTCCTGCAAGTAATACTCAGTATTACTGGTACCATAGACGTTTCGATGCGCAGGCTACACGTTGTACTACACCCTGCAGATTTCATCGGACTCAATAGAGAAACACTGGGGCCGGGACGTCAAGGCAACTAACATCACTGACCCATCCGAAAGCAGTTGATTCCTTTATATTCACGGACTGCAAATCTGGAGCCGCGTTCCTGGTTGACATCGGGTCCGAACTAAGCGTGTTTCCTTCCGCACCTGTGGAGACGACTCAGCCGGCCACCCTCAGCCTTAGGAAAGCCAACGGCCCCCTTATCCCTACTTACGGCCAATGCTCCTTAACTATTAACTTAGGCCTACGCAGAACATTTCTCTGGGTGTTCAATATTGCCGATATCCCATTATCGGCATAGACTTCCTTAGGCATTTCAAATCTTTGGCCCATGCGAAACAAGCGAGGATAGTCGACCCTGCAACGACACTCAGCGTCACTGACACCAATGCCGGCACCTCAGCTATCACCCCATTCTACGTAGTCCCACAGACCTCTCCTGACTATACCAAGTTCTTCGTTCATTATCCTAAACGCGTTCAGCCAATAAACCTAGCTCGTCCCGTGGCGTCTCAAATCACGCATCATATCCGAACTAACAGCCACCAGTCTCATCACGCCCGCACCGACTTCCGCTCGAGAAACAAAGCTGGCTAGGGCCGAGTTCGAGTACATGCTTGAACTTAGGATAATCCGTAGTTCAGATAGTCGTTGGTCCTCTCCACACCAGATGGTCCCGAAGAAATCTGGATACTAGCTCTGAGGCACTAAACAAACTTACAACCCTCGACAGGTACCTCAAACCATACGTGCAGGACTTTACTGCATGCCTCACAGGTAAGACGATGTTCAGCAAGATCGATCTTATTTGTGCCTACCATCAGATACCTGTAAAGGAACAAGACACATCTAAAACAGTCGTTGTCAATGAACAATGAACAATGATTTATAACGGGTAAAAAAGCAGGTGCTTGACATGTCCCGTAGGTTGTTTAGCGTAACAAAAAAGATAGCGAAGAGATAATGGAGTCGTCAGTTCGGGCGCTTACAGATGTAACTGCACTGTCGTATAAAGGGAGTTTGAATTGAGAATGTACGCACACAAAGCAACAAGGGAGTGGTTATTGTTCATATCATAGGCGAGAAAAATAAAAAGGATAGCAAGGACAACGCTTACTCGTGTGCAACTATCTTGGGTCGACAGGATACAGAAATCCAGTTTCTATAGTAGTAGCGTTTATCAAATTTCGTTCAAGGCGTTTGGAGTGACTCATTCTCGAGTAGGGTTATGGTACTGTCCACTGTCTGTTGTGCATTAGTGCCAGCATCTGGTGGTCATGAGCTATAGCACGTAGTGTAAATGTGACAGGGTATCGTCAAGGCGTTTTTTCGAAAAGGGATAGGGTGGGTGCATTAATTACATGTTCCGGGAGGGCGTTCCAAGGCTGTGCCACTCGAAGGGAGAAATAGTTTCGCCGACATTCCAGGCGGCTGTACTGCGTGACTAACTTAAACTGGTGACCTCTTAGCGAGGTGTTTTGACTGAGTATCCGAAGGGAATGACATGGGTAGTTGGGGTTTCTCAGGATCTGGTACACCATTATGAGACCGCCCCTTAGACGCCGATAACGTCCACTGTATATTTTGAGGGTCTTCAGCCTGAGTGGGTAGGAGAGGCTGGTCAAACCTCTGACGCTTTTCGTTGCCCTACGTTGTGCAGTATCGAGCGCGGAGAGATGGTGCTTTAGCCAGGGTTGCCACGCTTGGATAGCGTATTCCGCGTGCGGCCTCACGTACGCGCTAAGCATTTTTGGAAAGACTGGAGGGTCAAACTTCCCGAAGGCTCTGCGAAGAAGGCCGAGGTACTGGTTCGCTTTCTTAGCTGCCTTTTCAGTCTGCCTCGAACAACCGAGGTCATCTTGAACTATTACGCCGAGATCGCACTCGTGAGAAGCCCGCTGTAGAATTTGTGGTCCTAGGCGGTACTTGTGTATACTCTTGTGCCGTAGACTGAGAACTTTGCACTTGGTGACGTTGAAATGCAGCATGTTCTCGATGGACCATGTGTACGCTTTGTCCAGGTCCTCCTGTAACACTGTGTGATCCTCCACCGCAGCTATAGTGCGCCATAAATTTAGGCCATCAGCAAATAGCAAACAGTTAGAAGATAGCACACTGGCGAGATCATTTATGAAGACCAGGAACAGGCGGGTTCCAAGTACCGAGCCCTGAGGTACGCCGCACTGAACTTCGATGGATTCTGACAGGTTGCTTCGAACCCTGACATTCAGGTGAGGTTGCAGGAGAAAGTCTCCTATCCAGCCCAGAACAGGATCGCCGATTCCATTTTTATGGGGTTTGAGTAGTAGAAGGCGATGGTCTAGACGATCGAATGCCTTTGAGAAATCCAAGTAGGCCGCGTCGACTCCTACACCAGCGTCCACAGATTCCGTTCAGTTTGCACGAGCAATCAAGAGATTAGTTGTGCAGGAGCGATTTTGGCGAAATCCATGCTGTTCCGGAACGAGAATTTCGTTGTTCTCCACGTACCCCATTAAAGCCTCAGCTACGATGGACTCCATAACCTTGTAAGAATTTCTACGAATGCAGTTCAGTTCGTGCAGTGCTGCACAAACATTTCAACGCTTCATCCACAAAGTCACCCTTGACCTAGACTTTGCTTACGCCTACCTCGATGACATATTGTAGTCAGTTTATCCGACGAAGAGCATCTCGCTCATTTTCAATCTCTCTTCCAACGGTTGACCCGACACGGCGTCATCTTTAAGCAGAATAACTGCGAATTTGACAAGTCCACGGTAGAATTCTTAAGGCATATCGTCTCGTCTTCTGGTATCGAGGTTCTTGCGGACAAAATCCAAGCAATTAAATACTTCCTAGCTCGTCTTCATTTAAACACCTAGTTCGAATTTGCGGTTTTGTTAACTACTATCGGCGCTTCACCCTTCACTGCGCCCACCTCATACAGCCGCTGACTGACGTTCTCAGAGGAAACGAACATAAGTCCGCTTGCCTCGATTCAGCACACACGACTTCCACCGAACATTACTCACCTAGCGCACTCCGAACTGTCTACGCCTCTGTCTGGTGACTGACGCCTCAGACGTTGCGGTAGGAGCTGTTCTCCAACAACACGCTGACGGACAGTGACAATTTCTCGGTTTCGTTTCCAAACGTCTGCAACCAGCGGAATCCCGCTACAGTACGTTTTCTAGAGAACTGCTTGCCATCTACTTAGCTATTAGTCACTTCCGACACACATTAGTAGGTCGGGCTTTCACAGTCTACACGGACCACAAGACTCTCATCTTCGCCTACAGTACATCTTCTGACAAATATTCACCAAGGGAATCTAGACACCTAGACTCTGCCGCACAGTTCATTGCCGGCACATCATGTCTCTGGTGTCGCCTACCCCTTCGCTGACGTTCTCTCTCAGGTCAACCTCACACTTCACTCTGTGCCTACTGTCCACCTCGCCGCCATGACATCGGCACCAGCCCAAGACGAAGACCTCCAAAGCACCCTGCAGTCCACTTCATTGCTTGTGCAATCTATTCCTCTTCAAAAAGCGGATGGAATTATCCTTTGTGACACTTCCACAGGTTGTCTTACACCTCTAAAGCCCGCCTCTTTCAGACGTACAGTCTTCGACATCCTTAACTCACTCTCAGATTCTGGTATCCGAGCATTTTTAGAACGGGTTGCAGAGCGTTTCGTTCGGCCAAGCGTAAACAAAGATGTCCGTAACCGGGTTCGAGCTTGTTTTCAATGCCAGCACTCCAAGGTACATGGATAATTGGTGCGGCCTTCAAATTCGGTCGTTGCTGCTCTCGTTGGATTATTTTATACATCACAGACTGCGAATTCTATATTTTCTTTTTAAAGTTGAAGCAATTTGCTTTTGCTGATCAGGTCTCAATGTCGATGTGGTACTACTCCGTCAACCATTTGAAAACATTACGTGTTACTGCCTTAAATCCGTGCCTTACCGAATACCGTCTTAAAGTCAGAAACAATTTCAGACGTATTAGGAATAAATGTCTTGGAAAAAAGCGTAAGCATCATGCTGGCTGGCAATCTGGTCTCAGTCCTTGTTCTGTCAACAAAGCGCAAGTCCCACTGATACTTTTCAGTAATGTTCGCACACTCCTTGGTAAAAATCAATGAAGTCAGTACTGTTATGCAGCGAAATGAGTATGTTAATACAGGAATCATTCTGTTACGACAAAGCTGGTTGAATGCTGCTGTGGAAAATGGGGTAATTCAACTCGATGGCTATTTTCCCATCAGGTCAGTCCGCCCTGGGAAGCCCCAGTTTCGTGGTGGTGGCGTTATAGCGTACGTTAATCAAAGTTGGTGAAACGCAGCGATCATAATATTTACCTCAACGATTTCTACAAGCTGCCTTTCTGTGTGACACCATTCGATACAGAATCCTCGAGGCAAGCCGAAAAGCCTAAGCTTACTCCGATCCAGTGTTTCTCATAGCTGTGAAATAATCTGTGATCTGCCAGTCTGTGTTCAGCGCTCTGTTCAGGTTGCAGTCACTCGCCATTCCTTGTGACCTTGTCAGCCAGTGCGGCTGCATTACCCATCACACGGACCGCGCGACCACGCCGAAAGCTCATTTGACCTTGCAACCACCACGCTCGCCTGACCGATGTGCGCCGCTCTCAAAGCTGTAAAAGTACAGAACGCTAACCAACCCACTGGGTCAGGTAACGACACGAAATTGAATGGCAGAAAGGCGAAACCGAAGAGACTCCCATCGAAAGGCATTTGCGTGTTAGGAGAATGTCATCGGGTAGTAAAAATCGGTCTGGCTTGTTCGCACTGTTTGGAATGGTACCATACGAAATGTGCAAATGTGTCCCAACAACAGTTACGGGAGCGAAATAGCTCCCAAGATGCATTTTGGTTCTGTACTGCGTGTTCCACCATCCCCTCGTTAAGTGCTTGCTTATCCTAGCTGAGAAATGCGACCGGTCAATCGCAGCAGCAGAGCAGAGGATAAACAATAAGATTACTTCAATGGAAGCGAGTATGGACCACAGAAGCGTAGCAGCTGCTAAGCATATGTATGCTGAACAAACCGCTTCCCCTGCACCGCAATCAGCCATGTCTCCATCTCCGTTGTCTTCTCCAACTTTGGTAGAACGTCGGGCGAAAACAGACTGTACCTACGTGAATCAAGCAGTACTCACAGCAACGAAAATCAGGCACCATTCAAAACGTCTGGTTAAGCAAATTCCACTAGACCTGACATCTAGTATTAACAAGGATGAAGCAGCCAAACACCAACCCTTGGTACCTGTAGCTCAAATAGCTCTTGTCGAGACTAAGCCTCCTGGAACATCGGTTACATATGCATAGATTGCTGCAAGGGTCCACCGAGAGTCTGCCGTTGCGTCCTCTGCCATTGTAAACACCGTTATCGCGAATAGAGGGACAAACAGTAAACTATCAATACTTGCCAGCAGGTCAGGACAAACGAGTACCCACACCTTTTAGAGCAAAGAAAAAGGGATCCAGCAATAGTGCTCGGACTGTTGTTTTCTCAAATATCCCTGAATCTACCGCCATCACATTGCGGGATAAGTTGTCAGACGACCAAGACCAATGGAACTCATTGTGTATGCAGATGAGTATCAAAGTCAAGCCCATAAACTTGTTACGAATTACTCGTCATCCGAACTCGCCACACTATGGTGAACCTAGACTTATCCGAGTAACTCTAGAATCCTCCACCGACGTAGAAAATGTTTTGCTCACCGCAAGCGCGCTAAAACACGAATTCTGTGGGATACGTATCTATCCTGATGTCCCTTGGAGCGCGCGACAACCAAAACGAAACACCGAAGAGGGGCACAGCAAGCAAGACCGCCTAAACACAGTCTTCATACATGGTGTGCCAGAACATCCTTCTAACGATGTTCAAGAGACCGGAAAGCACGATTTAGAACAGTGGCGGTTCATTCGCGAAACAGTTTCTTTGGATAATGTTGTGGCACTATCGCTGACCAGGATATCTCTCTCATCGAATTATAGAGGATGCGGCCCTAGAATCCTAAAACTTGTGGTTCAGTCAGAGCAACAAGCAAAGGATGTTTTGGATCGATGGCGGAGAAATCGGAAACATCTTCCTTCCGAAATTTGGTTATAGGTCGCAAACACTTTGCACAGCTCAAATATTAAAGCAACTGAAGCAGCAAGCGTACTGACGAATGTACAGAAGCGTAACTGGATTGCTGCTTTAATTGACTCTGACGTAGATCTAAACGAAGGCTGGGACGCACCTTGGCCGAATCAAGTTGCAAACGAGGCAGCATTGACCCATCAAAAAACGAATAACTGCCGACCTCCCATCGGTCGGCATTCTCCCACACTTGACAGCTTCACCTCTCTGCGGGCTCCTAGAGACCGAGAAACTGGCCTGCTTGTATACAAGTGCTCAGGGACTTTCTAACAAACTGGCTGAACTGAAAGATCGCCAAGCTTCCGGTTCGTATGATGTCATTGGTATCACCGAGACATGGTTGCACACGGGAATGACGGACGCTGAAGTGTCGCTACCGGGCATGTCGCTGTTCCGGAACGACATGCTCACGAAAGGAGGAGGGGTAATCCTGTACTACCGAAACGACTTACAGTGCGAAGCCGTGAAGGATTCAGACTCGCAGTTCCCCGACTCTCTTGGGTGCCGGTTGCAGTTAAAAGGCAGGGACGCTTGCCTTATTGTTTTGGAGTACCGCGCCCCTAACTCAACATCCGAAATCGACTACCACCTAATGGCTGCTTTAAGGTGCAGTTTACAACAAAAGTACACTCACATTCTTATCATGGGTGATTTCAACGTACATTGTTTAGAAGCCACTGCCACGATCGGAGAACTATTCAAAACCGATTTACAAGATCTAGTAACTACTGTTCCTCTTTACAACCACATCACTTTGCCCACTCGGTTCAGAACTGGTAACAGGCCATCTGTGCTGGATCTTGTGCTTACCAAAGAGGAGCATATGATTGATGCGTTGGTTTTAGACTGCCCGTTGGGTCGCAGTGATCACGCAGTCATCAGTTTCAACTTCGTCTGCTATGCAGAATATCTGGATGATAACGATGATACTGTGCGAACCATCACTAGGTACGACCGACTCGTCCAGCTGGTCAGCGCCACAACATGGTCTTTCCTCGAAGAAGAACCCCCGGAAGTCGCCTGGCTCGAGTTCGTCAACACATTCAGTCAGCTGATTGCACAGGCTTCAGAGATAAAAGCTTGCAATAAGTGCAAATCCGTTTCTTTCGTTAGGAGCAGAACTCGAAAATGGATGACAGTACGCAACGCAGCATGGCGAGTGTACAGAGAAGCTCCAGCACCAGAAACTTGGGACAACTACGTAGCCCAACGTAACCACTGCACTCAACTGTTAAGAGAAGACAAAGCCGCCTATCAGCAGAACATCGCAAAAAACCTTCAGTGCTAACCACAAACTGCTGTACAAGCACGTAAATAGCCTACGAAAGGTGAGACAAGGATTTCCTCCACTCAAGACGGCTGATGGCCCAACACGAACGTCTATGGAAGCTGCAAACGCGTTGCAGATGCAATACGCCCCTAGGTTTCAATGAGTCTTGACATCAAGCGATCTACCAAGCTTTGTATTCTGCTCGCCAGGACTAACACACATCACTTTTACCGCAGAGGCTGTATTGCAAAAGCTGACTTCTCTACCCAAACACTGCTCGCCGGGTGTCGATACCATTCGTCCAGAGACATTGGGAGTAGAAGCAAACCAACTGGCAGGACCTTCAGCTCAGTTTTTCCAGCACTGCTTAGACCAGAACCAAGTTCCCGCCATGTGGAAGCTTGGAATAATAAGCCCGATTCGCAAAGGTGGAAGTAGAACTGATCCCTCCAACTACCGCCCAGTAACCCTTCTTCCTATACTCTCCAAGATCATGGAATCCATAGTTGCCGATGCACTGGTGTGCTATTTGGAAAACTGCACCCTCATCACCCCTGAACAGCACGGTTTCCGTCGACAGCGGTCATGTACAACGAATTTACTAATTGCACGCAGTAGTTGGACCGAGGCAGCCGACGCTGGAGAAGGTGTTGATGTGATCTACCTAGATTTTTCCAAGGCTTTCGATCGTCTAGACCATCGGATACCACTATCCAAGCTGCAGCATTACGGGATCGGAGACCCTCTTTTAAGCTGGATCGCCAACTTTCCACGTCAACGGCAATTAGTGGTCAGAGTTCGGAGCTCTTTATCGGACCCCATACAAGTCGAGTGTGGTGTGCCGCAAGGCTCGGTTCTAGGTCCACATTTGTTTTTGGTGTTTATTAATGACCTCGCACAGGGAATCGCTTCAAACTTCCTAATGTTTCCCGACGATATCAAGATCTGGGCGCAGGATCCAGGCGAACACCGACCAACATGTGCTTCAGAGTGATTTAGATACGGTGTATCAATGGTCGATCCAAAACTTATTGCATTTCAACGTCAGTAAATGCAAGGTGCTTTCCATCCGACATCAAAGCAGCTACTCAAAGCGACTCGGAACGGATGTACTGCAACAAGCAACTCTCGAACGTGACTTGGGTGTCCTGGTTCATTATGACTTGGGTTGCTCCTGGCAATCCGAAAAGGCCTCGAAGACCGGGAACCAACATGTCGGGCTGTTGAGGCGGGCGTTTGGACAAATAAACAGCTCCATATTTCGACAAATGCTCCGTGCGTATGTTCGCCCTCATGTCGAATATGCAATTCAAACCTGGCATCCATGGCTGAAACACGACCTTAATGCACTGGAGCAGCCACAACGCCGGGCATCTAAGAACGTAATTGGAATGTGCAATCGTTCCTACCAGGAGAGGCTGCGACGACTGGGATTGTTCAGTGGAAGCTATCGCAGACTACGAAACGATCTTATTATGGCATACTTGATTCTGCGAGACCCACATCATGTGTGCCGCCCCTTACTGCAACTCAGCAGCAATACAAACCTGAGGGGCCACTCATTAAAACCCGCAGAACAATACAGTCGTCTGGAGTGCCGCAGAAATTTCTTTTCCATTCGTGTCTGTCACCCGTGGAATGCTCTCTCAGAATCCGTCGTCTCTGCACTGACACTAACAGTAGTTAAAAGACGGTTGGACGATGCACTCATCCACTTACACTTTGTTACTTAACACTACGTCTCCATCCTACACCTGGAGTTTACCATGGAATTATTTGTTGTTAACTGTGGGTGCTGTGAATCTAAGAGGATCGCAGGACACCAGCGAAGCAAACGATAAGTCCTTATTTTCGTATTTAAAGTATTAACTATTTTACTATCCTTATCATCATTATTGTTATGTTGATATCCCCTGCAACTATCCGACGGGACTTATAAAGCAACGCTTCTTAACCCGTATAAATTCAAGGTTCATTGTTCATTGCTATTTAGTTGAGCGCAAACCGAAGTTCCTTAGTGGTTTTCGTTCAGTTAACTTTGGAAACGTATACATTGCTCCAGATGCACCTGCATCAGAGTTGAAGTTTTTTGAAGACCAACTTTCTCTAACGCTACTGGGTAAATTTGGTTGTTCTAGCTGTGTTGTTGCTGGCGACTTCAATAGAAAGGATACAAAATTCTTGAAGGCACTTGGCTTGGTAGACCTGGTAACTGTTTCGACCAGACAAGATGCCCAGTTGGACGCTGTGTTCACAAATAAACGACAGTCGTTTGCCATACAAAAGCGGGCTCCTTTGAACAGCTCAGACCATGGTATTTTAAAAATGTGTTCAGTCATCCACAGTAGGTCTAACTTTTAACGCTGACCAGTCGACCTTGCAAGATCATCAAACGGCGACATTGCCCCTTGGCAAATATTATTAGACTCCAGACGATGTTTTCTTTAACTGTTCTTTCGGTCTTCAACGACGAGGACTTGTCGCTCGAATGTGAACATCTTACGGACTATATCAAATATTGCTTTGATGCGTGTTTTCCTGTTGAAACAATCTATCTAAGAGTAGAGAGATTTTCGTCGCCACCACTAAAACGACTTCGAAGCATGAAAGCCTCGGCCTACAACTGCAAGTATGCTATCTGTGTCAAAAGCCTAACCATAGCATTTAAATCCGAGATAAAATGACTAAACTAATTATACCTCAAATCAGTTCTAGGCAACCATAACTGTCGCGATTTATGGGGGGCTTCTGAGGCAGCTTTGTGGTAAGAGTGTTTGCAGCCGGAGAGGTGAAGAGGAGGTAGATAAACTGAATTCGGAGTCTAGTTCCGCCTCACTAATCTCATCTTCCTTGGCCTTCTTTATTAGCTCAAGTTCAGCGGCGCACTTCGATCAATGCAACGTTCACAAAGAACCCAAAAGATTGAAGGTAATCAAAGTTTATTGGTCCGGATGCTCTCTCTCAGCAGTAGCTGTGAAGGAGCGTGCTGATTCTCTCACACTGTCTCTAACAGACCTCATTAATAAATGCCTCACTACAGGTGTGATCCCGGACATGTGCAGAACGGCCAGTATTATTCAGTACCAAAAACTGAGTCTCAAAAGTATGGCTCAATTGCATGCACGTTGGTGCTCCCAAAGGTTTTCGAAAGATTGTTAATGCTGCGGATTTTTTCAGACGCTCCTGAAGACGATATCTACCAGTTTGCGTATAGACCCCAGCGCTCCACATTGGATGCAGTGGCATATGTTGTTCATGTCATAGCCTCTGCATTAGATCAAAAATGTAAATCCGTATGGCTTGTCTTCCTGGATTATTCGAATACCTTTGGAAGCCTGGATAGGTCATGGTTACTAAACCTGCTATCCGAAAATTCAGCTCAGCCGAGTGTGTGTAATCTGTTACGTGACTAGTTTACAGATCATACTCCCTTCACCATGTTGAACGGAAAGAAATCCTCTGTCCTCCGAGCCGACTGTGGTGTTCTGCAGGGAGCGTTCCTATCACCTTTTCTATTTTCCTTGTATGTTGAACATCTCCCTACACAAACCACCATTATAGGGTGCAAATATGTTGATGATGTAGTGCTGGGATGTATCTCCCCTATTAACCAGGATTCCTCATCACTTCAACGTGGGTCGGAAGATCTGGTGGGATGGTCTTCCTCTAGGTCTCTTACGCTTAATGCTTCTACACGCAGGGATGTAATATTGTCTTTTCTACGTGACGATAAGTTGCAGTCCCTCATAGCTTTCTCCCCACACTGACTGTGAATGGAAAGTCCATACCCAGCTCTTCCACAGTCAAGTAACTCGGCAATTTTTCCCCAGTACCTTTCTCTTTACCTAAATTCAAGACCAGCCTAAGGAGAAATTCCTATCTTCTTAGGTATGGCTCCATTTGGAATAAGCTGCCAAAAGAGATTAGATGTATTGAACATTTCTGCATGTTCGAAAAATATGATAAAGGTTTAGCTGTCAACTGACAAAGTGAAATGGATCTTAAAAATTCAACTTGATGATGAAAAGCTGTATGAAAAAAGGCCGGATCATGTATGATACCGGAGAACATCGACTCGAAACAAATCCAACAAGTGCACCAGAGCAAACATGATCATTTAAGATGAGCTGCTACAACCCCTTCTTATGCTATTCTTTAATGCTACCTCCTATGGGGTTTTACTCCTTTCAAGCTTAATTCATACCAACTGCCTTCTGTTTAAAACCGAGAGCAAAATTATTTACTAGTGTGGGGCCGGGCGCTATTTTCGTATACCTTCCCACAAATTACTAATTCGTAATATTGTTCTGCGATTCCCTTCGCTACATTTGTCTTGTAATGCCAACCATCTCCCCTTCTTTTCTGGAGTTAACAGTCCAGAAACACATGCTGGAATTCAGTGATGGCAATAAATGACGCCCTACTTGACTTTTGCCTATGGACTACTCGTACAGTTATCTGTCTACGGCTATCACGCCTCACAATTTGATCGTATGATCGGCTCGATCAATTTTTACGCTGATGTAAGAAAACATAGCTGCTTAGTTTTTTAAATTAACAATATAGTACCAGTTTCACACAATTCTTCTTCTACCTTCTTTATTATTTCCTTGTTGGTCACGACTGGGCTGATCTCCTGTGGTGACGGATTATAGCTTCCAGATTATGGAACACTTTACTTATGCAACGCGCATTGCCACCAACTGACTGGTGTATAAAAAAGTGCTATAATGGGATCATCCGCATGACGGACTGGGCTGAGGCTTCATCGCTCATAATACACGTAGAAAAGCAGCCTTAAAAAGAACACAACATATGATAAACAGGTGGTGGCTCATATGCTACTACGCCACACCGGCACGTGGCCAGTTATAGCATGGAAGTGCGGGAGAAACCTTTCGAGGGAATACCTTGCATGAAAGCAGGTCTCCTGCGGACGGTTCCACGAGTGGCCGTATTACTTTACCTGGATATATGTTTAAATCTGCATTTATTATGGTTCCTGGCTTTTTAATTTCTTTAATAACTTAAATCTACGAATTACTTTACTACCCGTTTTGGATCCATTGTATAAAGAGTGAATAAATTGATTAATTTTTGCAATCCTACTGTACACCTTGATTAGATCACATAGTTGGACGGCACCTCGCATCACCGAGGAATATACCATTTATTTATTTATGTGTTTAAAACGCTTCAAAAAGTCAGAAACCTTTCTTTTTACGCCCTCAGACTTAAGGTGCTTTCAGTACCTGGTACTTTAATATTTAGATTTGTGACCTCTTGTATTATTCCTCATTGACTATACCGCTCTCCTGTCCTTTTCCCTGGACTGCTTCAGAAAGACTACATCTTATTGATCCGATATATAAAGCACATTTCAAGATGCGTCGGCTTGTCAAGAGATGCTTTAGTTGAGTTGATCATTTCTAGACATCTTGATGCTAGCAATGATTTTTCTTCTGAGGTAGTAACTGATCGATTTCCTTCATTTCACAATAAGCTGTCCAAAACGCTCTCTTTCTCTTCTACTCGTTCGAAATTCAGAATTTTATTCTCCCCCACGTCACCGTATCCTAATACTGTTTTACCTTATCTCTCAAGTTTGCTTGTTGATCCAGTGAAAGTCTCTAACGTTCTGCGCTAGCGCTTGTTGGAGTAACGGTTCGGCTTTTTTCCCATTTTTCTACCCAAGCATGTATATTGATATTATCATCCGGGTGTCCGCAGTGGCGGTGTAAAGGCTGAAAACCTACCCCTTATGGTGTCTAAAGCTCATTGTGACGACTTGACTTGACACACCCGTAGTCCTCTCGGCTCATTCCCTGTGCCGGATTCGCGGTTCTCTCACGTACCCTTAGACCTGGTAAGCACTTGCCTCCTTCTCGCGGATTCGTATACATACTGACATGTGTCGACTACTGCACTAGATGGCCAGAAGCCATCCCTGTACCAGATAACAAGGCCGAAACTTTCGTCCGTGCCTGCTTGGACCTTTAGGTATCATTTTATGGATGCCCATCTACTATCACAACCGACCGTGGAATACCTTTCGCATCTTCGCAACCCCATATGTCCTGTAACTTCTTAGGCTGTTGCCGTATTCACACGACGGCATATCACCCAACGGTGAATCGCCTAGTCGCGCACATTCATCCACAGCTTAAGCCTTTTCTCTGTGCCACTTCCGACCCTGACTGGAGCGAAAACATTTCACTAGTACCTCTAGCTTTTCGCAGCAACATGGAAGCTGACGTACAGTGCGCACCAGCGGAGTTGGTTTACGGTCTAACACTTAAACTTCCAGGAGAGTTCTTTTCGCCCCCCTCCCCATCGTGTAGGCCACCGGCAAACGTCGAATCCTCCCTTTCTCAATGCATGCGTCCTTTGCGCCGTACACGTCCTCGTGAGCAGACCAGAAGCGCAAATGCCCAGTAATTTCTCCACTTGCACTCACGTCTTCGTCGGCACAGGCGCAGTGCGTCGCCATCCTCAGCCTCCCGTCACCAACCCCTTCAGAGTTATGCAAACAAATGTTAGGCATTTTATCCTAGACCAGAACGGTCACTGAACTAAGGTGTCCATAAATCGTCTTAAAGTGGCCTTCTTCGAAGATCCGCCGCCAAAGTTACCCGGCACAGCCGAACAGGTAAACTCACCTGCAACTGCATCTTCCGCACCAGGCACAAGATGACGTGCTAAAATCTGCCAGCCGGCGATCCTCCACCAACGAGTAGCTGTCCTTCCTTCACGAATACTTGCGAAGACAGGTTTTGCTACCCGACCTGCATTACCGTATTCCGAACAACCATCCTTTGGCTTGGAAAATGACAGAATAACATGGACGACAAATGCTGTGCCTGCTGATCACAGATGCACACAATCGGAAGCATAAATATCAAATGGTGATTGACCAACAGAAAGCAATATGCTTAACCAAGCTAGCGCCACAGTTGACTGAAGAATTGGAAAAGGCGATGGTCGTCGAAACACCCAAGACGAAATTCAACACCAAACGTAAGCTTGAAGAGAAGGTGAATGCACTTTCGCAACAGAAACCAATTATGGAAGAAGATGCGTGGGTTAGGTACCTACCTAAGAGAACTTAATCGAAAGCTGAAAAAGCGGTCATTATTCGGGTTATGCAGCTCAATGTCAAGGACTCCAATTCCACCGATTTCCTGGTTGCACTGGCATCAACGCTAAAGTCATACAACATCGCACTTGAGGTACAACGAAAGAGCAGACACATGATCATCCCGGCTCTCAGTCATAAAGTTGAAACCAACATATTCAGCGCCACGGAACAAAAAGCTCTGACGAGTCTCAAAAACGACAAGAGAATAGTTATACTGCCGGCCGACAAAGGACGCCTAACAGTTCTAATGGACAAGATCGATTACATGAAGGCACAAGATCTAGTCAGAGATACCAACACATACTAACCGCTAAACGAAGATCCGACAAAAACCTTAGGAGGCAACATCAAGCGCACTCTGCTAAAACTAGAACAAATGGGGCGAATCACAAAATTGAAACACAGAATGATGAAACCGCAAGCTTTGATACTACCGCGATTCTACGGTCTACCAAAAGTACACAAAAGCTGAGTACCTCTCCATCCCATCGTGTCGCTCTACCTGGGGCACCAAACTACAGAGTTGCCAGACAACTGGCAGAAAAGTTTCTAACAAAGCCCAAAGCATAACCAGAAAACGAGACGAAATAATGATCTCTTTTGATGTGACGATGCTCTTCATATCTAGTGACATCAAGTTGGCGAGACAAACGATGGCTGCTCTACTGGAGGAACACGCAGCCTTCGACACAAGTAGTAAAGTAGACCACAGCCAAATGATGACGTTGCTAGGATAATGACTACCAACACATTTCACTTTCAACGGCCAAATCTACTAGCATATAAGGGGAACACCGATGGGATCGCCGATTTCTGGACTGGTAGCCGAAGCAGTGATGCAGGCGCTAGAACGAATAGCACTCCCAATTGCGAAACCGAAACTTTGGGTGCGCTACGTAGACGACACCTTCGTCATCCTCAAACGCTCCGAATTAGAAGAGACACATGAGTTAATCAACAGTGTGTTCGACGGCATCCAATTCATGAGGGAAGAGGAGAACGATGGGCAGCTACCATTTTTGGACGTTCTCATACGTAGGACTGGTTCAGGACCACTCGAAACGACGGTCTATCGAAAATCAACATACACGGACCACATCCTCAACTACAACAGAAATCATCCGGCAGTCCACAAGCGTAGCTGGGTGGTAACTCCTTTCAAACGAGCACGGACATAGTGTAGCATGCAGCAGCTGAGGCACGCAGAGCAAGACCATCTCTTCCGACTGTTCAAAAGGAATTCGGGCCCGACAGGCTTCCTACCGCGCTGCTTGGCTCCATATAAAGCAACACAACACACCACAACAAATACAACGGCTGAAAAGCAAACCGTCATATTACATCAACGGAATCTCGGAAATGGCAGCGAGACTTCTGTTGCCTCTAGGAGTCAAAATTACCCACCAACTAACAGAAACACTACAAAAGAAACTCTTCAAAGTAATGGATAAACTTAGTAAATGAGAAACATCTGGTGTAATCTACAAGATATGCTGCCGAGACTGTGACAAATACTACGTAGGCCAAACAGGAAGAAAGCTTGGCACACGGCTTCCTGAACATAAGCTAGCTATCTGCCGTCATAAGAACTCTTTGATGTTCATGAGTATGGATGCCGAAGGCCACCAGTTCGACTTGGCGCACGTCAAAATCCTCGGAAGAGCCGCAAGGCGGCAAGCACATGAATTTATTGAAGCCTGGTATTCAAAGCAAAACCGATCAATAAACACTTAGACCTCGAAGTCGCTTACGAGGCTCCGCGAAACAGGATGTCAAAACCGCACTGATGATGTTCCCTAGTCTGGCAGCCCAACGTCTGCAAAATAATCATTCAGCTCGGAGAGCAGTGAAAAACCCACACCCCAGACCCCTCTGTTACCTTTGACTCTCCGCCAACCCAGCCCCAACCCCAGGCAACTGCCTGACGCTGTAGGCAGGTCAAACGTCCGATCCGCTTTTCAGATTGTTTAACAGTTCTTCTATTCCTTGACAAACGTATTTTCCACCTTTCTTCGTATGCGTGTGTTTCATTCACGAAGGTTTTGTAAAACGATGGAAAACCTATAACTCATTTTTACACAATAAACAGAAAAGCATACACATTTGTATTTCGTATACTTACCTCGCTATCCATACGGCATCACGCCGTCTATATCGACTGCGCCCCGCCTCACCCGAGTTTTAGATTCCAGAATTCAGTTCCTCTGAGAAAGCGCGGAGTCCCCTGGCCCACTTGCCTGAAGCCTCCGGCCCCATAATCCCCGCTCCAAGCGACCGCGACTCCATACTACCGGTACAACAACTACTGGCCTGGCCCCCAAAGATGGCACCGGGATTTTTCGGGGGACGAGGATCGTTACGGCCGTGGACTCCGAGGGCTGTGGGGGGAGTAACACCTCCCAAGCGCACCGTCTGACTGCAGCGGAGGAAATGTCACGTCGGCCTTCTTTCTGGACTAGCCAGTCTTTTTCAGTCCGACCAGCTCTCCCCTACGGCCCACCGATGATGCACTCCAGTCCACACCCAAATAATAAATGGCAACTAACAATGAAGCTGAGAACCAAAGAACTCCACACGCACCCTCAATGTCCGCGTGCACCTACTACATCTACTACCCTACTTTCTCATGATCACCTCGTCCCCGCACCTGACATCTCTATTGAAGGCTTTTTTCATTCAGCCTTCTAGGAGGAAGCCCCTGTAGTGAACATGAAAGATGTGCACTTTCAATATGTTGTGACATTGGATTTTATTCTTGTTTGGGTCATCCGAGAGTCCATTTGTTTTACTGACGGCACATGCGGTTCACTTTTGAATTCCATGTGATTCGCACGCTACCTTGCTCTGTGCACTTGCTATTTTCCTTCTAGTTCATTGCAGGTCTTTACGATTCATGTTGGGCCCGACTACGCTCTCACTTCTGAATGGTTGGTATCCGTATTGGTTCCCACTGGTGCCCATCGCAACCCGTACCTGAATTCCGCACTACAAGTTACTTGACCGAGGGAAAGATACTGGCTGTTCTTATGTTCTTATGTAGATATACCATGTGAGTGCAGTTCAGAACGAAGAATGCTGCCGGTTGTCCAGACATTCAAAATAATGTACAGCTTCCAGACAGTGACTCCAGTGACAGTGTTGTGCCACTAATTGAATATGAAAGGAAGTGGAAGAATAATAATATCAAACGGCCTGCCATATTTTACACGAGTAGTATGCCCAATTTTGCATCATTTTGTGGTTCGGAACAGCCGCTGAGATATTTCTCAGAACTATCTCAGTGTGTAATTGAACATTTAAGTTTTCAAACAAACAGTTTCATCCAGCAATGTAGAAGAATGAAGCCCGTCGACATCAAAGTGAAATTTTCATAAAGTGCAAGAGTTGTCAACGGCTGCTTCACCGTCGTCTGAGGTATTTAGATCATAACTTAACCGTAGATAACGATTTGTTACATTCTAACAGAGCATGAAAGTTAGTATTGCTTTGCAGTTGAATACAATTAGCGAATATTAAGTGTTAAGAATTTCACAATTCCTATCTGCATTTCTTGCAAATTGTTGCCCCTTCTATCGTGCTACTTTTCAGATTTCGAGAGTAAACGATTTACGATAGCGAATGGTGGGTTCATTGCTGTGGTACAGATAGCTTGAAAGCACACGCTTTAGGTAGAGTGGTTGTTTTCTCAGTGTACTGAATCAGTAGACATTTACGTGAATGACGTTTTGCTATCGTCAGTCCACCCATCGCTACGAGACTGGGTCTTAACGTAATGCGATGGTTTGTGTGCCTCAGTGATCCATTGAGCTATACTGGGTGGTGCTTTTCTTTGCACCTTCAGAGCCACTCATACCAGATTGGTCAATGGTTAGAAGCCAGACAAACTCAGACTCCTGGTCCTCAGGTTGGGGGCTAGAGTGAGGGTGGCTCCTTACTCCATAAAGCCGGCTGTCTGTACTCCAGTGCCAAAGAACCCGCTGTCTTGCGGTCAGGTTTTTGAACCAAAGACTTTGGTTGAGAACCCTAATCGTTCTCCTGTCTAGGCCTGGACAACCTGACAGTATTCTACCCACGCAATAAAATGAACCTTTCTTCTAACGGTTGATGCTCTGACCGTGGTAGAAGATAATAAACGGCGAACTATCTGCTGCATTGAGCAGGTGGATAGGGATTTGGATGCTACTGCTCAGGCCTTTCCGTCTTCTACTCCCCCTTTCTGCGCTTTTTCATCCTTATCACCCGCTCCAACTTTACTTTTATCCCCCCTTTTCCAATCCCCCAATTCTTGGCCCTCCCATACCTTAGTTCAATAGTCGCTTGTCTTCTAATTTCAACTCGCACACAATAGCAGAGTATCGCTCCATGCCAATCGACAATTTCATGTACAACCAAGCGGACAACGTCAATTTATCCGTTTCCCTTTGGAGGCCTCGTGTCTCCCTAAGACTGGCATACCTCAACGTGCGCAGTTTGCTACAGATTGGCCAACATGCAGCACTTGTCCGCACACTAGAGACCCTGTCGGTCGATATTTGTCGTTTAACAGAAACCCGCCTGCGACATTCCGGCTCCGTGCTTACCCTGCGATCCCCCACATGCAACACTGGCTGCACATTCGCATTGCGCCTCTCTGGCGATGATGCAGCTTCAAATGCCGGTCGAGCTGGCGTCGGCATTGTTTTGATTCCCCGGACTGAAGCTGATTGGATCCCAGTCAACAGTCGGATGTGCGCTGTTAGATTAGCTGGTTTGTTCGATGCTATGTAGTTGAGCGGGAACAAGCGGCGCCTGTGTGTCATTGCGCCCTACTCCCCTACAAACTGTAGCACTGATTGGGTGAAAGATGCTTTCTATCAGCAACTTCCCGGTCTCCTTCGTTACAGAAGAAGCACGGATACTGTGGTATTGGCTGGCGATCTAAACGCTTAATTCGGAAAATTGTCCTCTGATGAGCTTCATCTGGGCGGCCAACATGGTGTAGGCTCTCGTAATGATAACGGTGAGCGATTGCTAGCTATGTGAAGATGCTCGTCTCTTTCTCGCGCGCACACACTTTCGACACGGCACCCGCAAAAGCGGGACTTGTCGCCCACCAGCGTCACACCAACTGTGGACGCAAATCGATCTTATCGCAATCAGCTACCGCTAGAGGGGCTGTGTCCAAAACTATCGCTCGATTTAGAGCACCAGCTTGTCCTCCGAGCACGCACTTGTTTGCGCCGACATCCGGGTGGGTTTCGGTGGAGGTCCGCAACGTCGATGTGAACGGATTGACATCAGCCTGCTGGCGAAGCCAGATGTTCTGAATGTGTATCAAAGTGCGCTGATATCCGGACTGAGTAAGCGCTCACTGAACACGGTCGATGATCACTGGTCGCATATTCGTCAAACGTTACTATCAGTAGCATGTCTTCATGTGGCAAATCAAATTGCCAAACTGGGCATTGGGTCTCTACACAGTCTCTGGAATTTATGGATGCTTGCCGACGTATTCCGGCTGGAAGTGAATACAACAAAACCCGTAAAAATCTCAGGACAAAACTGTGTGCTAGTTTGAAGAAAGAGCGCGAAGGCTGGTGATCTCCTCGTTCCTCGGATAAGGAAACAGCCGATACCGTTCGTAATCATAGTAAGTTATTCCGTCTTATACGGTAAACAAGAAGCAGGAGACCAAGTGTTAGCGAGACCATACGCAACGAGAGTTGGCAGCTCCGTCTTTGTCCCAATTTTCAAGGGAGGCTCCCGTTCGGAATGCGGCAATCATAGAGGGATCAGTCTGCTCTCATTTGCCTCTAAATTGCTTGCGTCTGTCGTTCTCCCCACACTGACTGGCACTCGTGAAAGCCAGATCCATGAATAGTTAGTCGGATTTCGTCGAAATCGAGGATGCATCGACCACAACTTCACCTCGCCTCAATTGTTGGAACACCGCCATGTTTATTGGTGACCCACCGTTGTCCTGTTTCTTGACATAAAAGGTGCCTTCGATTCAACCGATCGATGTACCCTTTGTGACTGTCTACTGAGGAAAGATGTGTATGCTACATATGTAAACATTATCAAAGCGCTGTACACGCACAGATAGGGCAGAGTGAGGGTTTATGGCAAACTGTCGCCACCCCTCAGTATCACAAACGGTGTGAGACAAGGATGCCCGCTGTCACCTTTCCTATTAACTTCACAGTTGACGAGCTCATGGAAACAGCATTTGCTGGACACGATCTAGAATGTGTGGAGCTACTTCTTGGTGAGCGACTTCTTGACTTAAACTATGCGGACGATATTGCCTTAATCTGTGACAGCTCCCAAACATGTCAAGCATCACTGAACTGATTAGCACTGGCTGTCTACCGTTTTGGGCTATGCTTTGCTCCATCGAAATGCAAACTACTTCTCCAAGATTGGCAGGACCCACCCCTGCGCTAAAGCTTGATGCTGATCAGCTGGAAGTGCTTCAGGCATTCAAGCACCTGGGCAGCTATATTAGCTCCCGTGGGATAGAAGATGAGTTTACGAACCGTATAGCAAAGCTCGAGGTGCTTTTGCTAATCTCCGCCACCTGTGGCGCAGCCGCGACATTACTCTCGCCCTGAAGGGCAAAGAGTGCATCCGTCCGTTCAATCTTCCTGTACGGTTGTGAAACCTGGCCCATCTGGTCAATAGACATAAAGAGGCTCGTCATGTTCGATCATCGCTGCCTTCGCAGTTTAGCTCATATCTGGTGGGAACACCGCGTGAGCTATGTCTGTGTTCGGCGTCGCGTATTTGGTGCAGGAAGAATGTGTGAAACGCTCAGCACCATTATGTCAAGCACCAGGCTCCGATGGCTGGGCCACGTGTTGCATGTGCATGCCAGCACACCGACTCCCGCGAGGTGTATTGTTTGCGTGCCCGGGTGCGGTTGGAAGAGGAGGAGGGGAAGCCAAGCGATAACTTGCTCGAGAGCAGTGAAAACCTTACTTCGAAACTGGTGTTGGCTGATGCATCCCGACTGCCTGGCTGGGGTCCTAAGGACGATGAACACGTTTGGTTGGCCACACTCACTGATATGGTGAAGAGCCGGCCCTAGTGGCGTTTATATTGTGAGTCCCTTTGTTAATCTCCCTTTAGTTCCCCCTCCAATCGCGATCACATGCTAAATGCATAACATAATATTTAACATCATAGTTTCGTAGTGTAATTTTTGTACTTTGTAGTGTAACTTCTAGTTGTTGTATTGCGGCACATTAGCTGAGGTAGATTTCTCACACTCAACTGACGTGTACTGATGATGATGATGATGATGATGATGATGATGATGATGATGATGATGATGATGATGATGATGATGATGATGATGATGATGATGATGATGATGATGATGATGATGATGATGATGATGATGATGATGGTGATGGTGATGATGATGATGATGATGATGATGATGATGATGATGATGATGATGATGATGATGATGATGATGATGATGATGATGATGATGATGATGATGATGATGATGATGATGATGATGATGATGATGATGATGATGATGATGATGATGATGATGATGATGATGATGATGATGATGATGATGATGATGATGATGATGATGATGATGATGATGATGATGATGATGATGATGATGATGATGATGATGATGATGATCGTCAGTCCACTGAACTTAGCATGCGGAATATTCACTAACTAAAGCGCAATGAATTGGGTGCACAAACGATGGTAACCGAGTGCCCACTTTCTGATGTCAGATGGCGTCCGATGTGTGCTGCAACCCACGTAGGGCCTGTACGCTTAAAAGTAGGGTGACAGCGTTAGCAATGGCCAAGCCACGTATGAACTCTAAATGCACTTTGCCAAGGTTGCAAAATCACATTGCGATCTCCGATAAACGGAGGCAAGTTTCCCACCATTAATAACAAACCGCTACCACACTCAATGTTACCCGATACCGCCGAAATTTCCCTCGTATAGTATCGGTCAGTAACCTCAGTAATCAATCTTCATATTAATGTTCCATTTCCTGGGTATCAAGCATTCGGTACGGCCGACCCCCATGACATTTGTTAACGTACAATGCCTAGAAGTTCACAAGCATATCCAGAGCATAGATGATCCGTCAAATAACAATATTCCTTCTATTCCACTCCACCACTGCCCTTCGACGGTGCATGGAATGAGGCTATCATGCGCCATACTTCCCGCTGCCGTCCAGTTGGCTGTCGAATAACCAAATTCGATTTCCTTTAATACTTTGAATTTTTGCACCCTCGCTCATTCTTCGACCAGTTTATGTCGCTACTTGTGCAATTGTCCAGTGGAACTCGGGTTTTGTCCCGGGTTTGTCGCGTACATCTATGTGGACCTAGTGAAATTCCCAATGGATTATGTAGGATTTTAGTCGGCTTAGCCTGTAACCACTGCTACGGGCATCATACACGCGGCTGAATGACACATTGGCCAAACTTTTTGACTGGTACCCACGTCATTCGATGACTTTCGAATCCAGTATGGAGCTACTCAGTGTGGTGTCGAAGTAAATCGGAATACCTGTAGCTCGGTGATCTGTTCAGATTTTGTTCTGTTCTCCGAGCTGAACTGTTTCGTTGCAAACGTTTCATCACCAATCGTGGTGACTTCGTCAGTGCGTAACAAGCAAACTGAGTTGTTTTGTCGACTCTTACCAACGAGCGAGTGACATTTGAACTTGCTCCCTTCGATGCAGGTCTTGTGACCATTGCTAGTTCGGTGTTCGAGCGCCGTCTCTTTCGACTAATGTGCCAAATGATCCACGTAAACTCTTTTTTCGCAGCTGTCCGTATATCGGATCAAAGTCGATGCATTGGTTTATTTAACTGTCTGTAGAAAACCAGGCTTCGAGGAATTCTCTCCCTATTTTGGTCTCAC
The DNA here is from genome assembly GCA_944474145.2 of Dicrocoelium dendriticum. Lineage (NCBI taxonomy): Eukaryota > Metazoa > Platyhelminthes > Trematoda > Plagiorchiida > Dicrocoeliidae > Dicrocoelium > Dicrocoelium dendriticum. Next base: position 202,438,204 of record OX104064.1, on the reverse strand, counting down.
CTTGCGCTAGTATCTCTGTTTTCTCCCAATCAAATATGTGCCCTTCTTCATCAACGTGTGTCGAGATCAAGGAGGATGGGTAATGGTTACGACAGCCTCGTTTATGTTCTTGTATCCTTGTAGACAATTTTCTTCCCGTTTGGCCCAGATAGTTCTTATCACAATTTTTACACTGTATCCTGTAAATAACATTCCGGTTTTCGTGTGCTCTCGTTTTCCCTTTCGGTCCAGACAAGGTTCCTTTCAGGGTGTTGGTGGGTATGTGAGCCAATAACTGATGGTGAAGCTTGAGCAGTCTAGCAGTCAGTTCCGATACGTTCTTGATGTATGGTAAAGCGATCCGTTTCGTTGTTGTTTGTTCAGGTTTGGTGTTTGAACTCTTGTAGTCCATGTATCTTCAGGTGAAACTGCGTGGATATCCGTTGCGCATGAAGGAAGTAAACAAGTGGTTTTCTTCTTCAAGTTTTGCTTCTGCAGTATTACAATGTGATTCTATTCTGCGGAACAAGGTGCGTATGCAGCTGATTTTGTGACATTTCGGATGGTTGCTGTTGAAATTTGATATTTGATCTGTGTGCGTGTCTTCCCTGTAAAATGATGTTTGTACTTCTCCATCCGCTGTTCCAGTAACCAATACATCCAATAAAGGTAGTTTGTTCTCCATTTCTGGCTCCATAGTGAAGTGAATACCGTCCATTGCATCGTTCAGCAAGCTTTGTGTGGTCTGTAACTGGTTGCGTTTGAGTATGACAAATGTGTCGTCAACATACCTATCCCACAATTTCGGATTCACGACTGGGAGTAGATTTTCTTCTAACGTTTGCATGACAATCTTTGCAATGAGTCCAGATATTGGTGATCCCATTTGGGCTCCTTTCACTTGTTCATACAATGCTCCATCGAAGTTAAAGTAGGTCGTGAGACACAAGTCCAGAAGCTCGTATATACTATCAGTCTTCAGATCCCTAATTGCTCCTTCGACAACATTCAGGCGTTCTCTGATCTTGTCTTTCGCCACTTGTAAATTGACAGAAGTGAACAGTGCAGTAACGTCAAAGGACACCATTATTTCTTCATGATCAATGCACAGCCCTTTGAGTTTCTCCAAAAACTACTGAGCTTTTTTATGGAATACCACGAGCCACTAATCAGGTGTTTAAGGCACCTCCATAATTCTTTAGCTAAGTTGTAGGTGGGCGTACCAGGGAGTGGCACGATTGGCCGAAGTGGTACACCAGCATTGTGCACCTTTGGGAGTCCGTAGAATCGCGTGATGTTTGAGTCACGAGCTTTCATACAGTTGTGCTCCTCCTTTGTGAGTTGCTTTGAATCCTGAAGTCTTTTAAAGGTCTTATTAATTTTATTTATCAATTGTACTGTTAGATCGCTTTCTAAGCAGCGGTATGTTGTACTGTCGCTCAGGAGATTTTATGTCTTCAACGTATTCTGTTTTATCCATTAAAACACACACGTCGTTTGTTCGCAGGTAGGATCACGATAGTTTCATCAGCCTTTAAAGATCTGATTGCTTTCTTCTCTTGCTGCGATAAACAATTTTGTTGCTTGGTGTGGGTTAGAATTGGAACAACCGCATGTCTTAACTGTGTTTTCGTCTCTTCGTCAAAGTCATTGGATTGCAAAATATTTTCGAATCCGGCAAGAAATTCCGTGTGTCTGGCGTCTTTGTATTTATAGTTTAACCCCTTGATAAGCACTTGCCTTTCAGCATCACTGAGTGTCCGGCTGGACAGATTCCTGACCCAGCTGCCATTTGCACTTTTGCATTTGCAGCCGGTTAATTTAGCCAACTTCTCTCACAAAGCAGCCTGCTTCTTCGCTCTAACCTTAGCTGTTCGAAGATCTATTGCTATGTTTAATAATTGTTCTGCCAGATATTGTCCTACGGTTTGTAGGCAGGAAGCTCCGTGTTCAATTAAACAACTTTCATATTTCTTGATGCGATTGTGGGCGCCCATCGACTTAGATCCGATATACGGACAGCTGCGAAAAAAGAGTTTACGTGGATCATTTGGCACATGAGTCGAAAGAGGCGGCGCTCGAACACCGAACTAGCAATGGTCACAAGACCTGCATCGAAGTGAGCAAGTTCAAATGTCACTCGCTCGTTGGTAAGAGTCGACAAAACAACTCAATTTGCTTATTACGCACTGAAGAAGTCACAATGATTGGTGATGAAACGTTTGCAACGTAACTGCTCAGCTCGGAGAACAGAACAAAATAAATAAATAAATAAATTATATATTCCTGGACGATGCGAGAAGCTTTTCCTAGAAGAAATAGATCAAATAATGGTACAACCTTCCAATGACATTTTATTAATACATTTTCAGAAATAAACATGGGCGCAATTGCAAATTAGGTAACACAGAGTAATCAGAATCGTTCTCCTATTTCTTTCCTGCCATTGAATTAGGATTCTTCACAATCACATGACAGATGTTTGGGCCGAGAAAAAAATAGTAACGAAAGGGGTTGTTGTCCGAAATGTTATGTGCCCCATGCTGAGGCTGATGTTGCATTCTTGATGCTTTTTCACCGCAGTTGGGCTAAACCAACTTACACTTAAACTAGGTCTTTTAAAGCTGGCTAAATTTCATTCCGCTTTATTTGGTTTGTTCTGCCTCCCTGAATAATGTTCTATTAACTGGCCACGTTGCTTACACTAATTGCGCTTATCTTCGGTAATTTTGTTGCGTTTGTAGCATTTTAAGTAACTCGTAGACATTTCTTATTTATCACGGATTTGTTGCTAACCAACTTGCTTCATATGGTAATTTAGCGAAGAGTTATGCCACCGTATCTGTATGCATTATTGGATTTATTTTATTTCAGCTTGTCGTTTAAAGTGAATGGCTGTTGTTTGATATCCCTGGTATGGTTGCGCTTGATGTGTGTGTTGACAAGGTGCCTACCTGTCTATTACCCACTACATCGTTCATACTGGCTCCAGGAGACAGTTGGTCGTTGCTGGAGGGGACGGGGTGCACGGTTCTTGTGGCCGTGCTAGGCTCAAAGAGCGGTTCCATGCACTCAGTGTGGAGCGGACTACGGTCCAGCCACCGCCTTGTGTGCGGTTGATTCCCCAAATACAGCGTGCTTGTGTTTGCCTGTGAAGGAGTGTGGGCCGGCTCCGTTGATGAAACGTGGTTCCCATCCACATGCCTCCCGGTCTTATTCCTTCGGGTTTACACTGGATATGGGGTATGTGGTTGGAGCTGTGGGTGGTGCAGCGCAAGCCATGCATGGTCCCTCTGTAGGCGCCGGCGTCCTGTGGCTTGCCACAGTGACAGGCAAATCCGAAACCGGATGCCGCCAACCATGTGTTTCGAAAAGGTATTCCGGTACCATGGATACCCTTTTTCGGATGCGTTCTCTGGAGACTTTGATGTCCCGAACATCTTAATCAAGTTTTGGACGGTTAAATGCTTACTAATCGCAAGCTTAAATTGCAAAGTGTATAGCATGTTCTGATATCACTTAGAAGTTTGTTCCAAATCTTTGAGTATTGGGTTAGAAAGAAACGTTCTCTGATTCTCGTAGTAAAGTTTGGAATTATGACCTTTACCTCTTCGTTACGTATTGGATATCTGCTGTTTGAAGATAGGGGAACACCGTTATCAAGACTGCGACTTTGACAATTTATGATTCTGTAAGGAAAACATAGGTTTAGCTTCATTATGCGAAGCCAAACTGGGTCAAATCCAAGTTTATCACATCGCTCTCTGCATGTCAACTTTGAGGAATATCCACATAGCATTTTCGTGAAGCATCTCTGGACCCTATCAAGAGCTTGCTGGTCAGATTTCCGCAGATTAGACTTTACCAATGAACAGTATTCCATACACGGCTATACATATGTTTTCTAAAGCGATATGCGAGATTCCGTGAGGTAAAAATGGTGACAGATGGTCTTCATGGCTTTCGAAACTTGAAAGTCGCAATGTTCGGAAGAGTTAAAAATGACTGAATATCGCACGCCAAAGTCGCGAACTGTTCTGCATCGTGAGATATATGCGCCTTGTAGTAGTAAACTGTCTGGCGGTACTTGGCATTTGTATGACAAAATATTACACTTGTCCACGGCAAATGACATCTGACACAGTTGGCAGCAGGAGTCAAGGTCATCCTGAATGAGACCAAGAACACTCTCTTGAATCAGTCCACTGGTGATTTCTTTCGTTTTAGAGAAATGGTCGCCGATGCGCACCACCTGCTGTCTACCAATTAGATATGAAGACAACCAAGAAAACATCCGTTCTCCAATGCCTATAGCCTTCAGTTTGTTTAGTAACCTTCTGTGAGGCACTCTATCAAAGGCTTTTTGCAAATCCAGCAACAGGTTTACGACACTGTTTCCCTTGTCAATGGTTGCCGTTGTGTGGTTTAAAAAGTCAGTCTGGCATGTTGCGCGGGATCGACCTTGCATGAAGCCGTGTTGCGAATTGCTGATGATGTTAGCCTTGTACAAGAAAATAAATAGTTCATAGTTCACTATCCTTTCCATTATTCAAGATACGATGGGTGTGTGATTGATGGGACGAAAGTTTTAACATCTGGACGGCGTCATATTTATGTCGCAGAATAACGACCGAAGTTTTCCATTGAGTAGGATAAACTCCGTTGTTAAAAGAGCATGTGAAGATGTTGAGCAAAAGCAGAAGGAATTCACTACCACTGCATTTTATTAACCAAGGGGGGATCCCATCAGGGCCTGCGCACACTGAGTAGTATAAGCCAGCGACTTGACCAGTGCTTATCGCTATAGTGAATTCCACTGTGCATAGACCTTCGTTATTGTGCGGCATGATAAGTGTTGGTGTGTCTGATGATTCATTGAGCACTGATTCGGCAAAATAAGCACTGGAATCTTCGCAGATATCACCCGATGCGTCGTAGTATGTTCCATCAGGCGTGGTGATAAAATGGAGATTGTCGCTGCAACGCGAACTCCGGGCACGGACTAGTTTGGCTAGCTCAGCTGTTTTGCTAGGGCTGTTCAGAACTTTATACTCTTCCAGAGTGAGAGTTTTGTCATGTTGATGCCTCTGTTCTTCGACGAGCTTCGACTGATGTAATAATAGCGCAAATTCAGCAGTTAACTTGAATTTTTGCTGAATCTTATGAAGCTTTCGTGCTGCGTTCAACGCCTTGCGATCGGATTTATGTTTAGTTTGGTAAGCACATTTCAGTGGTACTGCTGAATCGATGCAGAAGCCAATTATACTGTAAAACAGGTCCGTCGCATGTTGAGGACATGAAGAAAGAAAGAATTTATCCCAATTCATCGAACGAACCAGGTCCTTGAATGAGTCCCAGTTGACAGAACTGAACAGACGATAATGCTTTGTTTGCTGTACATCGGCCATGCGTAGTCTTAGGCGGCATTTGATCACGCGATGATCGCTCCCCGGAAATTCATCAAGAACGTTAACACTGATTGCAGGTATGCCCAATGAAAAAATGAGATCCAGAGTACTTTCACCTCTGGTAGGTTGGGAGACTTGTTGCTGCCAACCATTCATTTGGATACAGGAGATAAGATTTTGGTATTTCAAAGGAGCGGTTCCTATGGGCCATGAAATCGAAGGCAGATTGAAATCACCTCCAATAATCTTATGTAAAAATGGTAGGCCAGCGGCGCATTCAAATGCAAGCGTCAAAAGTTCTAGGTCTTCTTGGCTGCAGTTTGGCGCGCTGTATATACATCCCATAAGCAGCTGCTGCTGATTAACAGATATCGTAAGCCAGAGTGATTCCTGAACATTGTTCAACACTGGGTTATCGAATGTTGCTGCTGCGAGCGATTTTTTCAGATAAATTACACAGCCACCACCTCGACGATCAGGCCGATTCCTCATAAACTTGTTATATCCGAAAATAGTTAACTGAGTGTCAGACATGCCATCATGGCACCAAGATTCAGTTATAAATATTATATCAGGATTATTCACCAAAACAAACGAGCGTAGTGTGTGGATCTTAGAGTAAAGAGAGCGAATGTTTATCAAAAATACTGAGATAGATGTGAGATATGAGGAAGATTCTTTAGGTTGTGTTATAAACACTGGGGTTTCAAGCCGTGTGCCTGGACCCAGGTTAGAAATTGTTGAAAAAGTGCGCGTATTGCCAATGGTGGAAAATGATTTGGAGGTGGCCACAGCGGAGGGGGTTGAGACTGAGTATGGCCCTCTAGAAAATGGTTGAAGGGAAAAGTCCATGATTACTGCAATAGCCTGTGGGAGCTGGAGAGTTAGGTTGTATCCTCTGCATCATGTCGCTAATAGGCTGTTGATTACGTAACGCATTGATAGGATTCAGTGGGTTGCTGTCATTTCCATCTATGGGTAAAATCCGCTTAATTCCGCTCGATATACAAGGATTCACTATACGCGGTGGAGGCACACTGGTGTCAATCCATACACCAACATCAGCATAATCCATGTGGTTCGTTGATGGATTTGGAAAGTCATGATACCCAATTACACCGTGTGTAAGGTGCAAAGATGGCGGCACGTCTTCCATAACTTTATGACCAATGGATGTACGTCTATCCAAACAAAATGACGATACAGAGTCGCCCAATGATGCTTGCGATAAATCTAGGTCAACCGTCCTTTTACTATCGATCAATTTGACCGGATCCATCGAGATTCTCGATGAGGTTGGACACTGGCCAAAGCAGACTTTAGGCGGGACATGACAGTTCGAGGCTTGAGGTAGCGGTTTTGCATGCAACTGGGATTTAGCAGGTAATGCAGTTGTTATTCGCTGATCCCCATTGTTGTCACTTCGCATACAGGAAAGAGTATTAGGAAACCCTATATGACTGCCAGAACTGATTATCCAAGAGGAAGCACCATGCACATCACTAGTTTTGTGGATTGTAGTGGTTTTGGGCTTGGTCGGCTTATCATGCTTAGCCGTGAAACTGCGACCTAGTGGAGGTCCTCCAGTAACCAATTTTGCATCTGACGTTGACCTTAGCTCCGAAGTGCGAGAATTAGGTGTTCTACCGGACACAGCATCTAATGCAATAGAGTGGCCCGCATATTCATGTGATTCCTTGTTAATTTCAAAAATCACTTGATCATTCACCGCTTCGTCCCTATTTGCAGCAAGCGGAGTATTATCCTCACATTTGTGTTGGCCACTAAGTGGAGCAATATCAACTGGGTGAGGGGCGCCATATGGCTGTTGGGTATTCTGTTTTACCTCAGACGTTCTCCTCCTTATCTCTCGTTGTAGCGGGGTTTTGTCCTCCATAATTTTCAGACTTTTGAAAGTCGTATTAAGCACAATGAGATTGCGCTTTTGAATGAATTGTTTAGCAATAAGTTCATTTTGAAACTGGAAAAGTATGGGACACGCGTAACGCATTACATTTTTTCGTAGTCTGATGCAGCTGGACCAACAAGATTGCATACCGCATGCAGTAAGAAGCAATTTCTGAACAGTTTTTAATGGTAAATTGTCTGGCACATTAAAAACCACAGCATTGCGTGAACAGCGTACTCGATTGTGTACTTCGGTCGAAATGGAGTCTATCAGTACACTGCACTTCATGAGGTTCATTCTATCAATATTTGGGGGCGATTCAAATAAGACAGCTAGACTCTGCAAAGGTTGCAATATCGATGTGAGCATGTCGACTTTTGATGCAAGTTCAGCGTATGCAGTTTCAGCTACTGATGGACATTTTTCAGGTGTCTTTCTCAGGTCAGCATGTAGTCCAAGGGAATTTCCTACAGTGCCTACACTGCTTTGGGTATTTTCTTTACTACTGCTTCCAGTCTTTGTGCAAAGTACCTTAGTTCGTTGTCTCAGATTTTGAACTAAAATGGAAGAATCCTGGCCCATAATACTTTTTTCCTCATCGAGCGTGTCCTTACTGTAGACATGATAATGAAACCGAAGTAAGATACACTGAAGCAAAATCAGAGGAGCTTAGACAATGGGTGCTAACTTTTGATCCTTAACTGAAAATCCACGTCTAATATAATGCTGGTAAAAATGGCAACTCCCGGAAACTGTGCGATTTAATTAGGAACAAAAAGAACGCACCGCAGTGAACTATTTGAATCTCCGCCTCCGAGTTGCACACGCTGTTGCTTTGGAAACGCGATCTCTCCACCAATTCCAAACGTGTTGTTGTTGTCTCACTTTTCCAATGACACACCGGTTAGCAGTCGGGTCAGCACAGACGTTCCTCGTGACAGGTCACAAGCGGTTGCAGGTGAATCCAGACAGGCCTCGGAACGAAGCACAGGCTATCGATCTGGTCAGAGCGCTTCTTGGTGTGGCCGGTGGGTTGATTTGAAGTGGCAGCCTCAGTGACTGCGACACAATCGAAAGATTAGCGGTAGATCCCTTATATTGCTGCCTGTATCTGCCTTACGCAGCTATCGATAAAAGCAGTCGTGTAGTTGTTAAAGAGCCCTTATGTTGGGCTTCCAAAAAAGGTCACAATTTTTGGTGTAGGATGCAAACCGAAAGAAATTCCTCGTGTAAACCTCCCCAGAGAAAACGGGAAATGTAAAAATCGACGGGAGTTAGTCGTCTGTAATGCGTGGATTCGAAATACGCTGCGCGTTGGAAAGAGCACGTCGAGCCGGTTCGTATGAGCGTACAGTGACAACGCTGCGAGCAGATGGAGAGAGGATAGAGGGGAATAATCCAAATGACCCGAGAGCACGCACGTCACGCGTGTGTAAGGACTCACTAATCTGAGTAGTGTCGAAGATTGAGCCATTCGCCAATGCCTTGCAAGGATCAACTTACCTAGCACGCAGAGTGAACCCGGTTAGATGTGAAGTGTTCATCCCTAGCCTGAATTGACGGTTGACTCTCCATCAAAACTCGAGATCCATGGGCTCCCATCGGACAGATAGAAACCGGATCGGACGAGCAGAGCAACAAGGATGTATTAGTCAATCACACCACTCATCATAAAGGCAAAATCGAAAGTTCGTGAATGGTAGTTAAAGCTCACGTGGAAATCCCTAGAAGGGACAACTTCAGGCCATTCAAGGGACTCCACCCTACTGTTAATTGGACGCTTCACCCGGTTGGCTCTCTGTTCGTCCCAATAAATGCGGATCGTCTGTCACCCTTAGATTTCCTTCCTAACGCTTCCCCCCTTCGAGTTGTGCTGTACAATTGCAGCTTGGGGTTGACATGCACGAGTGACGCAAAATTGTGTCGCCGCTTCGGCCGCTGTGCTGCGAGGTTACGGGACGAATCATGTGGACGATGTGTTTGGGGCATGTTGGGGAGTTTCCACTTTACGTGCGTCGGCCAGTATGTCAAGAAGTAATTGCGCTGATGGTACTTCGTGTGGCAGTTGTTCGCCAGTCCCTGCCTTTAGCAGCTGATCGGCATATCTAACCCAAATTGCCGTTATCACGTTTGTAAAGCACACGACCCATAGCCCATTTAGGTTAGTGAATGCGATAATCTCTTGCCAGAACTTGTTGAGCAACATGATAGGCTCGCTTTCGAGAACCGCGTCGCACGTTGAATCGACGTTCCCTCTGATCGTTGTGAGAGAGTATTTGTTCATTCCTGGATCTGAGGGTATTATGCAGCACATGGATTTTCCTTTGAAACAGAGTTTCAGCCCAAGATAGTGCGTTCGGTGTATGCAGAATTAGAGTTGCGCGATACATCAGAAGAAATGTGTCGAGAATCTCCACCAAGGTACCTTCCTCTTTCTTTTATAGCAAGGCTCTTTTGCGTGTATCCACAGACCATTCCGCTTGCCCGTTCGATCGTGGGTGGAAAGGTGGAGACTTAACATGGACGATCGCGTTTCTGCAAGAGAAGGCAACAAATGCAGAGGAGATGAACTGAGTACCATTGTCTGAAACCAACGTATGGGAAACAACCAAAGGAAAAAATACCTGTCGAACAGCAGAGTCTCTGCGATAATTTGCGCCACTGGAATCACCTCGTGCCATTTACTATGGGCGTCGACAACGATGAGAAAATGATGACCATCAATTGGACCCGCACAGTCGATGTGTACCCTGAACCATGGTCCCGTAGGTATTGGCTAGAAGTGCATTTTCATCTTCCTTTGTTGTTTAGAGATACTGGCACATCAGGGACGATTCTTCGTTAAATACTCGATCTGGGAATCCATATAGGGCCAATACACATAGCTTCGTACCAGCGCTTTTATGCGACTCATTCCTGAGTGGTCAGTATGAAATTGTCGGAGGACTCCCACTTGAAGGATAGCATGAATGATGACACGATCTAAGAACAGTAGACAATTGTTGACGATTGATAATGCTTTCTTCCGTTGGTGGAATGGTTGAAGCGCCGGCACTGTAACTCACTTTGACCGGCCATTGAGATGGAAATCGATCACTTGTTGTAGGATAGATTCACGATGGGTCGCTTCCTGCACCATTTCGAACGTTAATGGTAAGGCACCGAAAATGTCAGACACAACTTGGTGTACTTGCGGTTCTACGCAGAGTTGAGCAAGTAGCAAATCTTCTGGCCGTTGATGATGTGGACTAATTAAACGAGGTAACGCATCCGCTTAATCATTGCTGCGTGTAGATTAATATTTGACGACGAAATGGTAACCAAGTAGAACCGTTGCCCAGCGTTGGAGACGACTAGTCGTGCAGACTGGAATACCATTGTTTGATCCAAAAATTGCGACTAAGAGTTTGTGGTCCGTGAACAGCGGGAATTTTCGTCCATAGAGCATTTTGTGAAATCACATGAGTGCAAACACTGTGAACGAAGCTTCTATCTCGATCTGCCCATAGTTGCGTTCCGCTGGGGTGAATGAACTGGTTGCATGTGCCATATGTTTTTCCGAACCGTCGGCGAAAATGTGGGATATGACCGCTCCAATTCCGTAGTCTGACGGGTCAGCAGGAAGTACGATCGCAAGCTCAGAGTTGAAATGTGTTAGTAATAGGTCAGAATACAATATAGACTTGACATTATCCAATGCAGCTTGGCATTCAGATGCTGATACCCATTTGTGACCCTTCACCAGAAGTTCATTTGGCGGGCAACGTAGCTGATGCATTTTGGGCATAAATGCGCTGTAGTGACGGATCAATCCCAAGAATGATCTGAGTTTCGCGACATTATCAGGGGAGGCGTCTGTTTTATGGCACTCATGTTGGAATGATCCGGACGACGGCCATCTCTGTCGATGATGAAGCCAGGATACTTTAAAAACTTCATGTTGGGACTGCAATTTTCTCTTTTCATGAAAAACCCGTAGTCAATAATGCGTTGGAGAACTGTTCCCAGTCTTTCCATCAGTTCTCGCTGGATAAACCTGCTGAGTATAATGTCGTCCAAATGAGTTGAGACACCTGATAACCCAGCTAACAACGTATCCATAAGTAGTCGAAAAATCGCGAGAGCTGATTTGACACCAAAAGGCAAATGGTTGAACTGGTAAAGACCTCGGTCAGTATTGATTGTCAGTAACTCCTTTGAAGCATCGTTGACTTCAATTTGAAGATAAGCATCTGATAGATCTAGCTTTGCAAAGTAAGCGCCACCACTGAGCTTAGCAAATAAATCTTCTGGGACAGGCATACTGGTGCGTTTTCAAAGCAACATTCAATTCCGAAGAGTAGTCAGCACCGATACGAAAGGTTCCACTGGTCATCTTGACGACAACAATAGGTGTTTCCCATGCTGAATAGTTCATAGGTTGGAGGACGTCGGACCGCTCTAAACAATCAAGTTCCGCATCAACAACCGGAAGTGCAGCGTATGGTACCGGTCTTTTGGGTCGGAATACCGGCTGGACACTTTCTTTGAGAGTAAAGATTGCTTTGGTTTTTGTGTATCTTCCTAAGTCGTTGCGAAACGCAGACGGAAATTTCTTTCGTAGCTGCTCGGTCAACTTATTGTTTGTTATCTCCACTTCCGAAGAGGGCCACGTATATCCGAGCCGGAGGGTATTGCAGACTTGACTCAGAGGATTGTCGAACAGGTGGAGCTTCTGAATTCAGTCGAGTCCAAACAGATTCAAATGTGACAGCTCCGTGATGTACACGATGCCGTTTGCCCGAGCAGCGCCAATAACCATTTCACACTGCAGCTCACCAATGAGATTAAGTTGACCTCCTGAAGCGTTAAGTGCAACAAGTATCGTTCGGCTAATTGATAGAGATAACTGTGATGTCTGAGGCAGTATCCATCTGAAGACGCACTTGTTGTCCGTTCAGTTGAACTAAGATGTACTTTCTGTGAGACACATTTCCATCAAAGTAGGCCGCTAGAACCGTACTGTAGCTGCTGAATCTTTTGCGAACATTCGAATTCGGTCGCGAATATCTAGCACGCTTGAACAGTAGTCAAGATCGGCAGCGCGTTTCCTTATGGCCCCGTTTATGACACTTGTAGCAAACATGCTTCAGGAATGGACATATTCGAACAAAATGCCACTCACCACATCTCCAACAGGCAGTCGGGCTTGGGATTCTCTCTGGGCTTCTTATGGACTGGTTCAATTGTAAGCAGTTTCTTTGAGGTGGTTTTTAATACATTAAGACTTGGGACTGCTTGTTGTTTCGCCAGCATAGGTGTGTCATGCTTGAGATTTAGTAATCTTTGACATTCAGTAGTGATGGTCTGTAGAGTCATTTGCTGGTCTTGTTCAAGTTTAGTCAGCCGCCTTGTACGAATCTCTGCATCCCGTGGGGAATGTAGGCCACAGATTAAAATCAGGCAACTCTATACATCTGTGTGATTGTAGTCGAAATCATCGCAATCTAGGGGACTAGCACACCTAAGTGATGACGAGACACTACACACACACATGAGTTAGCCTGTGTTTTAATCTGTGGCCTATATTCCCCACGGGATGCATAGATTCACACGAGGCTGCTGACTAAACTTGAACAAGACCAGCAAATAACTCTACAGACCATCACTACTGAATGTCAAAGATTACTAAATCTCAAGCATGACACACCTATGCTGGCGAAACAACAAGCAGTCCCAAGTCTTAATGTATTAAAAACCACCTCAAAGAAACTGCTTACAATTGAACCAGTCCATAAGAAGCCCAGAGAGAATCCCAAGTCCCCGACTGCCTGTTGGAGTTGTGGTGAGTGGCATTTTGTTCGAATATGTCCATTCCTGAAGCATGTTTGCTACAAGTGTCATAAACGGGGCCATAAGGAAACGCGCTGCCGATCTTGACTACTGTTCAAGCGTGCTAGATATTCGCGACCGAATTCGAATGTTCGCAAAAGATTCAGCAGCTACAGTACGGTTCTAGCGGCCTACTTTGATGGAAATGTGTCTCACAGAAAGTACATCTTAGTTCAACTGAACGGACAACAAGTGCGTCTTCAGATGGATACTGCCTCAGACATCACAGTTATCTCTATCAATTAGCCGAACGATACTTGTTGCACTTAACGCTTCAGGAGGTCAACTTAATCTCAGTGGTGAGCTACACTGTGAAATGATTTTTGGCTCTGCTCGGGCAAACGGCATCGTTTACATCACGGAACTGTCGCATTTGAATCTGCTTAGTCTTGACTGGTTCCAGAAGCTCCACTTGTTCGACATTCCCCTGAGTCAAGTCTGCAATACCCTCCGGCTCGGATATACGTGGCCCTCTTCGAAGTGGAGATAACAAACAATAAGTTGACCGAGCAGCTACGAAAGAAATTTCCGTCTGCGTTTCGCAACGACTTAGGAAGATACACAAAAACCAAAGCAATCTTTACTCTCAAAGAAAGTGTCCAGCCGGTATTCCGACCCAAAAGACCGGTACCATACGCTGCACTTCCGGTTGTTGATGCGGAACTTGATTGTTTAGAGCGGTCCGACGTCCTCCAACCTATGAACTATTCAGCATGGGAAACACCTATTGTTGTCGTCAAGATGACCAGTGGAACCTTTCGTATCGGTGCTGACTACTCTTCGGGATTGAATGTTGCTTTGAAAACGCACCAGTATGCCTGTCCCAGAAGATTTATTTGCTAAGCTCAGTGGTGGCGCTTACTTTGCAAAGCTAGATCTATCAGATGCTTATCTTCAAATTGAAGTCAACGATGCTTCAAAGGAGTTACTGACAATCAATACTGACCGAGGTCTTTACCAGTTCAACCATTTGCCTTTTGGTGTCAAATCAGCTCTCGCGATTTTTCGACTACTTATGGATAAGATGTTAGCTGGGTTATCAGGAGTCTCAACTTATTTGCACGACATTATACTCATCGGGTCTAGCCAGCGAGAACTGATGGAAAGACTGGGAGCAGTTCTCCACCGCATTATTGAATACGGGCTTTCCTGAAAAGAGAAAATTGCAATCCCAACATGAAGTGTGTAAAGTATCTTGGCTTCATCACCGACAGGGATGGCCGTCGTCCGGATCCTTCCAACATGAGTGCCATAAAACAGATGCCTCCCCTGATAATGTCGCGAAGCTCAGATCATTCTTTGGATTGATCCGTCATCGCAGCTCATTTGTGCCCGAAAAGCAGCAGCTACGTTGCCCGCCAAATGAACTTCTGGTGCAGGGTCACAAATGGGTATCAGCATCTGAATACCAAGCTGCATTTGGTAATGTCAAGTCTATATTGTATTCTGACCTATTGCTAACACATTTCAACCCTGCGTTGGTGGTGGTAGATCCTGCTGACGCTTCAAGCCACAGAATTGGAACGGTCATATCCCACATTTTCCCCGATGGTTCGGAGAATACTGTGGCACATGCAACCAGATCACTCACCCCAGCGGAACGCAACTATGGGCAGGGCAAGAAAGAAGCTTCGTTCACCGTGTTTGCAATCATGCGATTTCACAAAGTGCTCTATGGACGAAAATTCACGCTGTTCAGGGGCCACAAACACTTGGTCGCAATTTTTGGATCAAAGAAAATGATTCCAGTCTGCACGACTATTCGTCGCCAACGTTGGGCAACGGTTCTACTGGTTACCATTTGGTCGTCAAATATTAATCTACACGCAGCATTGGCCAAGTGGATGCCTTAGCTCGTTTAATTGGTCCACATCATCAACGGCCAGAAGATTTGGTACTTGTTCAACTCTGCGTAGAACCCCAAGTACATCAAGTTGTGTCTGACATTTTCGGTGCCTTTCCATTAACGTTCGAAATGGTGCAGGAAGCGACCCATCATGAATCTATGCTACAACAAGTGATCGATTTCCATCTCAATGGCTGGCCAAAGTGAGTTACAGCGCCGGAGCTTCAACAATTCCACCAACGGAAGAAAGCATTATCAATCGTCAACAGTTGTCTACTGTTCTTATGTCGTGTCGTTATTCCTGATATCCTTCAAAAGA
This sequence comes from Dicrocoelium dendriticum, assembly GCA_944474145.2. Lineage (NCBI taxonomy): Eukaryota > Metazoa > Platyhelminthes > Trematoda > Plagiorchiida > Dicrocoeliidae > Dicrocoelium > Dicrocoelium dendriticum. Next base: position 202,422,872 of record OX104064.1, on the reverse strand, counting down.
GAGTTCTCCGACAATTTCATACTGGTCACCCAGGAATGAACCGCATAAAAACGCTGGTACGAAGCTATGTGTATTGGCACTATATGGATTCTCAGATCGAGTATTTAACGAAGAATCGTTCCTGATGTTCCAGTATCTCTAAACAACCAAGGAAGATGAAAATGCACTTCTAGCCAATGCCTACGGAACCATGGTCAAGGGTACACATCGACTGTGCGGGTCCAATTGACGGCCATCATTTTCTCATCGTTGTCGATGCCCACAGTAAATGGCCCGAGGTGATTCCAGTGGTGAAAATTTCCGCAGGGACTCTGCTGTTCGACAGGTATTTTCTCCTTTGGGTGTTCCCCATACGTTGGTTTCAGACAATGGTACTCAGTTCATTTCCTCTGAATTTGTTGTCTTCTGTCGCAGAAGCGCGATCGTCCATGTAAGGTCTCCATCTTTCCACCCACAATCGAACGGGCAGGCAGAACGTCTTGTGGATACATTCAAAAGAGCCTTGCTAAAAATGAAAGGGGAAGGTACCTTGGTGGAGATTCTCGACACATTTCTCCTGATGTATCGCACAACTGTAATTCTGCATACACCGAACGCACTATCTCGGGCTGAAACACTGTTTCAAAGGAAAATTCGTGTATCGTATGATGCTTTCAGACCCAAGAAGGAGCAAATATTGTCCCGCAACGATCAGATGGAAGGTCAATTCAACATGCGACACGGTTGTCGAAAGCGAGCCTTTCATGTTGCTCAACAAGTTCTGGCAAGAGATTATCGCATTCACAAACCTAAATGGGCTATGGGCCGTGTGCCAACGTGATCTACGGTACCCAGGTTGGGACGGCAATTTTTGTTAGATATGCCAATCAGCTGCTAGAGGCAGGGACTGGCGAACAACTGCCACAACAAGTACCATCAGCGCAATTACTTCTATACATACTGGCCGACGCAGGTAAAGCTGAAGCTCCCCAACATGCCCCAAACACATCGTCCACATGATTCGTCCCGTAACATCGCAGCACAGCGGCCGAAGCGGCGACACAAATTTGCGTCACTCGTGCATGTCAACCCCAAGCTGCAATTGTACAGCACAACTCGAAGGGGGGAAGCGTTAGGAAGGAAATCTAAGCGTGACAGACGATCCTTTTATTGGGACGAACAGAGAGCCAACCGGGTGAAGCATCCAATTAAGAGTAGAATGGAGTCCCATAAATGGCCTGAAGTTGTCCCTTCTGGGGATTTCCACGTGAGCTTTAACTACCATTCACGAACTTTCGATTTTGCCTTTTTGATGAGTGGTGTGATTGACTAATACATCCTTGTTGCTCTGCTCGTCCGATCCGGTTTCTATCTGTCCGATGGGAGCCCATGGATCTCGAGTTTTGATGGAGAGTCAACCGTCAATTCAGGCTAGGGATGAACACTACACATCTAACCGGGTTCACTCTGCATGCTAGGTAAGTGGATCCTTGCAAGGCATTCGGTGACTGGCTCAATCTTCGACACTACTCAGATTAGTGAGTCCTTACACACACATGACGTGTCTGCTCTCCGGTCATTTGGATTATTCCCCTCTATCCTCTCTTTATCCGCTCGCAGCTTTGTCACTGTACGCTCATACGAACCGGCTCGACGTGCTTTTTCCAACGCACAGCGTATTTTGCATGGACGCATTACAGACGACTAAATCCCGTCGATTTTTTACATTTCCCGTTTTCTCTGGGGAGGTTTACATGAGGAATTTCTTTCGGTTTGCATCCTACACCAAAAATTGTGACCTTTTTTGGAAGCCAAACATAAGGGCTGTTTAACAACTACACGACTGCTTTTATCGATAGCTGCGTAAGACAGATACAGGCAGCAATACAAGGGATCTACCGCTAATCTTTCGATTGTGTCGCAGTCACTGAGGCTGCCACTTTAAATCAACCCACCGGCCACACCAAGAAGCGCTCTGACTAGATTGATAGCCTGTGCTTCGTTCCAAGGCCTGTCTGGATTCACCTTCAACTGTTTGTGACCTGTCACGAGGAAAGTCTGCGCTGACCCGACTGCTAACCGGTGTCATTGGAAAATTGAGACGACGACAACAACAACACGTTTGGAATTGGTGGAGAGATCGCATTTCCAAAGCAACAGCGTGTGCAACTCGGAGGCGGAGATTCAAATAGTTCACTGCGGTGCGTTCCTTTTGCTCCTAATTAAATCGCACAGTTTCCGGGAGTTGCCATTTTTTTAACCAGTATTATATTAGACGTGGATTTTCAATTAAGAATCAAAAGTTAACACTTATTGTCTAAACTCCTTTGATTTTGCTTCAGTATATCTTACTTCGGTTTCATTATCATGACTACAGTAAGAACATGCTCGATGAGGAAAAAAGTATTATGTGCCAGGATTCTTCCATTTTAGTTCAAACTCTGAGACAACGAACTAAGGTGCTTTGCACAAAGACTGGAAGCAGTAGTAAAGAAAATACCCAAAGCACTGTAGGCCCTGTAGGAAATTCCCTTGGACTACATGCAGACCTGAGAAAGACACAAGAAAAATGTCCATCAGTAGCTGAAACTGCATACGCTGAACTTGCATCAAGAGTCCACATGCTCACATCGATATTGCAACCTTGCAGAGCCTAGCTGTTCATTTCAATCGCCCCCAAAAAATTGATAGAATGAACCACATGAAGTGCAGTGTACTGATAGACTCCATTTCGACCGAAGTACACATTCGAGTACGCCGTTCAAACAGCGCTGTGATTTTTAATGTGCCAGACAATTTACCATTAAAAGCTGTTCAGAAATTTCTTCTTACTGCATGCGGTATGCAATCTTGTTGGTCCAGCTGCATCAGACTACGAAAAAATGTAATACGTTACGCGTGTCCCATACTTTTCCAGTTTCAAAATGAACTTATTGCTAAACAATTCCTTCAAAAGCGCAATCTCATTGTGCTTGATAGGACTTGCAAAAGTCTGAAAATTACGGAGGACTAAACCCCGCTACAAGGAGAGATAAGGAGGAGAACGTCTGAGGTAAAACAGAATACTCAACAGCCATATGACGCCCCTCACCCTGTTGATATTGCTCCACTTAGTGGCCAACACAAATGTCAGGATAATACTCCGCTTGCTACAAATAGAGACGAAGCGGTGAATGATCAAGTGATTTTTGAAATTAACAATTAATCACGTGAAGATGCGGGCCGCCCTATTGCATTAGATACTGTGTCCGGTAGTACACCTAATTGTCGCACTTCGGAGCTAAGGTCAATGTCAGATGCAAAAATGGTTACCGGAGAACCTCCACTAGGTCGCGATTTCACGGCTAAGCATGATAAG
>OX104064.1:202392753-202419035 GCA_944474145.2 Dicrocoelium dendriticum | reverse complement strand
CTCGTATGATGTCATTGGGATCACCGAGACATGGTTGCACACGGGAATGACGGACGCTGAAGTGTCGCGACCGGGCATGTCGCTGATCCGGAACGAGAGGCTCACAAAAAGAAGGAGGGGTAATCCTGTACTACCGAAACGACTTACAGTGCGAAGCCGTGGAAGATTCAGACTCGCAGTTCCCTGACTCTCTTTGGTGCCGGTTGCAGTTAAAAGGCAGGGACGCTTGTCTTATTGTCTTGGTGTACCACGCCCCTAACTCAACACCCGAAACCGACTACCACCTAACGGCTGCTTTAAGGTGCAGTTTACAACAAATGTACACTCACATTCTTATCATGGGTGATTTCATTGTACATTGTTTAGAAGTCCCTGCCACGATCGGAGAACAATTCAAAACCGATCTACAAGATCTAGTAACTACTGTTCCTTTTACAACCACATCACTTTGCCCACTCGGTTCAGAACTGGTAACAGGCCATCTGTGCTGGACCTTGTGCTTACCAACTAGGAGCATATGATTGATGCGTTTGTTTTAGACTGCCAGTTGGGTCGCAGTGATCACGCAGTCATCAGTTTCAACTTCGTCTGCTATGCAGAATATCGGAATGATAACGATGATACTGTGCGAACCATCACAAGGTACGACCGACTCGCCCAGCTCGTCAGCGCCACAACATGGTCTTTCCTGGAAGAAGAACCCCCGGAAGTCGCCTGGCTCGAGTTCGTCAACACATTCATTCAGCTGATTGCACAGGCTTCAGAGATAAAAGCTTGAAATAAGTGCAAATCAGATTCTTTCGTTAGGAGCAGAACTCTAAAATGAATGACAGTACGCAACGCATCATGGCGAGTGTACAGAGAAGCTCCAGCACCAGAAACTTGGGACAATTGCGTAGCCCAACGTAACCACTGCACTCAACTGTTAAGAGAAGACAAAGCCACCTATCAGCAGAACATCGCAAAAACGTTCAGTGCTAACCACGAACTGCTGTATAAGCACGTTAGTAGCCTACGAAATGTGAAGCAAGGATTTTCTCCACTCAATACGGCTGATGGCTCAACAAGAACATCTATGGAAGCTGCAAACGCGCTGCAGATGCAATACGCCCCCACGTTTCAAGGAGTCTTGCCACCAAGCGATCTACCAAGCTTTGTATTCTGCTCACCAGGACTAACCCACATCACTTTTACCGCAGAGGCTGTATTGCAAAAGTTGACTTCTCTACGCAAACACAGCTCGCCGGGTGTGGATACCCTTCGTCCAGAGGCACTGGAAGCAGCAGCAAGCCAACTGGCAGGTCTTTTAGCTCGGTTTTTCCAACACTGCTTAGACCAGAACCAAGTTTCCGCCATGTGGAAACTTGGTATAATAAGCCTGATTCACAAGGGTGGAAGCAGAATTGATCCCTCCAACTACCGCCCAGTAACCCTTCTTCCTATACTCTCCAAAGTCATGGAATCCATAGTTGCCGATGCACTGGTGTGCTATCGGGAAAACTGCGATCTCATCACTCCTGAACAGAACGGTTTCCGTCGACAGCGGTCATGTACAACTAATGTATTAATTGCAAGCAGTAGTTGGACCGAGGCAGCTGACGCTGGAGAAGGTGTTGATGTGATCTACCTGGATTTTTCCAAGGCTTTCGATCGTCTAGACCATCGGATACTACTATCCAAGTTGCAGCATTACGGGATCGAAGACCCTCATTTAAACTGGATCGCCAACTTTCTACTTCAACGGCAATAAGTGGTCAGAGTTCGGAGCTCTTTATCGGACCCCATACAAGTAGAGTGTGGTGTGCCGCAAGGCTCAGTTCTAGGTCCACGTTTGTTTTTGGTGTTTATTAATGACCTTGCACAGGGAATCGCTTCAAACTTCCTAATGTTTGCCGATGATATCAAGATCTGGCGCGGCATCTAGGCGATCACCGACCAACATGTGCTTCAGAGTGATTTAGATACGGTGTATCAATGGTTGACCCAAAATTTATTTCATTTCAACGTCAGTAAATGCAAGGTGCTTTCCATCCGACATCAAAACAGCCACTCATGCCGACTCGGAACGGATGTACTGCAAAAATCAACTCTCAACGTGACTTGGGTGTCCTGGTTCAAGTTGACTTGGGTTGTTCCAGGCAATCCGAAAAGGTCTCGAAGACCGGGAACCAACACGTCGGGTTGTTGCGACGGGCGTTTGGACAAATAAACAGCTCCATATTTCGACAAATGCTCAGTGCGTATGTTCGCCCCCATGTCGAATATGCAATTCAAGCCTGGCATCCATGGCTGAAACACGACCTTAATGCACTGGAGCAGCCACAACGCCGGGCATCTAAGAACGTAATTGGAATACGCAATCTTTCCTACCAGGAGAGGCTGCGACGACTGGGATTGTTCAGTGGAAGCTATCGCAGACTACGAGGCGACCTGATTATGACATACTTGATTCTGCGAGACCCACATCATGTGTGCCGCCCTTTACTGCAACTCAGCAGCAATACAAATCTGAGGGGCCACTCATTAAAACTCGCAGAACAATACAGTCGTCTAGAGTGCCACAGAAATTTCTTTTCCATCCGTATCTGTCCCCTGTGGAATACTCTCCCAGAATCGGTCGTCTCTGCAACGACACTAACAGTATTTAAAAGACGGTTGGACTATGCACTCATCCACTTACACTTTGTTACTTAACACTATGTCTCCATCCTACACCTGGAGTTTACCCTGGAATTATTTGTTGTTAACTGTGGGTGTTGTGAATCTAAGTGGATCGCAGGACTGCAGCGAAGCAGACGATAAGTCCTTATTTTCATATTTAAAGTATTAACTATTTTACTATCCTTATTATCACTATTGTTATGTATATATCCCCTGCAACTATCCAACGGGCATGTATTAAATGGACCTAAGTGAGCGACCATATTTTACTTTTCTCACTCTTTACCTCAATGATCACTGCACCCCAGTGTCTTTCTGCATGTTTCCGCCCGATAATTTATTTTAATTTTACACTGATGTTGCTTATCAAACTATTCATATCGGCAGACGTTCGATAGATGACCCAGACATATTTTGATTTTATCATATTCACCTCAACCATCCTACGGGTCGTGTCAAGCACTTGCTTTTATCCCGTGATAAATCATTGTTCATTGTTCATTGTTCATTGTCGGCATTAATGAGGCAGGCCACTTGGATACCATGCTGGAAACAGACGAATAGCCTTATGCAAGTGGTCTTAAACCATTCCTACTACTCAGCACCCCATTTGAGAAAATTAGTGTCATGAGGAAAGCCCGTTGGGAGGAAGCAACTTTCATCCGCTATTTTCATGCGTTTACATTGCGAATTCCCAGCGACCAACTTTCATCAATTGCAAGCGCCGATCAGTGGAAAGAAACTGAGCAAATCATCGCCTTTTTACTGGTACATTGGATCAACGTAGCTCACTGAGTTACCACAACACGATCTGACTGATACACACTTGGAAGTTCTTTGTTTTAACCCATTCCATAGTAGGCATCTTTCTAATCTGCATAGCATGGTCACTACGAAGGACCGCTCTGATGGACACCTGCTGCCACACTGGTCATCAGGGGGCAGTGCGCTTTTCTTGTTGGTGCCTGCTTCTTTTCCAGCAAATGTGTAGCATAAGAATGAACAGAGCGGACCCAGCCACTGCTTCCTGGAGCAAGTTGGTTGGTCCTTCGAGGACCTGGTATCTGAGGGACCTCACCAATCATTCGCTGACAAACAGTCTCAACTCTTTTCACTTCTGCTCATTGCCTAGAGAAGAATCCCTCTTGCTTCCTATCGGATTTTCAATGTGGATTCTGTGTTATTTACGCAATTAGCTCATTTCACCTTAGTGATGTAGATACGTGCCATCATCGAAAGGTGCTGCGTGAATAAAGGCAATTAATTGCCAACCTCCGGTTGCTGTGATACTACTGCCCTTTACAGCCAAGCACCGCTCTAGAAGGGCTTCGCATTCGGAACTTTCTCCCAACGTCATAAGATAAAACAATTCCGACAGGCAACCCACAGATCTGGAACAACTGCAATTGTGTAAAGACTTAATCGGGCTCTCAAGAAATCGGTTGAGACCATCCAATGGGGAGGAATTAGTAAAAAGTATAAAAGCTGGATGAGCCTCTACAAATTGTGTCACGCCGCCGCCAGCTCTCACCCACATCTCCTTTACCACTGAAGCAATCTTGCAGAAGCTTACCACTCTGCACAATCACAAAGCCCCAGGTGTCGATACTATTCGCCCCGAGGCATTGGGAACAGCAGCAAGTCAACTGGCTGAGCCACTAGCTCAGTTCTTCCAGCTCTGCTTAGACAAGAACCCAGTTTCTGCCATGTGGAAATTTGGAATAATAACACCCATTCACAAAGTTGGAAACAGAACCGAGACTTCTAACTACCGCCCAGTTTCCCTTCTCCCTATACTGTCCAAGGTGGTGGAATCCATCATAACGGATACGCTCGTGGGCTAGGTGGACGACTAATATTATTATATCTGAGCAGCACGGCTTCCATCGAAATTGATTATGCACAACGAGTTTACTAATAACACTGAGCAGCTGGACCCAGTCAGCTGACGTTGGAGAAGATGTTAATGTGGTGTACCTGGATTTCTCGAAAGCATTCAACCGTCTAGATCATCGGATACTTCTTTCCAAGCTACAGCGTTACGGGATCAGTGACCCTCATCTAAGCTGGATCACCAACTAAATCGTTCAGCGGCAAATGGTGGTCAGAGTTCAGAACTCCTTCTCTGACCCCATACAAGTTGAATGTGGTGTGCCACAAGGCTCGGTGCTAGGTCCCCGACGATTTTTAGTCTTTATCAATGACCTCACACAGGCAATTACATCTAACTTTCTGCTGTTTGCTGATGGCGTCAATATTTCGCGCAAGCTTCAAGGAAATATTGACCAGCAACTGCTTCGGAGTGATCTAGACTCGGTACATCAGTGGTTCATGCAAACTTCACTGCAATTCAACGTGAATAAACGCAAGATGCTCTCCATACGACACCAGAGTTCCACTCCCAGCTTGGCTATCTCTATCTGAGGAGTCTAAACAAAGACGAAACCGTCGGTCGTGGGGTACAGGGATGAGAGAGAGCCACACTGAAACCCTCCACGGAATAACCACTGTTACAAGCTCGGAACGCATGTGCTGCAGCGAGCTGACACGGAACGCGATTTAGGCGTACTGGTTCAGGATGATCTGGGTTCTTCCAGACAATCCGCGAAAGCCTCCAAAACTGGTAACCAACGTGTGGTCCTGTTACGACGGGCGTCCGGACAAATAGATCGCTCCATTTGCCAGCAGATGCTCAGTGCGTATGTTCATCCTCAGGTCAAATATGCAACTCAAGCTTGGCACACATGGTTAAAACACGACCTTAGTGCATTGGAGCATCAAAGTGAGTTATTGAAATCCACCATCTTCCATACAAGAAGAGGTTGGAACCATTGGGGGTATTCACCGGACGTTACCGCCGGTTACGAGGTGACCTGATAATGTTGTACTTAATTCTGCACCATCCACACCATGTGTGCTGCTCTTTACTGCAACTCAGTAGTACTACCAATTTGGGAGGTCGCTCACTAAAACTGGTAGAACAGTACAGCCGCCTGGACTGCCACAGGATTTTCTTTTGCGTCCGCGTGTGTCACTCGCGGAATGTTATTCCAGAATCGGTCATTTCTGCATCATGACTATCCACATTTAATAGACGTCTGGATGACCCACTTACTCAGCTACACATTGTTATCTAATACTACATCTCCATCCCACTGTTGGAATATACTTTGGGTTTCTTTACGGTTACATGAATATTATCTCAAACCAATTTCTGATGCTCTGGCCACCGCAGAGGATAATCAACGGTGTCCTATCTGCTGCATCGAGCAGGGTGGATAGGGGTTTGGATGCTAATGCTCAAGCCTTCCCGTCTTCTTATTCCCCATCTTACGCTTTTTCACTCTTACCGTCCCCTTCCAAGTTCACTTATATCCCCTCAGTTTTCAACCCTCCGATTATTGGCCCTCCCCCAACATGCTTTGCTAGGCATTTATCTTCTAATTTCAACTCACAGATGAACGCGGAGCGTCACTCTTCTCCTGTCGACAAGTCCATGACCAACCAAGCGGTCCATTCCAGTTCATCGGCTTCCATTTGGAGCCCTCGATCCTCCTTCAGATTGGCATGCCTCAATGTACGCACACTACTACAGATCGGTCAACAGGCAGCACTTGCCCGAACATTGGAGACCCTCTCGATCGATATATGCTGCTTATCAGAGACCCGCCTGCAAGACTCGAGCTCTGTGTTCACTCTGCGATCCCCTTCAGGTGACGCAAGCAGTATTTTCTCAGTGCGCCTATACGTTGACGATGCAGCTTCGAGTACCGGCCAAGCTGGTGTTGGCATTGCCCTGAGTCCCCGGGCTGAAGCTGCTCTGGTTGATTGGATTCCAATCAGTAGCCGGATGTGTGCGGTCCGATTGGCTGGCTCGTTCAAAGCTTCGAAGTCGCGCGGGACTAATAAGTGTCTATTCATCATCGCTGCCTACGCGCCCACAAACTGTAGCGATGATTCGGTAAAGAACGACTTCTACCGCCAACTGACTCAGCTCCTTCGCCACAGAAGAAGCACGGACACTGTTGTGCTGGCGGGGGATATGAACGCACAAGTTGAAAAGTTGTCCACTGATGAACTGCATCTGGGCGGCCAACACGGTGTAGGCTCCCGTAATGATAACGGTGAGCGGTTACTTCATTTGTGTGAAGATGCTCGCTTATTTCTTGCGAGCACTAATTTCCGACACAGCACCCGCCGGAGGGTTACTTGGCGCCCACCAGCCTCGAACTAGCCTTGGACGCAGATCGATCACTTTGCTATTAGTTACCGCTGGAGAGGCTGCATCCAGAATTGTCGCTCGGTTTGGAGCACATGTGTGGACACCGATCATGCACTTGTATGTGCTGACATGCGGATGCGTTTTGGTGGACGCCCACGACGACGATGTGAGCGCATTGACACCAGCCAATTGACAAAGCCAGCTGTTCTGAATGCGTTTCAAAGTACGCTGACATTCGAGTTGAGCAATCGCTCACTGGAGTCAATTGATGGTCACTGGTCACATGTTCGCCAGACCTTACTAGCAGCAGGCAAATCCTCATGTGGTATGTCTAAAAGCCAACATGGACATTGGGTCTCTTCTCGGTCTCTGGAACTTATCGACTCTCGCCGGCATATCCCGGCTGGAAGCGAGCACAATGAAACTCGCAAAGAGCTCCGGGCAAAACTCCGTGCTAGCCTGAAGAGAGACCGCGAATCTTGGTGGTCTCATCGTGCGTCAGAGATGGAAGTGGCCGCTGCCCTTGGAAACCATCGTAAGTTATTCCGTCTGATACGGGAAACGGGCAGCAGGAGGCCTGGTGTTAGTGAAACAATATGTGATGAGAGTGGACAGCCTATTCACAATTTGTCAAAACGTTTGAAGCGTTGGACTGAGCATTTTGAAAAGCAATTTAATCGGTTAGAATTGTTCGATTCGCCGGTCACTGATCGCCCTGCTCCGTGGGCTGTCCCTTTGGATCCACCCTCTCGCTCAGAAGTCGGACGTGAGATCGGACTGTTGAAGTTGAACAAAGCCGCGGGACCTGATGATCTTCCTCCAGCCCTCTTCAAATTCGGAGGCTCTACTCTTGTTGATGCTTTACATGAATTACTAGTGAAACTATGGGCGCAGGATACTGTCCCAACCGACTGGAGCCGCTCCATTATTGTTCCCATCTTCAAAGGCGGCTCGCTCTCGGAATGCGGCAACCATAGAGGAATCAGTCTGATCTCCATCTCCTCCAAATTACTCGCCTCCATAATTCTTCACAGACTGACTGGCCCTTGTGAAACCAGATTTGTGAAGAGCAAGCCGGGTTTCGTCGGGGTCGTGGCTGCATCGACCACATCTTCACCTTGCGTCAGTTGTTGGAGCACCGCCACACATATTGGCGGCCCACCGTAGTCGTGTTCCTCGACATCAAAGGTGCCTTCGATTCGGTTGATCGATGTGCCATTTGGAATTGTTTACTCAGGAAAGGTGTGCCCGAGAAATATGTAAATATTATCCAAGCATTATATGCGCGTAGCACGGGCAGAGTGAGGGCTTACGGCAGGTTGTCGCCACCCTTTAATATCTCCAGCGGCGTGAGACAAGGATGCCCGCTGTCACCTTTCCTCTTCAACTTCGCTATTGACGAAGTCATGGAATTTGCATTTACAGGACATGACTTAGAAGGTGTGGAGCTACTCCCAGGAGAACGACTTCTTGACTTGGAGTATGTAGACGACATTGCCCTCATCTGTGACAGCTCCCAGACGTGCCAAGCCGCGCTGGACAGATTAGCACTGGCTGTCAGCCGCTTTGGGCTTTGCTTTGCACCATTGAAGTGCAAGCGTTCCTCCAAGATTGACAGAGAACCCCCCTGTGCTGATCCTTGCTGGAGATCAGCTGGAAGTCGTTCAGAAATTCAATTACCTGGGAAGTTGTATCAGCACCCTTGGGACCGAAGACGAGATCACGAACCGTATAGCAAAAGCTCGAAGTGCTTTTGCTAATCTTCGCCACCTATGGCGGCGATGCGACATTCCACTCGCCCTGAAGGGTTGAGTGTGCAAAGCAGCGGTACGTTCGACCCTAATATATGGTTGCGAAACCTGGTCCCTACGATCGGCGGACATGAAGAGGCTAGTTACATTCGACCACCGGTGCCTACGCAGTTTGGCTCACATCTGGTGGGAACACCGCGTGAGTAACGAGCACGTTCGACGCATTGTTTACGGCCCAGGAAAAGGATCTGAACCGCTCAGCACCGTTATTTCCCGCACCAGGCTCCGATGGCTGGGCCACGTTTTGCGCATGCCAGCCCACCGACTCCCGCGACGTGCGTTGTTTACTCACCGGCGATGTGGGTGGAAGAAGAGGAGAGGCGGTCAAGCGATGACTTGGTCCAGAGGAATGAAGTCCATCACTTCGGAGCTAGCCTCGGTTGGAGCTTCACGGCTCCCTGGTTGGGGTCCAAAAGACGGTGAACACGTTTGGCTGGATACACTTGCTGATATGGCTAGGAGCAGACCTCAGTGGCGTACCTGCTGTGAGTTTCTTTGTCCCTCCCCATCCGTTTTAGTCTCCCCCTCCATCTACGATCTCATTTCCTAGGGTAAAACATAATAATAAAATTTTTTTTCTTTTTGCCTAGTAGCTGGCTGGAAGCTTACCGGAACGATGCGTATCCGTTGCTGGTAGCTCAGCTGGCATGCAACCGTTGTATCTATTTTTTCTTTGTGTGTTGTATTATTTGTATGTATTTCTTTCATGTATTGCGGCACAGTAGCGGAGGTGTTTTCCCACCTCTAGCTGATGTGTATAATGATGATGATGATGACATGTTGGTGCTGTGAAACCACACGGATCGCAGGACTACAGCAAAACAAACGATAAGTTCCACTTTTAAATATGATAATTCATTGTTTTTTATTTTTTGCTAACTCCGCAAAACCCCCCCAACGGGACATGTAAGGCATTGTTTAATAACCCGTATAAATAAATTGTTCATTGTTTAATCTATCCTAACTGCATTGTTTGCTCAAATAACCTGTGAACATTGAGCCACGGGGTAGACACATATGTAGTTGACGCCTATAAGATCCTTAGACACCTAACTTAATCATCATCATCATCATCAACAGCAGTACATCAGCCATTTGAACTGATGCTTCGCTGCCATACAACCATGAGGACCTATGAAATAAAGAATAAGAGGGAGAGAAGGGGGGCTTACCTGAAAACCTTAATGCCCTAAGCAAACATTCAGGGTCAAGGCACCTACACCTTGTGTTAACAACATACCGTCACAAACAGCTGGCTATCGTGCAAAGATAAGGCGGCATCGGCGAGACAGCTTCCTTGCGGCTTTCACTGCCACGCGTCATAATCAGCCATTACCCCTCAGATAACTCAGCACAAAACACACTTTAAACAGGCAACCCGATTAGGAGACGGCAGCAGACGCGCCACTGGTGTCGGTTGCGAGCCATGTCCTGTAAAGTCTCGAGCCAAGCACAAGGCGAGTCACGTGGACGACGGCCCGGAAGACGAGACGGACCAACGGCACCCAGTTTGGTCGTCAGTGACTGCATTTCCCGCTGCCAAGTCAACTTCTGTCCACCTCGAGCCTTGCGCCATCCTACACCTGGTAGACTGAACAAGGCCCTCCTAGGTAAGCGGTGACCAGGCATGCGTAGCACGTGCCCGAGCCAACGTAACCTATTCAGTGCTATCTGTTGTTCTAGGGAGTTAGCATGATCATCACCCCCTAGTACTCGCCTACGCACATCATCGTTGCGGACACGCTGGTGCCATCCGACTCCAGCAATGCTTCGCAAACAACGATGATCAAAGACTTGAAGGCGCCTCAGATCTTCAGACCGAAGGGGCCAAGTTTCACTACCGTAGAGCAGAACGGCCCTCACTGTGGCCTTGTATACACGGCCTTAATGCTACAATTTGTCTTCATCTGGAAACTCCGACGTTCCGGACCGTCCAGCACCTTATCAAAAATTTCAAAACGGACCCTTAGTTTCAGTACAGCTTGCTGAATTGATTTATTTTTTTTAACGAAGTGCGTTGGCAGGTCCTTCAATATTGTCCACGTTGCAGCGACCCACACAGGTTTGTGGCCCCGAAACTATGGATTGGAAAAAGGCCCGACTATCAATGCCCATCGACTGTATATAGCAAAAGGACCGTTTCCTCCGTCCCACTGATCCACAGGTGAATAACAGGTAGTCCACGTCCTGAATATCGATCGCCAGTCATATCTTGATATCATCAGCAAAAACCGGGATTTTCGACCCGGTGACACACACAAGGTCATTGATGAAGCACAACAATAAGCATGGCCCTAACACTGACTCTTGTAGAAAACCGCCGTACACCTCAATAGGATCAAACAATGAACCCCGAATCCGAAAGTACCTTCGCCGCTGAAGAAGGAAATTGCCAATGCGTCCAAAGACAGGGTTCACAATTCCGTACGTTCGCAGCTTTTGGAGAAGGATGTGGTCAAAGGCTTAAGGAAAGTCGAGGTAGATGACCTCAATGCAGATCTTGCTATCGGTTATTTCGGTCCAAATGTCACTGGCAATCAGTAGGTTGATGGTACCTGGCACATGTTACCGGGATCCGTGTTGCTCCGGTTAGCACCGGAGCTATGATATTAGATCTTTTTAAATGGCCCATTAGTTCCTCAGCTATGATCGACTGCATTAACCTCGAGAGGGCTTGAAAGCGAATCACTGGGGTAATGATACTCTGCTTCCATATGTTAGGAACCTGCTGTTCGTCCAAACATCTTTGAAAGAATCCTGGTAATGGCTCGGATATCTTCACAGCTGCCACATGCAGTGTTCCCGAGGGAATGTTGCCAACACTGGGGGAACTATGGGTGCGTAACGATAGCAGCTTCCTCAGGACGGTCGCCAGGCTAAAAGGGACATGTGTAAATGCTTGCTTCTGTGGGAATGGGACAGGTATGTGACATATGCTGGGGGCGTTTTGTCCTACTGAATCATCTTGTAGCCGTAGAACTTTGCCTGCATCCTCGGCGGTTTGAGCACATCCATTTGTTGAGATGACTAAAGTAGCACCACGCTTCAGTCCTTGGAGGCTGTTCCCATGTTCGTACAGCTTTTTGTTAGTACAAAACCTTTCTACTAGGCACTGTTGATGCAATAAATTGTCCGCAATTAATCACAGGTTGCGCTGAGCTTCAGTAAACCAAATATTCCCATTTCATTGTTCAAACTCAAAACCGGATACCGAAATGTGAGTGCGGAATATTCCACGGGCAATTTCTCCTCAAAGCCTAGCGTTTACGTGATGGGTTAAATGTGGAAGTGCGAGAAAGGGCTACATATTGATTGCACGCAATTTGAAAGATGGATTCGAGAACCTGACTCGCAGCTACCGATAACGTACTCAGTCAACATTAGAAGTAGTAGGCTCAATCACTCGAAAAATCACGATAGACAAGTTGGATGATAAACAAATAGTTTACAGTGCTCGTTGGCGAAGATACCAATATAGGCTTCACGTATTTCTTTTGAACACATTACTCGGGTTTCAAATGGAGGAGGTATATAGCCTCTGCAATAGATAACAGTTGTTTGCAGAAACATCGAGAGTAACGTTCAGGCAATGGGTAGAGCACTTTGTAGTCCTTCTCTGATGCCGCTTTACCATATCCAAGAAGGTGTGACAAAACTGAGATGTTTGAAGACTTCATTGCGCCTCTGTAGTACCGTATTGGGATACGCTGGCGGAGCAGATGAAATATTTGCGGTCTAATTTGTTATCTTACCCGAGTAGCACTGTTACGTAACAATTTGATTATCATTCGAGCAGTATATCTTGTCTTTTCTAGTGTTTGTGTCTACTAGCTCCTTTTGTTGACTGTGTACATTAGCTTTAGCTATGACTTAGGTTCGCGAATCCATCGTTCAAACTGCGTGCAACCATTTCTAGCTCTTTCCGGCACTTCTATATATAGCATATCTAATGTTAGGGTCTGATGAGAGGCTACCAGAAAAAATTCTTCATCCACATTTTGAGTTCTGATTTTGATTATGAATAATGTGTCCTCACAAACAAGTGTGGTCCAATGATTACTCAGCGCAACATAGTTGCTTCAGTTGTCAAGACAAGGGTCTGCTCTGTACGCAAGCCACGCTGCATCTCTTATGGCCATGCGTTTGCTGGTGCTGCTCTGAATACATGTTGGAGCTGTAGCAGGAAGATGAAGTCGGTCTGCTGATGCGAATGGCATCAGGTCACTGAACTTGGCAGTAAACTCAAGCCAGGTACAATCAATAACACAGGCCTCCGAAAATTCCCAGGTGGCTTCTGCAACCAATGCTCACGGTTGCATCATGTGCTACCATCTACTACATAGCTGCTGAAAATTCAAGCTGCGGATGAACAGCTTTTGCCCGAAGACTTCGGGGAAGCTGAGAAACACTCTGGCAAGGCCTAAACGGTGACACCGGCGGTAGTTGCCATGTTATCCGACATCAATGAAATGGTGCCCGTTTGCTTTTGTTTCATCTCAACGGTTGTGTGAATACTGTGGAAAATTTTAGGATTATCAACTGTTAAGCCGCATGGCCTAGATTGTAAACACCCCAGTAAGTCGTCCGTTCTACGCCGCAGCGGTGCTTTGCTGCCGCACGACTACCACCAGTCTCGCGTGGGCTAAGTATACCGCGAAACGTCCGCCCATACGCGGATTCGAACCGGTGACCCTACGATTGCAAGTCAGGCCTGCAGACCATTCGGCCACAGGCCGATCTAGTGGCAATTGGTATGGAATGATATACAGGGGGTGTTCAAAAAGAAACCAAACATTTGCTATAACATCTTTATTGCTCCTTTCAAAACATTTGGACACTTTACCCTCAAACTAGTCCCTTTTACTGATAATACATCGTTCCCAACGGTCTTTCCATTTTTGGAAAGCCTCCTGGAACGCATGTTATTTGTTGACACGCAGGCCTCCTGTCGCATTGTTCTGAACCTCCCCATGATTTGGAAATAACTTTCCCTCAACTTGGTTGTAAGTTTGGGAACCATGAAAAGTCCACAGAGGTGGGTCCGGAGAATACGGTGGATGGGGAACAACGGAGTGGGATGTTTTGCCAGACAGTTGCGGATAAGGAGCGATGCTTGAGCCAGCAAGTTGTTATGATGAAACTTGCAGTCTGGTTTTCCCATATTTCAAGCCTCTTTCTGTGCATAGCATCCCTCAAAAGCACTAGAATTTGATGGCAGGATCCTACGCTGAGGCTTACTTCGTCTGCAACTTTTCGAACAGTTAAACGACCATTTTCACGGAGCAGAACACGAACTCTGTCGACATGGTCATGGTTTGCTGATGTGGAAGGTCATCCAGGCTAGAGATCGTTACCGACCGACCTTCTACTGTTTGCACCATAGTTAAACAAGTCGTAGCATTGCGTATGATCCATACTGTCCTCCCCGTATGCTTGGCTCAGCAGCTCAAATGTTTGCAAAGGTTTTTCCAAGTTTGTAGCAAAATGTTTCACACACGAGTTGTTCTTTAAGCTCGTTCCTTGTCGCTTAGGCGCTAATTCAACGAACAACTTGTGCACATGCTCACAACAGCGGCTGCAACTTCCAAAAAACAGTCAGAGCGAAAGGCAGCAAATGTCAACTTGTCTAGGCAAGCCTCCACCTGCGCCAAGTAGCCGCAGCGCGCTCCATCTGCCGGTTGTATCGCTGTTTCAAAAGTTCGGTTGCTTTTTGAACACCCTTCATGTGTGTCAAGCTCTACTCGCGGAGCGCAATGACTTAGGGAGCATGGCAATAGCCGCCCGCCACTAGTTGACGAGTTCCACTCCTAACTCAGGCTATCTCGAGCTGATGCGTCCAACCAAGGACGAAACTTTAGGTCGTGGAGTGCAGAGATTGGAGAGAGCAACACCGAAACCCTCCAGCTTTGACAACTCATTGTTTCATGTCAATAAGTATTTCAAGAGGGAAACCGATTTACATTTACATCACTGTAGACATGACTGGTTCAATTCCATCTCACCAATAGTGGTCATCAAAATTTTAGTGTCCATGCGTGACTAGTTTCTCATCGAATGATCGACATCCCAGAAACCTGCTCATTTCGATCCGCGTAGAATTCACTGTTGTGTAACAACGCTGCAGCAACCCAGCGCTCCGGCCACCGCAGCCAAAGAGCGTGCATTGCCGGTTTAGCTTTGATGTCACACCGATAACATAGTTGACATCGTATGAAAGACTGCAGTTGCTATATCATTTTAAAACACACCCGGAACAGGACATTCCCTCAAGCAGAGGTCAATGAAGGCTTAACTTGGTTTGTTCTAGATCCAGTCGAAACATGTCGTTCGATTCCAATCGAAATGAGTCTCCGAAATATGGTCAGTTACAAAGTATGCAGAAAAGGTTGACTTGTTTCCGCCTTTTGAGAAATGCTTTGAGGGGGCTTTGCTCGAAAAGGGAGAGGAACCACTGACTCCAACGCACGTTATCACAAACGCTGGTGCATTGTTGGCACCACAACTTTTCTCGGTGGCTAGAGTCAACTGTCCTACCAAGAAGGCATCATATTTCAACTATTTCTCACTACAATATGGATCACAGATTAGGACACCATAGGATATGTCACCATGTTGGGCCGCGCTGCTTACGAAACGTACGTCTTAACCGCATATTCACGGTTACTCACTTATTAAAGTTTGTAGGGGAAAAACAAGGGCCTCTCTTCACTGCGGTTTCTATTAATCTGAGTTGGATAATTGTATGAGTTTCAGCGACATTTAGAAGACCAGTCTGTAGGACAATAAGGGTTTGACAGGTGGATACTAAAGCAAAGTAATACAGACAGCTTCCGACATAACTAGTGGGACTAGGATTAGATTATCCATCGGGTTGTGAACAAGCAACCGTTGCTCACGATATTTGAAGATAACACTACTTGATGTATTCCAGTTGCCTTAGCGAAGGTGGCCGAATGTATTAAAAGCGTGCTCGGTGCTTCACGCGTCTATGCTCCGGAAAAGTTGATGTCCTCACCTAGTAAGGAAAGTCTTGACACATTACATTACAAAGTCAAGTAGACTGTATTCCTTCAGCGGTTATCACGAGATTGTGTAACCTGCATAGAATCGTCGGTTGCTGAAAGGAGTAGTTGGGTTGAAAAAAGTATCGAGATATAGTGCTCCTCAACTGTAGGAAAGTCTAGCTTTGTAGCCTGAGTTGCTCGTGTGGCAACTTCAGTCGCATAAGTATCGTTCCTCATACCACTCTGGGGAAAGATGCTAGCCAGCAGATAACCATTTGCAAAGCAGCAAAAAAGGAGTCAACTGGAAGTCTGATTTAGGATTTTGTGTCTTAATTTCCACAATAATAGCAACACAGCTGGCAGCGAACTTAAATAGCACGTCGTTAGAAAGTTGTATTAAGGTTACTCTGTGTTGTGTCGTCGCTGACTCCTTCACCCCACGACCGCAAGAAGAAGTCCAAGACGAGCCAGAATGAGACTTGTATACGTGAAATCACAGTTGCTTATATGGCTTGAAGGAAAAATGAAGGGAAGCTACTAAAGTACACTTGAGCCAACCCACTGAAGGAAACACATCAAATGCAACGGCGAATAAGCAACCGTGTACTCAAGAGCGAATCGCATAGGCCCTTAAAAATAGAATCATTGGACTCCAAGCGTAAAGCGAACGACCATTTACAGTGACGGGCACTGGCCAATCAGAATGACGAAATGAAACGTTTAAACAAAAGTCACGAAACAACCGAGAATAAGGAATACAGACCCGAAAGTTGAAAACTAGTACAATAATTGTGTGACAACTAAATATTCCTTTAACATAACCAAGTAGGACAGTGATGAGAAGAAAAACCAATAGAATGTTCTTGCAAATAGCGCTGCTGTGAAGGGCATTATGATGAGCGTCCATTAACAATGACGTGGATGTACCAACCAGGCGAACCCAGTGGAGCGTTTAAACAACAGTCAAGAAATAGAAAATAGGAAGAGTAAAGAATAGCTATCAAGCTCGTTCACAATAAATGAATGTCTAATAGCTGTCCTCCTAATACTCTGGATGCTTTCCATTGGAGGTACAAAAGTGTAAAAGATAATGACACGTCAAATTGACGGACCGAACTAACTGTTTTGTGGAACAAAGCAAAAACTTAAGTGTGCAACTATTATTGAAAAATCGACTTGTACCAATTCTGCTCTACACGCACTTGAGAGTAGGCAACATGATGTCCTTCCCGAGGGTAAATGTTAGTGCTTACGAAGGGAAGCGGCTCGTTTTCCTTGCGACAAACTAGCTAACAAATCCACCATTCTGAGATCGGTCCCGGCTGTTGACAGCTATACAAGAATATCACCTATGGTTACTGGTATGGTACGTCCTCGAGCTCGCCTTCGCAATCCAGAAGGTCTGGAGACCGGCTAACACTTTTAATACCGAAGGAACCTAAGCAGCTCAAATGGAAGCCTCGGTACCCGCAGTCTGTCAAGTGAAACGTGATTGAGTACTCGACATCGCATCTACAAACTATTTTTCTGTATCCGGCGGTCAACTTGGTGTCAGCGATTGCATTACTTTTTGCCTTTAGGCCCCAGATGGAGACTCAGAAATTTACTCACTTAATGGATCAATTCACTTTACAATTAACAGCCTGTGGGTAACTGTAAGGTCTGAATTGTTTTCCAATATCTGGGTCAATCGTGAAAACAGTGGATGCCGTCCTATCGGTCACAGATAGACAACGTGACCATACATAGCTTCAGAGAGGCTGTGTGGATCAACGAAATGGTTATTGCGCTTAAACGACATCAAGAGACTGGCAAGGAGTGACCACTGGTTACCATGTATTTGTGTCCACGTTTCGCCACAAATAGATTTTACTAAAACGGCCTTCGCATGCTTTGGACGCTCAGGGGCAGCTTCAGCACTTGGTCCGAAGAGATTGTCACTCGCTTCTTTGCCGCAATCATGCGAACAATGCTGGATTATGGCTCTGCCGCGTACTATCCTAGCACCCTGGGCGAGGTAGAAAGGATTGAGCGAGTGCACTATGTGGCCCTCAGGCTGATTCTCAATTCACTATGTGTGCCGTACGAAGACCAGTGTAAGCAATTAGGGCTTTATACCTTAGCTTATCGTCGACCGCTGGTTGGCGTCATCATGACGCACCGGACATTACATCTCGGTGATTACCCAATTTTTAGGCCACTGCTGCATCTGCGTACACCAAGCAGCAAACGAGGACACCGGTACAAGCCTGTAGTATTGGGTTTGAAACAGGTCGCCCACCAGCACTATTTCGGAGAGTGGTGAATGTATGGAACGACCTGCCGCAGCACATAGTTGGGGCAAATTCAGTGTCGGAATCCAAGAACTTCCTGGGCAAACTCTGCTGATGTGAAATATATCAAGCGCACTCCAACACAACGGGTCTTTGTACCTGAATGATATTAGATGCAGCTTCACAGAGCTATCTCTTCTTGCTGCTTCCAGTGCGTAATCAGTAATCAAACCACCAGAAGGCTACTACTGGTTTCCCATAGCTGGAGATTGACAGCGGACCTGCGGTTGATTTCCGACAGCCAACGTCGACTAGCTCAGTGCTATGGGGATGTACAAACGTCTAGCCTAGTTCGCATTGTTCACCGCTGCTTCGCCTAACTGAAACCAGCAGACGGGAATACAAGCATCGGCGCGTTCATTATTTGTGCATAGTTTAGCGACCTGGATGGATCAGAAGAAGCTTAAAATCTACAACGAATTGGGATCTAAGACATGGAGTACATGAAGAAAGATAGGTAAAGCGTAAGCTAAACAAACCTGGAGGAAAGTAGAACAATTTACCAACAAAATGGGGGAAACTGTAAAAAAGTTATACGAATTCCAGACTTATGCTGCATAAACGGCTAGCAAAATGATGTCATTTGCCAGTGGCAATTTTTCTCGTTCGAAGTTTCAGAACTGTAAAAGTGCACTCTGCTTGTTGTCCCTGGTAACCTCCCCGGCTTATCTCCGTTGGAAAGCCAGTTACGTGGCTGCTTAATTCGCCAGCTTGTGGACGATGCGCTAAATGTTCGTAACGAGAAGAACTGAGGGGGCGTTCTGTTTTCGCATATTTATGTCGCTTCACTGACCGAGAAAGACATATGACACTTCAAGCCAAGTCAAGTCAGACTTTATGTACCCGGATGGGTGCATTCATCTCACCTTACAGTATCAACTGCGGATGAAGCAAAATTTGAACAAAAATGTAAAATTTTATAAATGGATACAGAAAATGGAAAAGTGTACTGATGTCACTCGAGTAAAAGGACAGCAATTTTGAGCACTGAACGCAAATTGATAAACAGAATTCTCGAGTTTTCCGACTGACAGAGTAAAGTACTACTAATAATAATAAAAAACAATGTCTTAGCTGTACGGAGTAACAGCGCTTCGCTGTCGTGCGACCAACACCAGCTGCACGCGGGCTGAGTATACCGTAAGGACGCCCACCCCTACGCGGATTCGAACCCCCGCTGCAAGATTATAAGCTCTTTACATCTAGGCTACTGGCCGACACAGAGTAGAGTTTTACGAAGGCACTTCATCATTATTGATTTTAACTGGTGTAAAAGCTCATGGTTAACAGCAACACATCGTGAATCGTGCACGGTATCTCCACTTAGTATTCGAACTACGGAGAGTAAGACGCACTTGGTGGCGTTGGAAGTACTTTGGACAAAGATAGTTGTCAAAATATTCCCTAGCATCTTATATATCCACAGTGGAGCAAATAAAAATGATGTTCGATGGAAATTCAACAGCAATTTAAAAGCCCCGCCCGACTGACGAGTTGCGAAAACCGTTACTGAGCTCAGCAACGTAGGGCGCTCCTAATGATGATATAGGTTTCGTCTAAACTTCTAATGTGTGAATACAGGGTCAGTTCCCGCGTATGAGTGCGGAAGTTGTCGGACCTGCGACAAACTGCATACCGGGCGTTGGTGACCTCTATGCGGAAATGCGTTAACGTGTGTTGGCCTAGTTCACACGCACTGGACATCAATGAAGAACCACCCCACGTTTCATATCACTTTCGCAATGGCTCAAAGCTAACGGTGGGAATTCGTTGGTGGCCGGTGCTCCGGCCAGCTAACTAAGGCACATGCGAGCATCCGGTTTCAGTTTTGCTCGCTGTTATTATCATATATGTCATTGCTACATGTGTTTTCTGGTTGGATTTGTCTTAATTATTTAGCTATTCAGCCAGCTACGTCGCCTATGGGTTGAAGCTCGGCTTCCTGCAGGTCATTTCGGAGATAATTTTAGCCACAGCTAACCTAGTTGTCTTCTATAGTGTGTGGATTCCAGATTGCTGGCTTCATGCACTATCCCTCTTCCTTACGAACACATATATAGTTTAACTTGGACCAACCATTTACCCTGATTCGTCCCTCAGATGGAGCACACGTAGTTTGAAGAAATTCAAGCGCATCTTCAGATGGAGATCCACACGAGTTCTTCTTGCAGACCGAATTTAATCCGACATTCCCATTAAACATGGAAGAACGGACTTGTCACAGATAAAAAGAGCGAAAGTATAGTTAACGTAGGCAAAGAGAGAAGGCGAGATGTAACTGTACAAAAGTAGCACGGACCGGTGGACTCCCCGTATGCTCCATATGTGAACATATCTTGACTACGTTATGCGTTATCTCACTAAATTGGGTCAAGTCATGCAATGCAGGTTGTGTAATGCATCACAAAGTCGAGTTTGGATTAGATTTACAAGGGATCAGAGATAAGAGACTTTTGAAGGGAATTCTATGAATGAGATACACCAAGGCAGAAAACGTTCCGGTGGTATTCCAACTGGCCATAAGGTGTGGCAAAACCTCAAGAGTGGCGTTTCAATAAAGTGTTCTTACTAAGTTCCAAGATGTATGTCGGCATGCGTGATTTCTACCTCTGCGGATCTGCTACACAAATACAAGATGACCCTGCAAACGACGATGTGACCCACTGAGAGCTCCCGGGGGCTTTGGTCTGCTTTGGGAAAAGTGATGGAGCAAGCACTTAACATCTTCAATCACTCTTCCTTTCGAAGTCTCAAGAGCAGCGGAGTCACGTTGGTGCGCGTCAAACCTGGGTAGCAAATTCCGCATGTGGCCTCACATAAGTGTGTACCATTCGCTGAAAAATGACAGGATCAAACTGACCAAACGCCGTCCGCATAGACCCATGTGTTGACCCGCTATTCTAGCTACTTTTTCGACCCGTCTTTAGCAACCGAGATTGTCCTGTATGAATACCTATGATCACTTCCATAGGAAGTGCGCTGCAAAATGTGCTCTAGTAGTCGATATTTGTAAGTTCTCTGATGGCGCATGCTCTGCGCTCTACATTTGGCGGCTTTGAACTCGAGCATGTTGTGGACTGACCATTCGAAAGCCTTGTCGAGTTCGTCTTGCAGTACTATGTGATTGTCTACCGTTCTGATGGCTCACAAAAATTGAGATTATGCCCAAAGAGTAAAAAGTTTGAGGTGATCTCTCCCATGAGGTCGTACATGAACACAAATAATACTCCTACTCCTAGTGCAGAACCATGTGGGAAGCAACAATGCAACTCTATCTGGTCGAACAAGACGCTACGAACCTTCGCATTCAGGTAGCACCGAAATAGGAATGCACACATCTAACGTACGGTAAGGTCAACGACCCCACAACTCTGAAGCTGGTAGTGAGGAATGTGGTGATCTAGACGTGAAGAAACCTTCGTGAGATCAAGCTAGGCAGCAACGATAGATTCCATCTATTTGGCAGGGGCTAAAAACGTTTGGTAGTACACGAGCTGTTTCTGTGGAAGCTTTGCTGTTCCGATAAGATTATATTGCATATTTCCAGATACCTAGTAAGTGCTTCTGTAATTCAATACGCGAAAGTCGCGATCTGGTTAGACAAGCAGTTTCACATCACGTCCCCAAACGAAGTTTCAGCGTTGGCGATGTATAAGGAGTAGTTGAAGAAAAGTTGAATGTTGGATCCCACGTCCCACAGGTTGTATCAAATGCGTCAGCCAAAACCTATGAAATAAGGTAGAATCGAAGATAAGAAGACGGGGTTGCCTACATGTGCTTAGTGGATGTTCAACTCGCTTTATCTTCAAAGGTGCGGCCACAATCCCAGGCTGTACTTCCCAGAGGTGGATTAGCCCAGTCAATAGTAAAGTGCGGGACTAGATGATCTTAATCCAGTCCTCGTCAACTTCGGGGGGTGTGCTCATGTTGATGATTTACACGAATTACTAGTAAAACTTTGGGAGCAGGAAACTGTCCCAACCGACTGAAGCCGCCCCCTTATTGTTCCGATCTTCAAAGAAGGCTCGCGTTCGGAATGTAGCAACCATAGATGAATCAGTCAGCTCTCCATCGCCTCCAATTTGCTTATCTCTCTCATCCTTCGCAGAATGACTGGCACTCGTAAAAGCCAGATTCGTGAATAACAAGCCGGCTTTAGTCGTGGTCAGGGATGCATCGACTAGATATTCACATTACGTCAGTTGTTAGACCACCATCACATATATCGGTGGCCCACCGTTGTCATGTTCCTCGACATCAAAGATGCCTTCGATACGGTGGATCGACGGGCAATTTGAGACTGACTGCTAAGGGAAGGTGTGCCCGAGGAATATGTAAATATTATCCGAGCATTATACGCGCGTAGCACGGGCGGAGTGAGGGCTTACGGCAAGCTGTCGCCGACCTTCAATATCTCCAGTAGTGTAAGAAGACAAGGTTGACCGCTGTCACCTTCCCTCTTCAACTTTGCTATTGACGAAGTCATGGAGATCGCTTTCACAAGACACGGCTTAGAAGGTGTGGAGTTGCTCCCAGGTGAACGAGTTCTTGACTTGGAGTCTGCAGACGATATTGCCCTCATATTTGACAGCTCCCAAACACGCCAGGCTGCACTGGACTGATTAGTACTGGCTGTCACCCGTTGCGGGCTATGCTTTGCTCCCTCTAAGTGCAAAGATTTACTCCAAGTTTGACAGGGACCGCTTCCTGCGCGGACCCTTGTTGGGGATCAGCTAGAAGTCGTTCAAAAGTTTGACTACCTCGGTATCTGTATCAGCGCCATAGAAATTGAAGACGAGGTCACAAACCGTATAGCAAAAGCCCCAGGCGCTTTTGTTAACACCATCTATGGCGCCGGCGCAACATCGCTCTCTCCCTGGAGAGTAATGTGCAATGCGGCGGTAATTTCGACCCTACTGTACGGTTGCGAAACCTGACCCACTAGATCAGCCGACTTAAAGAGGCTAGTTATGTTCGACCACCGGTGCCTTCGCAGTTTGGCTCATATCCGGTGGGAACACCCTGTGAGTAATGAGCCTGTTCGACACCTTGTTTATGGCACAGGAAGAAAAAGAGAACGGCTCGGCACCATTATTTCACTCAGCAAGCTCCGATGGTTCGGCCACGTATTGCGGATGCCAGCTAGCCCACTTACGCGACGTGCGCTGATTGTGCGCCGAGGTGCGGATGGAAGAAGAGGAGTGGTTGCCAAGTGATGACTTGATCAAGTGGAATGCAGGCCCTTACTTCGAAGTTGACGTCGGTTGTAGCTTCTGGGCTCCCTGGTTGGGGACCGAAGGATGAGGAACACGTTTGGCTGGATGCACGAGTTGACATGACTAAGAGCTGGCCTCAGTGGTGTTCGCGTTGTGAGTTTCTTTTTCCATTCCCCTCCCGCTTAGGTTCCCCTCTAACCAGGATCTCATCTATTAGGCACAATCTGATTCCTTTTTGCGGCACAATAGTCGGCTGTTAGCTCTCCGGAACGATGCCCATCCGTTACTGGTGACTCAGCTGGCGTGCCTCTGTTTCATTTTTTTTCTTCTCTTATGTATTGCAGCACAATAGCTGAGATGTGTTCCACCTTCAGCTAACGTATATAATGATGACGTCATAGAGTAGCAGCCCTAGTTCGACCGCATTCCAACTTGTGCAACTTCATCGGTCTGCTACGAAAACTTTGGCAACCGAGCAAGATGGTATAGTCCGGACAAGTTGGGGCCCATCCTGGCTGTGAATACGTTGGTTTCAACTCATCACAGAGTGAAAACTTCCCTCAGACGAGCAACCGTTGTTACTTTTTTAACCCTTTGAGGCACGTAAGAGAAATGACTAGCACCACACGACGAAACGCAAGCACTTTCCGATCGTTACAAAATGATGGTTTGAAGCACACAGACAATATAACTGACCGTTTCCGGTGTCCTATGACCTGTTGGGCTTGTTTCAAACCATTTTCCCATCATTCTGTGTGTAAATAAAATACGGGCGCGCATTTTAATGTTCTCAAAGCTAGTTTTGCTATCTACCTGTCCCTAGCCAGGCATGGAGGACAAACCCCGACAATTATTTTTAGCACCAACTGAGAACACTGGCTACATAGCAGCGAATCGTCTAAATGAAAAGTGTTTCTGTCCACGATGAGTGTCGGCATGCTGTTGATATCTACTATTTGCTACTTGACACAAAGCACCCACTAGAATGATATTTGTGCCTACCCCTTATTGTGTTGTTCGTTTGTTTTCTGATCAACTGTTTATCGACCATCTCAACCTGGAAAAGCTTGTGGCGTTTTACGTCAAATCAATATGTAAAAACCAGGGTCGAATATTGACAGTCACAATACCTGAAGCAAACCTCTAGCTGGCCAAAATGTAATTCGGGTAGGTTACTTTAATTAGTAGGCCTAAAGAGGTTGCTTTTTACTACTGGAGATGTACACGACCATGTGTCATTGGGAGAATAGCTGGGAATCGAATCCTGGGCGCAGAGCGCGCTGATGACAGACTGCGTTCAGTGTGCCAACGATCATGGTCGCCTCCACCCACAACACCCCAGGCCCCGACTAAGTTACAACGATCTTGTCCCGTGACCGACACGTGGCGGACTTTGTCGGCACAATAGCCGTTTTTCGTCTTGGCATGACAGCCGCGATCTTCCGATTGGCCGAGGATTCAGAGCACACACGAACGGTAGTTTGGACTTCGTGCGGATGATGATGCGCACATGTGTTGGGTCGCATAGGCATGGTAACGCGCGGACTGCCAGATAAAGCAGGTACATGGATTCGATTGAGTGATGCACCGGTTTTCGGATCTTACAAACGGGTTGCTAGATGGAGTGAGTCTAACACATCATTTCTGTCCCTGTTTAAGGAACGCTAGCTTAACACAGAGTCAAACTATGTCAATGCACTTGCGACAGATAGGTAGCTTATTCGCGCACATTGTGTACAACACGTATCAACATCACCTTGCCGTCTGCACATTTGAATAAGTGATACACTTGAATGCGAAATCCAGTGTAGGATTTAAAGTTCACTTCTGTGTGAACACTGATGAATGTTGTGTTATTTTAATGAGCTATGTAGTCTTAAAAATTTTGACATAAAAACCACCTTTTTCAGCTATATATGTTGTTAGCCGGGTGATCATATTGACATTGTCCATTGGGAGCATCATAAACAGCTCTGTGCCAATACTCGACAAAGTGGTTGAGATGACAAGTACCACCATCGCTGGTTGCGCAGCTTAGTTAGAGGAGGAGCGCGCGCTAATGCTCGGTGAAACGAGAGCAAACAAGACCAACAAACTGGACAAAATTTTCGTTTGAGAGCAAACTCCATGTATCAGGTAGGGATTAGGTGCTACCAGATCAAGAGAAGCAAGGGCAATAAGAATATTTGACAAGCCAATTGTTGGTTAGTGACCACGAAACTGATGAATCAAATGTCACCATACAGTTTCTATCAAGTTAGACCCCGATTCGTGGTTAAGTGGGACCTAATTGGGAGTGAGTACTAAGTTCGTTAATGTCAAGACACTGACAGGTAGCTTGCCCCCAAAATGAACGGAAGATTAACGATTGGCGGAAGCCGACCGAAGTCCGTTGCACTGGGTTTATAGAAAAGGCAAACTTCCCTTTACGCTGAGGTGAATGTTGCATACACTATGCTTCTTCACCGCAGTTGGGCTACACCGACTTACACTTTGTTGACTATCTCAGTTCTCCTATTCTGCCTCATTTTTCGTGTTCATTTTCTGTATATATTTTCCTTTAAATTCCATGTTGGTTATGTGATATCCCCGGTGTAGCTGCGTATGATGTGAATATTGACAAGGTGCCTACATGACCAGCAACCTGCACCAAGATTAGCAGATCCAGCAGACTGTGAATCGTTACTGGGGGGGGGGGGGGAGAACGGTCCTCGGGGCGGTGCTAGGCTCAAAGAGTGGTTTAATGTACACAGTGTGCAGTGCACTACGGTTCAGCCAACGCCTTGTGTACGCCTGTTATTCATGATCTGCAACTTAGGCATGCATACTACTGTTCTGCTTGTTAAAGTAGTGTGACTCAGCTCCGTTGACGTAACTTGGCTCGCTTCCACATGCCTCCCGGTCTTATTCCTTCGGGTTTACACTGGATATGGGATGTGTGATTGGAGCTGTGGGTGGTACAGCGCAAGCCACCCATGGTCCGTCTGTAGGCGCAGGCATCTTGTGGCTGGCCACAGTGACAGGAAAATCCCTTT